>JABFTP020000144.1:30513823-31763823 GCA_013387265.2 Cryptolaemus montrouzieri | reverse complement strand
CCCACAACAACTCATCCAAGCTGCCACAGAAGAGTGGCAGAATATCACCCCAGAGGGGGTCAAAAACCTAACCTCTAGGCCACCGAGCCGGTAGCAGAATTCATATGATTGATTTGATTTGTGTGTTGACAAAAAACCAGATGAGTGTTGTGACCGTTTAAAAACAGTGAACAGTGTTTCAGAAAACTGGGTACAATATGCGAATGTGCCGTCTCGATAAATGACTTCGGAACCTATTGGATACATTGGTGACAATTTACGGCGTCCCAAATAATTTTTCTTCCATACGCAGTGTAGATTATTCGTTGTGAAATATGTAATGTCAGCTTCAGTTTGGCACATATTTTATCTGATGATTTTCGGTGAATTTTTACATTCATCTTGCTCTACATTTCCTTCGACAGATGAGCTCTTATTCTCGTATTTTGTTTGAAATTCATCCTTAGCGCACCTCGATTTAATTTTCCCTGATGGATAATGTTATTTATATTTGAAACACTTATGAACTAAGATAATTTTTTCTCTTTGACCGAGTATTTAATTCAAACCTGGTGCACTATCATTCACAACGATCGCCCTTTACACCCGCAATAATTTCAAAAATTTGATTGATTTCGTTTTCGTTATCTGTTGTATCTATAAACTAAGAATGAACAGTAAAATAATGAAAAATAATGATAGGGAATGGGGGAGATTATCCCATTCCACCTGTGGAACTCTAGGCCGAGTCATTGATGACTCTTTGATGGTTATTTCAACACCGCGATGGCTAGCGCCGGTTCAGAGATATTATTACATGAGTGATAAGTATCAGGGTCAGTTGAAGAAGCAACGTGAGTTTTGAATTTATGTGGACTATATTCGAATTTGGAGTTTTATGATGGTATTAACATCCCTTACATCTGCTGACAAGGTCGGCCATTTCGAATATTTATTTGACTTTCTACAGCTATTTTGTTTGATCTGATTAAGCGCTGTTAAGGAATTTTTCTTACGCTGATTAATTCATTTATTCAAATAAATGTGAAAGTGATAAAAAATGAGAAGACTACATTGATTTTGTCATGATATCAAATTTCGATATGAGTCGAAATACGACCGACGGAAGGCATAGTATGTAGTATGCATAAACATTCTTAACACGCTTAATTGTTTCTGAATTATATGTTCAGGAAAATGACGAGAAATAGGTAAGCCATATGTAATGATTTATTTCATTCACGACAGCAGGGTTCAAAAGACTAAGGATAAACCCAGTGCCACGCGATGTTTTTACATCAGTAACATCTAGTCAATGAGTGTGTAGACTTTCTATAGAATTTCTGTTCGAAAACATACTATTACAACACACACGAGCTGTTCCCAAACGATTCAAGGTAGATAAAATTTTCTATTGAGATTTAAACCAGAAATCTTTTCAGTACTATGTTGTATGAGGAATTTAATGCAAGCAACAAGTTCATCTATACGCTTTTCGGAAGTGCAATCGAAGTATACAGAATACTGAACGACCGAGATTTCAATCTCGAAATAAGTGGACTCCGAAGTTCGTGAATGATTGGGAAAAGTTCTGGAAAAGAATGTAATTATCTCCACTCTTTTTCAAAGCTGATTGTCTGCGGATATGAAGAGGATTTATATTGCAGCTAATTGAAGCCACAAAATCAGTGTTGAAATAATTTTAGGGGAAACCGAGGCATGTTAAAATACGAGGTGAATTGTAACTTTCTCAATTCGCGACAAACTAAAGATATGTGCTTCCTAAATAACTAGATACTTCACGTGGAATGTGTACATCCTTTGTAGGTTGCTGGCTGATGCTGTGTCGTTGTTTGGTCTTGCTGCTAGTGTTTTTCGGAAGCGTAAGTAAATTTGAAGCCACTTCTATTATTTCCGATATATTTGTATATTTTATATACTTTCATATTGATCAGAATATCATTATAGTATACAATTGCGATTGATCATAGTATTTTAAGAAATATTCTTTCAGTTTTTCACTATTTCAGTTGGTAGTGATCAATGTTGTTTGGAGCATGTTGCAGTAAAATATTTGCGGAAATTGTAATATGTTACAACTCGCCCTTCTACTACGATCTCCTATGAGTTTGGTTTTATGTTGTTTTGGAAAGGAGAAAATGACCGAAAAAGCTCGCCGAAAGAAGTCATGGAAAAAGAAGTAACCCTTGTTGTGGGTAACGACGAATCCGTGAGATTGGTTGCGAAAGACTTAAATCTTTGCCACGTTACCTTATTCTGGTATACTGAAAGTCAAGGGTCGGTATATTGAACGAATCCAGGAAGCAATGATTACTCTTCAAAGTGGGGATTGATTCACTAAGTCTGTTCAGTCAAGAACGGACCAAAAAGCTAGTTAACTTTTTTTGAATACCTATATAATAAATTTTGGTCTGATACCTGAATAAGTACAAAAATTAACCTCTGATTGCACTCTTCGATACTAAATACCGGTTCCTGAATCTCGGGTGAGATATGGATGTGCATGGAAGAGCGGATGGCTACGCATTTGAAGATATGAACCAATGCTTAACCAAAAAAGAATGAAAATATGGGGTTACCGTTTAAAACGTCGAAATGAAAGTCAAATTCTGGCTTTTCTAGTAGTATCGGACTAATCAGAATATTTCAAACTGTTAGAATATCATGCATGATGCAATTCGGTTTTAGTTTCAGTGAACGCAATTTACAACTACAGAAGCTCTAGCATAGACCAGGGGTGCTCAAATTTGAACAGCTGGCGATCTACCTCAATATTTTTAGCCTACTTACGATCGAATCTGAGAGGTGCAAGTATGTGTGATGTAGGGTTGTCAAACAGCGTACGATACACCCTACCTTCCTACCTATGTAGGTAGGGTGTACCGTACATATATAGATATTAGCTTTCCGTACAAAATACATTATTTTAGTCAAGGTTTTGGGTTAGGTTTAGTTAGGTTATCCTGTATATCAATGACAAAACTCATAGTTATTCAAGATTGCGAGTTTATTGGTTGCTAGAAAACAAAAGAGTTACATATGATGTTAAACTTAACTAAGGGTGACTTTGGATGTTGAGGCGTGACACTGAATGTCGTACGTAACCACTGAGTACTTATCGCAAGAATGATGACATATGATCGTCAGTTAGTCGATTGCGATATTTTGACTTAATTATCTTCTTTCGGAAAATGCAGACTCGCACAGGTAGGTTGACGCAAACATTGCCGTCTGTTGAAGGACGATTTGCCTTATTTTCGGATATTTATCTACAGATATAAAACACCAGAAATTTGTATCAGATACTGTAGCTTTCAGTAGCTAATTCCTCAATGTTTTCACATTAAAAAGGATAACTCATGAATGATGCTATATTTGCCAATTCACTGCAATCATAAAAACGCATTTCGAATTGTCCCAAAATATTCGATAATGCAGCTTCATACGTGTCATTATTCAACTGAGGAATCCTTGCTTTCAATGACAGAAAATGTTTCAGATCCATCCTTTCAGTTGATCTATCGAAAGTTGCAATTTACTTTTGAATGCGTTTACTGCGCTAATCATCTTAATAATAGTTTTCCTTTACCTTGAAGCTTCAAGTTAATGGTGTTTAAGTGATCTGTGATGTCAGTCAAAAATGCCAAATCAGTCAGCCATTTTTCGTTTTTCAACATTTTAGTGTCATCACCTCTTTCGTCTAGCAAAGCTGTTATTTCGGGCAATAATTCTTGAAACTTTTCTGGGAATTTTCCTCGACTCAACCGCCTAACTTCAGAGTGAAGAGAGAGAAAGAGAGAGAGAGTGTGCTCAGCTGACTCCCTATCTTCCAACTGCAGCTTAAAGAGCCGCCGTTACAAGTTACGTGCACGGATGGAATTCTCCATTTTTGTTGCAATGCCCATAATATTCTCCATGTTTTAAACTTTTGAACACAAAACTTCTTGATGTATAATGCAATGGAATGAAACATATTAAGGGAGACCTTCATTACCTCGACACAATGCCACAGAACCGGTTTTGTTTCCAGTCATTGCTGGTGCTCCATCGGTTGTAATACACACTAATTTATAGTGGTATCTTGCAGCTTTTACAAAATTGAAGAAAATGTCACATGTATCTCTCAGAGGAATGATTGTTTATCTGCTATGTCCTGACTCATGACTTTAATACGCCTTGTGACAGTCGGACGGGATAACTGAAGTTCTCTAATAGCAGACATGATTTCTGTTTTATTTTTAAAATCTCCAAATAAAGTCTCACCTGCTTCAATAAATGCTGCCTTCACAACCATATTCGAATGGTTTCTTGTGTTTCGCAAATATATGAGATATTTTAACTTACGCCATCGTAGCAGCTTTTCATTGTTTGGCTGGTCTTGTGAACATGGTTTGTTCTTTTTCCAACGAAGATTTCAAATGACGTACTTTTTGTTGTCTTAATTCACTCTGTGGCGGAAAATCCTTTTCATAGTTTTTATGAACCGTTTTATGATGCCTCTCTAAGTTACCACGCTTAAGTATTTCTTCGCTGCACTCATTTTGTACTATTTAATAATGAACTTTATATCGACCTTCAAGTTACAATTCAGAATGACCCCAATTACTGCAGGCGCAACATTTATATCGGCGTGAACCAACAATTAATTTAAATTAATAGATCACTGTCACTTCGTTCATCGTCGGACAGTATGCAAACCAACTGCAAAGTGACATGAAATATACCTGGAATCAAAATATGAAGAATTAACCCTACTCACGTTGATAAAATGTTTCTCCTCACTGAGATACAGGGTGTCAAAATTTCGTGAAAAAATTGGTTCTTTGTTAATATCTCGATGATCATCTATTCGATCAGTTGAAAATCGGTAGTGATATTCTTCAATGTAACAAGAGGCTCGTTTCACTTTAATTTGTGCAACTTATTGATTCCAGTGGCGTCCTGACAGGCAGGACAACCAAAAATTTCGATGAAAATGATTTTTTCAATTTTCATATTTTTCCAGATTGATCTACTCGAAATACAACTTTTTAGTCCGACGAGTTTCTTACGTATCTATTTTAGTTTTAAGATATAAAATTAAAACCACTCTGTAACCTGTCCGTAATACTAAGTTCCATAGTCTCAAAAAATTAGGGACCCCACACGGTTAGTAGTGATTTTAGTGTACCGGTTAAATTTTCTGATTTTGAGATATGTTCTACTTTGAACAATAATTAACAACTTTTGTTTTGGGCCTTGGTAAAAAATGTGCCTCTGTTTTGAGTTTTAGGGTGATATACTCAGTAATACGGACAGGTTACAGAGTGGTTTTTATTTTGTATCTTGAAAACTATAACAAGTCCAGAAAAAACTAACAGAACTACGAAGTTGTATTTTGAGTAGATCGATTCGAAAAAATATGAAAATTGAGAGAATAATCAGTGCTGTTTTTTCTTCGAATGTTTTGGTTGACCTGTTTGCCTCTGGAATCGATAAATTGGAACAAACAAGAAACCAATTAGCCTCTTGTCACACTGAATATCACTACCGGTTTTCAACTGAATCGAACAGATAATCATCGAGATATTAATAAAAAACCAATTTTTTCACGAAATTTTGACACCCTGTATCTCAGTGAGGAGAAACATTTTATACACTTCAGTAGGGTTAATTCTTAATATTTTGAGCCCAGGATATTCTTAATTGTTATTGAAACTCCCCGTATATTTAATGTCATTTTGCAGTTGGTTTCATTACTTTCCGACGATGAACTAGCTGACAGTGATATATTAATTTAAATTAATTGTTGGTAGTGAATAGATTACAAAAAGTTCCATTCGTGTTTGAAAATAATGAAATCTTTTGCTCATTAGAAATTAGTCTTTTCACACAAATGTCATAATTGAAGGCAATAAAAGTGTTGCTAAAATTACTACTAAAAGTTTATTCATCGTTATAGCTATTTCGAGCTTTCGCTCATCATCAGAAAAGTATGAGTTTGAAGATAAAATACATAGTTAACAATTTCGTTATATATAGGCACAGAGAAATGAGAAATATATATTAGAGATTAACATTGGGTACTAATATATTTTTGAAAACTACTTAAAAACCCTAAATATTGGAGAAAAAAATCAGTGAGATGGTTAAGTAATGATTGATTATTGTCTGTATTGTGTTTGGCTTTGAATATTTTTAAGGATTTGAGATAATTAAGTTTTATAACTTTTTGAACTGCTTGGTATAAGGTTCAATTGACGAGGCTTTTACGCGATAGAAATCCATTTTCACAAATACAAGTAAACGATGATTTCTACTAAAATATTTCATTAAATGCTCGACGCGTTTCGATACACAGTATCTTTGTCAAGAGCGAATGAATAATACAAATATATCTTACTAACATATACTTATATATACCAAAGAGGCAATCCACTCAGAGCTATCTGTATTTGTACTAATGTTCAGGAAATAAATTTAATAAGGGTGAGTTATTCATGTCTAACTGATCATTAAAATTTCCGGTGAATATCTAAATCTGTTAATTTCAAGTACTTCCAGAAGGTTGAGTTTTATACATCTATTCTCAGAATGTAGGATTTTAAATTCTGAATTGAAAGGGTGACTTTTTCCCTAGGATGATTTGAATAATTTGAATTGGTTTTTCCATTGATGAAACTGCATTTATGTTCAGAGATTCTAACATTAAAATTTCTTCCTGTTCTACCTATAAAAAACAATTGCAATCTGCATAATCCAACCTATAAACACCTGATTTATTCTCTTTATCAATTGGAGATTTATAATTCTGATAAATGAACCTAAATTTGTTGATGTTTTGAACGCTATATTTAAATTTGAATTTTTAAGAAGGATTACACATTATTGCTAATATTGCCTATGTTAAAGTATTGAATTTCCTCTCTTGGTGTTCACCGATTAGATATATATGTTGTAAAGCTAATTTTTGTTTTTCTTATATAATATGCTGCAAACTAAAATTGCATCATAACCATTATTTATTTCGATCTGTTTTATCAAATTCAATTCTTCGAAATAATTATCATTAGACAACGGTGCGCTCAAGAGTCTAGGTATATAGCTATTAAATGCTGCATTTTTATGTCAGTATGGGTGTGCCGATGTATAATGAATTGTGATATCTGTATGAGAAGGCTTATGATAAATTGAAAAATGGTGTTTATTATTTGATCTTATTATTGCTAGGTCTAGGAAATTGATCGAATTTTTCTATTCTATTTCAGAAGTGAATTTTATTTTTGCGTGCAGGTTCTTGATGAAATTTTCTAATACAGTGAACTGTCTGTTTGTTCCTGTGAAACACAATAATGTCATCGACATATCGATACCAATATAGGAAATGTCTACTAAGCGGGTGTTCATGAATAATTTTTTTCTATGATATCCATTAAGATTTCTGCTAAAAGAGGGCTAAAGGGGTTTCCTATTATAAGTCCCTCATCACTTTCATAAAAACAATCGTTAATTAAAAATAATTTTGACATATGCAAACATCTAATAAAGCCATAATGTTGTATTTAAATCGTGGATTCGTCTATTTTGTTTTAACAAATTATTGATTATATTATACGGTTCTTTCGGTGTAATACTTGTGAACAAATTCATTACATCAAAAGAGACTAACTTTGCATTACTTGGAATGACAATATTTTCTATTTTTCTTATTAAATCATTTGAATTACGAATTGAAAAGTCGGTTTAAAATTACAAAATTTTTCCAGAATATGTATTAAAAATTTGGAAGTCTTGAATGCTGGGGCATGTGAATGATACCATATATACCCTATATTTCCGAAACATTAGATTTTATTAATGATTCTAATTATTCAGTTATATCCCGAGATCCAACTAATAAATTCAATAAAAAAGTGAAGACAGTCATTGTGAATTCAAAATCCATCATTACAGATCGCGAAAAATTTAAACTTATCTTACCGAATCCCTCACAACCTCAACTTCATTCTTTAGTTAAATTGAACAAAATTGGTTATCCAATAAGAGCAGTGGTATCATTCACGCATGCCCAGCATTCAAGATATCCAAATTTTCAGTACATATTCTGGAAAAATTTTGTAATTTTAAACCGTCTTTTTCTATTCGTAATTCAAATGATTTGATAAAGAAAATAGAGAATATTGTCATTCCAAGTAATGCAAAGTTAGTCTCTTTTGAAGTCAAGAATTCGTTTACAAGTATTCCACTGAAAGATCCGTATAATACAATCAATAATTTGTTAGCACAAAATATGACGAATCCACGAATTAAATACGACATTATGGCTTTATTAGATGTTTGCATATCTCAAAATTAGTTTCTATTTAACGATTGTTTTCATAAAAGTGATGAGGGACTTATAATGGGAAACCCCTTAAGCCCTCTTTTAGCAGAAATCTTCATGGTTAACATAGAAGAACTATTCATAAATACATTTCCTATATTGATATCGATATTTCGAAGTCGTTATTGTGTTTCACAGGAACAAACAGACAGTTCACTGTATTCGAAAATTTCATCAACAACCTGCACCCAAAAATAAAATTCACTTCTGAAATAGAACAGAACAATTCGATAGATTTCCTGGACCTAACAATAATAAGATCAAATATTTTTCAATTTATCATAAGCCTTCTCATACAGAGATCAAAATTCATTATACATCGGCACATCCTTGCCGACATAAAGTTGCAGACTCTTGAGTACACCGATGTCTAATGATAATCATTTCGAAGAATTGAATTTGATAAAACAAATCGAAATGAATAATGTTTATGATGCAAATTTAGTTAGCAGTATATTATATAAGAAAAACAAAATTAGCTTTACAACATATATATCCAATCAGTGAACACGAAGACAAGAAATTCAATACTTTAACATATACAGGCAATATTAGCAATAATGGGAAATCCTTCTCAAAATTCAAATTTGAATATAACGTTCAAAACATCAACAAATTTAGGCTCATTTATCAGGAATCATAAATCTCCAATTAATAAAGAGAATGTATCAGGTGTTTATAGATTGGATTATGCAGATTGCAATTGCTTTTTATATAGGTAGAACAGGAAGAAATTTTAATGTTAGAATCTCTGAACATAAATGCAGTTTCATCAATGGAAAACCGATTCAAATTATTCAAACAATCTTAGGAAAATAGTCACTCTTTCAGTTCAGAATTTAAAATCCTACATTCTGAGAATAGAGGTATAAAACTCAACCTTCTGGAAGTACTTGAAATTAGCAGATTTAGATATTCACCGGAAATTCTTAATGATCAGTTAGACATAAATAACTCACCCTTTTTAAATTTATTTCCTAAACACTAGTTCAAATTCACATAGCTCTGAGTGGATTGCCTCTTTGGTATATATGTATATGTTAGTAAGATATATTTGTAGTATTCATTCGCTCTTGACAAAGATACTATGTATCGAAACGCGTCGAGCATTTAATAAAATATTTTAGTAGAAATCATCGTTTACTCGTATTTGGTATAAGGTCTCTGGATTTTCTATTGATGGAAATATATGGTTGTTCTCTTTGCAATGTTGTGCGAGAGTGGAATCTCTTTTGTTTTTTTAAAAATGTGAATAATGTACCTTATACTGTTACAGAAAAGTATCCGGAAATTTGAAACAAAATGTAAAAATCTTAATCTACCTCAATATTTATTGAATCTCCTTCAAAATATACTTCATTTGAATCGATAAACACGTGTCAACATTTTTTCCAATCATCGAAACATTTTGTGTAGACGCTATCAGGAATGGCCTTCAGCTCCTCCTATGAATTTTCTTTTATGACGTCCATGTAATCAAGTCTGGTTTCCCGGAGCGGCAATTTCAGTATGGGGGAAAAATACACACGGAGCTAGGTCAGGCGAATAAGGCGGCTGCTCGATGGTATTTATTGACTGTTTGGTTTGAAGTCGTTTATAATCGTGGCGCGATGAGATGGTGCGTTATAGTCAGGCAAAATTCACGAATTGTTCTGCCAGAATTCTTGCTGTTAACGGCTAATATTTTCACGCAGACGTCCCAAAACAATTAAATAGAAGCTCTTATTGACCATTGGACCTTGCGTAATGAATTCAAGTTGAACCACACCACGAATATGGAAGAAGACAATTAGCATCGTCTCAATTTTCGAACGACTCTGGTGAGGATTTTTCGGTTTTGGTACATTTTTTTCCCAACAATTTTGACGATTGTTGGCCCGTAAGTGTGTCGTATTTATAGACCCATGTCTTGTCACCAGTTATGATCCGTCCCATGAACGTGTCTGCAGCTACCCGCATCCGGTGCTATTCATAAAGAAAATTCAGCTCTATCGGAATGGACCAAGCGGCGACGTGCCGCATGCCCAATTGGTTCAAATTAATCAAACGAGCGGTTTCAAGAGAGATGTTGAGCTCACGAGGTATCCCTCTAACACTCGCTTAACGATTTTCGAGTATCATTTTCTTGACTTTTTGGACGTTATCGTCAGTTGAAGAGTTTGAAGGTGGTCCGGAACGAGACAAATCTTCGAAGATCTCCCGACCACCGTCTTTAAAGGCTTTGTACCACTCGTATATTTAGGTTTTCGATAAAACAGAGTCTCCGTAAGGCTTTTCCAGCATTGACAACAATTCAGCACACGAAATTACGTTCAAAAAACAAAATTTGAAACAAACTCTTGGTTCAATAATTTCTTCCATTGTATAATTCGCAGAGTACCACTGAGGTCGACTGGTTTCAAGAGCTGTCGTGAACGAATGAGTTGACAGATCGCTCTCTATTTGGCATAGTAGTTGAGGACAGTTTTACCAATATACAGAAAGTTGAAAATACTCAACGCGGGCAATTTAAATGAGAGTTTCCAGATAATTTTTTGTCCCAGCAGTATATCTAATCCTAAACAATCTGTCTGTTTGACCAGTATAAATTCCGTTACAATTGGGAGATATAAGTTTATATACACACAACCAAATCTTTATGGAATCACTCGGTATTTATCATTATTGATTGTTTTTAACCGTGGATCTTTGACTACTTGTGAAGAATGAAGTTTATTGTTGTAAAAAAACTGAATAGTAGGATCAGAAATGTTGAATTATTACCACATGTAGAAGATATTGTACTCAATCGTCACTGAGATTTAAAATTGTGAATTTCAAAATTTAAAAAAGCCTATAATGATAATTGAAAATGCCACACATTGGATTGTCCGATGAGCAGATGGGTCGAATAATTTCTCTCGTTGGAGCTACAATCTCTGCAAAATAGGCCTAGAAGAAGTCGTAGTAAGATCACTTCTGAAGAACTAAAACGATTTTTGTGCCAAATTGCAAGAAGAAAGCCTAGTGCGTCGCACCACATACTCAAAAGGCAATTTCTGGAACCAACAGGCATCAGTGTAGCTGTCGAAACGATACGTCGAAGACTTCGTTCAGGGGGTGTATACAGCAGAAGGCCCTTAAGAATTTCAGAGCTAACCACACATCAAGAAAATAACAGACTTAGTTGCTGTATCGAGCACCAAAATTGGAATATTGAGAATTGGCGAAATGTTCTTTTTTCGGATGAGACCAGAACTGGTGTTCGATCAAATGACCGCCGAATTCGGATTCTAGGGGGTTGTGAAAGACAAGCTAGACTTCGAGCAGCAAGACAAATTCCGAAATACCAAGGAGGCACTGTGATGTTTTGGGGTGGCATTATGCTGGGAGGAAAAACAGATTCGATTTCATTTCATGCGAGTGTAACGGCTAAAATTACGTAGACCTAGTCCTGGAGCCCATAGTGACACTCTAGTGAGGTGCCTACGGTGAGAATTTTACTTTTATGCAAGATAATGCTCCTCCGCATACCAGCAATCTCGTGCGACATTATCTTGAAACAGATGGAATCGCTATTTTGGGCTGGTCAGCTTGCTATCCAGACCAAAATACTAATGAACATTTATGAAATAATCTCAAAAAGGAAATTAGATCTCACCAGGATAATCCAAGAACCACACAAAAGCTCATCCAAGCCGCCACAGAAAAGTGGCAGAATATCACCCCAGATTAGGTCAAAACCCAATCCAAACCATTTCTAGACGGATTCAGGCTTATATCAGGGCAAAAGGAGGTAATACAAGCTACTGAGGTCGAGGAAAATACAACTCCGTGAGGAAACAATTTTCAATTTTTTTACAACATGCGGAAGGTGACTTTTATTATTTTCATTTGTTTCTTTCTCAAAATAAACCTTAATTTATTTCTTTTTTCAATTGAAATATCTCTAAAATGACCATTTTAACGATCCTTCGATATTTCCAGAATCCCTGAGGTAAAATTCAAAATTGATTCCATATAAATTTGGTTGTGTGTACTCCTGAAGTAATCAATTTTAAGTTTTATCTTTGGCATTGAAAACTATGTTTGATAATTTGATAATGGTTTTGTAGGCTAGTTTTACATCTTACTATATATAAGAAAATTGCTAACTTTGTATTTTAGTTTTGAACTCAGACTTACGAAATAACTATAACGTTGAATAAACTTTTCCATCTTAAACAGTGATATTTTTACGTAGTCATTTTCGCCATCCTCATAATATCAATAACATATCACATAGTAACTACCGAATCTACAGGGATATCCACCGGGACCGTCCCTTAAGAACTTTTTGAGTTCCAATTACAATATCAAGCTGAAATTTTATACGCGGCCATAACCTGCAATTTCCAATTGAAGTGAAATATTTTCGAAGTGATACCATTTCCGGTTACACTGGAAGTGGGTCCTCACTTTGTTATTTCAAGTGGCAATCTACCTTTTTTATTATACATCTAGAACCGACATTTTAGCAAGGCATAAAATAGCCAATTTGTTGGCACTTACAGATCAAAACTTTTGACAGATTTATTATTTTTGTTATAGACTCGATTTTTGAGGAACATTCAAAAAAATTGTAGCTTGTAGATCTTTTGCACTAATAACAGCATTTTTGCTTGGGTGGATAGAAGAAGGATCAAGGAATTTTTTGAGCAGTCTACACATGTCAAATGTTTATTGCGTTGTTTTGTATGATTTTTTCAATTTGGCCTTTTTCAAACAGCAATAACTCAATTTTTTCAAATGGCATGTGTCCATTTTTATATCGCCATCAGATGACGCGTCAAATTTCAGATGGAATTGTATCAGCATGTACTATACCCATCTCTTATAGTTCCGAAATAATTTGGGAATATATTGAATTTTGATGATTTTGCTAGAACAAACACAAATGCTTTGAAATATTTGAATCAAGTAGCTGAACTGGCTACGCTCACCTGACAGGTGCCTAAAATTAATATACTTGTCACTTAGTTCATTCGAATTTGATATTCCAACAAGAATTGTTGGTAATTTGAAGTGAAAATTTTTGAAAAACACCACATTGATAATAAAATGGCTGATTATTCAAACGAGGATATGTTTAATCTTTTTTTAATTCATGACGAATGTCAAAAAGTGGTGTATAGAACTTGCAGGCAATTCAATAACCAAATTCCTAATTTGGCGCTTATGAGAAAAACAAAATTTCGAAGGAATAGAAGCAATTTTCTGCAATTTGGAGGAACAAAATACATAGAAACTAGAAGAAAACCAATTCTCGAGGACGACGACAATCAAATTAATACGCTAGCGTATTTTCGTGTCAATTCACATGCGTCCATTAAGTCAGCATCAATGGATACTGGATTAAGTTATACTTTCATTCAAAGGATCCTTAAGAAACATAACATGCACCCGTATTATTTTATCACACTACAAAAATTGAAACCAACTGACCTTCTCGGGCGGCTAAATTTCTGTGAAAATTTATTAATTCGGCTTCAAGAAGATGAGACAATTCTGCAAAAAATTATATCGTCTGTTGAAGCCTAGTTCAATGAAAGTGGAATAACCAATAGGAGAAATCAACTTTTTGGGCCACAGAAAATCCACATTTCATTGAGGTTATTGATTTCCAAAATAAATTCAGCGTGAACTATTTTCGCAATTCTAATGAATGATTTGTTGGCTTATCACATTTATGAGGAAAAATCTTAATGGACAAAGATACTTGGAAATATTGAGAGGAATATTAGCAAATTTTTTAGATGGACTACCCCTTAACATTCTAAGGGATTGCTATTACCAAACGGATGGTGCACCAGCACATAAAACACGAGCTGTAGATCGGCAGCTAACAGAAATGTTCTAGGATTGATAGTGGGGTAATCAAGGACCAAATTTATGGCCTCCGCGTTCTCTGGACCTGACGCCTCTTGATTATTATTTATGGAGTAAAATCAGAGTGAAGTATATCTTATTCTTGTAAGAAGTAAAGAAGAGTTACTAGAGCGCATTCATAATGCTTTTCGTAATATTGATCCTGAGGAAACTAGGAGGGCAACTCATCATGTTCGTATACGAGCTGTCAAGTGTATCGAGCAAAATGGGGCTCATATTGAACATTTATTCAGATCGAAAATTAGTTTCTCCTATGATGTTTGCTATCATTTATTCGTATTGATATAATTATCTTCGACGATTGGTTTTCGCTTAGTTCCTACAATTTTTATTCATCCGCATTGTAGAAAATTGATTCTAATGCTTCGAAATTTTATTTTACTCATAGACGGTAAATTTGGAAATTGGTTATTGAATTGCCTGCAATTTCTACCCACTACTTTTTGACATTCTAAAATGAATTAAAAAAAGATTAAATATATTTTCGTTTGAATAACCAGTGGTTTTATTCCAAATGTATTGTATTTTTTGGATATTTTCAATCTGAAATAACGACAATTCTTGTTGAAATATCATATTCGAATGAACGAAGTGACAAGTACATTAATTTCAAGCACCTGTCAGGTGAACGTAGCCAGTTCATCTACTTGATTCAAATATTTCAAAGCATTCTGTGTTAGTTCTTGCAAAATCATCAAAATTCAATATATTCCCAAATTATTTCGCAACTATAAGAGTGGGTATAGTACATGCTTATACAATTCCATCTGAAATTTCATCTGAAGGCGATATAAAAATTGGCACGTGCAATTTGAAAAAATTCAGTAATTGCTGATTGAAAAAGGCCAAATTGAAAAAATCATACAAAACAACGCAATAAACATTTGGTATGTGTAGACTGCTTTAAAAATTCCTTGATCCTTCTTCTATCCACCCAAGCAAAAATTGTGTCTGTATTGCAAAAGATCTACGAGCTACATTTTTATTAAATGTGCCATTTGAAATAACAAAAGTGATGACCCACTTTCGGTATAACCGGAAATGGTATCAATTCGAAAATATTTCACTGAAATTGGAAATCGCTAGTTATGGCCACATATAAAATTTCAGCTTGATATTGTAATTGAAACTTAAAAAGTTTTTAACGGACGGT
Organism: Cryptolaemus montrouzieri; assembly: GCA_013387265.2. Classification (NCBI taxonomy): domain Eukaryota; kingdom Metazoa; phylum Arthropoda; class Insecta; order Coleoptera; family Coccinellidae; genus Cryptolaemus; species Cryptolaemus montrouzieri. The sequence continues at coordinate 31,748,401 of JABFTP020000144.1, read as the reverse complement.
CCCGGTGGATATCCCTGTATTTCATTTCAATATAGAGTGATTGAAAATCCGTGAAGATTATGAGTTTGATCCTCTAACAAATTCGTTTAATTTTTCAGTTGCTTATTGAATACGTCCCTGTCACAGTAACTCTAAGAAGTTTTTAACAAAGGAACTCGTTAAAAAATCCCGGTGGGCTTTCAACAGATCCAGTAGTGGCCGAAGAATTCGCTAAAGAACAAAACTTAATAGCAACAGATACGGGATTTTTGTTGTATTCCCAGCGTAACATGTCAATTTCACAATCGATTTACCCACCTGCTGTTGATTTTCCCGTTGAATTTTCAGCCTGGCTTCGATGCACTGACGCGTCTCCAGGAATGCCTTTCTCTGGGCCACCTCCCGAGGGTAGTGCGTGCAGATTCCAGCCACGTTGCCGCAAAAAAGAATGGCTAGACAGCAGGTAATCTGAAATTGAATCTGACATCAGCTTGGTAAGCAGCGTACGACTTTCAATTATGCTTAGAAAATATATGGCTGCAAATCACGGATTCGATTCCAAGACGAGAAAATAGCAATTCACCGCGCATAATAATTTCCAATAAGACGTCGACGTACGTGGGACGTGGGTATTCAAATTTACTTTGGAAAAGTAAGGCGGCTATTCATAGTATTGCTGTTTCAGGCGACAAGTTCGACATGGATCTGAAATTATATAAATTGAAGAAACCAACGCTTCGAATAACAAGTTGAGCTCAGATCTGCGAAGGATGATTTCAACTCTCTCGAAACAGGTAGTCCAAGTGTATTCTCTACACGACGCTTTTTAATATTCCAACAATATATTCTGAACTGAATAACAAGAGGAAATTTATTATTTTACTCAACTACCAGAAAATGTAATTTTATTTCCACAAATGGATGGGAAAAATGAATATTCACCTCCTCGGGAAATAAAATTTCTATCTTAACGGTCATTCTTTGAATAGATTGTATTCTTTTCGATGATAGCATTCCTTCAACTTGTGCAGATGGTTTATTTACACTACTATTGGGGGTTCCAAAAGAAAACATTTTAGGATTATTATGTTGTCTGTCTATCCGTTAATACTCTTCTTTGTGAAACATGTGTAGGTATATCGTTGAAATTGATAACAGATATTTATGTCAAATTTTGTAAATATATATATATATATATATATATATATATATATATATATATATATATATATATATATATATATATATATATATATATATATATATATATATTTTCACCCCGACGAGTTGCCAATATATCTGTTCATGCAATCAAACTGATTTCATGAAAAATATATATCCACCACCCCGTAATTATTACCATTGCCAGGCAATGATTATAATCAAAACTTTCATATTAATATCATTGGAATAGTTGAAAGTAATCTCAAGTAGACTTTTTAAATGAGATCTGGTTCCGGCATATAATTTAATATCATCTAAATAAATTAAGTGACTTAATTTCAATTCAGTTGATAGACTCTTTATTTTGAAGCCGAAACTAGTAGCATTTAATTCATGAGATAAAGGATTAAGGCAAAGACAAAATCAAAGAGCACTTAAAGAGTCACCTTGAAAAATGCCTCTTTTGATTGGAATTACTTCGGATTTTAACGATTGTTTTGAAATATTTAACTGAAGATTGGTTCTTCAATTTTTCATTACAAATTCAAGAAAAAGACGAAGTGTCTCATCAATTTTATAAATTTCCAAAATTTCTTGAAGCCATGAATGGGGAGAACTATCAAAAACCTTTTGGTAATCAATGAAGGCTGTATGAATATTTCTCTTCTCAGTTTGAGCTTGATTCAAAGCAACAGAATCAATTACAAGTTGCTCTTTAGTAGCAAGGTATTTTTTCTACATCGACAAGTTGTTCGGAAAAATATTATAATTCTCCAAATGTGCATAAATATATATATATATATATATATATATATATATATATATATATATATATATATATATATATATATATATATATATATATATATATATATATATATATATATATATATATATATATATATATATATTTTTTTTTTCGCCGACAGTTGCGGGTAACTCCAATAACTACCGGGCTTTGCCAAGGTAGTCATCTTAACATCTTGTGGCTCATTCATTGTTGAGAAAGCCGCGTACAATTCTGGTGGTGCTGAGAACAACTTCTCGCTGCGATCTAGTGACAACTGCTCTATCGAGACCCAATCTTTGGGTGTTTTGCAATAGTTGCCCCTCCACGAGGCCGTTGACGGATATAATCATAGGCATAATTACAGTGGTGCTCAGCTCGTGAATTTGCTTCATTTCAATTGCCAGATCTCTGTACTTATCGATCTTCTCCGAATACGCCCTCGGTATATTATCATCAGCTGGTATCGCCACATCCAAGAGTACAGCTTTTTTCTCTTGCTTATAGAATACAACGATATCCGGCCTATTGTGCGATATGGGCCGATCACAGATTATAGTATTATCCCAGTATACTTTGTGCTCCTCATCTTCAAGGACACTTTCAGGCGTATATTTGTAATTCGGTACTCTGTTCTTCAGAAGTCCGAGCTTCAACGCTATCTCCTGGTGGTATATTTTGGCCATGCTGTTATGCCTGTTGAGGTAATCCTTGAGGGCCAAGATCGGGCATAAGGACGTGACATGCTGAATTGATTCCAGGCCCCTGGAGCAGCGGCGATATTGGTCTGAAGGGGTATTAAGCTTAGCGATATGCTTGTTATAGGCTCTTGTTGGCACAACCTGATCGTGTATGGCCAGCAGCCTGCCTTCAGTTTCCGGGTGTAAATATCCTGCCATGAGAAAGTTCACCGACTCACGCTTGTCAATGTTATCACGCTCAAGAACCCTGGGAAAGCGGCCATGTAATTTCATCGCCTTCCACTCATTGATCCTTTCTTCAGGAGTGCGGCTTCCTTGTGCTACTTCGGCCCTCATCAGTTTCAGAGGAGTCACATCATCGAATGCACGGATGGATCTGTGAAACGACGTGTTACTTGCCGAAAAGTGCTTCCTTAGCCTATGGATAATTTTATCGTGGGCGCTTTCTATGTTTGATATTCCTCTGCCTCCCTGGTCTCTTCTAAGGTAGAGTCGGTTCACCGACGTATGAGGGTGGTGAATGCCATATTTTGTCAGCACCCCTCTAACTTCATTATCTAAGTTCCGCAGCTCAGTCGTTGACCAGTTAACAACTCCGAACGAGTAGGTTATGCTCGGGAATGCCCAGGTGTTAAGGGCTGTCACCATTGCCTTGGAATTCAGTTTCGACTGGAGTACAAGTTTGATTCGTCCGAACAACTTCTTTTTGAATGCCTCTCTGACTTCTGAAGTTTTGAAGTCCAAGGCTTGCTGTATGCCCAGGTATTTGTAGGTTTCCTAGGGTCCAAGTGCAGGGAACATTTCCTCATTGGAGAGCTGAATTCCAGGCCCAATATCAACCATCTTGCCTCTCCTGGCACAAACCGCCGCACATTTTCCCACTCCGAGTTGCATGCGAACACCCTCGCTAAAGACTGTCACAGTTTCCAGCCGCCTCTTCATTTGATCTACTGTACCTGTATATAGTTTGAGGTCATCTAAATATAATTGGTGGCTTATCCGGGTATTGCTCTCTCTGTCATAAACGTAGCTGTCCGTGTTGTTGTTAAGAAGGCAGCTCAGGGGGTTCAAAGCTAGACAGAACCAGAGTGGACTTAGAGAGTCCCCCTGAAAAATTCCCCTTTTATCCTGATTTCTTCTGCAGAAATTTCTGCTCCTTGCGTTCTTAGATAGAGAGAGGTTCGCCATGTACTCATCAGTTGTCTCAGCAAGCCCACCAGCGAATCAGGAACCCCATACAACTCCATAACCTTTAGTAACCCTGAATGTGGAATGGAGTCGAAAGCCTTTCGATAGTCAATACACGCGATACATAAGTTTCTAAGCTTTTTGCGTGCGTTCTTCGTTACAATATAGTCTGTAACTAAAAGTTCTTCACATCATCTGGCTCCGCTCCGACATCCATTCTGCTTATACGCAAGAATGTTATGCGCTTTAATGTGCTTATTGATGTGCATTGTCAGGATTGCCGTCATCAGCTTATATACAGTAGGCAAGCATTTTATAGGCCGATAATTCCTAGGGTCCTGGGAGTCACCACTCTTTGGGAACAAGTGTGTTACTCCGAGGGTGAGTTGTGCACTCACACTAGTAGGGTCTTCGAGGGCGCGTTGGAATAAGGTAGCAATAGTATTATGAGTGCTTTTGAAATACTTCCATCAAATATTGTGAAGTCTGTCCGGGCCAGGTGCTGCCCAGTTGTTGGATATATATATATATATATATATATATATATATATATATATATATATATATATATATATATATATATATATATATTCTTTTGAAGAGAGAGATTTACAAATTTGAAATGCTCATCTCTATAATTTTGATGTGTGTCAGAAAAAAACACAAGTGTGAGCTCAGGAAATGTAACAGGGAAACCATACTATCTTGTCTGTTTCTGTTGTGTTAGTGTCGTGTGTACATAAAGAGTACCAAGGATTTTTCTGCTTAGGCTCTTCATACTCTCTTGCATTCCATGATTTCCAAACGAAGACAAGGGTGAAAGGAAGGGGGTTTCGGACAGGAATCTGTAATAATAGAAAAGAAAACCAGCAGAAAAATATTTCAACAATCATACTTCTTATATGTCTAAACAAATCTAAGAAAAGATTTTACATAGGAAGCAAGGTCATGAATAGGACTAAGGAGACAATGAAAAAATACATAACCTGCGATGGTTCCTTAAATTCCATCTCTGTTTGACCAAGAGAGCCCCGATGGCCAGGTTCAGTCTTCCAAGTGATGCCGATTATGATCTATAGATGTTTTAGAATCATTATGGACCCAATAATCTGGGTTGACATCGCCATTATTATTATTTCTTCGTGGAACTTGTTCAATTCAAAGAAAAATTTGCGAAAAAATTTTGACAGTCGTTCGAAAAATATGACATTTGTCATATATAATACAATATCATCATTCATTAGGGGAGGCGTGTTATAAAACCGAGTAAATTCTTACACTCTCAATTCGCGACAAACCAAAGGTACAAGAGCAGTGCTTCCTAAAAAACCAAAGACTCTTCGTAGAGACAATGAATCTTTAGTGGATTGCAGGCCGATACTCTGTCGTTTGGTCTTAGATCTGTTAATATGATTTTCGAAAGTGTCAGTAAGTTTGAGGTCACTTGTATTATTTTCGATTTATTCATATATTTGTAATGATGAAATATTGACTCAGCTTTTATATTGATCAGAATAAAATACGACTGAGATTGATCACAATATTTTCTAGAAATATTCTTTCAGTTTTTCAATTGGAAAGGTGGAGAAGTGATGAATTTGTTTGGGGCATGTTGAAACATAATTTTTTGGGTAAATGATGAAAAGTTACAACTTGCTCCGGTTACTCGTATCTGTTCTTATTTTGCCTTGATTTTATTTCAGACTGAAAAATTTCAAGAAAAGAAGTGATAGAGGCAATACTCCAAAGATGGCATGGAACTAGGATTAACCCTAATTGTCAATAATCACAAATTAGTGAGGCATGTTGCGAAAGAATTAAACATTTGCCACGTACTTCAATTCAGTATATGAAAAAGTCAAGGCTCTGGATATTGAACGTGATCAGCATGCAGTGACTATTCTTCAGAGTGTGGGTTACTCCAGTAACAGATCTAAGAAAGTTCGAAAATTAAGACACCCTCGATTTGCAACAAACCAAAGCTATACAGTAGTACTTCCTAAACAACCAGATACTCTTCGTAGAGTGCATAGTAGATTGCAAGCCGAGGCTCAGTCGTTGTTATTTTCGATTTATTCATATATTTGTAATGATCGTATATTCATTCAGTTTTTTATATTGATTAAAATAGAATACAATGACTAATTCACTAATTCGTTCACGTTCTAGAAAAGTAAGCAGACTCTTGATAGAGTTCTGCAATATCAGAAGACTGGGACGTGAATGTCGATGCAGTCCATCAGCATTTGCAAAACGCACAGCCCCGTATGCTAGCTCTAACCGAAACCCAAATAAGTCAAAGAAGCGACACAACGTATTTACGTTACAATGTGTATGAGTTACATACGAGATTTGGGTTCAAAGTGGACCTGTGAGTTTTCGCCAGATCGGATGTTGCATGCCAGAGAGAGGACACGACGGAGGACGACGCTTTCGACATAGTTTAAAATCTGTTTGTAGGATAAAACACTGTTCTTATGCTATCTTCTATATCGCTCGCCAAACGATATTCACTTCCCTAGACTGTTTCAGTATATAGGTGATACGGTGGATTGAATTCAGACACATCATCCGACAGCTGAGATCATTGTACTGCGTGACTACAACGTTCACAACACCAACTGGCTCCGACACTCCAATAGAACAGACGAAGCGGGAAGACACAATCAGCCATAATCTAACGCGGGTAGTCGACGAACCGACAAGAATACCTGATCACCCAACCTACTCCCCGAACACCTTGGATCTTTTTTTGATTTCAAATCCAGATGATTTTGGAGTGGAGGTCTCAGCAACGCTAGGCAGACCACAACCTTATATCTACTACTAGAACCATTGTGCTGCCGCTAAAACAAGAATCTAAGCCACCCAGACGTATTTGGCACTAACCTAACCGTGCTAATTGGGATAAGCTACATGAATTTTTTTCGTGCCTCCCATTCAGTGATGTTTGCCATTCAGATCCTGACATCAATGTGTGCACTGAATCTGCTACAGAAATCATTCATAAAGGAATCGATCTCTACATCCCTCATTCCATGAAAAGAACAACAGTACAAAAGCCATTGCTACATTGTGTGTGGGGTCACACACATGATGGAAACACTGATGGTTAACACAAACACTCTTTGTAAACGTAGAATTGAAATGAAATGAAAACACGTTGGTGAACAACGGCGGTTTGGCAATATGGCGTGGGTACGGAAAGCCGGCTCGTAGCAACGCGTGCTGCAGCCGGTTTTCTGAGACAGTGTGAATTCGAAGAGGTCGTTGAAGAGAAAGAGCCGGGAATCTCCGAAATGCATGGATATTTAAACCCTCGGTCCAGGTAAGCCCAGAGTACGCTCTGTGCCTAGCCTGGTCGAAGGAGGCGGTCTTTCATTAAGAAAGCGTGGTTAACACGGCAACACGCTTATTCGGAGGGGCCTACAGCGATCTATGGTGAGATACAGTAGTGGACACGGTAACACGGCCCCCCTCTAAAGATTGCGGTTAGGCGCCTCCATATTGCCTTACCGAATATAATAAAACCATGTTGTATCTTTATTAAAGACATGTGCATACGTGAACATCATACCATTGAAAATAAAAAAAAACAGTTTTATCAAGTTATCCTACTTAAATCTAATACGACCCTGTGTGCAGTGCGTCTGTGGGCGTCTTACTATCTTACGCGCCATTTGGCATCAACGCGATGATGACAAGGGAAACCACAGAAAACCTTGTCTTACGTAAGCGAGTCGTATGGTCTAGCTACTTACATTATGAGAGCGCGGTGAAAGGCTCTATTTAAATTATTTAAATCTGAGATATGTACAATAAAAAATCTGAGGGGGGGTCGAAGCGCATCTATTTCGTATCTTTATTTGTTAATCACACATACAATTTAGATATTGAAAGTACCTGAAAAAGAGAAAAATAGTACTGAAAAAAAACAATTTACTAACCTAATACATATAGGACACATGATGAGATACCGTAGTGGACACGGTAACACCATGGTTCAATGAAGACTGCGAAAGAGCCTCTGCAGCTAAGATCAGAGCCTCCGAGTCATGGAAGATAAATAGGAAACAAGAATAACCTTCGTACGAATACGGAACGTATGCGACCTGACAACTGCAAGAGCAAAGGCCAATTTCAACGAAGAGGTATCTTATTAACTCCTCGAACAGGCAAGCGGGACTAGACAATTCTGGTTTATGGCGAATACTGTCAGTGCAAATTCCTCCAAATATGCGTATCCGCCTCTTGTTTGGGAAGACAGAAGTATAGCATCATCTCCAACAGAGAAAGCTGATCTCTTTGCTCTCTTGTTCTGAAAAAACTCTGTGCTAGATTCATCTAACGCAATACCACCAAACATTCCTACTACAAATTCTTCCATGGCAGTTGATCTAGACGAAATACTGCCAATCGTCCTGAGAAAGTGTGCTCCCGAACTGGCACCCATTCTTAACCGTCTGTAACAGATTTCTTATGGAAGCCAGACTTTTCCGAGCAGCAAGAAGAAAGTGAGAATTCAACCGATTCCGAAGAAATGAAACAAGTCCTCACACCAAAACTACAATCCTGTTGCATTTCTTCTCATTATGTCCAAAGTGATGGAGAAAGTCATAAATGATGAATATATCGAGTTGCAGGGAATTATTAACAACCGTCAGTATAGTTTTCGTAGGCAAAGATCGAGAGGAGATCTGCCCGCCTACGTCACACATCTAGAGCAATAGCCCTCGACATCTCTAAAGCCTTGGATAGGGTTTGGCATGCAGCCTTGTTGAATAAACTTGATGCATATGGGCTTCCCGAAAAATTGCGGGGTTGGATAAGTAGCTTTCTTTCAAATAGATCAATACAAGTTGTGGTCGACGGTATAACAACTGATTGTTTCCAGTTGCAAACAGGAGTACCTCAGGAATTCATCCTTCCGCAAACCTTGTTTATGTTACTGATAAACGATCTTCTGTCATCTACAGAGAAGAAGATCTTCGGTTCTGCAGACGATTGCTCCCTGGTTTCGTCTTTCAGTAGTCTGCGGCCGATTACAACTGCGGAATCTAAGCGTCAGAAATATCAACAAATTAATTACTTAAACTCTGACTAAAAAAGGATATCTGAGTGGGGCAGTTAAACCTGGTGAGCCTCAACGCGGGCAAGACGCAAGCAACTACTTGATTCCCGCTGGAGAATCTCCTAATGATGCAAGGCCGACAAATTGCATCCAAAGATTCGATGAACCTTCTCGGAATAATAGTCAACTCCGGGTTTTGCTGGCATGAACATGCATCAGCAATAGCTAAGTCGGCATCAGCTAAACTTAGTTTACTTTTCAGAGGCAAGCGATACTTCACGTCATATCAGATGTTGCTTTTATATAAGGCGCAGATTCGACCTGCTTTGGAATATTATTCTCATATATAGGGATCTGCGCCCAAACAGTTGTTGCTGATGTTAGATAGTGTGCAAAAACGGGTTGTGCACCTCATAGATCACCCGCAATCTCCAACCGCTGGCCCTCAGACGACAAGTTGCTGACCTTTCTCTGTTTTACAGATACATCCACGGAAGATGCTCCAAAGAGCTGAAAGACCTTGTTCCTGGAAAACTCATGTTTTACCTCAACAGTAGGCTGGCAATGAGTTCTCATCATATGGCGGTTCATTTAACGTCCCCTCGAACCTCCCTCTATAAGAATTCCTTCGCTTACAGGGCCGGTGAGCTGTGGAACTCGCTTCCGTTCAACATCTTCCCAACATCCCACAATTAGGCCCTCTTGAAGAAGCGAGTAAACACATACCTTAATTCTTCCCAGGCGCCCACTCATGTGATGTAACAGATTCGCCTATTCCCGGGATGCCCGTATAAGAAAAAAAAATTAAAATTGATCACACTATTTCCTGGAAATATTCTTTCAGTTCTTCAGGTGTAAGAAGTGTTTCGGACATGTTGCAACATAGTTTTTGGGGCAAATAATGACATATAACAACTTGCCACGGTTACTAGTATTATTTCCGAATTAGAAATTACAAGAAAAAAATTATAGAAGAAATTAAGGCATGGAAAAAGTAACCCTTGTTGCCAATAACGACCAATCAGTGAGGTATGTTGTGAAAGACTTAGACATTTACTACGTTACCTCAATCTAGTATGTGAAAAAGTCAAGGCTCGGAATATTGAATGTACTCAGAATGCTGTAATTGCTCTTCAAAGTTTGGGGTACTTCAGTAAACACACCTACAGAAGTACAAAAATTGTTGCACCCTCAGTTTGCAATAAAGCAAAGGTATGACTGCAGTGCTTTCTGGACAACCAGAGACTGTTCGTGGAAACAGTGCATCGTAGGTTTTAGGTTAGGTTAGGTTAGGTTAGATTAGATGATGCTCAGACGTTGTTTGGTCTTAGAGCTGCTGGAATGTTTTTCGAAGAGTAGATAAATTTGAAATCATTTGTATTATTGTTGAGTCATTCATATATGTGTAATAATAAAATATTCACTCAGATGTTATATAGATCAGAATAGAATACAATTGGGATTGATCACAGTATTTACTAGAAATATTCTTTCAGTTTTTCGAAAGGAAGTGATAAATTTGTATGAGGCATGTGGCATCATAATTTATGGCGCCAAAGATGACATGTTACAACTTGCTTCAGTTACTGTATCTGTTATTATTTTGGCTTGATGTCATTTCAGAACGAGAAATCTCGAGAAGAAAAGTGATCAACGCAACACTACCAAAGATGGCGTGGAAGGAGTCACCTTTGTTGTGAATATTGACGAATCAGTGAGGTATGTTGCAAGAGACTTAGACATTTACCACGTTACTTCAATTCAGTATATAAATAGGTCACGGCTCGGGATATTGAACGTAATCAGCATGCTGTGATTACTCTTCAGAGTGTGGATTACTTCAATGAACACAATACACAGAAATGCGAAAATTGTTACATCCTCAATTACAAACAAACCAAAGCTACACAGCAGTACTTCCTAAACGACCAGACGCTCTTCGTGGAGTGCATAGTAGGTTGCAGGCCGATGCTCTATCGTTGTTTAGTCTTAGAGCTGTTGGTATGATTTTGAAAGCGTGAGCAAATTTGTAGTCACTGTATTATTTTCATTTTATTCATATATTTGTTTTTTTTTTTGACTTAAAAATCACTAAACAAAATAATAATCATGTTTTTCGGTCTTTCGTAAACAAACACATACTGATACAATTATACATAACTACTCATTACATCCAATTCAACACAAAGTTGAAGCTTTAAACAGCATGGTACATCGGTTACTCAATTTACTTTTATCAGTAGAAGATTATAATAAAGAGTTAAACATCATCAAACAGATAGCCATTAATAATTCATATAATCCGGATATGATAGATCTAATCATTCGTAAAAACTGTATCAGAAAGCAATAAATGAAGTATATCCTATTCATAAAGACTATAAAATATTCAACAGTTTAACATTCTGCGGTTCTGCAAGTACAAATATTAAATCCTTTCTCGTCAAACAAAATCTTAATATAACTTTCAAAACTTCTAATAACTTAGGTAAACATATTAAAAATAATAAATCTCGTATTGAAAAATCAAGTAAATCAGGAATCTATAAACTCAATTGCGGTTCTTGTGATAAAATTTAAATCGGTAGGACCTATAGGAGTTTTGGCATAAGAACATCTGAACATAAACGAAGCTTCGATAAAAATAAATCTGATTCAATTTATGCAAACCACCTAATAAAAGAAAACCATTCATTCAATAAAAACTTTGACATATTACATATAAAATCGAAATGTTCAAAATTAGATCTCCTAGAAGCATTAGAAATAAATAGATACAAACATTCGGACAAGCTTTTGAATGAACAGGTAGATGTGAATTACTCACCCCTACTTAACTTGTTTAATTAGTTTTTATTACCTTTCATACTAACTGTACAATAGCTCGGTGTGGATTTTCCTGTTATTCATCCAACTTGTTCTACGATTTGTTTATAATACCATACTCTTCATTCTGTTTTTCATTCTTGAAAAAGCTATTGTGTCAGCGAAACGTCGTCGAATTTTTTCAAATAAAGTGTAGATTAAAGTTAAACCTTGTGTTTTTTATCTCATTCATATATTTGTATTGATCGTATATTGACTCAGTTTATATATCGATAGGAATAAAATTCAATTAAGATTAATCACAGTATTTGCTGGAAATATGGTTTCACTTTTTCAAGAGGAAAGGCAAAGGAAGTGTTTCGGGCATGTTGCAACATATTTTTGGGTAAATAATGATATGGTACAACTGGCTCCGGTTACTCGTATCTGTTATTAATTTGCCTTGATTTCATTTCAGAATGAGAAACTTCAAGAAAATAAGTGACCGAGGCAACACCCTAAAGATGACATGAAACGAGGATTAACCCTAGTTGTCAAAAACCACAAATTAGTGAGTCATGCTGCGAAAGACTTAAGCATTTGCCACGTCACTTCGATGCAGTATATGAAAAGTCAAGGCTCGGGATATTGAACATAATCAGGATGCAGTAATTACTCTTCAGAGTGTGGGTTACTCCAGTAAACACACCTAAGAAGTGCTAAAATTATTACACCCTCAATTTACAACAAACCGAAGCCATACAGCAGTACTTCCCAAACAACCAGATACTTTCCGTAGAGTGCAAAGTAGGTTGCAGGCTTATGCTCAGTCGTTGTTTAGTCTTAGAGTTGTTAGTATGTTTTTCGAAAGCATGAGCAAATTAATAGTCACTTACTGTATCATTTTCGATTTATTCACATATTTGTAATGATCGTTTGTTCACTCACTTTTATATTGATAAGAATATAATACAATTGACATTGATCACAGTATTTGCTGGAAATATTCTTTCAATTTCTCAATGGGAAAGGCGTAGGAAGTGTTTCGGACATGTTGCAACATAATTTTTGGATCGAATAATGACATGTTACAACTTGCCCTGGTTACAAGTATCTTTAATTATTTTGGCTTGATTACATTGCCAAATTAGAAATTACAAGAAAAAAATGATTGAAGCAATTGAGGCATGGAAGAAGAAGTAACCCTTGTTGTCAATAACGACGAATCAGTGAGGTATGTTAAGGAATACTTAGACATTTACTACGTTACCTCAATCTAGTATGTGAAAAAGTCAAGGCTTGGGATATTGAACGTAATTAGGATGCAGTAATTATTCTTTACAATGTGAGTTACTCCAGTAAACCTACCTGCAGACATGAAAAAATTTGCCCATGTAGGATCTCTTTGGTACGACATAAATGTTACCATCTTGGTTAAGAAATTGATGCGAAGGCATAGATTGAGTGACTGCATTTTTTAAGAGAAACAAGGGGCTAACCATTCGCACACCAGAAGTGACAAGTCTGCAACGAACTACAAATTTAAATCATCAAAATTTCTCTTTATTCTTCGAGACAAAATACCAGCATCATTTTGTAAGAGATGGGACGCCACGAGGCATTGGTGCCGGGAATGATTGGTAGTGGATGGCGGCTGATTCTATTTGTTCAAGGAGCATTTTATGTCTTTTGTGGAACCATCTTAAGAAAAACCTGTACTTTTACTTCTCGAGTAATTTAGCTACAAAGATAAAATTATTGCAAAGGAGATCGGTGTGGTTATGCTGTCATAGTCACCGTATTGTTCCCATAGCCCTCAGCCCCTAGGTAGAAGTCTTTATGCGTTCCTAAAAAATATTTATCCAAATCTCAAGATGCGTGGATGAGGAATAATGGCGGTGAATCTATGACAGTTTATAACAATCCTTCTCTTGGAAGAGATGTTCTGCCTTAAGCGTTGACACCTACTAATATAATGAAAGGTTTTGAGGCTTTCAAAAGAAATATATTCACAGATGCTTCGGTGATAGATTGTCCATTCTACGCATCCACTCATGAAATTGCAGTCCAGCCACTTGAGACTGGAAGTTCAACACGTTTAATTAACGAAGCAAGTTTCCAGACAGGTACATCACAGTCTAGCTGCTTTAACAAAGCAATTTCCGGGCAGGTACTCTACAGACTAGTAGCCAATCAATGAACTACAACGTCAGAAGGTCGAGAACAATTTTCACCTGAGATTACTATTAAAATCGATGCTTTGGAAGCAGAGCAAAATGATACAAAGTTGAAGAAACTTAAATAGATTGTGAACAGAAAGAACTTGAAAAAGGTGAATAGTTCTTCTGAGGACGATGAGTACCTCAGTCGTTTTATACCGAAGCTTACATACAAAGTAGGCATGAAGAGCATGTATAATGCGCACAAGATGCAAACTCTGGGTTTCGAAACCAGCACTGAGACTAGTGCAATTTACGTCTGCCATACTTATGTTTTTTTTTATTTCAATGATGATTTTTTTCTTGTACTAAAGAATACTTCCTTCGAGCTTTGCAACTTATATTAATATTGATGACGATTTGTTTTTATGTTTCAATGAATATATGTATTTATTGTACATTATAGCTACAATCTTATGCAACCCTCTGTGCGAGAATCCTATTAGCACTCTTTGGATTTGTATTCGAAAAAAATATGTTACAATTCTAGTTACATTGGACTAGGAAAAGTTTGCCTTCGTCTCTACATTCTTTTCAAAAAACTGTCTTTAGAAAATGAGAAAATAACGAAATACAACCGAGACATCGAAGATAGATGAAATTTCAAAATGTTCAAATAACTCGAAAACTGAAAGTGTTAGCCGGACTTGATTTTCAGCTATGTTTTTCTAAAGGAGAAGATATTAATATGGGGACATATCTTTTTCACTACTATTACATTCAATAGAGCAGTAGCACCAGAGTTACAAAATTTGGTACACTACAACTTGAAATTCAAGTGATATTCATCGACACTGCATGTATTTAGCAAAAACTTCTGGTTTGATTAAAGTATAGTTGAAACACAGATTTTTTTACTTTATTTTTAATACCAACAAATATATCCTAGTGATTGATCACTATAATCGTGGTTTTGAACTTTTTTTCATCATCGGATGTTCCAAAGTGACATGAAATATACTGGGTGATTCACCAGTGGCGCGGTGCTCTGTAGCTCGTACACTCTTGAAGATTTCATTTTTGTTCGAACGGTATTGTATTTGGAAAGTAAAAATCTACTTCAGCAATTTATTTTGCAGTAAACAGGGTGTCCCAATTTTCTATAGAAAAATCTTGAGTGGTTTTCTTTAAGATTATATGACCACTTTTTTGTTCAAGATTCAGGAGGGGCCTAAACTCTCCTATAATGTCTTTAAGTAATAGGATTTTTGGTGAGTAGTTTCGTCACAATATTTTTTTTTCGTAAAAATTCATGAAAATAGGCTTTCACATCTGCGCATGCTCCTTCGACCAGAGAGGATGAATACTTTCTTCCTTTCGTTTTCTTATTGCCCAAGGATAGCTTTATTGATGAATTGAAATAGATTATTCTCATTTTATACAGGAGTGGCTCAAAACAATTATTGTATATTGTGATTTTAAAAATATATCTCGATTTTTTCAAATGGAACACCCTGTATTTTATTATTCATGTCAACGCATAAAATATTGTGCTATATTTTTGCAGAAGTAACCTCAACTTTATCGTCGATCATTTTCGAAATATTTAATTATTTGTGAAAATTTTGATGAAAATTCTACAAACCGTATCTAATGCATCATTATTTTCATAGAAATCTTCTGTGCGTATAATGATGCATGTTGTTCTGTCAGGTGTCCGGACATATCATGTTCTGCATTTTACATGGTGAACTTATCAGTAATTTGTTAAAGTGAGGTTTGAACCCAATTTTCTAAATTGACTGCCATGAAGTTCTCCAAAGAAGAAATGGTTTATCTGATTTCTATTCTGGGTGAGTGTGATAGAAATTCTTTGTTGGCAAGTAGAGTTTATGCACAAAGGTTTCTTGATGAGAGGCATCCTAATTAGGATGCTTTGAAAAAGTTCTAATTAGATTTATCGAAACGGGTAACAACGCTCACAAAAAAACATGAAAAACCAAAAAACTGCTACAGCTGAAGACAACCAGTTATCAGTTTTGTTGACAGTGACAGAGGACCCATATAAAAGCCAAAGAGAGATTTCTCGGTTAACAGATAAAAGTCAAACTTCCGTCCAGAGAATCTTGAAAGTGAATAAATTTCATGCATATCATGTACAGCTGCACCAAGAACTGAACAATCAAGACTATGAAAATTGAATAAATTTTTGCAATTGGGCAAGTGACAAAGTAGCGGAAAATCCAAATATGTTAAGCAGAATTCTTTTCTCGGACGAGGAAACTTTCCACAAGAATGGGCTTGTTAACAGGCACAACTTTCATTATGACGCCAAGGAAAATCCACACATCATGAGACAAATAGATCACCAGCTTCGTTGGTCCTTGAATGTGTGGGCCGCTATAGTAGGTGGATATCTAATTGGCCGCATTTTTTCGACGGGCACCTCAATAGTGAAATGTATTTAGATTTTCTGCAAAATCATCTACCATTGTTACTTGTCGATGTACCAGAGCATATAAGACAAGATTTAAGGTTTCCATTTCTCTGATCAAGTATAATGATATGTACTAATAAACTCTTGTTTCGCAACCTCTAATTTTATTTTTTAGTTTATTGTTTGTTATTTCGAAAATGTTCGAAGACAAAGATAAGATCACTTCGGCAAAAATATGGCACAATATTTTATGCGTTGACATGAAGAATAAAATACAGGATGTTCCATTTGAAAAAATCAAGATATGATATGTTTAAAATTACAATATTCAATAATTTTTTGAGTCACTCCTGTATAAGGATAATCTATTTCAATTCATCATTGAAGCTATCCTTGGGCAGTAAGTAAACGAAAGGAAAAAGTATTCATCCTCTCTGGCCGAAGGAGCATGCGATGATGTGAGAGCCTATTTTGATGAATTTTTACGTACTAACTATTGTGACGAAACTACTCACCAAAAAAACTTATTATTAGCAGATTTTAGGCCGCTCCTGAATCTTGAACAAATGAGTGGTCTTCCAATCTGAAAAAACCACCCAAGATTTTTTATAGAAAACAGGGACACCCTGTCATATTCAAAATAAATTGCTGAAGTAGAATTTCACTTTCTAATTACAATATCTTTCGAACAAAAATGTAATCTTCAAGAGTGTACGAGCTACAGAGCACCAGTGGTGAATCACCCAGTATATTTCATGTCACTTTGGAACATCCGAAGATGAAAAAAAGTTCAAAATGTATATGTATAGATCGTTATTTGAATTGAGAAAGAGATGATTTGCCTCTATTTAACAACTATTGAAAGAGTGTTATTTCAATACATCGAAAATTTCGGATCATCAGTCTGGTTGTTCATTATCTGGAAGTTGCCATTAAAATGCGATTTCAAAAGTTCCATTGATTCTAGGTAATTGAATTTTTTACTTTTCTGAGCAATGTATAAAACTTTTAATGAAGAAACGACCAATCTGACCTCTGTACTAATTATTTCAGTTAGGACAAGATAAATAATAAACGCCTGATGCATTCAATTTCTGTATAGGATTCTTTGCATTAAATAAGAGTGAAGCCAATTCATTTTGAGATCTGAACGCAATTTTAGTTTCAATTTGGCAAGGTTAGGTTACAAATCATTTCAGTTAGGACAGGATAACTAATAAAATATGATCTATTAAATTTCTCTATAGCATTCTTAGCATTAAATAAGAAGCCAAGTTATTTCGAGGTGTAAATGCGATTTTGGTTTAAAATTTGGAAAGGTTCTTTGCGACATTTACATTTATTTGTTTGAAAAAAAGGATGATTTTTTCGGATTTGTTATTGTAATTATAATTGGATATATTTGGCTAATAGTTGTATGAACGAGGATGGTCTGAGAAGTTCCCGACTTCTACTTGAGTATGGCAGCACTCGTATATAAAGATCAGTGAATTTTCATTGTGCATCTGTCGGCAGTTCCTCATTATCTTCAAAAGAACCTTCACATGGGCATACTACGCACCATTATTTCGCTAGCTAAAAGCAGAATTTACAGAAAAAATGCTACATTCACAGAAAAAAATACTGTTTCTCCAAGAAAATATAGCGAAAATCCAGGAATTACGGTTGAAAATTGAAAAAATAATATTGAGAAGAAATGTCACCCCCGTTATTGTTTACTATTTTGTGAATTGTGTCACTATCAAAACTGTTATGGGCTAGAGTTTTAATGGCTACAATTTATTTTCCAAGATTCTCTAATGACAAGGGTAAAGAAAATGCTCTGTGGATCATTGAATTGTAAGCCGAAATTTTATGTGAATATAACTTGAAATCCTTACGAATAATTTTAACAGTCCTAATGGGTTTTCTTAAGATGTTGAAGATAATTTATTTATTTTATTAAACAGGAACCCCAACACGTGATCCCAATTACAGGGTTCTCTAACTAGAAACAATAATAATACAATTTTTAACGAGTTGTCCTCGAAAACATGTTTACACTATTCAAGGTTATAAATAAAAGGAAAACAAAATTAAAATTCTGTACATGAAATACTATTAAGTATATGAAATTCGGCACATAACATAGCCTAATTGAGATTACTCAAGTAAGTAAATAAATTTTTTTTTCAAATCGTAAAGGCTCACTGAAAACAAGTCTACATTATTCAGGTTGAAATTGGCAAAACGCATTATTCTCAGAAACACAGAGTTACAATAAAGGGCAGTTCGAGCTTTTGAAACATAGAAAATGTGAAATTTGACGATTAATATACTGGGGAACGTTGAAAAAAATTGATGGGAGGATAATTGAAATGATAGTTCATAGAACGGTACAAAATATTCCATCGAAAAGCATCCTTCTATGCTCCAAACTCAAGATATTAAGGTGTTTTAAAGATACATTATAATCACTTGCCGGTCCACATCGATTGAATCTAAAGTTAAAGTTTTTGACAAACTTTCTTTGTACTTTCTCTATTCTATCTATATAAATATAAAAATGGGGAGACCAAATGGGGTTACATACTCCAAGTGTGAAATACAATTTTTTGAGTTAATTCTCGCTTTTGAAGCTTTTCGTTAACCTCAACACGAAACCGAGCATTTTGATACCACATAATCAACGTGAACAGAAAATTAGAGTTTTTCATCAAGCATTATGCCAAGATCTTTGATGCAATTTGTTCTTGCTATATCTAAGCCTCCAAGAGTGAATGTTTTTCGTATGCGGTTAGTATTCTTGGAAAAAGTGATATGCTGACATTTGTCAATATTAAGTTTGAAATATCTGGAGGTGCAGAACGTAAACAATCGATCTAAGTCACTTTGAAATGCATCTATATCAGAAAAAGATTCCACACGTCTGTATATTTTTAGATCGTCGGCATATAACTCGTGATCGGTATTCAAAAAGCACTCAGAGATCTCATTTATATAGACTAAAGGTGGTGCAAGGTGAGACCCCTGCGGTTCTCCAGAAGTAACGTTGAATACGATTGAAGAAATTCCATTCACTACGACAAATTGCAGCCTGTTATTTATATACGAATCTAGCCATTTCGTGAGCGATTCGACGAAACCAAAGTTACAGTATCTGTACTAATGTATCGTGATGCACCTTATCAAAAGCTTTCGCCATATCAGTGTATATTGCGTCCACTTGAACGCCTTCATCAAAGCACTTCGATAAAAATTGAAATATGGGGCTAGGTTCGTCAAAGGTGGTCTTCCCCTAAAGAAGCCATGCTGATGTTGGGACAGTCCAGTACTACAGAGGTGAAAAAGTCATTCCGTCAAAATTGTTTCAAAAATTTTACCGAAATGGCTGAGAATGGAAATAGGTCTGTAATTGCTTATTAAACATTTTTTACCATTTCTGAAGACAGGAACAATTTTTGCTAGTTTCCATTTATCCGGAATTATGCCTAGTTGCAGTGATGTAATAAAAATAATTTGAAGAGGAATTGACAGTGATTGTCCACATGATTTTATAAAGATTGGTAAAATTGTGTCAGGACCTGCGCCTTTGGATGGATTCAGTTTGGAGATTTCTTTCACAATATCAGTTAACTCCTTACGATTCATTGAGATAGATGAGAATGAATTGAGCTTTCATAAATTACTGGTTTCTTTGGATCTCCAAAAATACTGGAGAAGTATTCCCCGAAAGCATTAGCAATTGAATCATTTCCTTCAAATTTGCCATCGCCCAAAAGCATCGCGGGGGGTATATTCTCAGTATTTCTACATTCTGAAACGTATGACCAGAATAATTTGGGGTTTTCTATAACTCTACCTTTTGGGTGTGAAATTGGAGGATCTAAAAATATAGTTGATGGTTTTTCTCTCATTCAAATTTGAATTTTAATTTCAGATGGATATGGTTTATGAATTTAAGAAAATGATCGAATTATTTAGGTGTACCGTTTAGTACTTTGTTTTCTATGCTAAACATGAATAAATCGATCATATGGTTATGATCCCATAGCAATGCCACTTGGCTATTCACATATCTTCTCATTAAATTGAAGATTATTAAGGTGTATCAATAACTCAAAAAGATTACAAATATCTTCAATTTAATGAAAAGATCTATACACAACAGGTATTTTCATGGAAGATGCTCTGGGGAGATTTCTACGCTTGTTCCTCCGCTCGTTTCTGTTTCAAGTCCAACTCGCCAAACTAATGCCAACCATCCTTACGTGGATGAAATTAAGACACCTAGAACGTCTTCATACCAGAAGGCCTTTCCCCACAGAATAGCGCAACTTTGGAACTCTCTTCCGCGTAACGTATTTTTCCATTACTACAATCTGCTAGCCTTCAAGCGAAATATTAACCGTCTCTTCTTTTCAAGTACTTACGATGTCGTCGAGACATAATGGGATTCAGAAAAAAACAAACGATGTTGCGATGAGATCACCACTCAGCCACTTCCTATCAGATATATTCATGTGTAGCACAGAAAACAAAATACTATATTCTAACCTGCCTGTTGAAATTCATTTTGCCTAAACATTACAACTAGACAATTTTATCATCTTCTAAGATTCATCAACAGTATCCATTCGAAAAAAAGAAAAAACAGCAAATATCATTTTCAGACCTGTCAATTTCCCACAAAAACGGTAGAAGTAACTTCAACATCTTTAGACAACCAACTTGAGGAGATATATGTATTTCCAAAAATTATTCAAATTCAAATGAATGGAGAATGGAAATTTGATATACTTCGAATAATCTAGACCAATGGAGCTTAAACGGTCGATCGCGAGTGCTTTTTGATTAGATCTCGAGAAGAAAAAAAAGGCGCATTTTTCAAAGGAACGCGCGGTACTTCTCAAAGAAAAGCCGCGTTCTTTATTCTTGCCGTTTTTCTGGAAATTTCGGACAGCGCGTTTGACGGGAATATTCGAGACTTTCGTTCACGCCGATATAAATGTTGCGCCTGCAGAAACTGGAGTCATTCTGACTTGTAACAATAGTACAAAATGAGTGCAGCGAAGAAACTAAAACGTATCATTTCAATAACGATTGGGAGGAAGAATTTTTCTTTTGTTTGGTGAAGGATAAGTGCATTCGTCTTATTCGTCTTGCTTCAGTTGCAATACATAAGCGTGGTAACTTAGAGAGGCATCATAAAACGGTTCATATGAACTATGAAAAGAATTTTCCGCCACAGAATGAATTAGGAAAACGAAAAATACGTGATTTGATATCTTGTGTAAAAAAGTACAAACCATGTTCACAAGACCTGCCAAACAATCAAAATCTGTTACGATCGAGTCATTCAAAATATCTCATATATTGGCGAAACACAAGAAATCATTAGAAGATGGATCGGTCGTGAAGGGAGCATTTTTTTGAAGCGGGTGGGACTTAATTTGAAGATTTTAAAAATAGAACCGAAATCATGTCTGCTATTAGAGAACTTCTATTATCTCGTCCGACTATCACAAGGCGTATTGAAGTCATGAGTCAGGACATGGCAGATGAACTAAAACATGATATGATGAAATATACATACTTTTCTTTACAGTTCAACGAATCCACCGATATGATAGACACTGCATAACTGTGTATTTTTATTCGGATGGTATTCAATGATATGTTGGCCAAGGAAGAATTTTTGACAATCATTCCTCTGAAGGGGAAGACCCGTGGCGAATATATGACGTTCTCTTCAATTTGGGAAGAACTGCAAGCTGCCATTATATAAATTAGTGTGCATTACAACCGATGGAGTACCAGCAATGACTGGGAACAACAACGGTTTTGTGGCATCATGTCGAGCTAATGAAGATTTCCCTCAATTTTTCAGTGCAGTAAACTCATTCAAAAGTGAATTGCAACTTATGAAAGATCAACCGAAAAGAATGGATTTGAAACATTTTCCGTCTTTGAAAGCAATTATCAAATATTTTGGGACAAATCGAAACGCGTTTTTATGATTGCAATAAATTGGCCAATAAAGCATCGTTTATGAGTTATCCTTTTTCATGTGAAACATTGAGGAACTAGCTACTGAAATAGCAAGTAGCTTTAATATGATCTCATGTTCTGGTGAAAATGAGTTGGTGCAGATTATATCAAATACATCTCAAAGCACCAGCATCTGATTTCTGGTGTTTTATATCTGAAGATGAATATCCGAATCTAAGGCAAATCACTCTTCAACTGACGGCAATTTTTGAGTCAACTTACTTTTGTGAGTATGCATTTTCTGAAATGAAGATAATTGAGTCAAAATTTCGCAATCAACCAACTGACTATCATATGTCATCATGCTTGCAATTAGTTCTCAGTGGTTACGTACCATCTCATGAAAAGTATGCTGAGGACATGCAGTGCCACACTTCATCATCCAAAGTCACTCCTTAGTTAAGTTTAAGCAACCAATAAACTCGCAATTACTATAAATATTTTCATTGATATTATAGAGAAGAATCTAACTAAACCTAACCCAAACCTTGACTGAAATAATGCATATTGTGCGGAAAGCTAATATCTATATATGCTACGGTACACCCTACCATAGGTAGGTAGGTAGGGTGTATCGTGTATGTACGACAACCCTGCATCACACATACTTGCAGCCTCTCAGAGTCGATCGTAAGTAGTCTAAAATTATTAAGGTAGATCACCATCAGTTCAAGTTTGAGCACCACTGATCTAGACATATACATACAGTACTAGTAGGCATCATGAAAGTAAAGGGTATTTTGTTAAATTCTGAAAGTTTTCATAAACAGCTAGAAAACTTTATATGACTCTGATTTTACTGTCAATTTAAATTAAATTTAGTAATATTTTCAGTGTTCTTTGTTCACTACCAATCAGAATGAATTCATAAAAATAGAGGAGAATTGAAAGATGATTGAATTTTATGCTTCGAACGTATAATGTTATGCTTCTCTTAAATATTTCAATTTTCTCAGTTTACAATTATGAATTTTGAAAACAGAGATTGCTTGAAATATGTTGCCAAAGTAATAATTATGGAAACACAAACTTTTGTACTGAGGAAGATATATATTTCACATCATTCGTTGAAATATCAATGTTGATAACTTATACATAGTTGAGCATTCCTCGAGAACTTAAATTCAGGATGAATAAAACTGTATTGAAAATAGACATATTTTAACATAGATACTTTTTCTCACACTCTTTCGAGAAGATTTGTAGATGTATCTGACGAAATCCTGATATTATACACACATCATCTGGTATTCTGAATTCCACAATCGATTAAGCAGCTCGATTGCAGTTTCTTTGTCAACATATGTTTTTGGACATATGAGGGGGAAAAATCTTATCTATGTAGTAACATTTGTTTCCATATGATCTCAAACACGTCTGAAACAAGAATGAGTTTATTTGACTATCAGTATTCATTCAATTTCTCTTCAGTTTTCACGCTAAATTAATGCAAGTTTTCTGTATTTCTTGTTGATTTTCGAATCTTTGAATTCATTGTAATGGCTGCTGAACGTCCTGGATGCTATTTGCGTGATCATGAAGCGGTAAGACACTTATAGAGGAGGGGCGAAGACAACATTACGTGACTAACTTGTTGAATGTTAACCAAAGCACTATTTCCAGAGCAATTACTCGGTACCACGAAACAGGGGAATATGGAAGAAGAGCCGGATAGGGAAAAATCGGATAACAACACCAGTTGATGATCGTTAGCTTCGTTTAACTGCACTGATGGTTAGGCACTGTACTAGCTAGAATGCTACAAAATTAACTTTTACTTTCCAGAAAAGTGCATATTTCATTGAAAACTGTTAGGAACAGGCGCAGAGAAGACCACACCAACGGTGGCTTTTACCGGCCTGCGTCTCACCAGAGAGCATCGAATTGCAGGACTTCAGTTTGCGAGGGAACATGCAAATTAGGGTATTCCAGAATGGTCGAATGTTCTCTTTTCCGACGAGTCCAGGTTCTGTCTAGTATCAAATGATAGATGCATGCCTGTATACAGACGACCTGGGGAACGGTATCAGCAATGCAATATCCCGCAAGACGGAGGGGATTCAGTAATGGTGTGGGGAGGCATTTCTTTCCTTGGTCGAACTGACTTAGTCCTAGTGAATATTGAAAGAATTATAGCGGTCAGATACATCGCAGATATCCTTGAACCCCATGTTGTACCCTTTGGCTCATTGATTGGCTAAAACTTCATTTATGCATGATAATACTAGGCCTCATGCAGCTAGAGTAGTTACAGAATTTCTGTAAAATGCCGAAATTGATATTTTAAGATGGCCAGCCAGAAGTCCCGACTTGAATCCCATGCAAATTCAGCAACATAAAATGCCTTGTAGAACACTCCAACAACTGCTTCCTGAAATTTCGAACTCAGTGACTCAAGAGTACATCCAAAATTTGTTTGAGGGGCTTCCGAGACGTACCCTGGCAATAATTAGGGCCCGGGGAGGAAAAACTCGATTTTGAAAATGATTAGTAACCATTCGATGCTAGTTGATTGGTCTCTTCGCGAATGTTTAAAGATGGTAGAATTTTATAATTTTTCATTAACTCGAAAATTGTTGATATTTTCCATTATAAACTCATCTCTTTTGAATGATATCTTTTTATTTTACACTTCTGAAAGTTACCAAGCGACTCTTGAATGCCCAACCTGACAGTTCATATAGTATTGTTGTAAAATTAGGGTGATGCGACATTTTTTGTGGGGAATGTATATAGTAAGTTCAAAGTATAGCAGAATATGTCATGTACGGGGGCAATCCCTTGTCTTCTATATGTCGTTATGTCATTGAAATGAGATTTAGCTTCAACTACTTGAAGAATGATCATATTCTTCTCAGGAAAATATTTTCCACTCTTCTCTGGGACTGATGTTCAGTTCTAGTAGTATGAAATGTTCTAGTTCTAGTCTTGTAATATTCCGATCAAAATCTGAATTTGATTGATGAATTGAAATAAAAATTTTAAGAACTTTCTTGAATATCTTCAAATTCAAATAGGAATGTGATTGAGTTTTCAAGTATATCGAACAGGGTGTTAATCACCGAATTTTCAAATAAATTTGTAGCTCTTCTATAAACTAACCTGTTTCGATACACAGTATTTATTTCAAGAGCGAATAAATACTACAATTATTTCTTAATAACATAAAATTATTTATTAAAGAAGAATCCACTCAGAGCTATCTGTATTTGAATTAGTGTTTAGGAAAAATGTTGATGTCTAACTGATCATTAAGAATTTCCGGGAAAACCTAAATCTGCTAATATTTGTAGTATTGATTCGCTCTTGACAAAGATACTGCGTATCGAAACACGTAGAGCATTTAGTAAAATATTTTAGTAGAAATCATCGTTTACTTGTATTTGAGAATGTATCTCTTTGAATTAGAATTAGTAAATATTTTCGGAATTTGTATGTTGTGACATACAATTATATACACCTATATCTATATATATATATATATATATATATATATATATATATATATATATATATATATATATATATATATATATATATATATATATATATATATATATAAAAAAATGACTAGTAGGCTTAGATTTTCTTCATTTATTTATTTATTTTGTATATATATATATATTTGTATATATATATATATATATATATATATATATATATATATATATATATATATATATATATATATATACAAAATAAATGTGTCAAAAATTTCTAAATTGAACAAAGATTAAGAAAATTGATTGTACGCTGATCAGCGGCGACTGAAAAAAGTTTAAGAGGACAAAAGAAAACACCTTGTAGATTCTAGTTAAAATTTAGGACGTGTAATGATAGAGG
This sequence comes from Cryptolaemus montrouzieri, assembly GCA_013387265.2. Classification (NCBI taxonomy): domain Eukaryota; kingdom Metazoa; phylum Arthropoda; class Insecta; order Coleoptera; family Coccinellidae; genus Cryptolaemus; species Cryptolaemus montrouzieri. The sequence continues at coordinate 31,722,237 of JABFTP020000144.1, read as the reverse complement.
CTATGAAAAATAGATTGCATTCCAAAGTTGGGCTGAAAATCAAAAACCGCAGAAGTTTTGAAGAAAAAACCAATTTTTTCCGGAAATTTCAACACCCTGTAGCTCCGCAACGAGGCTTTTGCGGACCTATGTTTATATGAACTTTCTTCATTAAAATTGCAAGTAGATTTATCTCCTCAAGTTGTGTTATACTTTTATGTAACACCCTGTATATATGCTAAAATCCTATAGAAATGTTGAGTAAATCAGGAACTTATAAATTATGTTGTCCAGAAGGCAATAATTTCCACGTAGGTCAGACTGGACGTCCCTTCAAAATTAGTTATAAGCAACATCGAACATCGTTCCTTGAATATAAACAAGATTCAATATTAGCTAGATACTATATCCAAAATGACTACTCCTTTGCTAGTATTGTGAATTAAAAGTTGTGAACATTGCCATAAGGAATAAAAACTCAATAATCTAAAGAAGTGGAGATTTTCAAATATCTTTTGATTACAACTTGCAGATAATTAACGACCAGAATGATCCATGTAAATCACAAATTTTGGATGCTTTCAAATAACTAACATAATTTATGGTTTTTGCAAATACAAATAACGACATATTTATGTGACTTGCACATACTGTCCGACGATGAACGATAGTTCGAAACCTCCGTAACATATACTATTAATTTAATTTATTTAATGGTAGTAAACACATGCAAAAATACCACTTGTGATCTAAATATTCACTGAATTTCACAAAAAACAAAATAGGAATCATTCAGTTTTAGTTGGGCTCATTTCAGAAAAGCAAATGCGCTCATAATATATTTCACTAAGAATTATTCTTAATCTCTTTGCAGAATGCAAAAATGGAGTTTCAAAAGAAAAGCTTAACAACGACGACGTAAAAATTCTTTTGTCCTATTTTCTCCACGTATCTTTTTCAATTATAATCTGGCCTAAGCTTTCGACAAGGCAGATTTCATCCGGCGACATCAGCATAAAACAAAGCGGCATGAGATCGTCTGAAACCGCCGTAATCCACAAGAATAAAAAAACAAAACCCACTTACCTCCGAAATCGTTATCAGGTAACCAGTGTAATAGCCTAACAGGATTTGTGACAGAGCCAGGATAATTCCAGCCAAGACAGCGTCTTTCAACCTAATTGGCATCAAGGCGTATGTCAGATAGGTAAACACCAAAGAGAATGTCGCTCCCAATAATGGTCGCTCGTCCTCGCAGAAAAACGTGATGCATACCTTTAATTGAAGAAAGAAAATAATTAGATTTCTCCGAATTTCAGGAATAATTATCAACAAGAAATTTATCTGGCATTTTCGATCGGTTCTTGGTTCAATGAATCGCCGGCTAACACAATGCGTACAACTGAATGGAGGTAATTTCGAACACTTTCTTTAGTTCATTAGTTAAAAACAGAAGGTTTTCTTCATTCATCAGCCTCCTTCCAGTTCGTCACAATTATATGTACTTTATCATAATACATTCTTGTTTGAAATAAGAATGCGCTGAAATACTAAGTTTCATCCGGGTGTTTCAATTTCCACCGCGAAAAATGAGCACTTTGTATATTCAAACTCAAGATAAGATGAAAACTAATTCAAAAGACTATTTCCACAGCTTTTGTAACAGATAATGATAACAGTTTTATTCTACTTTTGAATTACGGATTATCAACCCTTACTTTAGTTTGATTCGAAGAACGCGTGCATTTTCATGTGAATCATTTTCTTACTCGAAAACGATTGCGATTTCGAAAAACTTTCAGGAAGCAAAAATACTTGAAATTGGAAGGTAATTTCAAGAAGTACTTTTGAAAGGACAGTGGCGCACCACACTATGATTTTGATGGGATCAAAGGAGACATGACTCTGAAAAAACTAACACCCTGTATATTATCGCAACTGCTGCACATCTTATGAATTGATGAGTAAAAGATTTCCATTTTTGCATATTTCAGCTAGATCCCTTGGAAACTAGAAGAGTTACCACAGAAACGTGAGAAAAAATCTGAACTTCCAACACCCTCTATTTCAAGAACGGAGCACTTTTGGGCATATGTTTATGAGAATTTTTCATGTTTTTGAATGAGGAATCTCCTGTAGAAATTAATGATTGCATACCTAAAACACTTGGTATGTGGTTAATGTATGTGGTACATCTGTACCACATACATACCATCTATATACGTTAATATAATGGCTAATCAAAATTCGAATCAAAAATATTGAGGTCATTGGCTAGATTGAAAGGGGCCATAACCATTGCCAGCCTGTTCGTCAGATCATAGCTCCTCAAATAAATGAGCTTATCAACCGCATTAGTGACGGTTGCAAAACTATTAGAAATAGTCATGGAATTTTTTAAATGCCAATCTCTCAGAAGAAGATTTGGAGAGATAAAACAGTTCAAATCAAACAAAGTCTCTTCAATAAGTATTTAGAAGTAATATAAACAGTTCTAAGTCCACCAATATCCAACAATCAAATTTCCGAACAAACAACGCACTTCTCTTAAATAAAACAACGAATAGATCTTCAAGCTTCTAATTTTTTTTCTCCAAAAAAATTCCAACGTGTCGACACCAGATATGTGTTTTCCTCAGGTAACTACAAATAAATTTACATTTGGAGAGGGACAAACCGAAAATGGACGAATAACAAAAATATTGCTTATATTGGGTACTTACATTGATTGAAACTTTAGAATGTAGGTAATACAACTTCAAGTTAAAATTATAAAAATCTTTCGCTCAACAGTAGAAAAATAAAAAACTACATGTAGGTAACAAAACGCTTTCGTTCACAAGTGACTATCACAACCGGTTAAAACACGAAAGAAATTGATCGAGCGAGGAATTTCTGTTTCACAAAAAACCTTATGTTAATTAACATATTATCCGTTATATAAAAAATACACTGTTACATGAAAAGGAAAAGTATATTCTATGTCGAAACAAAGAACACAGAAGAAAAAGAAGAAAAGTCAATGTGTACACTGTGACCTCAAACAATATCTAACCTATAAAATTATGATACGTCAAGCAAAATATAAACAAAACAACCATGAAATTAAGGAGACCACAGTCAACAATTACCCGAATATAATTAATATTTTAAAAACCTGTTGTAGTTAATTATATTCGCAATTGTTGACTGGTCTCCTTAATTTCATTGTTTTGTTCAAATTTTGCTTCACGTATCGTTATTTTATAGGTTAGATAGTGTTTGAGGTCACGTTGTATGTATTGACTTTTCTTCTTTTCTGCATATTAACTTTGTATTGATATAGAATATACTTCTTCTTTTTATGTAACAGTGTATTTTAAAGTTTATATGACGGATAATATGTCAATTAACATAAGACTTTTGTTAAACAGGAATTCTTTGCTCAATCAATTTCTTTTTTGTTTTAACCGGTTGTGATAATCACTTGTGAACGAGGATTTTAATGTTTTAAGTTTATTACCCACATGAAGTTTTTATACTCTCTTGTTGAGCGAAAGATTTTTATAATTTTTACTTGAAGTTGTATTACCTACATTCTTAGTTAATGTAAGTACTCAGTATGAGCAATATTTGTATGTTATTCGTCCCATTTTCGGTTTGTACCACTCCAAATGTAAATTTATTTGTAGTTCCCTGAGGAAAACACATATCTGGTGTCGTAACGTTAGAATGTTTCAAAGAAAAAAAAATTAGAAGCTTAAACATGTATTCGTTGTTTCATTCATGAGAACTCCGTTGTTTGTTGGGAAAGTTGATTTTTTTTTAGCAGTAACATTGGATTCGCATCTTGGTTGGAACTATCAAGTCCAAAAACTTCAAACGATACGGCCACTTCTTAAAGTTTGCAATGGTTTGGGTAGTGAAACCGAGCTAAAAGTTCTTCATTTTGCATAAGTTGAATCTGTTTTAACGTATCGTATGTTGATTTCGAAAGGAATGGAAAATACCTACCTAAAAAAATTTAAAGTTATTCAATAAAAGTTTGTACAATTTTCAATCAAAAGTTAATTAACCTACTCTTCTACAACGAATCAGGTTTATTAAAACTCAGGCAGTTGTTATATATTCTTTTGAAAGAGAGGATTTACAAAAATTCGAATGATTTTATTCACAGTAAATGTTTATATCTATAAGTTTGGTGTGTGTCATAAATTTCACAATCGTGAAAAACAAGCGAATAAATAGAATACCAGCGGCAGGCATCTAAACTCGTATCATGTCTTCTACGATTGCCCCTAAAGTGTGGACAATGCAAATATGCATTGAATATCGAGGTGATTTCTGATTGACATAGGAGACGTTCCATTCTACACAGCTTTCGGGTGCCAAAAGTGGGAAAACCAGTTGGAGGGGAGATGGTATACCTTTTTGGCTCCTCTTTCTTACAACAACTAGCCTGGCCATCTTAAGAAGATAAAAAGTTTAGTCTATTTAAAAAACATAAAAAATTTGCTGTCGATTCAGGATTGTTCATTTGCAGATAGTGTTACTGATTTAAAAACAGTATAAATAAATAAATGAAAACTTCATCAAATTTTAAGATTCCCTTTCATTGTATATTGGTAAAACTGCTATTTTCATTAACTGAAACTTCATCAATTTTTCTTTAGTTTTTATGAAACTAAAATTTGTATCAGTTTGTTAAGAATCAGTCATTTTTCTTTTTCTCTACATTAGTAATTTATACGGTAAGCGTTTGCTTACTACTTGAAAATATTCAAGGGTTCCCTTTTATATGTTGGTTGTTTCTTTTCAGTTATTCTCTCGGTTTAAATTTTCTTCACTTATATATCATTTTCAGTTCTATTATAACTGTTTCTTCAGCTTAGCTCAACTTTAATAATTTGTATACAGTGGAACAAATAAATATAAATACACATACATTAAGATTGAAGCGGATATCTCCAACACTCAATATAATTTTTTCAATTGTTCTGATAAATTGGACAATAGACCGCTATTCTTGATATTTGATTTGTCCAATGCTGAATTTATTGACATTTTGGTTGCAAGTGCTTCAATAATTTCATAAACTACAGGGTTTCCGCATTAAATGGCTCATAATCTAGGAAACGAGTTTATTGATCACTTTCAAATGTTGAAATTACAGTAGATTTGATGAAAAATTTACACGAAAAAAGTCCAACGTTCGCAGCGTTAACACCTATGTACCATTAGCTCCCATTAAAGTTTTACCGAAAAATCGTGTCAAAACTGATCATCTACACTGAGGGTGAGTGATAAAAATTTCACCACAAAAAAGCACCTCATTCTTCAATAACAAGATGCATTTGGTGATCTCAACTGATAACGATTCTTGATAATTCCTTGAAGACGATACCTGATCGAAACGCATCGTCACCTCACATGAAGCATGACTAGGGCGGCTTATGAACAAGTCAAAATCTCGCACAAGCACTAAAGAACGTATGTCCCAAAATAGAACAAGCTATCATCTTGAATTTTGTTGAATCTCTTGATAGAACCGATTATGTGATTGCTGGTGCTAAAATTGTCGATCGAAAAAACATTCTCGCGGTCTCGAAAATGTCAAACAATAGAGTATGCATGTACCTGATCTTGTAGAAGAAATCACGGAAGAAGAAATAAAAATTGAACAACAACATAGAAGTAGGAATTAGAAGACTTGTAACTCCAGCAAAACGAATAGTTCTTTCTTTGTCTCTCTATTCCTCACAGAATTTTGGAGGAGGAAATAATCAAGCTTGGCTTCAAAATTGCTTCACCTATGAATTTGTCACGACATGACATCCCAGGAGATGAATATTCGCATATACTTAGCTTTCGTAGACAAATTCACGTAATTCCAAATGAATCCCTACATCCATCCTACGGAGATATCACCTTCGATGACACTCACTATAGTATTTACCTAAGCTGCGACGAATCAACATCTTTCACATACAAATTGACTGATCACATAGCTAAACACTACCTCAGTGCCCAAAACGAAGATACATCAATGTTAATTGATAACTTCCCATCAACTAACGAGTGAATAGAAATCGCGAATCCAGAAGACGAACCTTCAAAATGTTCTTCTTCACTGAATAGCAAATGAAACCTGATGAAAATTTTATAAACGAGAGCCAGTCAAAATTCATTTTGAGTTTCGATCAACTCTCTAACTTCCTAGAAAACTCTTTCGGAACGAATGACACATTAAGTATTGCACAAGATTACACCAGCGATTTTCCGGCTCTGTTGAACATGCTTAGAGTCTTCACAGATCGTTGAAAAATAGAATCACCAGACTGCAGAGAAAGTTGAGAATTCAGCTGAACCTCGCAACAGACAATCTCACCACCGAGTCCGATACAGATAACTTGTCGGATTTTTATCCTCTCAAAATTAATATTTTTAGAGCAATGGAATATGAATGGCTTTAAAACCCAACACGAAGAGTTACAACTAATCATCAAAAATAGATCCTTAGACATAATTGTCTAGAAGAAACGAATTTCAAAAATGATTGCCATTTCACTATGAAGAACTACACATGTCACTTCAAAAATAGGGACGCCGACAGAGCCAGTGGAGCAGTTAGTTGTTATTTACATGAGGAACATCTTCCACTCTCAATCGATACCATTGAATGCATAACTAGAAGCTACTGGTGCGAGTATACAATATTGAATAAACTATGTCAGCAAAAACCGCAACTCCGTATCATCTTAGGTGACTTTACTGCGCACAACACCAACTGGAGTTCGATCTCATCTAACAAAGAAGGGAAGAAATCGAGCAGTTGATAGACAATGACAACTTAGTTCTTTTAAATTCTGGTGAAGGTACGAGACTCAATCTAGCTACAGGACTCTTTTCGAGCATTGATCTTTCATTCTGCGACCTCCAAATATCTCTTCTCTTGACATGGCAGCCATTCAAACAATTTCATGGAATCAATCTTCCACCTCTCGAAATATCAATGATAAATCCGAATGTGATGACTACCCCAATCAAAGTAGACAAATGGTATCTCGAAACAGATCGAAGTACGCTTTTTTCATAGATTCTAAAATAGAATCAATTGAATTGAATTCAAACATAAATCAAGTAGTTGCAGAACTCACAGAACTAATTACTGAATCAGCTAACACAAATATGAGAAAAATAACTATTCCCTTAAATACTCCCTAAGTTCCATGGTGGCAGTCAAAACCAGTAAACAAGCATTCAATAAACTTAAAAGACAAAGCATCATGGAAAACATACATTGAAACGATTACACCCGAAACAAATTCTGCTGAAATCTGGATGAAAATAAGACGAATCAAAGGTGTTACCGTATTCACTCCGGTATCTCACCATAGATCGCTCTAGACCACTCCGAATAAGCGTGTTACCGTGTTAACCATGCTTTCTTAATCACAGACCGCCAAGTAGGTCCACCGACCAGGCGAGGCACAGAACGTACTCTGGGCCTACCTGAACCGAGGGTTTAAATATCCGTGCATTTTGGAGACTCTCGCACTTTCTCTTAGACGACCTCTACGAATACACTTTGTCTCAGAACACCGGCTGCAGCACGCGTTGCCACGAGCCGGCTTTCCGTACCCACGCCATATTGCCAAACCGCCGTTGTTTACCAACGAACCACGTGGTTTTATTTCATTTTAAATTTACGTATATAAAAAGTGTTTGTGTTAACCATCAGTGATTCCACCGTGTGTGTGACCCCATCCCGGTAGCAAAGGGTTGAATCAAAATTATCAAATCACAAGTATTTCTGCCAACAACGTTGAAATAACAGACTCGAAGAATATTGCTGAAAAATTTGCAGATGTTTACAAAGATAACGCTTCGAATGAAAACTTCTACAGAAATTTGATCCGAGTTGATCCGAAAAGTAGAAGCACATTATAAGATTTCATTTGGAGACCATACCTCTGACCCTTGGAAACAACCAATCACTCTCACTAAGCTTGAAAACGCGATGAACCGATGCCGTTACTCCAGTCCTATTCCAAATAATATTTCGAACGCATTTTTGAAGAACCCACCGGAAAGTCTTTCCTAGTTGCACTATATAACAAAATTTTTTCATAAAGATCATTCTCTGATTCGTGGTCAGAAGCAATAGTCCTACCTATACAAAAACCGAATAAACCTGAAATTGACCCTCCATAATACAGGCCTATAGTCTTGCACCTGCACTTTATGCAAATTTATGATTATGAATGAGAGATAAAATTGGTTTTCGAAACAAGAAACAAAATTTCTGCTAAAATGGATTCCGAAAAATAGGCTCACAGAAGATAACATCCGTTTCATTAAATCGGAAATCCGTGATGCTCTCGCCAACAAACAAATGTTACTCGCTATTTTTTCGATATCCATAAAGCATTCGAAATGGTGTGGAGACACAAAATACTGGGGACTATGTGTGACTGGGACCTCAAAGGTAATATTTTAGCGTTTATCTTCAAATTTTTCACCACAGAAGCCTCAAAGTTAGAACCAATGGCGTGACATCAACCGAAAGACCACAAGAAAATGTCGTACCCCAAGGAAGCGTCGGTAGCCCCACACTATTCAACATGGTCATAAATGACATTCTTGAAACTATCTACCAGCCAGTAAAAGCACTGCTATTCGCAGATGATTTGACTATCTTCGTAAAGGGAGTGAACAGAAATTATACAAAAACTAATGCAACAATTTATTAACGGTTTACTCGAATGGACCGACCGGAATGGGCTCCGTTTCTCAACTGAAAAACCCAGTGCATCATGTTTTCTCACAAAGAGACCTTTTAACCTCAACTCAAAATGAGAGATATTACTTTTGATTATAAGCCATCAATTAAATTCCTTGGAAATACATTAGACCGTAAACTAAATTGGAAAAATCATTTTAACATCCTCAAAAAAGACTGCGAGAAAGCAATGAACCTACTCAAAACATTATCGCACCACCAATAGGTGCCGACATCCTAGAATCTATAGATGTCTTATAAGATCGAACATCGAATATGGAATGCTAGCACATCATGGAAAACATACATTGAAACGATTACACCCGAAACAAATTCTGCTGAAATCTGGATAAAATAAGACGAATCAAAGGTGTTACCGTATTCACTCCGGTATCTCACCATAGATCGCTTTAGACCCCTCCGAATAAGCGTGTTACCGTGTTAACCACGCTTTCTTAATCACAGACCGCCAAGTAGTTCCACCGACCAGGCGAGGCACAGAACGTACTCTGGGCCTACCTGAACCGAGGGTTTAAATATCCGTGCATTTCGGAGACTCTCGCACTTTCTCTTCGACGACCTCTACGAATACACTTTGTCTCAGAACACCGGCTGCAGCACGCGTTGCCACGAGCCGGCTTTCCGTACCCACGCCATATTGCCAAACCGTCGTTGTTTACCAACGAACCACGTGGTTTTATTTCATTTTAAATTTACGTATATAAAAGTGTTTGTGTTAACCATCAGTGATTCCACCGTGTGTGACCCCATCCCGGTAGCAAAGGGTTGAATCAAAATTATCAAATCACAAGTATTTCTGCCAACAACGTTGAAATAACAGACTCGAAGAATATTGCTGAAAAATTTGCAGATGTTTACAAAGATAACGCTTCGAATGAAAACTTCTACAGAAATTTGATCCGAGTTGATCCGAAAAAAGAAGCACATTATAAGATTTCATTAGGAGACCATACCTCTGACCCTTGGAAACAACCAATCACTCTCACTAAGCTTGAAAACGCGATGAACCGATGCCGATACTCCAGTCCTGGTCCAAATAATATTTCGAACGCATTTTTGAAGAACCCACCGGAAAGTCTTTCCTAGTTGCACTATATAACAAAATTTTTCATAAAGATCATTCTCTGATTCGTGGTCAGAAGCAATAGTCCTACCTATACAAAACCGAATAAACCTGAAATTGACCCTCCATAATACAGGCCTATAGTCTTGCACCTGCACTTTATGCAAATTTATGATTATGAATGAGAGATAAAATTGGTTTTTCGAAACAAGAAACAAAATTTCTGCTAAAATGGATTCCGAAAAATAGGCTCACAGAAGATAACATCCGTTTCATTAAATCGGAAATCCGTGATGCTCTCGCCAACAAACAAATGTTACTCGCTATTTTTTTCGATATCCATAAAGCATTCGAAATGGTGTGGAGACACAAAATACTGGGGACTATGTGTGACTGGGACCTCAAAGGTAATATTTTAGCGTTTATCTTCAAATTTTTTCACCACAGAAGCCTCAAAGTTAGAACCAATGGCGTGACATCAACCGAAAGACCACAAGAAAATGTCGTACCCCAAGGAAGCGTCGGTAGCCCCACACTATTCAACATGGTCATAAATGACATTCTTGAAACTATCTACCAGCCAGTAAAAGCACTGCTATTCGCAGATGATTTGACTATCTTCGTAAAGGGAGTGAACAGAAATTATACAAAACTAATGCAACAATTTATTAACGGTTTACTCGAATGGACCGACCGGAATGGGCTCCGTTTCTCAACTGAAAACCCAGTGCATCATGTTTTCTCACAAAGAGACCTTTTAACCTCAACTCAAAATGAGAGATATTACTTTTGATTATAAGCCATCAATTAAATTCTTGAAATACATTAGACCGTAAACTAAATTGGAAAAATCATTTTAACATCCTCAAAAAGACTGCGAGAAAGCAATGAACCTACTCAAAACATTATCGCACCACCAATAGGTGCCGACATCCTAGAATCTATAGATGTCTTATAAGATCGAACATCGAATATGGAATGCTAGCACATCATGGAAAACATACATTGAAACGATTACACCCGAAACAAATTCTGCTGAAATCTGGATAAAAATAAGACGAATCAAAGGTGTTACCGTATTCACTCCGGTATCTCACCATAGATCGCTTTAGACCCCTCCGAATAAGCGTGTTACCGTGTTAACCACGCTTTCTTAATCACAGACCGCCAAGTAGTTCCACCGACCAGGCGAGGCACAGAAAGTACTCTGGGCCTACCTGAACCGAGGGTTTAAATATCCGTGCATTTCGGAGACTCTCGCACTTTCTCTTCGACGACCTCTACGAATACACTTTGTCTCAGAACACCGGCTGCAGCACGCGTTGCCACGAGCCGGCTTTCCGTACCCACGCCATATTGCCAAACCGTCGTTGTTTACCAACGAACCACGTGGTTTTATTTCATTTTAAATTTACGTATATAAAAAGTGTTTGTGTTAACCATCAGTGATTCCACCGTGTGTGTGACCCCATCCCGGTAGCAAAGGGTTGAATCAAAATTATCAAATCACAAGTATTTCTGCCAACAACGTTGAAATAACAGACTCGAAGAATATTGCTGAAAAATTTGCAGATGTTTACAAAGATAACGCTTCGAATGAAAACTTCTACAGAAATTTGATCCGAGTTGATCCGAAAAAAGAAGCACATTATAAGATTTCATTAGGAGACCATACCTCTGACCCTTGGAAACAACCAATCACTCTCACTAAGCTTGAAAACGCGATGAACCGATGCCGATACTCCAGTCCTGGTCCAAATAATATTTCGAACGCATTTTTGAAGAACCCACCGGAAAGTCTTTCCTAGTTGCACTATATAACAAAATTTTTTCATAAAGATCATTCTCTGATTCGTGGTCAGAAGCAATAGTCCTACCTATACAAAAACCGAATAAACCTGAAATTGACCCTCCATAATACAGGCCTATAGTCTTGCACCTGCACTTTATGCAAATTTATGATTATGAATGAGAGATAAAATTGGTTTTTCGAAACAAGAAACAAAATTTCTGCTAAAATGGATTCCGAAAAATAGGCTCACAGAAGATAACATCCGTTTCATTAAATCGGAAATCCGTGATGCTCTCGCCAACAAACAAATGTTACTCGCTATTTTTTTCGATATCCATAAAGCATTCGAAATGGTGTGGAGACACAAAATACTGGGGACTATGTGTGACTGGGACCTCAAAGGTAATATTTTAGCGTTTATCTTCAAATTTTTTCACCACAGAAGCCTCAAAGTTAGAACCAATGGCGTGACATCAACCGAAAGACCACAAGAAAATGTCGTACCCCAAGGAAGCGTCGGTAGTCCCACACTATTCAACATGGTCATAAATGACATTCTTGAAACTATCCACCAGCCAGTAAAAGCACTGCTATTCGCAGATGATTTGACTATCTTCGTAAAGGGAGTGAACAGAAATTATACAAAAACTAATGCAACAATTTATTAACGGTTTACTCGAATGGACCGACCGGAATGGGCTCCGTTTCTCAACTGAAAAACCCAGTGCATCATGTTTTCTCACAAAGAGACCTTTCAACCTCAACTCAAAATGAGAGATATTACTTTTAATTATAAGCCATCAATTAAATTCCTTGGAAATACATTAGACCGTAAACTAAATTGGAAAAATCATTTTAACATCCTCAAAAAGACTGCGAGAAAGCAATGAACCTACTCAAAACATTATCGCACCACCAATAGGTGCCGACATCCTAGAATCTATAGATGTCTTATAAGATCGAACATCGAATATGGAATGCAAGCACATAGTGCTTACAGGAAGTCTTATTTTAAAACACTCGACATACTACAAAATAAGACTCTTAGAATAATATCCGACGCCTATCGTACATCCTCGACTCAAAGTCTGTATATTCTTCTAGACGAAATGCCAATCAAACACATAACAAACAATAAATATTCCAACAGTCTCTTCATCTACACTGATGCTTCTTTCAATACCACCACAAACATTATAGGCTTCGCAGTTTCAAGCCCCAGCAATTTACCACGCACTTTTATATATCTTGAGCAATCCCCACCACAGCTTTTGAATTTGTACCGACTCTCTTAGGGCTTTACAAAATATGAAAGACATTTATTCAACAAATGCATTAGTGCAGTTCACGAACAATCTCAGAAACCAGAGAGCACACAAGAACATCGAAATTCATTTCATTTTCACACCCTCACATGTAAGAATTACTGGGAATGAATATGCTTACCAACTAGCAGAATCCACAGCCTACGATATTTTGACATCAATAATCCCAAGTACCATACAAGACGTCAAGAAAATAAATGAAACGATCAACTACAACAAATGGCAAACATAATGGACTGAAAGTAATTCACATCTCAGTATAATGAAACCAGACTTATCTAAGAAACTTCCAATACCAAGTGAAAATCTCCCGCCTTCGACTTGGACATATCGATATCCCACATAAACATCTTTTCCTGAAAGAAAATCCACCTACATGCGTCACCTGCAATGAGAGAACCACAGTACAACATATTATAATCGACTGTGTCAAGTACAAAAATGCAAGAAAGACCTGCCAGCTTGATCCGAATCTCCAAGATTGTCTAGACCATAACTCCGGGCATGTGTGGTTTATACAGGGTGCTTCAACGAAAACTAAACAGAGGATATACCTGCCAAGATATTCATTTCTGATCAAAACGCAAAAACAGGTCAATTTTTGTTTCAAGGGCTACATCTTTTGGGGTACAAAACTTGCCTGTAATATCAATCCCATAAGCAATCCTTGAACATTTTGAATAGGGAAGATGGGTCAAGTGATGACTCAAAAGAAAGGTGGTATCTTTGCCTACATTTCCTTAAACGAGTGAGCTCTGAAAAATAGAGGAGATCTTTTTATCGCCTTGAGCTATTCAAGTATTAGTGCAGAAAAATGGAATAGATTCATTCCAGATCAAAGGCTGTCATCTTCCGAAACACCATTCACATCTCAAATTTCAAGCCCTAGAGCAAGGTATTTGAATAGCTCAGGGCGATAGATGATCTTCTCTTTTTTTCAGTGGCTCACTCTGTATCTTCAACAGTTTTTAATCAAAAATGAAAATTCTTTAACGAGAATGCAGACAAAGATGATACCTTTATTTCGAGTTATCACTCGACCCATCTACCCTCTTCCCAAATTTTCAAGGGTTTTCACCCCTGCTCCAGGGGTCGAAATTAGAGATGAGGATGGTACTTGATGATGACTGCCATTGATCAGTATGGATCTGTTCCATTTTAGCTCACTGAAACTTGAATAGTCTCAGGGAAATAGTCTTCCCGATCTTTCAATTGCTCACCCTGTAAATTTTACAGTTTTCTATTAAAAATGGAAATTCGTTCAAAGCAATGTAGACAAAGATACCACCTGTCTTTTGAGTCATCACTCGACCTATCTTCCCTATTCAAAATGTTCAAGGATTGCAACCTCCGCTTAAGGAGTTGATATTTCAGGCAAGTTTTGTACCCCAAAAGATGTCCCCCTTGAAACAAAAATTGACTTGTTTTTGCAATTCGATCAGAAATGAATATCTTGGTAGATATAGCCTCTGTTTAGTTTTCGTTGAAGCACCCTTTATAATGTAATCTAAATATTCATCTTGATCTGTGAAAACATTGAATAATAATAAATAAGTTTTGTTAATGTTCCGTATCAGTTTCAAATGACAGTGTACTTTTAAATTTTTTATTGAAAGGCATCTGTTTTCAAGCATCTCTTGTTTAGATTTGTCCTATCTAAAATTAACTACCATTATGCTGTGATTTTTTAAAATTTGCGGAATTATAGTGTTATGACCTTTGTCCCAAAATATTGCTTCAAATTTGAAAAAGATTATAATTTTCTGCTGGCTTAACGAGTGAAGTGTTATATTTGAGGGCAACGTACTATTTTCTTTTACTTTATTATTTCCTCCCTTTTTTAATTTGATAGAACCCTATTTTCAAATTAGTATTGCTTGGTATTTTTTTCGAAAATGCTTCATTAAATACATATACATATTACGAATCATATTTCATTTCTACTAACTAAACAGTACTAAGTACTGATATCGAGAGTTTACATTATTTTTACAACTAATATCTAACCAACTACCCATTAAAATTAAAACGAAAACCTAAATTCCCACCCAAACCCAAAATAAATGAAAATGACACTTCAATTTACATTTCCAAATAAACTCTAACATTCTTTAAAAATATTGAGGATTGTTCTTACCCTTTTAAACTTTCTGGCAATCTATTAAATGCTTGTGAAGCTTGAAATACTGGATCGAACAAGCCCTTGGACGTTCTTACATTCTCGAGGTATATGTTATATTGTACTCTGGTGTGATATTGATGTATATCCCAGGCAAACATAATTTTTGTGTTACATTTTTGGTTTTTATACAGAATTTTGTGCATTAGTTTACACTGCTCAAGTTCCATAAGTTTATTCAATTTGCTAAATTCTAATTTTCTCTATAAGTCGTCTGATGGCGTAAGGCGATCATAGTTAAATAAGATTTTGTTTTGTAATGTTTGCATATTTTTGAAAAATGATTAGCTACACATTCCCCAAATCGGAATAAGGTATCTGAAATAAGATACAAAATAGGATTGATAAACGTCCATTTTGATTTTTTGAAAGATCACTTTTATTTATAGTTATGGCACTTAACATTGGCACAATTTTGAAATACATAGATGTGAGGTCTTTCCAATTTAAGTTCTCATCCAAAATTAGGCCAAGATATTTTATTGTACTAATATTCTCAATCTCAATGTCATTTAGTGTTATTACTGGAGGATCCATTTCTTTATATTTTTGCTTGAAAAACATATATTTAGTCTTGTTTTTATTAGTCCTTCACGTTTTTGGTTTAGCGAAGCTACAAAGGTTTTAAAGTCAGAGTTCATTATTAATTCGAGTTCCTCAGTAGTATCACCACTGTAAAATGAGGCTGTATCGTCGACAAAGGTATAATATCTGGCTGTAAGTCTAGCGAGATTAAGACTAAGAACATACAATAAATACAAAAGAGGTGTGAACACAGAACCTTGTGGTACGCCATATTCATTTGTTTCCGAGTTACTAACATTGTCACCCAGCTCAACATATTGCGTTCTCCCTGTAGATATGATTTCGAAAGGTTATACATTTTTCCGCGAAATCCCATTGACCAACATTTTTTTAATAATTTTTCAATGTCAACAACATCAAAGGCTTTCCGTAAATCTATGAATAAAACGACTGCATTTTTTTTATTATCAAGCTCTTTGCTCATTTTATTGATCAAATCAGCTACTATACTAAGCGTATTGCTATCTTTAATAAAACCGCATTGAAATCTATCAAGGCTAATATATTTATCTATAAATACTATCATCCTTTTGAAGAATCATCTCGATTATTTTGGAGAAACAGCTTATTAGAGCAATTGGTTTATAATTACCCATATGATCTTTTCTGCCGGATTTGTAGATTGAACTATTCTTGCTTACTTTAAGTTCTTGGTCAAATATACCAGAGGTTAAAAATTTATTCACTAACTTTGTCAAATTAGGCACAATGCTCTAATTTATGTTTTTAATATCCCTTACAGTTATCTGATCATGTCCTGGCGCAGCATTCTCTTTTAGTTCTGATACAACACCCTCAATCTCTTGATCATCAGTAGACTTCATATATATACTAACATCATTGTGAATTTTGGCAAAATTATTGTCATCATTAGTAGTTTGATATTGCGTTATTTCTGAGTTGACTTATTCTCCAATCGTGCTAAAGTATTTATTCAATTAATCGACTATAGTTTTTGGTTATCCACAGAATTATTGTGTATTTTAAGATTTTTATATTAGTACATTGTTTTTTTCCTATAATTATGCTATTAATATATCTCCATTGCCGTTTTACATCTTTTCCAGTCTGATTCCATTTATCTCTGAAATATTTATTTTTTGTTTTTAATCTTATTATTTATTTTATTTTTAATCTTTTCATATTCAGTTTCTAGTGTTTCATGTTGCTTAGTACCCTGTTTCATTGTTTTGTAGAGTTTGTCACGTTCCTGATTAAACTAAGTAATTCACTCGTAATCTAGGTATCATTCCTATAACATTTTAAGTTTCTGGTATATTCTGATTCTCTCTTGCATTGCTTCATGAGTTCTATTAAGTGTTGAAAAGATTCTATATAACTATTGGATTATTTAATACTAAATAACTTTCTAAATTTATTATGGTTTACAAATATAATTTTGTAATTAGTTTTGGATTTGTGCGACTTAATATTCTTTTGCAATTGAGATTAAGTGCCTATTATGGTCCGGTAGTAAATTTTCTTCTATTTGTAGTTTGTAATCAAATTTTTTTCTATTTATTAATAAATGAACTATCAAACTTATAGATGTTGGTGTCTTACGTGTGGCGTTAGAAGCATTTAGATCACATTTAATAACAAAACTGTTTAAGAGTACTGTGTTCTTATAATTAACTAGTTGTGTTGTATTTTCCTCTAATAAATTAATATTAAAGTCTCCAGCAATCATGTTATTTTTCTGGTAGCGACCCACAATGTAGTCTGAGTTAATAAGTAACTGAGTTAGGTTTCCCTACACTCAAATTGCTCGTTTTGTTTGTATAATCGATTTCATCAAAAATCTGCATTTCCTTCGGGAAATTAAATCATTAGGCCGTGGGACAGAAACAGAGATGATTTAATTGCGATACCAGTTCCTATGTTCCACATTTCTATGAAAGATTCTATGAATTTTGGCTGCAGTTTGAAATAGTAATAACACTGATTCTGTGTCTTGTTGAATAAAATGACGAATAACTACTCAGTCGAGGATATTATGAATTTATTCGTCATTCATGGTCATTGTCAACAGATAATAAGTCGAACAGAAAGAAGATTCAGCAAAAAGTACTGGAATTTTTAGAAATTTGCAGACAACCAATCAAAAACTTACAATCAGATTATGTCACTTATTGAAAACAGGTAGCGGAAAGAGGGTAGAACTAGTTTTATTACCAATGATGAAGACATTGAAGTTAATGTTATGAGTTATTTTTATGTCAATCCGTATGTGCTGCTGTTGCAGATTTGAGGATAGCATGAATATGAATTGATAAAATTTTGGACAAAAATAACTGCCACTCCTACAATTTTCGGAATGACCGTTGGATCAGCATTAAATATATTCAGGACAATAAAGTAAGGTTATTTGAGTTCTTTGTGGTGACAATTCGCTTACCTTGATAGCAGTGGTTCTAGATTCTCTTTCTCAGTTCTCTTCAACTAACTACGAAGTAACGAACCGAAAGTTCCAGTGGTCACATGAATAATTTTCTAACCTAGTTCAAGAATTAATTCAATTCAGTTTCGTTATATACCCATAGACACTTTTCAAGTATTCTCCAAAGTCAAAATTAACTTTTTTTTTGGCACCACTTTCATACTTTTGGCTTCAATGATTTCAGTCTACGTCTATTAAATTATTATTATTAAGTTCATCATTTGTGCATCCGGTAGAATTCGGAAATGGTTTTTCATGAACGTTAAAATTCATATATTCTTTGGGATATGAGATAACGTCCTCTTTTCCATTTAATTCATCTTGTAAAGCTCGTGTTCCGTTAAGTACCTAGCAGCCCGAGTGAAAAGTTCGATAGTTGTGAAATATTTCTTTGGTTTAACGAACAATTCAGGCTGTGAGGCGACGTTAGTTCAAATCTGCTTGTCGGGATAGTCTATGCTACAGAGTACAGAGATTTGTGTGTTTTGGAAGACGAGGTTTAAGGAACTTATACCAGGGGTAAGACTGGAGTCAAAACCTTTTCAATTGTACCTTTTCTAAATTAGTATTTTTCGTCTTCAATTTAATAGATCTTGGAATCAATTATTTTCTGAGTACCGCTCGAATCTGTCCACCTGTGGAAGCCCTTGTAAACTCTGGAACTGGAGAAACCGATCACAAAAAACTTGAGACCGTTTTGTCACCTCACCTGTTACCCACCCTCAGCAGCAATAGTTAAAGCAATAGAACCGACCCATCTGTAACCTACCGACCTCGCCTGCATTACTAGCAAACTCTACGGTCAACTTTGTGACATACGTTGGGGACCATCTTCACCTGAAGACTTTCATGTCAAGATTAGTACCTTGGTCATTTCAATTGTTTCCATTTTCCGCAGAGTTTCAATTCTGTTCAGCTCAGAAGTAATTTAATAACAATCAGAGAATTAATTGTTTCTTAGAATTTCAGAAGTAAGCTAGTTTTTTTCTTTTTTTCTTCTCTCAAGAGTTTAGTAAAGAATTTTAACGTTGTATGGAGTTGAAGTCTAGAGAGTGTTCGCAGCTATAACTGTGATATAGATTTTGAATTGTTTTGCCTGTTTGAAGAACGTCTCTCACCAATTATTGTATTTTAATTCATTCATTCATTTGTGTCGCTTGATCGTAGTATAGTTAGATTAGTCAATTTTGTGTATGTAGTCTACTTGTCAAACGTCACATTGTATTCAGTATTTCGCTTCACGTCAAATTCAGTGAATTTCGAAGTTACCCTTTCTTGAGTTTTATGAATTAATTTAGTATTTATTGTATTGAATTTTGCTAGTTGAATTGTGGCTGTCGAGTTTGAATAAATTTGGTAGTTTTATATAATGAGTTTGAGTTGACAGGCCTTGATCTAGAAGCTAACCATTTTAGAGATAAAGAATCCCAACCTGAGAAGTTGAACATTTTGAGTACCTCTTCTCTGTAGTCCTTATAGAGTGACTGATGCCGTTTTCTGTAGGTACTCTGGTGGAAGTGTACACACCGAAACAACACATTATAACCATCCTGCTGAAACACAACATCCTCTTCTAAATAGCTAGGGTCATTTTCCAAAATTTCAGTTATAACCGGATTGATTAGTTCTTCAAGTAGTTAGAGATACATTTCTCCCGTCAGATTTCCTTGTGAGAAAAATGGCCCAATCAGACGATTTCCATAGATGTCAACCCAAACATTCAATTTTTCAGTATATTGGGTATGTTCTCCACAAAAGATTTTGGGATTAAACTGCGACCGGAACCGGCAGTTATGATGATTTACAGTGCTATTCAAAAATAAAGTACATTCGTCCGAGAAGCCAATTTTGTAGAGAAAGTGGGGATTGTTTGCGATTCGCTCACTAATTATATCACAGATAGCACTCTCTGGTCGAAGTTATCCTCATTCAATTCCTGGACAGTCTTCATTTTATACGGATGGAATTTTAATTGTTTGAGAACTCGTTCAATAGTTCTTCGACTCACACCAATTTCACTTTCCAATTTTCTAGTTCCTCTAAACTTTTCCACCAACTCCATATATATTGAATAAACCATTATGCTGGTATGGATGCATCCCATGAGTGTGAAAAGATGATGAACAAACAAACTAATTCGAATTTCATTCATCAGATACAAGCAATCTGGAAAAAAAAAACTGCAGCATTTGTTGTTAAGAAATCTGCATTACACATGTATAATTTCGGATGAATATTTTTCTGTAACGAGAGCTTTACTTGAGTTCGTTTCATTTCAAGCTTGGATACCATGCTGTTAGAGGCTTTTCACATACGACGATCGATTGTGTATGCGGTCGTAAGGCGTGCAAGCCATTACCCTAGTTGTTGTCTTCACATGTTTGCGTTCCATCAGTCCACCGATGGGGAACATTTTGTAAGATTCAACCGATGACACGGAGCGAACATCGCTTCTCGGTGAAGAGGCTCTTATGCTGTGTATGAATTTCTCCATGATCCACCCTGTATCATCATTGAAATGAAATCGGATTTGGAAATTCGTTCACTGTAATCAGATAACTCTAAATAACAATCCAACGAGCTATAACTCGGGCTAACTGATCAATTCGAAGATTTGAGGGGTTGACACTTTCATCTGAGGGGGTGGAAGCATTACTGCTTAAAGATATTTTTCCCCAAAATACAACAGTATTTCGGTGAATTTTCATTCACATTTGTCTTGAGAATCAAAAGAGCTAAATGGTCTGAAACTGATCTAAATGAATTACAATGTCAAACGAGGAAAATGCTCTGTAAATATCATAAGTACCACCCAAAGTCAGCTGTTCAGAGAGTTACACTACCTAGACATCTTGGAGGTCGTGGATTAATTGATTTGAATAATCTTCATAGTAAACAGATTATTCATCTACGTTCCCATTTTCATGATAAACAGAGAACGTCTAAATTACATGATATTGTTGTTGCTTCAGATTATAATCTTACACCTCTGAACTTGACAATGCAAAAGGTAGATTTTGATATATTTGATGATAATTCTAAAAGAGAAAGTTGGATGCAGAAGGAATTACACGGAAAGCACCCTAAAGAATTGAAAAATGATTATATTGATGAAATTGCATCGAATAAATGGTTAGTATCTGGAGAATTGTTTGCTGAAACAGAAGGCTTGGCAATTGCGATCCAGGATCAGGTTGTTTTCACGAGGAATTATAGAAAACACATCATCAAACAAAATATAGATGATTCTTGTCGTAGATGTTTCTGTTCTTCAGAAACAGTTTTTCATATATTATCATCTTGCTCAGTCCTTGCTTCAACAGATTATTTAGAAAGACATAATGCCGTCGCTAATATCATTCACTTTAATCTAGGAATTAAACATAACCTAATTCCCAAAAGAAAAAATTTTACAAATATGAACCTGAGATTATTTGTGAAAATGACAAATATAAACTTTATTTTGATAAAACAATTCTTTGCAACAGAGCTGTAAAACACAATAGACCAGATATCGTTCTTAATGATAAACAGAATCAAATAACATATATAATTGATATTGCTATACCCGACACACATAATATACAAAATAAATTTCTAAATATATGATGCTTGGCGACGAGATTAAAAACTGTGGAAAATGAAGAAAATATTTATTCTACCGATTATTATTTCTACAACAGGCGTGATTCCTAGAAATCTTCACAAAAGTATTGAGATTTTGGGTCTGAAGAAAATTTGTTTGAACAGTTACAAAAGATAACAGTCATCAAATCTTGTAATATTCTTCGTAGGTTTCTTTCCGAAAATGATAATGAGGTAGAGTCATAGGTTTTCTCTTTAGTTTATACTGCTCAGAATCTCATTTCATATTTTATTTATTTGTTTATATAAATGTAATATAATTAACTGACAATTTTGTCATATTTATATTCAGAGCTGTATTCTATTCGATCGTTCACCACTTCACACAAAGGAAACTATTAATGAGTAACATTCAGTGTTACTTGACTAAGGTCCGTACACTGGATTTTTCCGGGAGAAAGCCTCTGACACTACTCGTTGGTACATTGATATCATTGTCTGATGATGCTATAGTATGTATATATTCTGGTAGATTGATATATTCTCATAACATTTAACGTTATCCTAATATATAATTACTCCAGGATATGTTTTGACTATAATCATTGCCTGGCAATGGTATTAATTACCGGGTGGTGGATTTATATTTTTCATGAAATCAGTTTGATTGCATGAACAGATATATGGGCAACTCGTCGGGGTAAAACCCTATATATATATATATATATATATATATATATATATATATATATATATATATATATATAAACATATAAGATTCTTTATATATATATATATATATATATATATATATATATATATATATATATATATATATATATATATATATATATATATATATATATATATATATATATAGAAAGAATCTTCCAGCTTGTTTGGTTATAGATGGATAAAAAGACTGGTTATATTTCTGCAAAGTCTCTGGATCTTACCTCTTTAGACTTATATCTATGGGAGTAGCTAAAGAACAAATACATAAAGCCACCATTAATAAAATTCGTTCGCGGACTGAAAAATGTTCATGAAAAATGGCGGAAATTCATACATTTAATTTGATTTCGTTTTTACTACGTTGTTTATGTTTACGAATTTCTTTTCATTTTATTGTTCTTAAATTTTGATGTAATCTTCCAAGTTTTGTTTTGCAAATTGGTCGTAAATCTAGGTAATTTTCGTCAAATGTTTTGCAAATTCGACTCATTATTTGTTGACATTGATCATGAATGCTGAAAAATTCTATAAACTAACCTATGTAGTCTTATTTCTACTTTAAAATAACTATCAAATGCCAAACTGAGACCGAAATTCATAGAACCATAAATAGAATATTCTGGAACATAATAATCTTACTCTAATCTGAGTCAATTAGTTGGTGCAAAGATGGCACTGAAATTCCTAAAATTTTGATAAAAGCATCAAAGCTCAATGGTGGTTAAGATGGGATAAATCTTCACAACATATGCTTGAAAAAGGTGTACTTTAATAACGAAATAAATAGGTCATTTGAAATGATAAAGTATTAGTCGATGTCCAGTATAACTACAAGTGGTATCGATTGAAAACCACAGATACTTCTAATAGGTCCTTTAGCGCGGACACCCCCTATACACTTCTCCAGAAAAAACAGGAGAGGAAAAAGCTTTTCATTAAAAAAATAATTATTTTATAGTCGAATTATACTTGGAAGAAAGGGTTCCAGATCCCGACATCGTAGCTCTTGTGAAAATAAAAATTTCTACAGAATTCCAAACTGATAGATATTTTTCTTTGCGAAGCATCTACCGGGAGAACAGGCTTAATATAGGGTGGGGCGTAATGGAAGGACGTTTTTGAAATGAGAATAACTCAGTTGTTTTTCAACGTAGAACATTTATAATTACGTAAAATGAAAGCTGAAATGTTACCATGTGGCGTGGAAAAGGTGAAGAGAATCATATTCTGCAAATGACATCAGGCAGAAGACGACCGTATTCCGGAATGCATCGCTGTAGTTGATACTCAAAGTTCTGCATCGCCCGCTCAAACAAATAAGTGTCGATTGACCTTACTTCTCTTGTGAAAGCTTTATTAAACTCTTGCAGATTTTAAGGTTTATCGATGTAGACCCTAGCTTTTAGGTTTCCCTACAAAAAATAATCACAACAAGTGGGATTCGGGGAACGAGGGGGCCACAGCACATCACCAAAATGAGAGATTACATGAGCAGGAAAAAATACGACGCACAACTTCCATTGAGACTCTAACTGTAAGAACCAAACATTTTTTCTGTTCATTCTTCGTCGTCACAATTCTGGGATAAGAGATTCTCCAGCATGAATGCAAATTGCTCAGAGTTTATGTAGTTACGGTTGCCCTTCTCTCATTCTCGAAAAAATACGGTTCAATCAACCCAAGACGGCTCATAGAGCACCATACGGTGACTTTCTCATTGTGAAGTGGGGATTGATATAGTTCGCGGGAGTTTCCTGCTCATCATTACCACTGGTTTATTTTTATTAGCGGTAACTATTTGCATTCTCTTAGTAAACTGCTGGTATTGTGCAAAATCTCCATAATTCAGGTGTTGGACAACCATGAGATTATAGGGTTTAAAGCGGGGGTCTTGGCGTAAAATTCTGCGAACAGTTCGACTACTCATTTGGAGTGCTGCATCTCATTTTCAGACGGTGCGCCCTGGGCTCTGAATAGCAGCTTGTCTCACTCTTTCCACGAAAGCTGGTGTCCTTACACTTCGGGGACGACCTTGAGGTTTCGGGTTCATTACTGATGCAGTCGTTCAGAAATTCTGTACCTATTGAATGGTTGTGTCATGTTTGGGAACTGAAGCATTACGACTTACGTTGAAGCGCTGGCGATATCGCCGCTGCACGACAATGACATACTCTCCCGAATTCAAATAGTCTTCAACTGCGAACGCACGGTGTTCTCTCTTCCAGATAACCATTCTGAACTAAATATTAGCTTCAGCTTAGTCGAATGACCTCAGCCGCTTTCCTATACTCACTCATCGTTACGTGTACTACCCGTTCCAAAAACACCCTTCCATTACGCCACACCCTGTATGATCAAATTTTACTTGAAAAAGATTTGTTTCAGCTGTTTTCGATAATTTTCCCTCCTTCAAAATCATTGAGAAGGATAAATTTATCTTTGGCCTTGTGATGGATACATTCCAATATGTAAAGAAAGTTCATTGAATTGATATTAGGTTATAATTCAACGAACAAGAAAATATATCCATTGCAACACTAAGCTGCAAAACAGTGCATGGTTACTGTAGTAATCATACATTAGAAATAGTTCCGAATGTGTACACTCGGCAATAATGATTCGGACGTATGAAGTTGGATAGACGATAATAGGATAGTGATAGATATACTAAATCAGAGTTAACATATCATGTAGAATGGGTTATCAATAAAGTTTAAGTGGGTAACAAAACCCCTCCGTCTTTCTATTACCGTTTGGGTGTCTTCCGTCTCACCTACAAAGTGAACAAAGATAAAAACTGTTTACCACAGCCTGATTTGTTCGTTTGTTTTTCCTTTAACGTGCTCTATTTCTGCCTTTCGGTTAATGGCACGTCGGAATATTCTGTCACCTCACTAACCAGGGAATTTTGCCAAACCCCTCTCGTGTCGAGGGAAGGGATCTTTAATGTCCAACACATCTCTGTTAGACAGGACCGACAGCTTTACATCTCCTCTGAAAGATGGATACTCAAGCGATTCCTAGAATTCGAAAAATCGCACCGACTTCGTGGGGAATGAACCTAGGTAACTCTGGGCAAGAGACGAGCATCATATTCCCTACGCCACCGAGCCGGCACAGCCTGATTTAATAACAAAAACAATCAAAAACAGCTCCAGTCGATACTTCAATAAGTTATTATTGTAGAAATTTAATAAGTGTCAAATTATACAATGCCATAATTGAAAATGATTTATGATACAGCGAGGAACTTTATCTCTCTCCTAAAATCCATTACTGGTTATGAAAGAATAAAAGGTAAATTGAAGTGAGATATTCACCAAATTGTATTATTTAAGAAGTCCCCTGTTCGAAACTTTTATAGCACAGTTATAATTTTATTCATCATCTCGAAGAAAACAGAAAACGGAGGTTCAAATAAAGACGCCATTCGCTTTGATGAAAACTTGCCTTGAGTAATAATCGTACTCTGATTTCTTTCAAAATGAGGAAAAGTTTTTCTCTTCGTAATTTCGTACTCTAGAAAGATGTGGAGATGTTGCGAAAAATTGACGCTTTCAATTAAATTAGGAAAGTCATCAATTGACGGGAATTGATTATTATATTGACTAGAATTAAAGGTTGTTCTTTTGGGGTCTACTGAAAGACTTGAAAGTTCGAACTTGAATTCATGGTAATTATAGTCTTATTATAAAAATAAATGAACAACTTTGTACAAAATGTGTTAAGGTGAAAGTTTTATTGAAAATTAATCCTGAAAAAAGTTTTCGTAGTATATTTATTCTGCTCTGTGGTATAGTTTCGTACAACTATCTCAGGTTTTCAAATATGAAGCAAAGAACGAATTTTCTCAATAAACATTAGTTTTTCAAAATATATTTTCTCAGCAATTACCATGCAATACAAGGTATTTCCTGATAAACACCGATCGGAATAACACATCTATTTTTATAGAATTGGAAAAATGTAAACATATTTTGAATAATTTTAAAGGCCTAATGAATGAGTGTACAACATCTAGTAGAAAATGTCATTCCAAATTGGAACGATAATATTTCAATTAGTTTTATGTTGGGAATATTTTCGTCATATAATGACGTATGAAAAATTACTGATTTTCGAATTATGTAAAAGGTGTCCCAAATTGGATGATTTTGTGGGGCATATGTAAAACATGGCGAATAGAAAAACATCTCGAATATTCAGAAAATTTTATTGGTGAAAACCTATTTCATTTATTTTTTGTTTTCGAGTTATTCTGTAAAATCGAATTTCCGGAATTCTCACATTCTTGAGACACTTTTCTGAATAGAATCCATGAATGCATTCGAAAGATATTTATACCCAATGATCTTCGAGCTATAAGGTGAACTGGTATCCAAAACTGTTGTGCAAAGTATTTTTTTTTTCTTTTTCAGAAATATACAATATGATGATAATATTATCATTATTCTCTATGACAATATTAGTATATCAAGGAACATGAAGAGATTACAGAATAATTTGGATGAACTATCGATGCTGAATAATTTGGATGAACTATCGATGCTGAATATGTCAAGATGAAAACCACAGAGAACGTTTTCCTTTTGATAGCAAGCCTTCGTGATATCAGAAAAGGAATTTTGCAGTTTTAGAACGAAAAATAATATAATATGATATAATTTCTTATTCAATAGAAAGTCGAGGCAATTGTTAAGCTCCTGATGATTTTTGTATCAAAAGAAATGTGTTCACGATTCTAGCGAGAACCGCGGAATAGTGAAAACCAGTTTGAAGAACATTTACTATCTATTGGGAAGAACTGAAATCCGATAAATTCTTCCGAATTCCGAAAATTTTTCAGAGCGTCGAAAACTACAAACACAATTACGAGATAAATTTTTAATCTGGAAACTTCCGAGATATATAAGAAGTGCAACTTTCTCATTCCGTATGCCATTGTAATTTCGAAGGAGTTGCTTCAATTGTTTTCCTTCTGACCATTCAGTAGATGAATACCAGGAATTTGGTCAATGGCATACTGGAATCGGTAAACCAAATCTTCCATACTCCCCAGCCGCCTGAGGTTAATTTTGTTCTTGACATAACCCGATGTGAAATAGTCTAATGGGCTGAGATCAGGAGATCTTGCGGGTTTTGTGCCTATTCAGTGATCTCCCAGAATTTTGTTCAATTGTGGGATGCCAGTGCCTGATTTATGCGCCGGTGCGCACGTCCTGTACAAACCACCTTGTGTCAAAGTGTGTAAGCGGAGCATTTTCCAAATATACGTCAACAAATTCGGGTAAAATATTCAAATGCGTTCTAGCGTTCACAGATTAATCTAAAATATATGGTCCTATCATTTGTTGCCCAACAATTGCCAATCACATATTGAAGCCTTGACCTTGAAAATATGGTTTTTCATCTTCCCATTGATATCGATTATTTCTATTGAAGAGTCCATCACTGCTTGTCCTAGCCTCCATGCTACAAATAACATTTCTGAGAAAACCTGCATTCTCGAACCATTTCTTCACGAACCATTTCTTCTCGAACCACCTATAGAAAATAATTCGCAATTCGGAATCGCCAGGAAAAATCTGGTAATTGAATCACATCCTATATATTTTAAACTTATGTTTTTCGAAATTCTCTTATTGGGAATTTTCTAATACCAGTTACATTGGTTGTTTTTCTCGTCAGATTCCGAATTTTCAATTACTGCTGCAATAACGTTCCTTTCAGTTTCTCCATTGTTTCCTTCATCATATTCTTTGACCCTCCGTGTTTTGAAAGATCGGTAGGCTCGCAAAACTTTTGTCAGGCTTGTGTCGCTCCAGGAACCGCCCTTGGTAAAGATATTCAGCAGTTATGAATACAAGGTACGTCTCTGCAACGTTCGCATTGGTTTGATTCATTTTATCGTGAGACTGTGCAAATTTCATGGTCTACTGTCCTTTGAACATCGACCTGTTTTGACCCACCGTCACGAAAATGAGTGATGAAATAACTGAGCAAAGAATAGTGATTACATTGTTGGCGAAACGCGGCGAAACTTCCGTAGAAATTATGAAACAGTTGACCGCAGAGTATAAGGAAGATTGTCTGAAAAAATCAGCTGTTTACGATTGGGCAAAGCGGTTCAGAAGCTGCAGAGAGTCAGTGGAGGATAATCCGCGCGAGGGAGCTCCCTCCACCTCTCGAAACGAACAAAACCTCGTTTGGCTGCACTCGCAAGTGCTCGGAGACCGTCGGGTAGACCTTAGAACTTTGAAAGACGAGTTGGGCGTCAACAAGGAGACGATCCGGTATATGCTAGACGAAGATTTATGGATGCATAAGCTGTGTGCAAAAATGGTTCCCAAAGTGCTCACAGTTGAGCAGAAAGAGCTAAGATTGTCAATCTGTCATGACATGATTTCTAGAATTAACAAATGTTATCACTGGTGAGTCGTGGGTGTTCGAAAACGACTTTGAGACCAAACGGCAGAGCATGCAGTAGGTAGAGCGAGAAGGAGGGTAGGCGCCCCACGAAAGCCAGAATGTAAAAATGGACAGTCAACGCATTGTACATTGAAGTTCGAAAACGTCTGAAGGACCGCGTGTTTCGTGTACGACCCGAATTGGCGGAGCGCAGATGGGTGCTTCATCATGACAATGCTCCGGCAGACTGGTCATTCGCAGTTCGTAATTTTTAACCAAGAACGGCATTCCAACACTTCCACAACGCCCCCCTACAGTCCAGATTTGGCCCCCTGTGACTTACATCTGTTCCCATAGTTGAAGTCGTACCTCAAAGGCAACAGATATGATAGAGTTTTGGAAGTCCAAAGCTTCACGACGGCGGGTCTGAGTGACCTACCTTCCAGGGGTTTCAGGGTGCGCTTCCAACAGTGGATTCAACAGTGGCGCCGCTGCAACGAACTGGAGGGAAACTATTGCAAAGGAATGTAGATATTTTCAAGTATTTATGTGCTTTCCGAACCGTCCAGGCACTTTTCCGCGAACTTAATTGACATACCTCGTATTTCCGCTTTCAACGGAACAAAAAATTATACGATATTTTCCGTCGTTTGTATTTTACTTTCAAAAAACTTTCCGAAATACCAAAAATTCTCTATATGGGGCGATAAATAAATAAAAAGTATTTTGACAATGACGAGTTAAATGCAAATACTCCTTGATCAGTATTGAAAGATGTTCTTTGTGATCTTTCCATGTTCACAAATTGATTCTACTGGTATTGCCATAAAGAATTATTTCGCGAATAGTAAGATTTCTGTCTCATAACGTGACTCCGTTAGAAATAACTTTTTTTTTGCAGAAAACACGCCATAATAATATTATTATCATATTATATATTATCAAAAAGGAAAAAAATTACTCAACTCCACGCAACTGATTTCGCTTTTGTTTGTTTTATAAAAAATTCAAGTTTACCTTATAGCTTTCAGAACCGTAAAGTAAAATAATTTTCGAATGCAACCCTGGAATGTGAAAATATTTTTTGCTCAACTTAATTAGTACCCGAGATAAAGTCAATAACCGAAATCACGGAAAATCGAATTTTCCGGAATCGCTCGAAAACAAAAAATGATGACTGATATTGATTTTCACCAAAAAGGTTTTCTGGAAAATCGAGACCGAGAGAGGTGAGCCATTATTTTCTATCTGCACTGTTTGACATAGCTGCCCCACAAAACTATCGAATTTGGGACAACCTGTACACTAAACAATATTCTGAAAATATAAATTTCAATGAAATTCACATATTTCAGAGTCGGCTGTGGAACAAAAATATTTAAATTAGAGGTTTGGTACAATAGTCTGTTTTATTTTCCGTCGAGTCAATATCTTGGTGATTTATAATTCATTGATTGTCGGTTTTTAGTAGAAATGCTCTATAAAGCTTCCAGATAACTGTGCAAAAATTCCAGAGGTGATTGCTCTCTCAAATGCAGGATGTAAAGTTATCAAAATTCATGCATATTGAAGGGTATGTTATTGCAAAAAAGGTCTTGAGCAGATGCTTGACCATTGGCAATTCTTTCAAATTAATCACGGGAGTTTTCAACCCCCTGATCCGAAACCAGTTTTGTGAGAAAACGATGAGGCGGTATGACTGGAATAATGGGTATTTTAACATCCTGTTTTTCAGAGAGCAACTGATTATTTTTTAGAATTTTCGCACAGATATCTAGAAGATTCATTTAGCTTCAAAGACAGCAATCAAATGATGGGGGTTGCCATTTAAAAATAAAAAGTGAGGGTGGATGGGTATTAGGGAGTTGGGGGTAAACTCCCCAATATATCATAAAAAAAATGAACTTAAAATCAGAAATCGACAAGTTCTAGCCTTCTTGCTAGAAACCCACAATCGATGAATTATGAATTTCACTAACGAGTTTCCGCAACCTGGAATATTATTTTCAGTGAAATTTAGAAAAAGTTATGATAGTAGGTCAATTTATATATTTAACTTATTCATACGTACTGAATGAAAATTCTCATTATTTGACTTGATTGATGACCCTTATTTTCGGGATTATACATTTTCACAACCTCATGATCTTGAAAATGTTGCTAACTTATTAATACTTTTATTCCACAATAATAAATCTATGATCAATATTGAGTTCATATACATGAAACAAGTGGTTCTTTTTAATAGATGAAACTAATTTCAAATTAAATTTGAATGATTTTCTTTATATATTTGAATTTCTTAATTATTACTATATTCGTAAAAACAAATCAAAAGTTGTACTCACCTCAAGTGTGACGAAAGTCACCAAAATGAAGTAAGATATAATTATAAGGTATACTTCATTCATTGCTGGCTTG
Organism: Cryptolaemus montrouzieri; assembly: GCA_013387265.2. NCBI lineage: Eukaryota > Metazoa > Arthropoda > Insecta > Coleoptera > Coccinellidae > Cryptolaemus > Cryptolaemus montrouzieri. Next base: position 31,690,943 of record JABFTP020000144.1, on the reverse strand, counting down.
GATAGCACGGCTAGTAAAACTGAAATCAAGAAAAAAAATTAGCAGGCAGACATAATAAAATTATTGGCGTATTTAGAGTTTTTTCTCTATGGATCTTCAATATTTTTCCCAATTAAAATTTGTGAAATTGAAATAAAAGATTTCTTCATGCAAAGCTGAACAAGAACTCGTCGTAAAAATATTTATTTATTTTTTAATTTATTTGTTATTACTCTTTACAAATACCATAAACGTTCTGAAGTGTTCCAAATAAATGAAAATCCAAACTACACAATATCAACCTACAATAAAAATGGTAATCTCAATGAACAAACAAATATAAACTAGTAGATACCACCATAAAATAGCCGCAATTTTAGGCACTCACTAATTTCTTAAGTAGACTTAACTTTATATTGTAAATATGGAAGTTTTAAATATCGAAATCAGTTTGGCAAATTGTCTCATTACGTACTCTCTTTGGAACAATAAAATTCAAATACTCTATGAGATCATAGTTTTGTATTTAACATAATGGACTATATAGTGCATACATATCACAGCTTGTCTATTTTTCTACTTAATAGTATTTCAAAATTGAAATTATAACATATACCTATAAAAGATTATATATATATATATATATATATATATATATATATATATATATATATATATATATATATATATATATATATATATATATATATATATATAAAACCATACTGTTTTAAATAGAAATATCTTAGAAAGCGTTTTTGTACACCTTTCACATAGTCAACATGACATTGTGCCAAGGGCATCCAAATCTGAGAGACGTATTCGAGGTGTGGCCTTAATATTTCGTTATAAAATTTGACTGTTGTAGAAATGCTGAAGATTTTTGAGTTTCCTATCTGAAAACCGAGGGGTCTATATGCCTTTTTAACTATATTCATAAGATGGACATTGAATTTAAAATTGCTGTGCAGCTACACTCCAAGGTCCCTGACTTCAGGCCTACGTTCAAGAATATGCCTTCTATATGATAATTTGCTTGAATGATGTTATTTTCACTTCTGCAGAAGGTCATAGCTGAACATTTCTTTACGGTTAAACTCATTTTATTTTCCTGGAACCATTGAACAACCTCATTAATGCCCGACTGTAGCTCCTGTGTATCTTCAGGTTTCGAGATAATTTTCCAGAGATTAAAATCATCAGCAAATAAGAAGCACTTTGAATTCTTTATGCGCTCAGGTAGGGAATTAATTGATATGTTAAATAGCAGGGGACCGAGGATGCTACCTTGAGGCACTCCAGATATAACCAGTATCTCATTAGAGAAACACTGACCAACCCTCCCAATTCATTTCCTGCCGACAAGATTTGACAAACATATATGGCCCCTCGGAGAATCTAGCACACGCTAGCTCATTTAGATCTTTGAAGTGATCCACTTTGTCAAAAGCTTTTTCGCCATTCGTGTAGACCACATCAAGTTGTAGTTTGGCGTGAATTTCTTCGTCTGCACTCTTCGAGATGACACACAAGTTTGTAATAGTAAATCTGTCTCTCATGAAACCATGCTCCAGGCGACTCACTTTTTATTCGAAGAATCTGTAGAGAGCCTTGTGCAAAATAATTTCAAATACGCACACCACAAAAATTGTCGCATCACCTGGTATTCTGAATTCCACAACCTATTGAGCAGCTCGATCGGAGTTGCTTTATCAACCTATGTTTTTGGACATATCAGGGGAAAAAATCTCATTCATGTAGTAACATTTGTTTCCATATGATCTCAAATACGTCTGACTTTTATTGACTTTTATTGATCATGAGTAAGAATTGTAACACTTCTAGAGGATGGGCGAAGTCAACGTTACGTGGCTAACATGTTGAATGTTAACAAAAGCACTATTTCAAGAGCAATTAATCGGTACCACGAAACAGGAGAATATGGAAGAAGGGCCGGACAGGAAAGAAGTCGGATAACAACACCGATTGATGATTGTTGGCTTCATTTAACTGCACTAAGAGTTCGGCACTGTACGGCTAAAATGCTACAAAATGAACTCTTACTTTCCAGAAAAGTGCATATTTCATTGCAAACTGTTAGGAACAGGCGCAGAGAAGACCACACCAACGGTGGCTTATACCGGCCCGCGTCTCACCAGAGAGCATCGAGTTGCAAGACTTCAATTTGCGAGGAAACGTGCAAATTTGGGTATTCCAGAATGGTCGGATATTCTGTTTTCCGTCGAGTCCAGGTTCTGTCTAGTATCAAATGATAGACGCATGCCTGTATGCAGACGTCCAGGGGAACAGTATCAGCAATGCACTATGCGGCAAACCGAAAACTTCGGAGAGGGCTCAATGATGGTGTGGGGAGGCATTTCTTTCCATGGTCGAACTGAGTTAGTTCTAGTGAATAATGGAAGAATGTACCCTTTGGCTTAGCTGAAACTTTATTTATATGCATGATAATACTCAGCCTCATGTTGCTAGAGTAGTTACAGAATTTCTGCAAAATGCCGAAATTGATATTTTAAGATGGCCAGCCAGAATTCCCGACTTGAATCCCATAGAACATGTTTGGGACAACATGGGTTGGCAAATTCAGCAACGTAGGAAATTTGGAAATCAGTGACTCAAGAGTACATCTAAAATTTGTTTGAGGGGTTAGATTAGGGTTGTGGGGAGTGTATTTTGGCCAAAACATTAATTAGACTTATGTCTATAATCTGTGATCTCACAATTACTTCCACTTTTATGAATAGGACTAATCAGTGCGTGGGATACTATTTATTCTTATGGGACTTGTTGAAGATAACTGTTAAAGGTTGAAACAATAATTCAGCAAGACCCCTGTAGATAAAAGATGGTTCATTGTCATTGCCGGTTGTTTTCTTTGATTTAAGTTTTTTAATCGCTGATATGACATCATTCTCCACAACTTCGGGAAAGTTGAAGTGTTTATCCGATAATGGACTATATTTGGTTGTTTAGTTTAGATATAAAACTAAGTAAGTATAAATATTTCTATGAATTCATTGTTAACATACATCTAGAGTGAGTCTATCCGATCTCGATATGAAGGCTATTTCATGTAGTTTGTTTAAACATTTTGTGGCTTTGGACTGTAGTTACCTACACGATCGAGTTCAACCAGAAAATTTGGACATGGTGAAAGAAAGAAAAGAATTACAAAGTTCGGAAATTCCTCCTGATGCAGTTCTGAATGCAGAACGTGCCGTATTCAGGGGATGCCAATTGTGTAACAGCATGGAGAACATTTCCCACAATTCCCATGAACAATTTTTCGATATAAATTGAGGTTTTCCATGTCGATGATTTCGGTTTGTTGAAACAGATGTTACCACTTTCTTATTTTTTTTTCGACTTACAGCGATCTGCAAATCGTTTCCGATAGACTCAAAATGCACAAGCACTAGATTGAAAGAAAAAAAGTTGCATCATGTCGCATCAGTTTGATTCTCGTCTTCTGTACTGAAGAATACTACGTTAAAAAGACTTGAAACGAAACAATAACAATAATTTTTTCAATGAAATAAAACTAGAGTATTTAGATTTTCACTATTTTAACAAAACTATGACCGGTTTCACCACACTGTGGCTTCATCAGATACATACAAACTAATGAATAGAGTTATTCCTTATATATTAGTCTTATTTCCTACTTAATATTACAATAAGTAGAAGAGGTAAGTTGGAAAACCCATCGGAGTTGCTTACTTTATGAATTGAAAAGATAGAGCAAAGGAGAAGCATTTGGATCTAATTGACTATTAAATAACCTACCTGAATTCTTTTCTTTGTTGATCTCTAAAATTTCCAATACATTGAGTTTTTGTCTGTTATTTTCATTGTGCAAAATTTTGAAACTATCATTAAAGTTATGGTTCTCTTCGAGTAAGTAATTAGAATAATGGGAATCTGATTTATGATAATTAAAACTACGTTTGTGCTCGGATAATCTAACTTTGAAATTTCTGAAGTTCTACCAATACAAATTTTATTACAATCCCCGCAAGACAGTTTATAAACACCGAATTTATTTCTTTTATCAATTTTATATTTGCAGTTTTTGATATGTCGGCCTAAAGAATTATCAGTTCGGAATGCTATATTGAAATTATAATGCGAGATGAATGATTTTATTTTAGACTAGGATTACCAATATAAGTTATGCTGTTGTATTTTGTGTCTGAACTTTTTATATTTGGAAATACTTCCTGGATTGCTATTCGAAATTTTTTGCGTGAAAAAATGTTCTCGATCATAGTTGGACTGTAACCGTTATTGACTGCTATTTGTTCAATTATATTTAGCTCTTTTATGAAATTATTTTGTGACATTGGGATATTAATGAGTCTATGTACCATACTATTCTTAGCTGCTAATTTATGTGGATAAGGATGTATAGATGAGCTGTGAATAGTAACATCTCTATGCGATGGCTCATGAAAAATAGAAAAATCATGTTTGCCGTTAATTTTAGTAATAGTTAAATCCAGAAAGTTAATGGAGTTTTCTGTTTCTCTAAAGTGAAATTAATATCATCGTGAATTTTGTTAATGAATGTTTTGAATAACTCTAATTGTCAGTGAAACAACAAATGATATCGTCGACATATCTAAACCAATAAATAAAGTGTTTGAATAACGGATGTTCTTGGATAGTTTTTTCAATATTATCCATGAAAATTTCAGCGAGCAGAGGGCTCTGAGGATTACCCATGATTAAACCTTTTTTACTATTATATAATACTCCATTGAAGTTTAAATAATTTTGTTCTAAACAAATTTCTGAAAGGTGTAAGATTTCTGATTGAATTATCGGATTGACTTTATTAATTTGAGGGGCGTTCTTGATGATTTTCACTGTATCACAAAGTGGAACACTAGGGAAGAGATTTACTGCATCCCATGACATAAGTTTAGCGTTCGGTTGTAGTATCGTGTGCTGAATTTTATTTATTAGGACTGAAGAGTTTTTTATTGAGAATTTAGGTTCAAAATTAGCGTACTTTCAAATGATGTCTATGAGTTTTTCAGCTGGAGCTTGAAAATATGAAACTACTGGTCTAATGGGATACCCTGTTTTATGGAGTTTGACGAGAGAGTAAAGTATTGGTGATTGCGGGTTGTCAATGAAAAGTTTATATTTTTGGTTGGTAGGTATTATAGACTTGGCATACTCTGAAGAGTTTTTTACTATGGATTGAAATTTATTAGTTGGATCTCTATCAATTTCTTCATAACAACCTGATTCAATGAAATTTTGGGGTTTCAATAAATAATCTGCTTTATTTGAGGCTATGAATGTATGACCTTTGTCTGCTTTGGTGAATATGATATCTTCAGATGCGGACTTAGATTTAATGGACTTTAAAGTTGTATTTTCGAATTTCTAAGGTCAAAACTATTGAACTTTTTTTGAAGTAGTAACGCTGAAGAGTGTTTTAGGTGTTGGACTTGTGGTGAATAATTTAGGGCTATTTCGGTTTCAATTTCTAGCAGATCGAAATGAAGACGAGGGTTATTTGACTCCAAGTTGTGTTTAAAACCCTTTTTTAGAAGGGAAATATTAGCATCTGAAAGATTACTGAACCTATCATAAAATTGGTGATCGGAAAATTTGGACTTGATTTTTGAAGTTTCAGGTCTATTACTCAATAATTCATTCAATTTTCGCAAATGAATTTTATACTTTCTGGATTTAACTATTACTAAAATTAACGGCAAACATGATTTTTCTATTTTCATAAGCCACCGTATACAGATATTACTATTCACAGCTCATCTACACATCCTTATCCACATAAATTAGCAGCTTACAATAGTATGGTACATAGACTCATTAATATCCCAATGTCACAAAATAATTTCATAAAAGACCTAAATATAATTAAACAAATAGTAGTCAATAACGGTTACAGTCCAAATATGATTGAGAACATGATTTCACGCAAAAAATTTCAAATAGCAATCCAGGAAGTATTTCCAAATATAAAAAGTTCAGACACAAAATACAACAGCATGACTTATATTGGTAATCCTAGTCTGAAATTAAAATCATTCATCTCGCATTATAATTTCAATAAAGCATTCCGAACTGATAATTATTTAGGCCGACATGTCAAAAACTGCAAATCTGAAATTGATAAAAGAAATAAATCCGGTGTTTATAAACTGTCTTGCGGGGATTGTAATAAAATTTATATTGGTAGAACTTTCAGAAATTTCAAAGTTAGATTATCCGAGCACAAACGTAGTTTTAATTATCATAAATCAGATTCCCATTATTCTGATCACTTACTCGAAGAAAACCATAACTTTAATAATAATTTCAAAATTTTACACAATGAAAATAACAGACAAAAACTCAATCTATTGGAAATATTAGAGATCAACAAAGAAAAGAATTCAGGTAGGTTACTTAATAGTCAATTAGATCTAAATCCTTCTCCTTTACTCAATCTTTTCAATTCATAAAGTAAGCAACTCCGATGGGTTTTCCAACATACCTCTTGTACCTATTGTAATATTAAGTAGGAAATAAGACTAATATATAAGGAATAATCCTGTTCATTAGTTTGTATCTATCTGATGGAGCCACATTGTGGTGAAACCGGTCATAGTTTTGTTAAAATAGTGAAAATCTAAATACTATAGTTTCATTTCATTGAAAATATGTATATCGATTTTCATCAAGTAACGACCTCCACAATCAAATTATCAAAAAAAAATAACAAGAATTACCAGGTATCAAGTATCAAAGCTGTCATAATTTCGGGAGTTTAAATGCAAATGACATCCATTATAATTCTATCAAGATTTCTCTATGCTTTTCAAAGGCATTCCTGCGTAAAGCTTACTTCATAATTTATTTGAATCTTCGGTTACGTTTTGTGTCTTATTCGCTCAAAAGACGAAATAATGTGAGTGAATCGAAATAATAACTAAGACACTTTTTGCACACAAACTCAATGAGTCCTTCATTCTACGAGTTACATCAATGAATCGAAAATGTGAATTTTCTCCGAAAATACAGTGTTTTAAATTATTGTCTCAACAAAAGGTGATCAAACGAATGAGTCATCGAAAAATAAATTAAAGAGGAATAAGAGAAGTACAAGACAATGTCAACTTTCGGTGTTTTCGGAAGTGACAAACCAATAACAATAGCTCAGGCTGTCGAGCCTGAGCAATCAAGATACAATTTAATTTTATTTCATTGAAATCGATCAATAATTGTAGGATTTATAGCTTGTGGTACTTTTTATGCAACACCCAATATAAATGAAATCAATTTTTTTATTCAAGCGTTGTTTCTTTTAGCACATGAAGGATTATTATAACCCAGAACGAGAATAAAATATCTTCAATACTGTAAAACATACAGGGTGAGAAAGATTTTGCCTAAGTGCATCTCTGAATGAGAGGTATTATGAAATGATCTCAGTGACCTCTAACGATAGCAGTTCTCTGTATACTTCCTTACCAAGCTCCTTGTATAAATTCTTCCCAAAGAATTTTGTTTGTTTTTCATTAGTGAAAAACTGCGAATTTCTTAGATTGCGAAGGACTTTAAAGATCCACTTTAAGAAACGCTACCATTCTCTACATTTCAATCAATTATGCGTTGGGCCGCAATAATTGGTATGACATATTAAATTGATGGTCAAAGGGCGGTGCGCTATGTAGCACAAAGGTAGATTTGGATGAAACACGTCCGGCTCGTAAGGACTACCATGTTTAGAATTACCACAATCTATTTTGATTAGAAACCATAACAAACACTTAATATGTATAATATACCCTTTATAACGCAGTTCCATTTTGATCATGCAAAATGCAAACTACAAAGGGTTGTGCTGAAATGCTTTGTTGGCAAAACATGAGCGAGTTGCACTTTGACATAAAGGATCTCGTGAAAAATGATGTTCAACAAATTGAGTTACCTGAATGAAACTTATAATGTGAAAATATTGGTGTAATAAAAGGAACGTATTGAAATTCAGCTTGTTTATGTTGCAAAAATTTATTCAATTTGTAAAGGGTTGTATACTACATGCGAATAAATTTGATATTCATGAAAAATATACATTTGCATTGAGCGATGACCCATATAGATACATTAATCAAAAAAATAACTCAATCGCGAATTCCGAAAACGTTGAGTACAGTGTGGACAGATTTTGAAGTTTTAGTACTGCAACTAAGTGAAATTTTCGGAATGGAAGATAATGAGCTCCCGTTCCCGTACCCGTATTTTTTTTCGTTTTCGAGTAATCTGATTCCGAAAATTTTGAAGTGCCAATATCTGAAGTTTTTGAAGTTATGTAAAAATAGTGTTGTTATTCAACAAGCACTTTTTCACGTTGAATTGAACTACATGTGGAAATTTTTATCTTGTCTAACGGTTTTTGAGTTATAACGTTGCGTTTTTTTATTATAAACCATAAGCAACTTTGATTCCGATTTTCGGAAATATATTTCCTGAGTACTCGCTTTCTCCATCCAGAACACGTTACTAGAAAAACCGTAAAATTATATAGCTTTTCCCTAACTTTATCACATGGAATGATTGAAATAGCTGAAGTATGTTTTGTGGTCTCATTATGTCTCATTATTAATGCTTGCAGTGACAACTCGGATAAATTATTTACAACAATTACAACTTATGTGTGGAGATAAGATCGTTTGTAGTAACGAAGTGACTATGACGTATGAAAATTTTGAAAAGTTACGTGAAATCGTTATTTTGAAACAAAAAACTAGCGAGATATGCTATTATATCGAATGAAAGATAATGGAAATAATCAATGTAGATATTCAATAATATTGCCATTATTCTGTTTGTATAATTCACAGCGCCTGAGAATACTCCGACATGTATTCGAAATTTGAATAAAGGTGATCAAAGCAAAACAATGTCTGAAAATTTGCTTCAAATCCTCAATATTTCGACTAGCTCTTCCATACATCAGATCCTTGATATATCCCCCAAGGAAAAAGTCTAAAGGCGACGAATTCAGCGCCGCCATTTTACTGACCCCCTAGTTCCGATCAAATTATTGTCAAAATATAAGTCGAGTAAATTTGCAACGGACATAGTATGATGCAAAGGAGCTCCATCATGTTTAAAAGATATACTTCTCCCTTCAGCAAGAGACAGTTCATCAAATACCCATCGAGAATATTGAGCGAATATATTTACAATATAAACACCTCAAAAAGTCTAGGGAACACTTCTGAATATCGATATATCGTATCCAGAATGATCAATATGGATGATTTTATTAAGAAATAAACACCTGCATGAATCTCTCACCAAATTCTGTAGAGTGCCGCAACAGATTTCTGTTTTTTTTTTATAAAAACTGAAAATGCAGCAGATGCGACGCTGCTTTATAATCATTTCATGTGTTCAGTGTTTGAAATCAGTTAGTTGGCACTTTGTTTCTGTTGTAAGCACAAATAAAAGATTCAAGTTTTGTGATTCGACCTTGGAAAGACGACATTTGACTAGAGAAGAGATGTTACGAGCCGTTGGCATGCTCCAAGCTGGGAGCTCACAACGGGAAGTATCCAGGGTTCTGGAAAGTAGCCCAAGTGTCATAAACCGTTGATGGTCGCGTTTCAATGAAACAGGTAGCGTAGAAGAACGCCATACAGGTCGTTTCAGGATTACTACAGTCGCCCAAGACCGATTTTTGGTTTTACAAGCCAGAAGAGATCGCGCTACCACAGCATCTGAATTAGCTCAAGAGCTATCACGAGTTCATAATGTACAAATTTCCGACCAAACTGTTAGAAATTGACTGCACCAAGGTCAACTCCACTCCAGGAGCGCTGCTCGTTTAGCTTGGTGCCAACAACACGTAAACTGAGATCAAGAGAGGTGGGCCACAGTTGTCTTCAGTGATGAATTTAGATTTAGTTATTATCCCGATTCGGGAAGAATTCAAATATGGAGGGAACCTGGAAAGCAAAACCGTCTCCAGCATGCTAGAGAAGTTGTTAGACAGGGAGGCGGACCAGTGATTTTTTGGGGAGGTATGCGCCTTGGTGGAAGAACTAACCTCGTTTTCATACTGAACAACCTCACGGGAAATTCTTACGTAAATGAGATAGTTTTATCTGTAGTGGTACCGTATTTCCAAATAATCGGTCAAAATCCACTTTTCCAACAAGATAATGCCCCTCCTCATCGTGCAAGAGTTGTCTTGAACGTTCTTGAAGAGAATGATATCGATCTTCTACCGTGGCCATCCTGCTCCCCAGATCTGAATTCCATCGAGCATGTGTGGGACACCCTAAAAAGAAATCTCCTGCGTCAAAACGTCTTCCATCATGAACAGAAGCTTCGATGAGCAGTTCAGGGGGTTGGAATGACTTAGGCCAAAATGTGATAGACAATTTAATATTGAGCATGCCGCGATGATGCTAAAGTGTCATTAATAACAGAGGTCAACCTTCTGGGTACTGAAAAATATGAGTGCTTCCATATAGTTTCGAAAATTTAAGTTCAGGATTTTTTTTGTGGGCAAGTCAACTTCTTATTACATCAAATATTCCATCTTCTCTATCAACTACTTCATATTTTTATCTCCTTGGTACGTTGAATGAATCCTGGTTCATGAGGATTTTCCTCAATTTATCGAATATACTTTAATGAAGTTGCCGTCTTTCAGGGAAACAATCCAGATGAGTAGCTTTTACAGCATTCGCACTATAAATATTTAGAATATAACATCCACATAAATTGAATTTTTCAAAATTTTCATGCCACAAAAATATTTCGTTATTACAATTGATACTATATTCACACAAAAGTTGTAAATTAATGAAAGACATTGAATAATTCATCTGAATCACACAATGGTTGTTGGTTCGATTCCGCCAGAGCTCTGGGTGTTGCATTTGTGCTGAGGTTAAACTTTATATAAAAGGTTACTTACCGAAAATGTCTAAGCGATGTGCAATGAATTTATAAAGAATATCGAACCGTGATAATGAGAGCACAAAAGATGCTCAAGCTATTTCAATTACTCCGTGCAAATTCTGTGAATGGACATAGAGTTACTTGATAAAATAAAGAAAAAGTTTAACAATTTTCGGTTCTTCATGAAAACCCGTTCTTAAGCATGTGATACACTTTTGAAAACGAAAAAACTCATGAAGCAAATTCAAAGAAACGTAAGTTTGGATCATAACTCAAAAACTGTTAGACAAAACAACAATTTCCACACATAGTTCAATTCTACGTAAAAAAGAGCTTGTTGAATTTCAAAACCACTTTATCTTTAAAATATACCGAAAAATTGACACTTGATTATATCTGAAAATTTTCAATATTTCCAAATAATTCGAAAATGAAGAAACGTTGCAGGAATCTGTTTTCGGCAATTATTGTTTCATGCAAAAAGAATTCGTGCAACGGGAGAACATTCTCCGTGTTCCACAATATCTACGTCAAAATAAAATCACAACTTCTTCTAACATATTTTTTCTGGCCCCTGCTGTGATATACTCACCCAAACTTGAAGAAAAAGAAAAGATGTATGTAATCTTTTTTATTGTTCAACGAATTTTCATTAGGAAATTTTGGAAACTATATTGAGAGAAGTAAGGAACAGGTCAACTGTGTTCGAAGAATACAAAGTGCCACGAAACCCTGAATTGATGTTTGTAGGTGATCGAAACCAAACACCGATTGAAAAAATAAGCAGTCATCCAGAAAATACAAACCAGAAGATTATTAGAAAATTCTCAATCTAAAAATCGTTCGATTGAATAAAAATGTGCCTCCATTCTACTGGAACTTCAGACCCATTAGAAAGAGTAATATTTTTCTTGGAAACATTCTTTACTGGCTTTGTTTGATGGTTTGCTACAACAGAAAAGAGTTCTTTCAATAAGGGAATGACTTTTAATTCTGATGAATTTATTAGCTCTTGAGATTAAAAACCTTATCCAGCGGAGTAACCTGAGGAACTTTCTGCCAAAGTTTTACCAATTATCTTCGAGCAATTCTGAATAACTTTTGCTATTCAGATGAAGAGGGAACATAAATGGATTCACGAAAAATTGATCAACAAATCAAGTCCAGACAATGATTCTGGATTGTTTGAACAATGGTTTGGGGGTTTCATCGGTGAAAATGTACTAATGACGTGAACTTGTAAAGCCATATTTCTTACTGCGTCATTGGAGTAGAGGACAGACCAAATAGAAGCATTTTCCTAATTTAAAAACCAATTTGAAAATATATTCTTCAGGAAAAGTTTTCTTAGGAAAGGAATTGAACATTTTGCACATTGTAAGAGTGAGGTAATTGTTCCGTTAGAATCTCATTTACAGTATTCCTAGACTGTCGGTTCCTTCGAGTCAAAGACTCTAGTGACATCGTCGCTAAGAGGATCCTGTCAAAAGACCTGAAACGAGCGCCTGGAAGAACGCAAGTATGGTCATCAAGCCCGGAGCAGTTTGGTGGACGATTCGCTAGTGCAAACCTTTTTACGCTCCTGAGGAGAATGACATCATGCTTCTGCTACAGCATGATGTGAACATCCTGCTTTCGAATTTCGTTTAGCCTCTTCTGGTCGTGTTTGTCCAGGAATTTTATCTCGACTAGTCGTCGGAAGATTAGGGCCTCAGTCGTTCAGACCGATAAGTCTCATGTCGTTCTAAAAACCTTGGAGAAAATGTGGGATTAACTTATCAGGGCAGATGTGTTATCTCTGAAGCCCCTGAGTGAACATTAATATACTTTTCACAAAGATAAATCAAACTTACCTAGCACTTAATAATCTTGTCGGAAGGATCATTCAGTCTCTTGACCGCCAGAGGACTGCAACTGCAGTCTTCATGGACATGGAGGTGCATTCAATGCGACCTTTATTAGTTCGTTATGTGGGGCTGAAAGAGTCGAACGGGAGAAGTATATTATTGCGGAGTCAATACGCAATATGATAATCAATCTTTCTGGTGGTTAGTACGGAGGAGTTCTATCCCTTTGCGGTGACCCCTACTGGTTGATGACGTTTTGCCAACAGTTGACGCACTGAATGCTTACGTCAATGCCTGTGCTGACGATATAGTAATTCTGGTTACAGAAGGCTATATCAGATATCAAATGGTGGTGGGAGCTTTAAAAACTGAGAACTAGCGCAAAGACTTTATGGTGTCATTCACTATCCCTGTCGTAGAGCAAGCTTACCCGAAACTCGTATCAGGAAAACATAATAGACCAAGCTAAGCATACCTCATGGGCATGCGAATGATCTGTGAAAAGGAAAGAGGGCTCATCCAAAAACAACTTCAGTGGCTATATTTGATGGTAATGAGGCCACGTGTCACTCATGATAGCATTGCTTGGTGGGAGTATAGTTTTAAAGAACAATCCCAACTCAAGTTCTCTAAATTGTGGAAATCAGTCAACATGATGATCACAGTAGCATTTCGTTCTGAAACCTACTGCAGCCACGGAACTAATACTTTTTTTTTTCACCTGGAAATCAGAGAAGCGACAAACATAGCTATGAGCAGATTTTATTACCTTGCCAGAATGGTACACATGATCAGTTTAGTGTTCGGTGTTTCACACCGAACAGCTGAAACTGAGAGAATACGAGTTGTAAAACATGAGGTCTGACAATATCGAATACAAACATTTAATTTTATATTATCATTCCTGGCTGACAGAAATTGGTTAACTCCATGGTCTGTTTACTTGAGGCTTCCTATTGGTTTACAAATGACTCCAAAATTGCCCAAGTTCCTATTGTTTATCATCGCCAAGGAACAGATTATATGTCCTTGTAGGCTTGCAACTGATTTCGAACCGAAATTTTCACTATTGACCATCATGCACAGCTTTTGCTTGCATGAGACTGACACGTAAATCAAAACAGTCATTACGAACAGTCAAGCTGCACAGAAAGCATTGGCATTCGGAAAATGAGCGTCACTTATGATGCAGAAATGTCGTTTAATCCTTTCCAGATGAGGAGAACGAAGCAGCCTTTGCCTGATAAGGGTCCCGAGCCTATCGCATATTGAGAGCCACGAGCAGGGACTACCTTTGGATTCACATGACTGCAACATGGTCTGGAGATCGCAAGGATCAAAAACAATGAGAGGTTGGACTTGAAGGTTAGCGAGCTTTGACTGAGCCTCACAGGACTTCCTTGACTTGACATCAGTAGACCTTCCACTGAGAAAACCAAGGCTTGACTTAAACTCTCTAGTTTAGAGCTGGGGACAGGACCAGGTTCAAGGAAGTTGGACTGCACAAACTGGAACTGACTGAGCTCATTAATCTCGCACCAACTAAGTTTTCAAACTAAACTAAACTAGGAGGTGAAATTGAAGGGAGAATGCCTTGAGTCGCAGAGCCTTCACACCCATTTATATATATTTATGTACCGTACTTTCATATGAATTAAATTGTATTCGTTAACGTTTTCGTCTGGGAAAATAGTACGCACTGCTATAAAACGACTTAGGTTACGTATATATCTTTTTTTATATACCTAAAAAGTTCTAAAAAGAAGATAAGTGAACAATATCTTGTGTACTAAGTAGGTATCACTTGTTCATAATCGGCAATCTGCATGCAAGAAAATAAGCTGACCAGGTATTTTTCTGTTTAAACTAGTTATTAATCCAATGCTGGTTCAGACATTACAGAAGTATCTGTACTTTCTTCGAAAGTGTAATCCATTTTCCAATCATCCTATGAATTATATAGAGAATTAAATAAAAGCACGAAATATTTGGGCTTTCGGAGCTAAAGAGCTTTCACCTTTTGCCCAATTTCCTTCTTGTCTAGGAAGACTATTGGACCATATGGAACCTTACACTCTTGGATTTTTTTCCTTAATTGTTAATTTCTTAGACATTGAACCCTAGAAGCAGTTACTTGATGTAAATCAATTTAAAGTGATAAATAAAAGAAAATTTGATTTAAACTTATTTACTATATTTGTCATCAGACAGATGCATAATAAAATCTTATCTGAGGTTGAATAATTTATATACTGGGTGGCGCAGTGTTCTGTAGCTCGTACAACGGGCGAACATTTTCCACGTTCCACAATATACACTCTTGAAGATTTCAATTTTGTTCGAACGGTATTGTATTTAGTAAGTGAAAAATTTACTTCAGCAATTCATTTTGAAGTAAACAGGGTGTCCCAATTTTCTATGAAAAAAACTTGGGAGGTTTTTCCAGATTGGAAGACCACTAAAGATTCAAGAGCGTCCTAAACTCTGCTATAATGTCTTTAAGTAATAAGTTTTTTTTGGTGAGTAGTTTCGTCACAATATTATTTTTTTCGTGAAAATTCATGAATATAGGCTCTCACATCATCGCACGCTCCTTCTGCCAGAGCGGATGAGTACTTTTTTCCTTTCGTTTTCTTATTGCCCAAAAAAATGATAGATTTATTGATGAGTTGAAAAAGATTATCCCCATTTTATACAGGAGCGACTCAAAAAACATTAAATATTGTATTCTTAAGAATATCATATCTTGATTTTTCAAATGGAACATCCTGTATTTTATTATTCATGTCAACGTATAAAGTATTGTGCCATATTTTTGAAGAAGTAACGTTATATTTATCTTAGACCATTTAGGAAATAAAAAATAAACTAAAATAATAAAATCAGAGGATGCGAAAGAAGAATTTATTACTACATATCATTATACTCGATCAGAGAAATTGAGATATTTTAAGGTAGTCCTGTATGAAATACGTAATAGATTGGTTTTTGGTGAGATGATCTACAAGGCGTTGAACTATTTCAATACGTGTTCGAAATGTTGCCCGTTTCTTTGTAGACACAACTCAATCCTCCTGAGGGAAGACCGTTGAACTTTCGAGAACACTTGCGGATTAACTGACTGAAATTCGTCGACTATTCTCTGTCTCATATCCAACTGTGTTGTAGAAGTAATCTGGTAAACTATGCGCTTAATATAACCACACAAAAAAAATCTAGACTTGTAAGTTCCGAAGACCACCACGTGTTATCCATTTATTTGGAAATACATTATTCAAATGCTTCTTAACCTGATGTGAGTAATGTGCCGATGGTCCATCCTGTTGAAACCACAAATATTGTCTGATATGATCTGGTACATCGGCAAGTAAAATTGGTAGATGATTTTGCAGAAAATCCAAATATATTTCACTATTGAGGTACCCGTCGAAAAAGTGCGGCCCAATTAGATATCCATCTACTATAGCGACCCATACATTCAAGGACCAACGATGCTGGTGATCTATTTGTCTCATGAGGTGTGGATTTTACATGGCGTAATAATGAAAGTTGTACCTGTTAACAAGCCCATTCTTGTGGAAAAAACTCTGCAAAACATATTTGGATTTCCCGCTACTATGTCACTTGCCCAATTGCAAAAATTGATTCGATTTTCATAGTCTTGATTGTTCAATTCCTGGTGCAGCTGTACATGATATGCATGTAATTTATTCACTTTCAAGATTCGCTGGATGGAAGTTTGACTTCTGTTAACTGAGAAATCTCTCTTTGGCTTTTATATGGGTCCTCTATCACTATCAACAATACTGATAACTGGTTGTCTTCAGCTGTGGCAGTTGTTGGTTTTTCTAATTTTTTTAAGCGATATTACCCGTTTAAATAATTCTAATTAGAAATTTTTCAAAGCATCTTGCATCTCTTATAAGGAAACCTTTGTGCATAAACTCTACTTGCCAACAAAGAATTTCTATCACTTTCACCCAGAATAAAAATTATATCAACTATTTCTCCTCACCCAAACAATGTTCAATAACGAAACACTGGTAAGTTCACCATGTAAAATGCAGAACATGATATGTCCGGACACCTGACAGAATACACAATTAAAAAAAATGTGAACACATACCTCGATTTATGTTTTAATCATCTTGATTTTATCATTTGTTAAGAGAATTATCGTGTTTAGGTTACATTTTTACTACTTGAATCATTACAGAAAAAAAAATTCTGTGCGAATAATGATGCATGTTGATACGGTTTATAGAATTTTCATAAATATTTTTTACAAATAACCGAATATTTCGAAAATGATCGAAGATAAAGATAAGGTTACTGTTGCAAAAATAAAGCAGAATATTTGATGCGTTGACATGAATAATGAAACACAGGGTGTTCCGTTTGAAAAAACCAAGATATGATATTTCTGAAATTACAATATTCAATAATTTTTGTGACTCACTCCTTTATGAAATTAGGAGAATTCGTGTCTATCATATAATTCGGTAATAGATAAATCTGAAAAATGGATTGAATCCGTTTGTTCAAGTTTGGTGGTGAATTTTGTATTTGGATGAATTCAATTTATGAATTTGTCGAACATATTTAGCCGTCGTCCAGTATCAGTAACATATACAAGGATATCATCTACGGAAACCAATGAAAGAAAATAAGACAACTGTAAAGCTAAGGGGTTTTTATATAATTTAGTTTCTAAGATATCCATGAAAATTTCTGCTAGTAAGGGCTGAGTGCAATTCCCATTATACGCACCCTCTCCCGAACGGTAAAATTTAGACTCGAAATCAAAATCATTTTGCTTAGCAAACATACGTAGTATCAATAATATTTGTGTTGAATTAAAAGATCACGTTAAGAGGTTTCATACTTTTTCCAATAAAACGATTAGGTCTTTAGTAGGGAAACTTGGAAATAATTTGTTGACATCTAAACAAGCTAATTTGACACCATGAGAACGATTCATATTCCGTCTTTATTGACTACAAGTTAGTAGGAATTTTCGATATAGTATTTGGCTCTAAATCAGACAGTATCGTTTCATCAAATCAATTAGCTAATGGGATATCTTAACCGCATGAGCTGAAATATAAGAAACAACTGGTCTATTATGGTATCCCAGACTAGGAAGTTCAATGAATATGATACTATTAGTTTGCATCATCTAATAAAAGTTCAATATCTTTTTATACATTTTCAATTTTATTTTGGAATTGATCAGTTGGATCAAATTAAATTTAAACTTGTACTGGATGACGCCACCAAAATTAAATTAATAGTAAATAACCCACTAGCTCCCGAATTATATTCTCTCATTAAACTCAGGCGAAAGCTTTATCATGAAAAATCCACTCAGCCCCCTTATAGTGGAAATTTTCATGGATAACCTAGAAGCTGCAATACATACCATCCCTGCAGTTTGTTATGTTTTGAAACATAATTAGCTCTATTGGTTTCGGTAAGTGGATGATACCATTTTATGTTTAAATGGTACGTTCGTTAAATATTTTCGAAAATTCATAAATTCAATTCATGCAAAACAAAATTCACATTGATATGTGAACAAAATGATTTAATTAACTTTTTAGATTAAGCTTTTACCAAATTGAATGATGGAGATGAATTCTCAATTTTTCATAAACCGTCTGATACGACATAGTGATTTACAATAGGTCGTTTTATCCTATTCAACATAATATCGCAGCTTTCACAGTATATTCCACAGATTATCAAATGTTCCTTCATTTTCACATAATTTCAATAAAGAACTTCGTATTATTAAATAAATATTTTAACTGAATAATAACAAGTAATAGAAAATCAAGGCAATATAATCTTTCCAGACACTTCCAAAATGAAAGTGGAATAGATTAAGGAAAGAAATCAGGAGTATAACGTATATCACAAAAGTCTTGGGAAAAAATTCGAATAGATAAATCAATTAAAAAAAAAAATATTGAATTGATCATATCATTAGGATTTCACCTCATATCTAAACTATATACAATCGTATTTATAGGACTGATAGGGGCCCCTTCTGCTCAATGGCACGCAATTTTCTCCGAACACTTCCCATCAGTCTTTGGACGACATACACATCGATTTCTCTGAAAGATTCTCTGTCTCAAACCTTCGTATTGGGCTTCCCATCCATTGTCATAGACTTTCCTTGTCAGTCAACCCCAAAAATCTTCGATTGGACTTGCTTGTGAAACGTTTGGGGGATTATCCCCGCGAGGTACAAATTGGATGTTATTAGCCTGTATCCAATCTCCCGTAACTCGCGCATAATGGGAAGACGCCAAGTCTGGCCAAAATACTATTTCGTCATCAGCGTGATAGGTATTGATGAAATCTAACAATTTTGGGAGACATCTTTCAGTATATAGGTTTGCATCAACAGTTTCGCCTCTCCTTATGGCCATCCAAGACCAAGTGAGCGCTACAAACAACTACAAAAAATTTATTATGAAGGACAGAACATTACAAACAGATAGGTGCAGAAAATGCCATATAAGATCGGAGACTATACAGCATATTACGTCCGGCTGCGAACAACTGGCCAATACGGAGTATTTTCACAGGCATAATAAAGTGTGCAACACTATCCACCAGAAACTTGCACACAAGTACGGACTTCTGAACACCTTCCAGCCATACAAGTATCAGCCGGCGCCTGTATTGGAAAATGACTCTATCAGATTATACTACGATAGGCCTGTTATCACTGACAAAATGGTGACGAATAATAGGCCGGACATAGTGATGAATGATAAGAGAGCCAAAACAGCAATGCTGGTGTTTGTCGCAATACCGAATAAAAACAACGTGCTGAATAAGTTCCAGGAGAAAAAGTCCAAATACACAGAGCTCGCTATTGAGATCAAGCAGATGTGGCACCTGGAGAAAATAGATATTGTTCCTGTCATCGTATCCTCGACTGGGTTAATACCCAAAACTTTGCATAATAGCCTCAAGAAATTAGAATTGCATAAGAATACCTATATAGAAATGCAAAAAGCTGTAATTCTTAATGCATGTAGGATAGTTAGGAAATTTATGTCAAGTATATTGTAATCGCGTCTATTCCCTTTGATTGCTGAATCTGGGAAAGGTGAATCATATCCAGCTAGCAGCTGAGATAGTGCATAAGTCCACGATAATAAATAATAATATGTGGTGCCACATCTATTGAGATCAAGCAGATGTGGCACCTCGAGAAAATAGATATTGTTCCTGTCATCGTATCCTCCACTGAGTTAATACCCAAAACTTTGCATGATAGCCTTAAGAAATTAGAATTGCATATAAAACCTATATAGAAATGCCAAAATCTGTAATTCTTAATACATATAGGATAGTTAGGAAATTTATGTTGAGTATATTGTAATCGAGCCTATTCCCTTTCATTGCTGAATCTGGGAAAGGTAAATCATATCCCGCATTCAGTAATTCTCGCCTTATTGTCTCATGAGAAGTACGGAATATTCTGGATAATTTTCGTAATGATGTTCTTACTGTGTCTCTTGTTCTTTCTAAGACCTTGTTTCTACGGATTTCATTCAGAGCCTTCGGTCGACCACTTTTTGGCAAATTCAAGCATGGTATTCCTTGCACACATTCACCTATTATTAAATAGTTTTTCGAAGTTCTAATTTGTAAGCTATTTTAGGGAACTTATTCAGACTTTTTACAGAAGGAATACTCGATATAAATCATAAATGACATCGGTTGATCACGGCAACTAGATCTTCCACGAATTGCAGGAACTATGTATGAAAAAATTTTTTCCCAAGTCTTTCGTGACATACGTTACAAACTTAACTGCATCAGTTCATGTAAGATGTATATTGGTAGAACTTGCGGAAATTTCAATATTATAGTCAATGCACATTATCGTAGATTCATCAATGAAAAACAAATTTTAATTACAATAACCATACAATTGAAGAAAATCACGATTTCAAAAAATCTTGAATTCTCACATTCATCAATTAAAAACCTTGATGGTAATTTTGGGAATCCCTAAAATCAATAGATATAAACTTTCCAACAATAAACAGGTATATTTTGACAATGATGTTTGTATGTGGTTGAGCCATTCAGATAATATTTCTGTAAATTTCCTGAGGTAATTTTACTCATTTTAACAATGTTTTTACATTTTATATAAATTATTGAACCTTAGTTTAGATTTCATTTTATATCTGTCTGATGAAAGCGCTGTGCCGTTGAAATGCGTTACAAAAATAGTAAATTGGTGTATATCAAATTCTCTTACATTTAGAATTTTTTAATCATCAGAGGAGAAATATCCAAGAAAAAATAAAACAGTTCAAAAAAATTCATCCGATTTGCAGAAATTTCACCAGCTTCTAACGACCTAGCGTTACTGAAAAGCGAAGATTGGGTCGGTAATAGGTGGAGAAATCACTATCCTATTATAGGACGCCCTGTATATCGTCCATCAAGAAATGAAGTCAAACAGGTTTTGCTTCTTTTTCCCAGCATTTTTCAATTTCATGCAGATATGAGTCCCCAAAATGAATAGTTGCAACATTAGTGTCTTATTTCACGTATACCAGTAGACTTGCGAATCTTGAAAAACTACAAATCTTTCAAAGAGAAAGTGAAGCTTTGGATTCTTTGTGCTGGAAGAACAGAAATAGACAACTTAATTAATCGGCGGAAAAACGAAAGTGCCTAGTTTTAAGACTGAGTTCAGAAATTTCGCGGAATGACTTCAGAAAGAGAGGAGGAAAAAAATCTAAATTGTGAGAAAGAAAAAACCTAAATTGTGACTAAAATACCCTAAATTGTGACTAAAATACCGGATTTGACTAACGCCCGATTGTGAAAAAAAAATCTATCGCGACGAACAATTCAAGAAACATAGTGACTTTTTGTTTCCTAATTACGCGCTGTGAAACTAACTTTACCAGAAGAATGGAAATAAGTGTAACAGTGCCTATCTTTAAAAAAGGAGACAAAACAAATCCTGCCAACTATCGCGGAATAACCTTGTTAAGCACCTCTTTGAAACTGCTTACAAAGATTCTTGCCGATGACATAACGTCAACAATGCCAATCAGCGAAGAGCAACGAGGCTTTCGAAAAAACCGGTCCACGGTCAATGCACTATTTATAACAAGGCAATTAGTAGAAAAGTCTCTTGAATATAACACTCCAGCATATCTTTGTTTCATAGACTTAACAAAGGCCTTCGACAGAGTCCAACTGAAGGATGTAATCAAGATACTGGAAAACAAAGAGGTACCCAAAAAATATATAAGACTCATAAAAGATCTGAACACTGATACAACAACTCAAACACGAACAAACCACACCCTAACGCAGCATTTCGGAACAACGTCGGGCATCCGCCAAGGTGATAGTCTTAACCCTCTACTATTTAATACTGTTATGGACCAACTTGTAGAGACCGTTAAAAACTTGGGACTAGGATACCGCATGGGAACCTACAAAACTAACATCTTATGCTATGCCGATGACGCCGTACTCATTGCAGAATCAGAAGACTACCTACAAAGAATGTTATACGCCTTTAGCAAACGCGCAAAAAATTGCAATATGGAAATCTCAACAAGTAAGACAAAATGCATGACCATAGCGTAGGAACCTCTACGCTGCAAGTTTACAATAGACAACGCCACTATAGACCAAGTCATGTCATTCTAATACTTAGAGAGTGCAAAATAACAAGCACAGGATACCTTGAAGATGAAGTGAGGAGACAAGTGAACAAAGCAGCTGCAGTATTGAGTCATCTTAAACAACCAATCTGGAGAAATAAACACCTCAGTATACCATGCAAATCCAGAATTTACAAAACATGTGTGCGACCAATTATGACATACGGGGCAGAAACAAGAGCGGAAACGTCGGTAACAAATAGGATACTAAGAACAACAGAAATGAAAACGCTAAGAACTATAACCGGTTACACATTGAATGACAGACAAAGAAATACCGACATAAAGGAAAAATGTGAAACAGACGATATTGTAAGATGGGTAAGAAAAAGAAGAAGAGAATGGAGCCAGCATGTAAACAGAATGACCACAGATAGAATAGCCAAAATCGTATATAACAACATACCACACGGAAGAAGACCCGTTGGACGACCACCAAAACGATGGCGGGACAGTTAGCAATCAACTTCACAAGAACTGCTGCAGGGAAACCGGAACTGAACAGACGCTACGCCTTATACACGGTGAAGAAGAGAAGAAGAAACTAACTTTACTTTCAATACAAAAAAAAACATTCCACGCAAATGAAGTAGTTATAAATTTAAATTTAACAAAATATACCTATCCCAAAGGCGAACAGGCGAGACATTCTTCGGAATTCTTAAGCCTCTGCTTTTTCATTGTTTATTACTCTGTATGTATGAAATCAATTGTAATAAACTTTATTATTATTACCAGTGAAGTATTATATTTGAATAAAATTTCTTATGTGCGGATGCTGTTGCTGTTGCTCAGTTAAAGGAATGGAACATTAATCTTGAGACGGATTTCACTCTGTCGAATTGCGCAAGTTCCATTCCTTACATATCATTCACTCTTTCTCAATCGCATTCCAGAAATTTCTCTAAAATTAACATCCCAATCATGATCTTACACATCCTGAAACGCATTCACCCTCAATATTGAATTATTGGAAATAGGGTTGCTGCTTCAAAGAACCCTATTGAGATCCTTAAAGGACATGAATTATCTGCCATGGAACACATTTCTTAGACTCCGTCGCCTGTAAGGATTCCCTTTGTTGTATGCAGGGCTAAAATTAGATGGTTTCTCGCTCGCTTGTTTACCACAATTCCCAAGTTCCAAGGTTAACGACGAAGACTCCGAGAAAAATTACATCGTTGCCCCAAACGTCAATCCGAGGTATCAAAAGAACCGAATCGTAATCATTAAACGAGGAGTTTCGTTTTTTTGTGGGTATTTTTGTGGTTGTTGTATCTAAGAGAGAATTCAAAAATATTTCTAGATTTAATTATACTCTGTGCACGAAAAAACTAAGGATATTGAAATCCTTTTTTGAGATGATGAAAGAACCGTTTTATTTCTCGTGTTTGGTATTTATTAGAAAAAAACAGGAAAGTTCCAGATGATCGAATCACAAACTATAGATTCATAATTTCAAAATGAGTTTTGAAAGAAAGAAATTTAATACTAAGGTATTGCGACTTCAAAAACTAGCAATCTTTTTTTTCTGACCAACTGAGATTAATGCTTTCTTGTGGGATTCAAATCGATTATAATATCTCATTTTTGTTTGATTGAATTTAGATCTGAGAAAAAGGTGAAGCATAACAAGCACTTTTGAACTTCCTATGCTTGAAGAGCGTTAATATTATCTTGTGATGGAGGCCCGTATTGTCGTATGTGCTAATATAGTTTTCACCACTAGCAAGCCATCTTTTTGTTGAAATAACTATGTGTGCTCCTAAACATGTAATCTAGACCATTTAACGATATTCAACATACACATACTTATCAGGATTATGTTTCAAATTTGCTTTGCTGGTGTATAGATAGAGTAATAATTTTTTTTCAATTTTTCATTCAAATAAAATTACAATGCCAATATTCTTGCTCAAAATTGTTCCCTTGGAAAGCTAGAAAACATTGTAGACGATCCTCTTATCATATCATTTGGTCGCACACGAAAGACTCTTTTTCAAAATGTTCCAAGGAGCCATCGGTGAAAGTCTTGATTAACCGTTTTGCCTCAAGCAACAAACTCTTTGCGAAAGATTCCGTGGCTGTCAAACAAAAAAAATCAGGAAACATTTGATCTTTGACTTGCTTATTCGAATTTTACAAATGTTTCTGTTGCATTGTACAAATGACAGGAGCCAGTTCAAACTCAAACTGGAGTCGTATCACATGTGAACCTCCCGCTACTGAAAACCTCTCGTCTCACGCGTAGCCGTATCGGAAGCGAAGTTAGCTGTCTCATTAGTTTATTTATCAACCTCGTGAATAATTCAGGTGGTGAAGAAACATTATAATCGGTTTTTTATTGTATTCCTTGGTGCTGTGTGTAAGGCGCCTGCCTGAATCAGGTGACTCAAGAATTGAGGAGTGTTGGGAATTGAGAACAGAATGTTTTTTGAATAAACACACCAGCTAAATAGAATCGTTCTGCATTGATAAAGCCTATTTCAATTTGTAATGATCATCAACATTAACAACACAAGACAATAGTCCAATTAACAGGTGAAGGAGCTCAAATACCTGTAGCAACGCTAGGAGCCCTGTGACGTCCATTATCGGGAACAGAAAATAGGAAAAAATATACAGAACAGACGGGACCGCAAAGACTTTTTTGAACACAATGTCAAATTTGTCACAATTTTTTTACCGAAAAAATAAATTTCTTCCAGGACTATCAACTAAGATATAACAGCTGCTCTTCGAAAACTTTCTTTCTCAAAAAATTTATATTCCTCAGAAAGTTATACCTCATGTAACTGAAACTAAGGCCACCCCAGTAACTTATTTTCTATTTGAAATAGTTTGATGAAATTTGGAAATCGGATAGAAGACACCATTTTGAATTTGATAACATTAATATGGTTGAAATTTTTCGATTTTCATACGGGATACCTTGTATTTTTTTGCTTACTTTAATTGTTCATCTCTTCCTACGACCTTTCGACATATTGTTGAAAGAAAAACAAAACATAATTATTTTGTTGCAATTTTCGTCTTTCGTTCTAGAAAGCCACGAACAGTGACAATTGGCTTAGTTCAACATCTCCTATCACGAAAATACAAGATTATATCTGAAAATTTTATCGCTCATCTTTTAGGGGGTGTCAAACTTTTAAATTTCAGTTTTTCCTCAGAAAGTAGGTTTTCTTCTGAGATAACCATATCGGGCAACCCAATATTACAGAAGCAGTATTTTTCTATCTTTTTTTTAAACTACTCACGTCACTCTATTCTTAACGGTTCCGGAGATCTAGTGGAAAATCCCTAGGCAATTTTTGCAGTTTCCCCATTCGCTAATAACAATAACTAGGTGGGCGATGCAAAATTTTTGTTCATACTTATAATATTCTGTAATCATAAAAATATCAGTGTGACGTGTCAAAATTCCATTGTTGTTAATCATCGACATGCGAATTATTAAATTCAGTCAAAGTCGATAGGTTCCTTATTTATGGAGAGTGCGGGCAAAATAGCGTTCAAGGTGAACAATTATACAGAGAGCCCTATCCAGAAAGACTTCAACCGAATAGAACCTATTTTTCGAAAGTTGAACGAAAATTTCGTGAGGTGCAACCTGCTGAAGAGGAGGATTTCGATATCGACGAAGATACCGAAATAGACGTATTGACATTTGTTGATATTAATCCAACCACATCAACAAGGCAAATTGCCGAAGAGCTTGAAATTAGCCATAAAAGCGCACGGTGTTAGGCGGCTCCAGTACTGTGAAGAGTACGTTAGGAGAATGGAGGATGATCCTGTAATGTCCTGGATTTAAGGGGAACTTGATATGTTGGCAAGCCAACTAAAGAAACACGTCACGCATAATTTACGGTTTATTACAAGACGTCTCGATAGTACCATAGTTACAATTGGAATCCCTTCTGCCCAAATTCTATCCTACGAGTTACCCATGTTATCATATAAAATGCTTACTCTCTAAAACCAACTTATTCTAATTTAACTTACTTAATTTATATATACAGTGTATCTTATATGGTCTACTGCTAGACCATACCTATTTACACTTACCCTACACCTCCATTGAAAGGAAAGAAAAAAACAACTAAGGAGATTTTTTTTCTTTAGTCGAAGTACATCTTTATTCTATTTTTATGTACTTTGTGTATTTTATCATTCAGTTCGTTAATGACATTAGGAGGTCTATCTTCTATCACCTCGTAAGGTCCTTCAAAGACAGGGTCTGCTTTACTGATCGATGTATTTCTCAAAAGTAATTTTTGACCTACCCTTAATTGCAAAGTTTTGCTTTTCGTGACATACCTTTGTTTTCTGTTTTCTTTGGATAACACCAAATTTTTTCTTGCTTCTTGCCGAGATGTTTTCAACCTGAACCTCAACTCTAATGGATAATTCTCAAAATTATATATCCGGTCGATTTGCTTGTTCACGTTCGATAGGAGATGAGCCATTTTACCAAATACATTTTCGAATGGGGTATAATTTGTTTCAGATTGTAATGAATTGTTGCAAGAAAAATACCAAAACGGAACCCAAGAAGCTAAAAAGCCAAGAAGCAACCACCTGGACGGTTAGAAATTTGTATTCGCAAATACGCGCCCAAATTTTTATGTGTATTTTCCAGTGTACCGAGCGTTGCGTGAAGGTATGGTTGAGTTCAATTGTTGGAAATCCTTTTACAGGTTTCCTTAAACATAGATGCCAAAACGTACCCTGATCTGTCAGAACATCTTTCGGTATTCCATATCTTAAAATGAAATTTTCTACGAAAGTTTTTGCCACAGTTTCAGCTTCTTCATTTGCTATGGGATAGGTTTCATCAAATTTGATCAGCTCACATTGAAGTGTCAAAATATATCGATTACCCTCTTGATCGACCTCTAATGGTCCAACTAATTCTAGAAATAATTTTGAGAATGACGATATGGTTTAAGTAGTGATGGAGAGAGGTTGTTTCGGAATGATTTAATGTTTATGACATTGACAATCATCGCACCGCTTGACAAAATTTTCAATGTCCCTCTTCAATCCTGGCCAATAATAAAATCTCCTAATATTATTATAAAGTCTATCAATTCCCGCATGTCCACTTTGATTATCTTTTGTTAAATTTCTTGAATTTACTTTCAGTTCTTCGAATTTGTATCGAAACTGCTTACTAAAGTCCAGTCGACGCTGAAAATTAATATTAACTACAGCTTAAAAATTTACCTTATACAATTTTTAATGATAATGACACCAAGTGTTAGAATATCAATTTTTCATATCCATTATTCTTACAGTTTTCCATATATCTTCCATTATTGTTTGAAACTTGCACTCTGCTACTCGTGACTTCCATTCTGATTTCCTTTTTCAAAGCTTTTTCATTCTTTTTCATATTAATCGAATCACCCCCATAACCAATATACCAATGATCAGAAATAACAGGACTTCAGGGATTAGGAAATTTTTATTTTGTGTTACCTTGTCGGTTATTCCGCCACTATTTCCTGCCTGAACGATTCTCATTTCCTATTCTCTGCTGCTACTACCACCAATTTTCCTTCCATTCAGATTTCCTCAGATTTCCATCAGTTCGTTTGCATGCATTTTGAAAAACTGTAGTGGCAGGATCGCCTTGTAATGTCCTGGATTTTAGGGTGGAGCTTGATGTGTTGGCAAGCGAACTAATGAAACACGTCATTCATAATTAACGGTTTATTACAAGACGTCTCGATAGTACCATAGTTACAATTGGAATCCCTTCTGCCCAAATTTTTATCCTACGAGGTACCCATGTTATCATATAAAATGCTTACTCTCTAAAACCAACTCATTCTAATTTAGCCTACTTGATTTATATATACAGTGTATCCTATCTTTAGTATGATCTATTGCTAGACCACACCTATTTACACTTACACTACAAGCCACAATATCTCACAAAGATCTTATTCAGTGACGAATCACGTTTCACGAACAATGAAATGTTTAAAAGGCAAAATACCAGGTACTGGTCCCAACAAAATAAGCACAGATATCGAGGTAGAAACTTCCAAGAACGTTTTGGGTTCAATGCCTGAATGGGGATGGTGGAAAAATATTAAATAGGGCCTATAATTTTCGAAGGTTCATTGACAGGGGATAGATATTTGGAATATTTGAGGACCCAAATACAAGATGAATTGGACGAGCTGCCATTAGCTGTTGCGAATGAAATATATTTTCTACAAGATGGTACACTACCTCACAAAACAAGGAAGGTCTCGCAGTATCTCGGCGAAATTTTTCCCGAAAAATGGATAGGTACAAGTGGTTCCATAAGATGGCCAGCTAGATCGGGAGATTTGAGTCCACCTGTTAAAACCCGACAAGAATTGGAGAACCGTTTGAGACAGGCTATTGCTGGTACGGCCCAGTTAAATAATGTTGTGAGGGGAACCATCAATCATGTGCGATGTTGTATTCGTGAGAATGGTAAAAGTTTTGAACATTTATTATAATTATTTCGTTTACGCTGTTCGCCCTTTTGTTATTATTTTGACACCCCGTAAAAAATTAGCAATATATATATATATATATATATATATATATATATATATATATATATATATATATATATATATATATATATATATATATATATATATATATATATATATATATATATATATATATATATATATATATATATATTGTGTTCTTGGCACCAAGCTAAACGAGCAGCGCAATTTCCATGGGTCAGTAACTATCTGGATTGACCTTCCTGCATATATATATATATATATATATATATATATATATATATATATATATATATATATATATATATATATATATATATATATATATATATATATATTGCATAATACATAAATATTATATATATATATATATATATATATATATATATATATATATATATATATATATATATATATATATATATATATATATATATATATATATATATATATATATATATATATATATATATATATATATATATATGAAGATTTCTAGGAATAACGCCTGTTGTAGAAATAATAATCGGTAGAATAAATATTTTCTTCATTTTCCACATTTTTTAATCTCGTCGCCAAGCATCATATATTTAGAAATTTTTCATTGTATTTATTTTGTATATTATGTGTGTCGGGTATAGCAATATCAATTATATATGTTATTTGATTCTGTTTATCATTAAGAACGATATCTGGTCTATTGTGTTTTACAGCTCTGTTGCACAGAATTGTTTTATCAAAATAAAGTTTATATTTGTCATTTTCACAAATAATCTCAGGTTCATATTTTTGAAATTTTTTCTTTTGGGAATTAGGTCATGTTTAATTCCTAGATTGAAGTGAATAATATTAGCGACGGCATTATGTCTTTCTAAATAATCTGTTGAAGCAAGGACTGAGCAAGATGATAATATATGAAAAACTGTTTCTGAAGAACAGAAACATCTACGGCAAGAATTATCTATATTTTGTTTGATGATATGTTTTCTATAATTCCTTGTGAAAACAACCTGGTCCTGGATCGCAATTGCCAAGCCTTCTATTTCAGCAAACAATTCTCCAGATACTAACCATTTATTCGATGCAATTTCATCAATATAATCATTTTTCAATTCTTTAGGGTGCTTTCCGTGTAATTCCTTCTGCATCCAAGTTTCTCTTTAGAATTATCATCAAATATATCAAAATCTACCTTTTGCATTGTCAAGTTCAGAGGTGTAAGATTATAATCTGAAGCAACAACAATATCATGTAATTTAGACGTTCTCTGTTTATCATGAAAATGGGAACGTAGATGAAAAATCTGTTTACTATGAAGATTATTCAAATCAATTAATCCACGACCTCCAAGATGTCTAGGTAGTGTAACTCTCTGAACAGCTGACTTTGGGTGGTGCTTATGATATTTACAGAGCATTTTCCTCGTTTGACATTGTAATTCATTTAGATCAGTTTTAGACCATTTAATAATTCCAAAAGAAGATGTAAGAATAGGAACAGCATAGGAGTTGATAGCTCTGAAAAGGTTTTTACTAGTTAAATAACTCTTGATGATAATTCTTAGTCTTTTGTAATATGAACTTCTAATAATTTCTTTAGTGCTGCTATGGTTAATTGTCTTCTCTTGGCAAAATCCAAGATATTTATATGTATCTCCTTGATGCATTGGCTCGATTTCGATATTGGAAATCTTTATATAATCAGAGGTGATCTTTCCTTTTTCAATAGAAAGATTTTTACATTTTGGAAGCCCAAATTTCATATGAATATCATTGGAATAGTTGAAAGTAATCTCAAGTAGACTTTTAAATGAGATCTGGTTCCGGCATATAATTTAATATCATCTAAATAAATTGAGTGACTTAATTTGAATTCAGTTAATAAACTCTTTATTTTGAAGCCGAAACTAGTAGCATTTAATTCATGAGATAATGGATTGAGGCAAAGACAAAACCAAAGAGCACTTAAAGAATCACCTTGAAAAATGCTTCTTTTGATTGGAATTACTTCGGATTTTAACGATTGTTTTGAAATATTTAAATGAAGATTGGTTCTCCAATTTTTCATTACGAATTCAAGAAAATGACGAAGTGTCTTATCTATTTTATAAATTTCCAAAATTTCTTGAAGCCATGAATGGGGAGAACTGTCAGAAGCCTTTTGGTAATCAATGAAGGCTGTATGAATATTTCTCTTCTTAGTTTGAGCTTGATTCAAAGCAACAGAATCAATTACAAGTTGCTCTTCAGTACCAAAGTGTTTTTTTCTACATCCTTTTTGATGTTCGGAAAGAATATTATAATTCTCCAAATGTGCATAAATTTTTTGGGTAATACATGCAGTTAGAATTTTATATATTGTTGGAAGGCAAGTAATTGGTCTATATTGAGACGGATCAATAGTATTATCACTTTTCGGTTTTAAATAAGTAATTCCTTGTGTGAAAAATAAAGGAGTAGCTGAGGGGTTCTTTATTATAAATGAAAAATATTCAGCCAATTTTTCATGAACGCAAGAGAATTTCTTGAACCAAAAGTTATGAATACCATCAACACCTGGAGATTTCCAATTTTTTGTGTGTTTAATAACTGATGTTATATCTTCGTTTGAAAATTTTTCAAATTGCATGCATTCTATTTTAGAAAATCGAGACCTTTCATTTAAAATCCAACTTGCATTGGAATTGTGTTGCCTTGGCACTGCCCAAATTGAAGACCAATAATCAGTTAAAATATCAATTTTAGGAACTCCATTTCCAGAAATATTTTCATTTGAACCTGAAATATATATATATATATATATATATATATATATATATATATATATATATATATATATATATATATATATATATATATATATATATATATATATATGAAGATATTTTCAAAAGAGAGGATTTACAAAATTTGAAAAATTGTATTATAGCTACAATGTTGGTGTCGCTATTGCTCTAGCAATAGCTTGTCTCTTTATGATGTGTTAGTGTCGTGTGTACATAAAGAGTACCAAAATGTTCTGCTTGGCCGCTTCATTTTCTCTTGCATTCCATGATTTACAAAAACAAGGGTGAAAGGAAGGGGGTTTGGGACAGGAATCTGTAACAATGGAAAAAGAAAACCAGCAAAAAAGTATTTCAAGAATCAAACTTTTTATATATCTAAACAAATCTTAGAAAAGATTTTACATAGCAAGCAAGGTAATGAAAGAGACTAAGGAGATAATAAAAAAATACATAACCTGCGATATTTCCTTAAATTGCATCTCTGTTTGACCGAGAGAGCCCCGATGGCCAGGTTCAGTCTTCCAAGTGATGCCGATTATGATCTATAGATGTTTTAGAATCATTATGGACCCAATAATCTGGGTTGACATCGCTCATATATTATGTCTTCGTGAAACTTGTTTAATATAAAGAAAAATTAGCCAAAAAATTCTGAGAGTCATTCGAAAAATATGACAAATTTTTAGATACAATCTTGTATTTTCGTGACGGGCGATGTTGAGCTAAGCCAATTATAATCATGGCCTTCTAGAACGAAATATGAAAATTGCAATAAAAAGACTGTATTTTGTGTAACTTTCAAAAATATGTCAAGTCGTCGTAGGATGAGATGAACAATTGAAATAAGCAAAAAAATACAGGGTGTTCCATTTGAAATTCGAAAGTTGGTATCGTTTCTGGTTATGCCGGATGTCAAACATATTAATGTTATCAAATTTAAAATATTTTCTCCTATCCGACTCCCAAAATTCACCAAAATATTTTAAATAGAAAAGAAGTTACAGGGGTGGTCCTAGTTTCTGTTACGATCGATATACTCTCACAGCAAGTAGCTAGTTATGAAACGTGAATTCACAAGAAATTCAACGAAAAACGAAATGCCCATTTTCGATTGTTCTTCCGATATCTTGTAAAGTAATGTATCGATCGATCTAAATAGCGAAAAATCGATAGATCTTTTCAACATCATCAATTAAGACTTTTCTCTACGAGTTAGTTTTTATTCAAATAGCAAAAAACCTTCTTTCTTAATTTCACGTTATAAGGAACATCATTGGAAAAACGCTATCTTCGTTATAATTTTTTCTTCGATCCAAACGTATTTTCCATTTTCTATCAAGAAATTCAGGAAAATATTATTTGGGTTTATCTTTGATTGGACTAAAATGCATTCAAAAAAGTTCAACGTTGCAGGTTTATTCATTCAATTCAGTCAACCTCTAGTAAGGTACTGGGACAATTTCCATCATAGGTTTATGAATTTGGTTGTAAAATGGTATTCTGAAATTAGGTGTATACATTCTCGAACAACCTGTAAAATGGTTATTATAATCAAAACCCGATATATACAACTCATCAAATGAATTCCAATAGAAAACAGAGTTTCTATCTCCCTCCAGAATAGACATTGCATCTTAAGTCCTTGAAAGGCTTCGAGCGCTACTATCGATTCAATTACATTAACGAAAACACATCGTCTTGAAGAAAAAGCAATTATTTCAAAACGTCCAAAGTAAATATCTTACGTACTCAAGAGCGCGTGACACGTTCCGATCAGTAAAAATGGAGCTAACATCAATAAACTTATGAGATTAGTGCTTTGTTCTTCTTTCTTTTATTCTTAGTCCATGAAAGAGCCGACAACGAGTATTAGTTAAGCATTTTTGAGGTGAATGTAAGTCTCTCGAAAATATTCACATATATCATCTGATTATTAGTAGGAAATATTATTATATATTTTTGATCAAGATAAGTACTTTTGAAATTGGTGCTCTGAAAATGATCTTTTCTTTTGATTTCCGAAACAGTCCATATTAAAATCTGATAAAGTGAAACATTTTGACATCTTTAACCTGATTTCGAGATCGGCATTTTCATATTTTAACCGGGAGCGAACAATACTGGGAGAAAGTAACCTCTTTTTTCAACATTTCATTTCAGAACTTGATACCCCAAAAATTTTCACGTATTCTCAGTATATATCGATATACCCATTCTCGAGAAAATTACAAACTTCTCAAGTTACAGGATGTCCCATTTTCAAAGTTTTTAGCGTATCTCGGTAAAACATAGAGCGCAGCGGTCTTCACAACATCAAGCTGCTTTAAAAGAAAACAATGATGTCATAAACAGATTGGGCATATCTGTCGAAGTTTCTATGATACAGGTTAGTTTTCAAAATTTGTCATTCTATTTTGGCACTGCCAGAATTTTGGTTATGGCGAAATATATTGAAGAAGTTGAAACATCCTTATATACACATATTTACGTAGAATCCAGTGAAGCATTCAGTTTTTTCATGGATTATAGATTTCGGGCCATTGGCATAACTTGCCTTTTTGAATTCAACACCCTGTTTTTTTTTATTTTAATATTCAGGCATAAGTAACTATGTTGACTTAAAAGAGTATAGAATCCAATTTACTGAAGTTGTCATTATTGCATTGGATGACAAGCCACACGGTGTTGTTTCTTTCAAGTCTGATCTGCAGGAAGCATGAGGCCTTCAAAATTAATAGGGCAACTAAAACAAGATACCCGTCCTCACAAGACAAACCGTTCGAACTTTCGAGCTTGTGGCACTTGTTTTGAAAAACCAACAAATTGCTGTAAGAAATCCAACCATAATCAGACTGCAGAACTATATACATTCTACTTGGTAGCACATCCCATCGCAAGGGAATTCAACCAACATATTATAGCGGGAAGACTAACATGATCAATATTATGATAAGTTCAGAAGAAGTTGAAAAATTAAAAACTATACAAAAGTTAATTGATTCCGTTACTACATATAGTTAATCATGATGATAATAAGAAATAAAATTATGTATTATACTATCACAAGAGATTTATAAAAACCAGGATTGCAATTTTGATCCTCGACCATCTTCAGCTCTCAACAAATATTGAACTGAAGTTGAAAATACATAAATATAAAGACACATAGATACGAAATTAATGAGGGGGCAAACAAGAGGAAATAAACTCATTATGATAAGAGCAAGTACTACTTAAAGATATCAAAAAGGGACGAATAAGTTAGGCCAAACTGGTCGTTAAGAATATTATCTCTATGCGGGGTTTGTTACAGTTCGATGGTTTCCAGGAAATCTTACTTTCGTCTCTCAGGTACTCTGGGAATAATTTGAAGTTCATCTGTGGAAGGAAAATGTTGGCAATTTTCGATACAATGTGAAACGAAAGTAGATTCGTCGGTTCTCTGGTAATTGTAATCTGATTGATGCTCTTTGTATCAAGTTTTGAATAAACAACCCCAATCTAACCGATATGGACGCCTTCAGAATCAAACTTGTGGGCTTCAGCCTTGTCAAATTTATCACTTCTATCATTACTATTAGACAATTCCTGGGCGAGATTCATATGGGTCTTGAAAGCTACTCCTTTATTCGGTTATTAAATTGCATCTGAAATATTTTTGCTGATAGGTCCAAACTATGTTAATGAAATATATATATATATATATATATATATATATATATATATATATATATATATATATATATATATATATATATATATATATATATATGTGTTAGTTGATTCTATACGTGGGTAAACTTTATGAAATGCCATTTGTGTCTGTTTTTCGAATCATTCCGTTTATTATATTAGAGAGATAACCATTGTTCATAGGTATTCCTTTGATCAAAGGGACATATTCCTTCGGATAATGGCAGAGAGAAAGCCCTATGAATCATTGAATTGATATGACCTACATCAATAGCATTCATCCTAAAATTAAATTCAAAGAGAAGTCGATAATCAGATTCACTTTTTAGAATAATCGCAAATAAAAATAAAAGACTAGGTTTTGCTATATATCGAAAACCCACTTTTACTGATATTTTCATCGCTTATGACTCCTCAACATATCCAAAATCTCGTAAAAACGCTGCGTTTAATTCAATTATTCATACAAATTTTTCTCTGACATTATCCGACGAAAATATGTCCAGCAAAGTTTTGTAATGTGTTGTTTCGGTGTGTAAACTTTCACCAGAGTAGCTGTAGAAAGCGGTATCAGTCATTCTATAAGGACTACAGAAAAGAGGTACTCAAAATGTTCAATTACTCAGGTTGGGATTCTCTATCTCTAAAAGGGTTAGCTTTTAGACTGTCAACTCAAAGTCATCATATGAAACTACCAAATTTATTCCAGCTAATATTTACACGACAGCCGC
Organism: Cryptolaemus montrouzieri; assembly: GCA_013387265.2. Taxonomy (NCBI): domain Eukaryota; kingdom Metazoa; phylum Arthropoda; class Insecta; order Coleoptera; family Coccinellidae; genus Cryptolaemus; species Cryptolaemus montrouzieri. The sequence goes on along the minus strand of JABFTP020000144.1, from coordinate 31,654,697 downwards.
AATTCAACTAGCAAAATTTAATAGAATAAATAATAAATTAGATAAGGGTTACTTTAAAATTAACTAAATTTGACGTGAGGCGAAATATTAAATACAAAGTGATGTTTGACAAGTAGGCACCTACATATACAAAATTGACTAATCTAACTTTACTACGTTACAAATGAATGAATAAATTTAAAAAAAAAATTGGTGAGAGACGCTCTTCAAACTGGCAAAATAATTCAAAATCTATATCACAATTTTAGCTGAGAACGCTCTCTACAATTCAAATCTCTTTCCATACAACATTAAAATTCATTACTACACTCTTGAAAAAAAAAACCAGCTTACTTCTACTAAGGAACAAATAATTCTCTTATGGTTAGGAAATTACTTCTGAGCTGAATAGAATTGAAACTCAGCAGAAAATGGAAACAATTGAAATGACAAAGGTACTCATCTTGACATGATTGTCTTCAGGTGAAGGTGGTGCCCAATGTATGTCACAAAGTTGACGTTAGAGTTTGCTAGTACTGTGGGCGAGGTCGATAGGTTACAGTTGGATCGGTTCTATTGCTTAAACTATTGCTGCTGAAGGTGAGTAAAAAGTGAAGTGAAAAAAAAACAATCTCAAAGTTCTATGTGGTCCAGTTCCAGAGTTTACAAGGGCTTCCAAAGGTAGACAGATTCAAGAGGTGCTCAGAAAACAATTGATTCCAGAATCCCTGGTATAAATTCCTCCAACCGCGTGTTCCAAAATTCACAAATCTTTGTACTCTGTAGCATAGGCTATCCTGACAAGCAGATTTAACTAACGTCGCCTCACAGCCTAAATTGTTCGTTAAACTAAAGAAATATTTCACAACTATCGAACTTTTCACTCGGGCTGCAGCTACCAGGCACTTAACGGAACAGGAGTTGTGAGCTTTACAAGATAGTTGAAATGGAAAGAGACTTTTTCTCATTTCCCAAGGAATATATATTTTTTATTGTTCATGAATACTGGAACCTTCGGTACGTTACTTCGTAGTTCTTATGTCAGTTAGTTGAAGTGAACTGAGAAAAACAAACTAGAACTACCGCTATCATGGTAAACAAATTGTCATCACAAAGAACTCAAATAACCTTGCTTTATTATTCTGAATATTTTTTAATGCCGATTCAACAGGGTTCCGAAATACTGTCTCAAAGACTTTTATTTTCGAATAGGATGAAGTGAAAGAAAGGTAAGAATTATCACGAAAGGTTTTACCATTGATTAGTCACTTGATTTTATTTGTTTCAGGTGCAATGAATGAGAAATCAATTTTGAAAAAGCTATGAACCAGAATGACTATGTTGTGCATTGACGTTACTTTGGATTGATCAATTATATGTGAATCAAATTATTGAAAAAGATCACTGGATGTATGTAACAAACTCCAAGGATTGAATTTTTATTGTATTATACCTGAATAAATGGTTGAAACTTTAGAAAACTGAAAAATTACTTTTGAAACATGGGCTATATATTTGCTCATATTAAAAGGACTGTGACTGAAAAATCAAACTGTAACAATTATAACTATGAAGAAAATAGCTGAAAAAAAAGATTATTCCCCAAATAAAGTAAATGGAATGATTAGAAAAAAACACATACAGCATGTTATAATGTTTACCCACTTATGGAATCAACTAATACAGATAAATATATTTCATTAAAATTATTCAGCTCTATTAGCGAAAAGATATGATGTTAAAAGTTATCTATAAGATATTTGATATTATAACACAACATTGAAACTCATTCTATTAATTAACGGATCTTTCTTATAGTTTGTATGTTTCGAAGTCGTATTGATACAGACCGACTGACCGTCAGACTTCGACCCTCTCGGTTGAGAAACGATGCACTGGAGCAGTGATTGGCAAAGTGAGGCTCCAGATCCGCCGGTGGCTCTTCGGACCCTCGAGATCGGCTCTGCCACAATTATTCACAAAAGGCGCGATGTTATTTTCATTAGTGTAAACTTGGTGAAAAAAGTAACACCTTATTTTGATAAATTAAGATTCTTCTCTAAATCGAGAAGATGTATAATTTTTCGTTTGAATTGAAAGATAGATAGGTCATTGAAATTTAATATTGTTGTAGAAATAGTTAACTAGCATGGAGTTTAATTTTATTAGTTTTCGCAAACGTAAACACAAACCGTATCGGTTGAAATTGTTCGTATGTTTTCGGAGTACTCTGAGTTTTGTCTTATTTGCCATTGTCCTGTCTTGTTGAATTTTTCAATCTAGCTTCACACATTACAGGTATTTTGATAGGATTTTAATGTATGTTCGTGGTTTCAGAACAAAATTTCTAATAGATTTTTTTGATAACTTCTTTTGACCAAATGTTAGAAGTTTTCTTCAAGTGCGGCTCTACCACAAATATTCACGGAAGGCCCGATAATATTTTCTTAAGAAATAACTTGGTTAGGAAAAAATCACATCTTATTTTGTTCTTAATTGAGAAGATGTATGATTTTTCGTTTGAATTGAAAGATAGATATGTATTTGAAATTTAATATTGTTGTGGAAATACGCAACTTACATCGAGTTTAATTTTATTAGTCTTCGAAAACGTAAATAGAAACCATACCGGTTGAAATTGTTCGTATGTTTCCGGCCTAATCTGGTGTAATACAAAGGAACCACAAGCACGCGCGCGAATACTCTTCTAGAGTAGTGGGGGTACAAATTGGCATTAAAACGAGTAGTTGCCATGTAAAGAGTTTTGTCTTATTTGCCATTGTCCTGTCTTGTTGAATGTTTCAATCTAGCTTCACACATTACAGGTATTTTGATAGGATTTTAATGTATGTTCGTGGTTTCAGTACAAAATTTCTAATAGATTTTTTTTGATAACTTCTTTTTGCCCAAATGTTTGAAGTTTTTTTCAAGTGCGGCTCTGCTACAAATATTCACGGAAGGCGCGATAATATTTTCATTAGAAAAGACTTGGTAAGGAAAAAATCACATCTTATTTTGATCTAAATCGAGAAGATGTATAATTTTTCGTTTGAATTGAAAGATAGATAGGTAATTAAAATTTGATATTGTTGTAAAAATACATTACTAACATCGGGTTCAATTTTATTAGTTTTCGAAAATGTAAACACAAACCATACCAGTTGAAACTGTTCGTATGTTTTCGGCGTACTCTGGTACACACAAGCATGAGCGCATATTTTTTCTAGAGTAGTGGGGGTACAAAATGGCATCACACGAGTAGATGCCGTGTAAAGAGTTTGGCTTATTTGCCGTTGTCCTGTCTGGTTGTTGTATTTTTCAATCTAGTTTCATATGTAACAGGTATTTTTATACGATTTTATTTATTTATATATTTCCAGTAGAAAATTTCTAATAGATTTTTCATTCGATAATTACTTTCTGTCCAAATATTGGAAATTTTCTTCAATTTTTGGACATATTTGTTATTCTGATGATGGAAAAATTGTTTTCTTCTTTTTAGTGCATTTTGTTAAAAGATTTTTTTTCAATTTTATTTTCATCAATTCAATAATGATAATGATGTACTAGAGCCTTTACAAAAATAAATTTGAAATATTTTATAGGCACCCCAATTAACATGGCTACCAAAAAAAGCAAAGAAAAACGAAAGATGAAAAGCGCGAATTCAAAGTTGAGTGTACTGAGATTTCAAGTTCATTCAAATCTTGAATGGACGCATGACAAGAAGTGGAATTTAGAGAGACACAAAAATCACGTTTCATTAAGCATTGAATATCCTACCGGTGATGCAAGACAGAAAGCAGTTGAGGAACATCAAGAGAGCCAGAAATCATCAACAGTTGACGAGCCTTGTGACATAAATAATAAAGCGTAAGTTTCACTCTTTGTGAGAATTATGCCTCATGGAGGCCCTTAAGAAGATTTTTTAGGATTATTGCCACTCAAAGGTCAGACCCTTGGAGAAGATCGCAAATGCTGCAATTGAGTGCATGGATGAAAAACATTTTTTCCTCGAAAAAACTGTGTTGGTTTCGACAGGTGGAGCTAAAAGTATGACCAGCGTAAGAAAACGGTTTGTGCTATTTTGAAAGACAAAATTAGTCACGAGCTACATTTGTTTGCCATTGTATCATTCACCAAGGAGCGTTTTGTGCAGATACACATCCGAATGAAATTTGTAATGTTATGGCCTTGATGAGTATTATTTTCATCTCCATTTGAGCTAAAACTGTTAGTCATCACCAATTCAAAAACTTTTTTTTTGAAATGGGGAGTGGGTATGCTGATCTTCTGCTTCATAACAAACTACGTTGGTTGTCGAGCAAACGGTTTAAAACGTTTCGCGTTCCCTTTTCCGGAAATTAAAACATTTCTCCCTGAAGAATGCGTTCACTATGCAGAATTAATAGATGATCGGTGGATCCTGGATTCAAAACTTTCATTGGATGTTATATCTCATCTAAATTAGCTCAATCGTAAACTACGAGGAAAAGGAAACTTAAATTTTTCAATCTTGAAGGAAGTCATTACATTCAAAAATAAATTATCCATTTTTTCTCTGGACTTTGGAACGGAAATATTGGTTCACCTTCCGAGCCAGCCGAATCATCGCCAAAAAAATAACTCATCTATAGATGAACATCATTTCAAATATGAAGAAAGTATTTGTCAGCATGTTTCTGTTATTTAAAAACAGCTGAGAAACTTCAGCATTCCTCAGAAATCTTCCTAATGCTATAAAATCTGAGTTGCAATTGTCTCCTTCGAAATTGACATTGGTAGCTTTGAAATACAATTGCTGAATTTAAAAAACACGGAGATATAGCGTACTTAATTCGAATGTCTTTCTGTTCAATTTGAATATTGGAGAAGAAAATATGTGAACTTAGTCCACAACACTAGTCTGCTTTGAATGAGCTGAAAAGGAAGACTCGAACATTTTCAACGCTTGTAACAGTATTCCTGTCTCTTACTATCAGCTGAAAAAGCTCGGGTTTGCTGTTCTTTCCCTTTTTAGTTCTACATATATATGCGAACAATCTTTTTCAAGCATGAACATCATCATGAGAACTTTGAATCATGCCTAATATTGAAGACAACATCCAAACCTGACTTACTCAAACTTTCCAAGGAGATGCAAGCCTAACGTTCGCATTAATACCTATTTATTAAATATGAAAATTAGTTCCAGCAACTTACTTACTGCTTATTTAGTGTAATAAAAGTTTACTTAACAAGCACATTTGCTTCCCAACTTGTTTTTAATTATTGTAATATGTTCATATGACTCCTTGCTTAATAAGCCGACCACTGAACAAGAGGGTTGAATCTGAAATCTGGCCTGGCGCATTCGCCATATTGTAACTAAAATCTCAAATAAAAAATGATTAGTCTACATAATGGCAAATTAACGTTATCTGATTTAAAATAACTCATATGGAAAAATTGTCGTTATAATAAATAGAGTTATATTCATAAGTTCTTCTCGAATGATCAATAAGACAAGATAATTATTCATAGAAATTAATACAATTCATTACTCACCTCCATATATAGCTATACAGCATCCTGACGTTGATATGACCACTAACGATTTATCCAGTGGGTTGAAACCAATTTCGGAAGGTGTACTTTGTAATTTGACAGATGCTGGAGTGCCCTGATGCATGACAATAATATCCGTCGCCGCTAGCAGCAATAAAACGACGCACAAGAGAAGTAAAAGAGAGAGTAAATTCGTCATATTGCTCTGGTTCATCTTGAGGAAATATCTTTGGTACAGCATTTCTACCTGAAAAGGAGGATTTAGAATATTGGATGAGTGCAGACAAGATTTGATTTAATGAGAACTCGAGGGGGAACATTCGAAAGGATTTACGAAGAACTTCTCCAAATGAAAGGGTAAAGAATTAAGTTCAATGGAAGATTTCTGAGACGTTAAGATTTCATTAGAGTACCAAGCCTCTAACCTTTTTGTATGGAATTGAAATAGAATACCTTTAATTCAATTGATGGGATTACTCAATCAGCAATTTAAGAAAATTCCTTTTACGTACATTGTTACCGTTAATTCATAAGTTGAAATACAAACTCTTCGTGAATTATCAAGTATACTATCTATTCGATTATATACCAAAAGAAGATACACACATTTATTGAATTCTGGCTCACAGCTGAAGTGGCTTCCCCTGGAATTTCTAGAAAGTTTAAGCCAAAATCTGTAATTCCAGTAGTATTTTTGTGATAAAATTGCTAATGAGCCAGTCGTTATTTCTGAATTATAATAGACTCTCTTTCGATTTTCCTTCAAACACTGTCAGATTTTCATAATTTCACAAGCAGTCGATAACAAGGATATGATTTCTGAACGATCAATATGCATATTTTTGTCACACTAATTCGAATTTCAGAAAAATTATTTGGGTTTCAGCACGAAAATTTACAGGGTGTAAAATGGAAGTGTCTTTTTTTGTTTTGTTGCAAATGATATGTACAAAAACCCCTGAAGTTTGGCCATCAGCATCCGATACACCCTGTATATAAATATTATATATCTAGTTTATAAATATCAAATACATGCGCTTCTCCTAGAAAAAGAAAAAAACTATTTTTCTCGAATCGTGCTCAGTTCGACCACGTATTAACAAAAAACATACTTTCGGGATCGTTTTTATACCAGGGTACCCAAGTTTGATGGCCTTTAGAATTTCATGGATCATAGGTTGTGATATTTTCCAGAAATTTTCATATTGAGGTTTAGTTTCGACAAGCTACAGTTCACAAATATTTTCAGATTTTGCCTTTTTTTTTTATTCTCAACTCTCGGGAGCTTTCAATTTCTGACTACAGTACCCTTCATTCGTTTCCACGAACAAATTGCCCCCTTAATACTTATCTCGATAGTGTACCACTTCATAAGAATAAATTTTACTTGTTTGGAAATATTCGGCTTTTTGTGAAAAAGACTGATCTTGCATCACAGATAAAGTATCATAACTCGAAAATTACACAGAGTAAGAAAAAGTTCTTACAATTTCAGAGAAAACGAATACAGGCGTTATAAATTTATTTGCGGTAGGAATCTTGAAGACATACAGGGTGTGCCGAAATCAATTGATAATTCCGAACCGAAGAATGTGCAAAAAACTCTGTTTGTTTTTATTGTTCAATGAAATTTCTCTTGGAAAAACAGATAAACCCCAAAAAAACTGTCTAAATCTAAATTACAATCCAGTCGTAGATAGGAGGCCAAAACTAAAAATTCAAAAATTATCGTTAAATTCAATAACGAAAGTTTAGCTTTTCTTCTGTGGAGAAAATGAATAAAGAAGAAAAATGTCGTGCAATCACGAAAAAGGAGAAATAACAATATTCATTGTACTTATGGAGAGTGAAGCTAGGTCGATGAAATTCTCCTAAATAGACTGTACAGGGTGGGCAAATTTCGAAGTATTTGTACGGCAGCTATGTAAAATATTGCAGTTAAAGAAAAATGAACCGGCTTCTCTCGATCTAATTTCAGGGACTAGTTTGGTGGTGCCAAAATTTTGCTGATATCTCTTTCCATTCTGGACTTATTCAAAATTTCTGGAATTTTCGGAAAATCGTCCTTCGCAGGTATCTCAATCATCATCGAAGTTACATAAATATAAGTTTGACATTCTATAGGCACTTTTCTGATTAAAATACAGTGCTGTGCGAAAAATTTCTTTTAGCTCAGCGGTTTTCGAAATAGGTATAATGCGAACATGCTTTATATACGAACCATGCAGTAACTTTCTTTCTTATCAAGAATTTATAACACTCGTAGTCAATTATTGCATTCAATACCTTTTTTGAAAGAAAAACCTGAAAGTGCCACAATATTTTTCATTAGGTTATCATTAACGATTCATATTGTTCTATGACTAAAAAGCACAGATTTCAAAAATCTTATCTAAAATCATAGTTATTTCTATGGTTTGATTCGATTTAGATCATAATAATTAAATGTGGTCTTATATTTTGACACCTACGATTCCAGTTTCAGTATATGTATTGATGTTTATTGAATATCGAAATAGCTGCTTGTTAGTTGTATGCTCCAACTATTACATTCAAGAATTTGATCACCTGAGGCTCTGGTGAAAGAGAATCTTATCAACAGTGGCTCATTCAGAAAATCATGAAACAAAAAATATCATGTAAGTGATAGAGAGGAAGCAATGATCGAAGTGATAGTTGCTGTAACGTCCGAATCTTCAATTTCGAGTAAACAAATAGAAGTAGAAACAGGAATCAATTTCGAGACATCGGGCGCTCGGCATTCTGAAGAAGAACCAGTTTATACTCTACGAAATGCGAGTGTCCCAATTTTTGCAGACAGGGGATCTCCCTCGTGACTACATTTCTGCAATTGGTTGGTTGGACTTCTTTAGAGAACTCATATGGATAGATAAAGTCCGAATCACTAGCGATGGGATATTTAATCGCTTCAATGAACATTTGTGGTCCGATGTAAGTCCTCAACGCTATATTGATGTGCAGCATCAAGGAATATATGGTTTCAATGTGTGGTGTGCACTGAAAGGCGTTTTGACGTTTGAAATTTTCGATGAATTATTGAACGGAGCACATGAGAAATTATCAACGATAATATCATTGAAGGATTTCTCGATCTACTTCCGTTAGCACAAAGATGAAATATTTTTCTTCAACACAATGGTGCTCCTTCCCACCAAACAAACATCTCTGATCTGTTGAATTTGAAGCCTAATGTTCAATGAAACATGCAAATTTTCAAAAACTTTCTCTCCAGCTTCTATACGAAGTAATAATTTTAGTTTAGTTCCTAGAGTGCCTAATTTTCGGTTTTTTCTATTAGTCTCCGAAATCAATAATCGTTGCGGTGGCGTTTTGCCAAAAAACTAAAGGATTTATGGAATGATTAGTTTAACAAGATACATACATATGTAGTTATATACGAAAAATGTCCATCACTGTTCCCAATTTTTCCATTCAATTGTAGTAATTAGTAGTAAATATGTACATAAAACACTAACAAACAAATGTAAACCAGCTGCTTCATGACAACACAGTGAATAACGCTCGTAAACAAGAGAGACTGTACATTGAGATTGCGCAAGCGCAAGATTGGCACTATGTAGATGTATCAACATAGAAAAATGTTTTTTTTTTGCTGTTATAGCGAAACATTTTAGGACCTAAATTAAATATGTGCCTTATTTGACAGGGGCGTTATAAAAAGAGCAGCCGTATAGCGAGGTATGGATGTATGTAATTTAATGATAACATCTCTTTCTAGTCCTGGAATCTGAACATATGTATAAAAGACCATAATTGAAAGAAATATTCGAGTATATTGGTGAATTTGAGGAATAAGTTTGCCGATATAAAAACCTCAAAAAAGTCTAGGGAACACTTACCAATATCTTTAAAATATGAATTTGATGATTCGAATTTATAGAAATCTTTCGGTTTTTGTTAGGATGTATTGTATGTAATGTATTCTCAAGAAAACAAACTAATATTTGACATCTCCGAAGCACCTATTGTGAAAAAAAATTTGAAAATGACGAAATTTAGTAAAATACAAAAAAAATTTCCCGTGAGGTTGTTCTGTATGAAAACGATGTCAGTTCTTTCACCAAGGCGTATACATCCCAAAAACATCACTGATCCGCCTTCCTGTCTTACAACTTCTCGAGCATGCTGGAGACGGTTTTGCTTTCCAGGTTCCTTCCATATTCGAATTCTTCCCGAATCGGGATAATAACTAAATCTAGATTCATCACTGAAGAGAACTGTGGCCCACCTCTCTTGATCCCAGTTTACGTGTTCTTGGCACCAAGCTAAACGAACAGCGCGATTTCCATGGGTCAGTTGTGGAACTCTTAAAGGACGTCTGGAGTAGAGTTGACCTTCGTGCAGTCGATTTCTCACAGTTTGGTCGTAAATTTTTACATTATGAACTCGTGATAGCTCTTGAGCTAATTGAGATGCTGTGGTAGTACGATCTCTTCTGGCTTGTAAAACCAAAAAACGGTCTTGTGCGACTGTAGTAATCCTGAAACGGCGTTCTTCTACGCTACCTATTTCATTGAAACGCGACCATAAACGGTTTATGACACTTGGGCTACTTCCCAGAACCCTGGATACTTCCCGTTGTGAGCTCCCAGCTTGGAGCATGCCAACGGCTCGTAACATCTCTTCTCTAGTCAAATGTCGTCTTTCCATGGTCGAATCACAAAACTTGAATCTTTTATTTGTGCTTACAACAGAAACAAAGTGCCAACTAATTGAATTCGAACACTGAATACATGAAATGATTATAGGGCAGCGTCGCATCTGCTGCATTTTTAGTTTTTTATAAAAAAAAAACTGAAATCTGTTGCGGCACTCTACATAATTTGATGAGAAATTGATGCAGGTGTTCATTTCTTAAAAAAATCATCCATATTGATCGTTCTGGATACGATATATCGATATTCAGAAGTGTTCCCTAGACTTTTTTGAGGTGTTTATATAAACTATATATATATATATATATATATATATATATATATATATATATATATATATATATATATATATATATATATATATATATATATATATATATATATATTTCTTTCCATGTGGTGTTCATTTCTTTAAAAAATCATCCATACTGATCATTCTGGATACGAAATATCGATATTCAGAAGTGTTCCCTAGACTTTTGAGCTGTTTATCATAAGAAATTACGCGAGATGAGGAAATAATATAACTCCATGAAAATGTAACGTTAGATTTCAAAGAAAATATCCAGTTTGTCTACTTGTGACATGTAATGTCACTTCAATAAAATACTCGTTTAGTTTAAAAATGTTTATTCCATGAGCGTCCCTTCTCAGTAATAACACTTTCTGAATACATAACATCTATGAATGAAACCTTAAAACAAATATAGATGTCGCCATAACGAAGTTCAATAAACTTGATCCTAACTCAACCGTACTTCATGCATAATAAGGACTTAGACCCAAATCCCAAAAGCCGTTAGCATTTTGTTTCAATACAATCTAGGATTATGCAAACACCCACTAGCTGTTTTGTCCATTATTCAATTCACTGGATCTCGATAAGGGTCAAATGCCAGATCTCGAATCTAAAGTACGAAGAATCCATATTCATGGTGTCCCAAAAATCACGCCTCACATGTCACTCAATTATGAATAGTGCAATGGACTATAAAAAAAACCCATATAACCTTTACGAAAAATTTTCGGTTTTTAGGAATAATCTATTTGTGAACATATCATGCCCCACTGAATATGAAAGAAAAAATTCTTGGAGTGTTATTTTTCTAGCACCTATATTTTCGATTATGTCGTCATCAATTCAATAAGTAATGTAATTCTTTTCGTTAAAAAAAAAAGAATAAATTGCAACAGCAACTAAACTGAGAAAACTTATGAAAGTTAACAGAAAACAACCTATAAACCTTATCCGATTCATGTGAAATCCACAACGGTATGAAATATCATTTCTTGGTCCAAAATGATTATCTTCCCGAGATAATTTACGACAGATGAATTTTGAGTGCCGAAAGTGTAATTTTTCGCAATTTAATGATTCCCACATTATGAAATGGTTGATATTCAGAATTCGAATCTTTATTCCTGCTGAGGGGTTATATACAGTTAGAATTTTCAAATAATCGATTCTTCTTTATTTTATTTTCTTAATCTACATCCAGGGTGCTTCAAGGAAAACGGAACAGAGGCTATATCTACCAAGACATTCATTTCTGATCAAAACGCAAAAACAGGTCAATTTTTGTTTCAAGAGGGACATCTTTTGGGGTACCAAACATTTTGATAGGAAATATGGGTCAACTGATAACTCAAAAGAAAGGTGATATCTTTGTCAACATCGCCTTGAACGAATTTCCATTTTTAATTGAAAATTGTAAAAGATACGGGGTGAGCAACTGAAAGATAGGGAAGAATATTTCCCTGAGACTATTCAAGTTTCAGTGAAGTAAAATGGAACAGATCCATGCTGATCAATGGCAGTCATCATCAAGTACCATCCTCCTCTCGAATTTCAACCCCTAGAGCAGGGGTGACCACCATTGAAAATTTGGAAGAGGGTAGATGGGTCAAGTGATACTTCGATAGAAAGGTATTATCTTTATCTGCATCCCTGTCAACGAATTTTCATTTTTGATTGAAAACTGTAGAAGATACAGAGTGAGCTATTGAAAAATAGAGGAGACTATCTATCGCCCTGAGCTATTCAAGTATTAATGCAAAAAAAATAGAACAGATTCATTCCAGATCAAAGGCTGTCATCTTTGATCTAAATGAATCTATTCCAGTTTTTCGCACTAATACTCCGATAGTCTTCTCTATTTTTCAGTGGCTCACTATTTATCTTCTACAGTTTTCAATCAAAAATGAAAATTCTTTCACGGGAATGCAGACATAGATAATACCTTTCTTTCGAGGTATCACTCGACCCATATCCCCTCTTCCAAATTTCAAGGGTGGTCACCCCTGCTCTAGGGGTTGAAATTCGAGATGAACATGGTACTTGATGATGACTGCCATTGATCAACATGGATCTGTTCCATTTTACCTCACTGAAACTTGAATAGTCTCAGTGAAATAGTCTTTCCTATCTTTCAGTTGCTCACCCTGTATCTTTTACAGTTTTCAATTAAAAATGGAAATTCGTTCAAGGCAATGTAGATAAAGATACCGCCTTTTTTCTGAGTCATCACTCGACCCATCTTCCCTATTCAAAATGTTCAAGGATTGCAACCCCCTGCTTAGGGGGTTGATATTTTCGGCAAGTATTGTACCCCAAAAGATGTCCCCCTTGAAACAAAAATCGGAATGTTTTTGCGTTCTGATCAAAAATGAATATCTTGGTAGATATAGCCTCTGTTTAGTTTTCGTTGATGCACCCTGTATATTTAAGAATACATAAGAAAATTTCATATCGCTGAAGTGAATATTTTCGAAGTTACAGGCAAATTTGAAAAAGCGTTTCAGAGTACTTGGAAGTACAAGGCCGAAGTGGTAGCGCCTACCTGGAACGCTGACCCTTTTATGCACCTGCCTATTGTAAATGCTCGTTTCTAATGTATTAATATGCGTAAAACAACAGAGTGTTAGTGATTGTACATACCTGAAATGTAAATTTTGATTTTTTCATCCCCAAACTGGAAAATATTTAACAGTTGTAGTCAGTATAAGCAGCTAAGCCAAGCAGTAAAGTTGTGATTCCGTTCATATTTTTTTCTGTAAATTTTTCATGAAAATGGTATGCAGAACATGAAAATGGTATGCAGAACATGAAAATGATATGCAGAACATGAAAATGTTTGCACCGCAAATCATTCTATTTATTCTGGGAAAATGGAAGTTTATTCAGTCGTCGAAATAATCCAACGTTCATTGGAAAAGCTTGGAGTCATGTACAAAAATTGCAGCGGAGACGGTGACTCCTAAACGTACTCGGAAATTCTGAAGGGTGCACCTTATTGCGATCAAGAAGTTGTGAAAAAATAATGTATTGGACACGTACGGAAACGAATGATCACGCGACTCCGAGATTGTGTCAAAAAAATGTTGAAACAGTTGAAGACAATAAAGGAAAAAAATAAACAAAAAAAAAACTCTCGGTGGAAAAGGCAAAATTTCTGGCAAGATGATCGATAAGTTGATAGTTTATTATGGCTTATCAATAAAGAGAAATTATAATTTCATTGAGAAAATAAATGATGTTTTCTGGGCCACATATTATCGTAAGTAATACCACAAGAGCTCATATTTGGCCGGATATTTTTCTATGCTCGTTTTCGAATACTTACGTGCAGGCAATTCAACTGGGTGAATTTGTCGAGCAGGTCGAGTTGAATTACCGTAAAGTAAGTATGGGAAAACAAACTTAGAAAAATATCCTGCCAAATCTGGTATTTACTGAGAGAATTTCGCGAATGGCAAAACGTACAAAATGAACTTTATTGAGAAATGCACACAAACTCAACGACAAAATCATAAAGCATTATTTACAAATATGTTCAGTTATTATTGGAATGACCAGTTATTGAAAATGCAATTACTATATACAAATTTTTCATTCCGGGTCGATTCTATATGAGACGATACCTGAGAAATTATGGAAGATTCCGCATTCGCAGAAATTATTCGAAGATTTGAAACAAAATTCAAATGATGCTCATTGTTCAGTTGCAGGTGGGGCTTAATTGAGCTTGCTGTACAGTGTCCGGTTAGTTTGATTCATATCGTTGAGGTGACACCTTCCTTCAAAACAGCACTGGACCTATGAGAATGATTTGTGATCTTTTTATTTTTCGCATCCAGTCCAACTTTCTCTGCTGAAATTTTCGTCCATTTAGATATTTCTTTTATTCCCAAAGGCATATTTTTGTATCAACCATTAGAAGTACTGTTTTTCCAAAATTGATTGGAAGCTAGAAATTATCTATCACTTGTAACATGATCGGGTCTTTTCGACAATATCTTATGAAACAATCTCGCAGGACATATATCTGGGTTTTCCTTATTTTTACTAGCCATTTACTGTCACAGCATTCTTTTGAGCCACCGTGGCAAGTTTTTGAGAATACTGGGTTATATTCAATACGACCAGTCACTTCTCCGTTATCAAATTTTTCCTCTTTAAAAAAGTGTACCTTGCAAGTTACTACTTCACCGCCACGTCATGCTAATTCATAAGCAACAATATGGAAAATTTTTTTCAACAAACCTATAGGGGCATTATCGTGCCAGTACAGAGCCATGCTATTGCATACTATTTCTATACTTTTTGGATTTAATTTTTTCCTCCATTTTTCAAAGTTGTTTAATAACTTGTTTATGTTTTCTTGTTATTGCCTGTTTTTTTTATATTAACATAAATAACCGTGTTCTCTACCACTCAAGTTATTTTGCTGTATTTCATTTCGGACATGGTTCGGGCGCTCTTGCTTTTTTTTTTCTTCACTGTTGACTCAGTTTTATTCAAACTGGGTAAATCTTTTATGTTCTCTAGATAGATTTGAATAATGGTGGAGAGCTCTCATCGGAAGCGTACCAATCTCATTATGTACAGCAGTCATTTGTGGCACATTTTGTCGAACGTTTTATCAATATCCAATAATACAGCGCCAATCTATGATGATATATCCAGTTTGTCTCTTACGTATATATCCTCGAATATATAGCTAAATGGTTCGTTCTGAATCCACATTAATTTTTCAATATTATTTTCGTATGTTCTGCACAGTTTTGAGCCTTTTATATAACCATTTCTCTATTACTTTGTTCATGGCAGGTAGTAGGCTCATTGGTCTATAGCTACTTGTTCAGTTTCTATGTTCTACAGACTTGGGTATCATTATTATTTATACTTCTTTCGATCTTTCCGGGTGGCATTCATTTCTCAGTATTCCTCTTCATATTCCTGCTATATTTTCGTTTGCTCGGTTTCCCATCTTTCCATTAAATTCTTCTGCATTCCCATTGCTGAGATTGTTTTTGAACTGGTCCTTTTTTTCGTCTTCGATGGCTACTTTTCCTTCGTGTTTCAGGTGCGGGAACAGCTTACTCGATCGCTTTCTTGTCAGTGTAGATGACATCTTCCAGAGGGATTAGTCCTCTGTTGCTAGTTCCTGAAACTGCCTGTCCTAGTGTTTGTTGAACATTTTTCCGAATACGTCTTCGACTTCGTTTGTGAGTTTGATTTTCATTTTTATTAGCAGCTCCTTAATTGCTTGTATAATTGTGCTACCTTTCAACTCAAGATACAACTCCTTTAATATTTCTCACTTAGTGATTGTTGTTATCTTCTTTTACATTTGTTTTCTTTCATCTCCTAGAATTGTCCGATTTCTTCTGTTTGTTTTTCTTTGTTTAATTATAATAGTTCTCTATATTCTCGTTTTCTAGTTGAAGTCTTTGTTTTCCAGTACTCATTTCATAGTTTTCTTGGAAGCTTTATATTTCTCTTCTCCACCTCCAAGAGGTTTCTCATTTGGCAGTCTTTTCGGCGACATTCCCTCCTAACACATTCGACATTATATCTGTTAAGCCGTAAAAAGGGTTCGTTCTGGTACTGGTCTCATTTCATCTGCAGTGGTCTTCTTTGCTATTCGCGCATTCGGAAGATATGGTCTTTGGTATTCTGCAGTAAGCTATAACATGGTCTTCCCCACATTCCACGCATCTAAAATATATATGGCAGTTTTTCTGTGCATGTCCCAAAATTTTCCGTCGATGATTATATGACTTTTATCCCGTTTTTGAAGTTTTTACTTGTACGGATAGACCAAATCATTGCTGAATTTAATTGAATATTGTTTTCTACCGCTTGTCAATGTCTACCTATAAATTGTACCGGATATCCTCCTTTCCCTATATTCTTGTTACTTTGGACACAGCACATCCTTGTTCTTCTAAGTACTTGCAAACTCTTCATAATTTTGTTCTATCGTTAAAGTCATCTACCATTTTTTCGCTGACTTAAATTCACAAACGAAGAGTTCCACTTTTTCCATCTTGAATAGCTTGAGAGCTCTTCGATAATCGTCTCCTGCTTTCGGTTCCATATGTTGATCCTATTTTGATTTTTGTACTTAATTATCTATTT
This sequence comes from Cryptolaemus montrouzieri, assembly GCA_013387265.2. Lineage (NCBI taxonomy): Eukaryota > Metazoa > Arthropoda > Insecta > Coleoptera > Coccinellidae > Cryptolaemus > Cryptolaemus montrouzieri. The sequence goes on along the minus strand of JABFTP020000144.1, from coordinate 31,638,050 downwards.
CCTAAGCCAGTCTGCAATGTTTGTCTAGTTTGTTTTTACTGTAATTATAAGTGAAGATTTTTTATGATTACCTTTCATATTTTTCTTTTGTGGAAGATAGAACTCCATTAATATTTCTCTCTTAGCGATTGTTGTTATCTTCTTTCACATTTGTTTTCTTTCATCTCCTAGAATTGTCCGATTTCTTCTGTTTGTTTTTTTCTCTGTTTAATTATGAAAATTCTCGATATTCTCGTTTTCTAGTTGACGTTTTTTTGTTTTCCAGTACTCATGTCATAGTATTCTTGGAAGCTTTATATTTCTCTTCTTCACCTTCAAGAGGTTTCTTATTTGGCAGTCCTTTCGGCGACATTCTCTCCTAACACATTTGACATTATATCTGTTAAGCCGTGAAAACGGTTTGTTCTGTTACTGAAGCTGGTCTCATTTCATCTGCAGTGGTCTTCTTTGCTATTCGCACATTCGGAAGATATGATATTTGGTATTCTGCAGTTAGCTATACCATAGTCCTCCCCACATTTCATGCATCTAAAATATATATGGCAGTTTTTCTGTGCATGTCCCAACATTTTTCGTCGATGATCATATGACTTTTATCTTGTTTTTAAGGATTTTACTTGTACGGATAGACCAAACCATTGATGCAGTTAATTGAATACTGCCTTGTACTGCTTGTCCATGTCTACCAATCAATTGTACCGGATATCCTTCTTTCCCTACTTTCTTGTAACTTTAGTCACAGCACATCCTTGTTCTTCTGAGTACTCGCAAACTCTTCATAATTTTGTTCTATCCTTAAAGTCATCTACCATTTATTCGCTGACTTAAATTGACAAATGTAGAGTTCCACTCTTTCCATCTTGAATAGCTGAAGAGCTCTTCGATAGTCGTCTCTTGTTGTCGGTTCCATATGTATTCCATGTTGAATCAATTCCGCTTTTTATACTGAATTATCTATTTCCTTAGCCATTCTGCAATGTTTGTCTACTTTATTTTGACTGTAATTATAAGTGAAGATATTTTAATGATGATTTGCTTTTCATACTTCTTTTTTTGTGGAAGATACAACTCCTTTAATATTTCTCGCTTAGTGATTGTTGTTATCTTCTTTTGCATTTGCTTTCGTTCATCTCCTAGAATTATCCGATTTCTTCTGTTTGTTTCTTTCTTTGGTTAATTATAATAGTTCTCTATATTCTCGTTTTCTATTTGATGTATTTTTTTTCCAGTACTCATTTCATAGTACTCTTGGAAGCTTTATATTTCTCTTCTTCACCTCCAAGAGGTTTCTCATTTGGCAGTCCTTTCGGCGACATTCTCTCCTAACACATTCGACATTATATCTGTTAAGCCGTGAAAACGGTTCGTTCTGGGACTGAAACTAGTCTCATTTTATCTGCAGTGGTCTTCTTTCCTAATCGCGCATTCGAAAGATATGGTCTTTGGTATTCTGCAGTTAGCTATACCATAGTCCTCCCCACATTTCATGCATCTAAAATATATATGGTAGTTTTTCTGTGCATGTCCCAACATTTTCCGTCGATGATCATATGACTTTCATCCTGTTTTTAAGGATTTTTACTTGTACGGATAGTCCAAATCATTGATACAGTTAATTGAATACTGCCTTGTACTGCTTGTCCATATCTACCAATCAATTGTACCGGATATCCTTCTTTCCCTACTTTCTTGTTACTTTAGTCACAGCACATCCTTGTTCTCCTAAGTACTTGCAAACTCTTCATAATTATGTTCTATCGTTAAAGTCATCGTTAAAGTCATCTACAATTTTTTCGACTTAAGCTCACAAATGTAGAGTTCCACTTTTTCCATCTTGATTAGCTTGAGAGCTCTTCGATAGTCGTCTCCTGTTTTCGGTTCCTTATGTATTCCTTGTTGAACCTTTTCGAATATTTGTACTTAATTATGTATTTCCTTAGCCAGTCTGCAATGTTTGTCTACTTTGTTTTGACTGTAATCATAAGTGGAGATATTTTTATGATTGCCTTTCATATTTTTCTTTTGTGGAAGATACAACTCCTTTAATATTTCTCTCTTAGTGATTGTTGTTATCTTCTTTTGCATGTGCTTTCTTTCATCTCCTAGAATTTTCCGATTTCTTCTGTTTGTTTCTTTCTTTGGTTAATTATAATAATTCTCTATATTCTCGTTTTCTAGTTGACATCTTTGTTTTCCAGTACACATTTCATAGTATTCTAGCAAGATTGATATTTCTCTTCTTCACCTCCAAGAGGTTTTTCATTTAGTAGTCTTTTCGGAAACATTCTCTCCTAACACATTCGACATTATATCTGTTAAGACGTGAAAACGGCAGAGATGGCGTTCCCTTGCGATCAGAGTGTTATGTGCGATGAGCACAAGTTCAGAGATACGGAATCGGTTTCTTCGCAAATTTTCATCTTCTGATTTTGAAACGCTTCGATCGAGATCTCGATGGAAAAATTATGACAGAGACACAATGGCCATGCGTGCCTATAAATAACGCATCAAAGGCCGCCCTTCGCGACTTTGGCGCGATAATATTTCAACGAAAATGTTTTCGTTGAATTATTTTTCTCCGCCTGGCATTCATTAAAAAAAGACTCAATTTTCATCGAAAATAATACATTTATTCGAATTTTTGAATATCTGAATGGGTTCTGGTCCTAATTTATTCAGATAATTGGAGTTGTATCGCCCACAGTAATATTTCATTTCATGTATGAGACGAGGAATAATTTGTATTCAGTGTGAACTTCCAATCGCCGCACTCTCGCATGGAATATTTTTGAGCATTTCATTGTGAGTTGAGTTGATTTTATTCCTAATTCTTCGCATATATTTCAACAAATAATGAAAAAACACTAGGCTTCGGTTGCGTAAAATATAGCAATGAAATTTATATTTTACATGAGTTTCGAGTTCTATTTCATTCTCAAAAACTGGAGGGAACTAAAAGTAATACAATTTCATTGATAATTGAGAAACGACAATTGGGAATCAAACGCGTCATTAGTTATTGGTAGATTATGTTTGTGAACTGATTAATAAAATTAACCTCTTGCTTTTGTTACCAAATTTTTTGCGATATAATCTGGTAGACATAAATTAATTGATAAGAGGAAAACGTGAAATGAAACAAAACATGTCCCTCTCCAATAAAACATCGACTGGTTTCAGGAAATTCACAGATAAATCAAATCAGACGTGTTATTCATATATAATATACAGGGATATCCACCGGGACCGTCCGTTAAAAACTTTCTGAGTTCCAATTACAATACCAAGCTGATATTTTATACGCGGCCATAACTAGCGATTTCTAATTGAAGTGAAATATTCTCGAAGTGATACCATTTCCGGTTATACCGGAAGTGGGTCATCACTTTCTTATTTCAAATGACAATCTACCTTTTCTATTATACATCTAGAACCGACATTTGAGCAAGGCATAAATTACCCAATTTGTTGGCACTTATCTGCCAAAACGTTTTTCAGATTTAATTTTTTTGTTATAAACTCGATTTTTGAGGAATATTTAAAAAAATTGTAGCTTGTAGATCTTTTGCACTACAGACAATTTTAACTTGGGTGGATAGAAGAAGGATAAAGAAATTTTTTAAGCAGTCTACACATGTGAAATGTTTATTGCGTTGTTTTGTATGATTTTTTCAATTTGGCCTTTTTCAAACAGCAATAACTCAATTTTTTCAAATGGCACGTGCCAAATTTTATATCGCCATCAGATGAAGCGTCAAATTTCAGATGGAATTGTATCAGCATGTACTATAACCATCTATTATATTTCCGAAAAAATTCGGGAATATATTGAATTTGGATTATTTTGCAAGAACTAACAGAATGCTTTGAAATATTTGAATCAAGTAGCTGAACTGGCTATGCTCACCTGACAGGTGCCTAAAATTAATGTACTTGTCACTTCGTTCATTCGAGTTTGATATTTCAAAAATAATTGCTGGTAATTTGAAGTGAAAATTTTTGAAAAACACCAGATTGATAATAAAATGGCTGATTATTCAAACGAGGATATGTTTAATCTCTATTTAATTCATGGCGTTTGCCAAAAAAGGTGGATAGAACTTGCAGGCAATTCAATAATCAATTTCAAAATTTGGGGCCTATGAATAAAACAAAATTTCGAAGGATTAGAAGCAATTTTCTGCAATTTGGAGGAACAAAATACATAGAAACTAGAAGAAAACCAATTCTCGAGGACGACGACAATCAAATTATTACGCTAGCGTATTTTCGTTCCAATCCACATGCGTCCATTTAGTCAGCTTCAATAGATATTGGATTAAGTTATACTTCCATTCAGAGGATCCTTAAGAAACATAACATGCACCCGTATTCTTTTATCAGACTACAAAACTTGAAACCAACCGACCTTCCCAAGCGGCTAAATTTCTGTGAAAATTTATTAATTCGGCTTCAAGAAGATGAGACAATTCTGCAAAAAATTATATGGTCTGATGAAGGCAAGTTGAATGAAAGTGAAATAACCAACAGGAGAAATCGACATTTTTGGGCCACAGAAAATCCACATTTCATTGGGGTTATTGATTTCCAAAGTAAATTCAGCGTGAACGTGAACGTTTTCATACAAAACAACGCAATAAACATTTAACATGTGTAGATTGCTTAAAAATTCCTTGATCCTTCTTCTATCTACCCGAGTAAAAATTGTGTTGGTAGTGCAAAAGATCTACGAGCTACAATTTTTTTAAATGTTGCTCAAACATCGAGTTTATAACAAAAATAATTAAATTTGTCAAACGTTTTGACAGATAAGTGCCAACAACTTGGGTATTTTATGCCTTGCTCAAATGTAGGTTCTAGATGTATAATAAAGAAAGTAGATTGCCATTTGAAATAACAAAGTGATGACCCAATTCCGGTATAACCAGAAATGGCATCACAAATTCGAGAACATTTCACTCCAATTGGAAACCGCTAGTTTGGCCGCGTATAAAATTTCAGCTTGACATTGTAATTGGAACTTAAGAAATTTTTAACAACAGATGGTCCCGGTGGATATCCCTGTATATATATATATATATTTTTTTATCCTTCACCATTATGGGTATTAATTGAACTGGCAGAAGATTTCTCTTCAAGGCAGCCAAGGCAGCTTCACGAGATCTTAAAATCTTTCTCTTAAAATCTTTCTGATCATCCTCGTGGTCTGTAGTATCATTTCCTTCTGGGCAAGAGACATAATATCACTTTTAAACCCAAGGCGTTCGGTATTTTGAGGGGAATGTGATTTCACCAGTCCGTTAGTCGACATAACGAGCGGGATGACGGCGATCGACTTGAGTTTATGGAATTCCTTCATTTCCACGCCAAGATTCTGGTACTAACTCAGCCTCTCCGCGTACGCTTTAGATAGGTTATCGTCAGCTGGCATCATCACATCAATCAGCAGTGCGGATTGTTTTTGTTTATCCACTAGAACAATATCAGGTCTATTATGTGCCATAGGCCTGTCCCAGTATAATTTGAAGGTCTAATTCTCCAGGAAGGTTTTCGGGCGGTATTTGTATGGCTCGACAGCATCCTGTAACAGTTTGATGGAAGTAGCAATTGATGCATTTGATGATGGTAAACCCTTACCATGGACTCATGCCATTCGAGGTAATCTTTAGATGTCATCATTGTACACGAAGATGTTACGTTTTGTATCGTTTTTAGGCCACGATGGTATTTGCAGCATTAATCTAATTCGATGTTGTGCTTGGCAATGTTCTTCAGATAGGCTCTAGACAACTATATATATATATATATATATATATATATATATATATATATATATATATATATATATATATATATATATATATATATATATATATATATATATATATATATATATATATATATGTATATATACTGGTGATGCTCTGTAGCTGGTACCGTCTTGAAGATTTCATTTTGTTCGAACGGTATTGTAATTAGAAAGTAAAAATCTACTCCTGCAATTTATTTTGGAGTAAACAGGGGTGCCCATTTTCTTGGGCATTTTATACAGGAATGACTCAAAAAATTAGAGAATATTGTAATTTCAAAAACATCATATCTTAATCTTTTCAAATGGAACATCCTTTTTTCTTATTATTCATGTCAACGCATAAAGTATTGTGCCATATTCTTGCAGAAGTAACCTTATCTTTTGCTTTGACCTTTTTTGAAATAAAAAAATGAACTAAAATGTAAAATCAGAGGTTGCGAAAGAAGAGTTTATTTATTATTATTATCTCATTTGCATATTTACGCATCGCATCATCCTTGTCTACTAGTTCATCGTTTTCAAAAGAGAAAAAAAGGGTTGTATAAAACCTCTTGGAACTTCACACCATGCTTTTCAATTCATCGACGGTTTTCGTTTATGATATGAATCTAACATTATTTGTGAAAACAAAAAATATAAACATTATTTTGATGCAACAATTCATCGCAACGAAGCAGTAGATCTAAATAGACCAGATATCAATCTTACAGATAAAAAAATCAAATTACATACATAATTCATATTGCCACATCTAATATCAATGCTATACATAATACATATAAAGTAAAACTTTGTACATATATGATACTAGCCGGCAAGATAAAATAAAAGTGGCAAATGGAAAAATATTTTTTTCCGATTGATATTTCTACAACTGGAGATATACCTACAAACCACTAGGAAAATAATTATTTAAGGAGTGAGAACAAATATATTCGAACAGTTGCAGAAGATAACCGTAGTCAAATCTTTTATATTCTTCGTAGATTAGTTTCATAAAGAATTAATAAGGAAGAGTCAGGGTTTTCGTTTTAGTTAATACTGCTAAAGTCCTCATTTCATATTTTATTTTTTATATATATGAATGTAATAAAATTGATTGAGAATTTCATCTCTTATATTCTGAGCAGTATATAATTCGATTTTTCATCACTCCAAACAAGAATAGTAATTTAATAGCATTCAGTATTTCTTTACTAAGGCCTGGACTCTGGATTTTTTCGGGAAGAAAGTCTCTGACACTACTTGTTGGTACATCGATGCCATTGGCTGGAATGCTTTATTTTGTTTATATTCTGGTAAATTGATATTTTTTCATAATATTCAAAGTTATCCAAGTTAGTCAAGTTACACTAAGAGATATTAAGTAATTATTTCTGTGTTGTATATTATTTAAATATTAGATATCCGCTCCTGTCACGAGACGTAAAGTGGAGGATACAACCTCGTGCTAAAATCAATTTTTGCCCTTGTAAAATAAATAACTAACGACATATTCCATTTCACGTTCTTCGTTGTTTCAATTCATTAGTAATTCAAAACATCCGGTAGGAAAACGTACATAATTTATCTCTACAGTGCAAACAAAGATTCATATTGAAAAAATTAAATCCTGCATACACCGTTGTATGATTCCTTTAGTACAGCTGGACTATACGATAAAGAGAAGGTTCTCTGTATCCCGAAATAAAATTTATTGCACGCGTCCTCTGTAAAATGTCACAAAGGGCACGTTTCCCGTATCCAAAATTGTAATTACGCCATAGTGTCGTACCCCCATATTCTGATTTTGTTCAACCTCAAGTTCGTCCCGTCGGTTTGTCGAGTGTCGACGGCTATTCATTTCGGTGACTTAATGGAATTAGGCCATATGAAAGCCTCTGAATTATTTTCGTAAATATTTGATGCAGCCAAGAGCTGAAACGTTCGGATGCCTCTGAATTATGCAGGCGACAAATTAGAGTTTCACTGAATTAACATTCGAGCTGAAAGTTGGAGAAGATATACGTCATTATCAAGATTAATGGCTAAGTTGCTCTGTACTTATGATTTAGTGGTAAGGTTGAAACTTACCCCAACAATCCTTGATTTATTTGAAATCAAGACACAATTCAACTAACGAGATTATCACAAACATAAATGAATGGAATTACTTACACGGCCTCCAGACATGAAGTTGAGTATATTTGGATTGAATTCAATATGCAAGAATAAAAGAATAAAATGAGATTTTTATATGGCAGTTTTGCTATATATTACTTGCCTTATGGAGCCAGAGTACCCAAGAGGGATATATCTTTTTGGTGCAAAAGTTTCTGCAAGAATATTTGTCGAACCCAATTCTTCATTGTTCTTTTTCCAATGTGGAAGACATACAGTGAAACTAGGTGCATTCCAAAAGTTTTTTTCTTGTTACCGAAGCATAGGGAGTTTTTATTGTGTATCCTTGGTTGCCTAATCTGTTTAGATATATTATTTAATTTGATCCTATGAGCAAGGTAGTCTGATCTTGAATATTTTCACCACAGACTTTTTCTCTGATGATGTTCGAAATATCGAAGCAATCCACGATTTAGTCCTGCTGTGTTCAATTATTACTAAACTTGTGTGCTTGGAAATGACAGTTTTGGATATCTCGCAGAAAAGTTCCCACATAGTGTCGAGGTAGTCGACGTCATAGTATGTAGTGGTCCAATCTGAAGTTTCTAGTTCTTGCAATATCATAATAAAATCAATTTTTCGAATCGTTTTCTTACTTACGGGATGTTTACAGTTGGAGAAGAATTTTAGATTGGTCGAGATAATGCAATGGCCTCATTTACGAATAAGTGGTCCAAGCAGGAGGTCACCATATAAATAAGGATAATGAAGAGATGCAGTGACGGGTTTAGGCCCTCACGGTATCTTGTGGTAGTTGTTACCAGTTGAGATAGATTGATGTTCAGTTATAAGGTAGCAAAAGTTGGTTAGCCGATGTGATTTGGATATATTTGGAAATCTGAAATCACTCTGAATAGGATGATTGTTTCAAGTCGCAGTTCTTTCCGTTCTTCTTTTCAAGAGCAACGCGTTAGCAAGCGCAGTGATAGAAGTTCGTTACCAAGTGTGTACACAAGTCTTCTAGTATTGGTAATCAATTTTCTACACAGTATTCCGTTTTCTGCAATTCTAACCCATCTTTGAGGTTTTATTTCGAAATTCAAACAACAGTGATAGTAAAATATGTATTCTTTGTTGATTTTTCATTTGGACAATTCAAATTTTGAATTTCTACTCTTTATTGATTTTGAGAAATTTTTCAACTAGATTAGAAATGGTTTTCCGTTGATTTCTTGATTAATCAAATATGAAAACAGGAATTGATTAACAGTTTTCACGGAAACGAAATTATGGAGATCACAGTGAGGATGATTGGTCATTCTATGGTTTCAAGAAGTCTCAACTCAGTAGTTTTTCCGAAAAATATTTGAAAGTTGAATCAATAAATCGATAAAAAACGTGAAATCCTAAGACAGTAAAACTATTTTCAACGCTCTGTTCATCTATTCAATATAAGAAAATTTGATTAAGGACACTCATAATAAAATCCTAAAATTTGTTTGAAAAGTTTTATTTATTGAATTTGTGAAAAATCCATAAAACATGTACTCTGTTAGGGTGTTGAATTACCAAAATTCATGATGCATAATATCAATTAGCATGTTATTGCAAAAAGGGTCTTGAGCACATGTTTGACCATTCGCAATTGATATATACATATATAAAAAAAGGGATTCAACCCCGATCAGTTGCCCGTAAATCTGTTTATGCAATCAAATCGATTTCATGAAAAGATATAAATCCACCATCCGGTAAGTAATAGCATTGCCAGACAATGATTATAATCAAAATATATCCTGGAATCATTATATAATGGGATAACGTTAAATGTTATGAAAATATATCAGTCTACCAAAATATATACAAACTATAGCATCATCAGACAATTTCTACATATATATATATATATATATATATATATATATATATATATATATATATATATATATATATATATATATACACCTGCATCAATTTCTCACCTAATTATGTAGAGTGCCGCAACAGATTTCAGTTCTTTTTTATGAAAAACTGAAAATGCAGCAGATGCGACGCTGCTTTATAACCATTTCATCTATTTAGTGTTTGAAATCAGTTAGTTGGCACTTTGTTTCTGTTGTTAGCACAAATAAATGATTCAAGTTTTGTGATTCGACCATGGAAAGACGACATTTGACTAGAGAAGAGATGTTACGAGCCGTTGGCATACTACATGCAGGGAACTCACAACGGAAAGTATCCAGGGTTCTGGGAAGTAGCCCAAGTGTCATCAGGTCGTTTCAGGATTACCACAGTCGCCCAAGTTTTATGGTTTTACAAGCCAGAAGAGATCGTACTACCACAGCATCTCAATCAGCTCAAGAGCAATCACGAGTTCATAATGTACAAATTTCCGACCAAACTGTGAGAAATCGACTGCACGAAGGTCAACTCCACTCCAGACGTCCTTGAAGAGTTCCACAACTGACCCATGGAAATCGCGATGCTCGTTTATTTTGGTGCAAAGAACACGTAAACTGGGATCAAGAGAGAAGGTCCACAGTTCTCTTCAGTGATGAATCTAGATTTAGTTATTATCCCGATTTGGGAAGAAGTCGAATATGGAGGGAACCTGGAAAGCAAAGCCGTCTCCAGCATGCTTGTGAAGTTGTGAGACAGGGAGGCGGATCAGTGATGTTTTGGGGAGGTATACACCTTGGTGGAAGAACTGACCTCGTTTTCATACAGAACAACCTCACAAGAAATTCTTAGGCAAATGAGATAGTTTCACCTGTAGTGGCACCGTATCTTCAAACAATGGGTCAAAATCCACTCTTCCAACAAGATAATGCCCCTCCTCATCGTGCAAGAGTTGTCTTGAACGTTCATAAAGAGAATGATATTGATCTTCTACCGTGGCCATCCTGATCCCCAGATCTGAATCCCATCGAGCATGTGTGGGACACCCTAAAAAGAAACCTCCTGCGTCAAAACGTCTTCCATCATGAACAGGAGATTCGATTAGCAGTTCAGGGGGCTTGGACTTAGGCCAAAATGTAATAGACAATTTAATATTGAGCATGCCGCGACGATGCCAAAGTGTCATTAATAACAGAGGTGGACCTTCGGGGTACTGAAAAATATAAGTGCATATTTCCATATCGTTTCGAAAATATTAGTTCAGGATTTTTTTTGTGTTTCACCAAATTTCGTCATTTTCCAATTTCAAATTTTTTTTATAATAGGTGCTTTGGAGAAGTCAAATAGTATTTTGTTTCCTTGAGAAAACATTATATACAATACATTCTAACAAAAACCGAAAGATATCTATAAATTCGAATCATCAAATTTATATTTTAAAGATATTGGTAAGTGTTCCCTAGACTTTTTTGAGGTGTTTATATGTAGAAAATGATGAGCACCCGGCGCACTTCTCTTTGTCTCATCGCTGATACAACCCAAATACGATGCAAGAAAACCGAATCAGCAGAGGTATTTCCCAGGGTGACGCATTGAGCCCTCTTTTGTTCTGTTTGTTCCTCAAGCCTCTCAGCAACCTACTTAAAAGTAGTGAGAATAGATATATTTCATACCGAAATTTACCCCTTAGAACGAGACAGTACGTACAAATACCTAGGTGTTCGGCGGGCCCTTGAGATAAAGATGAGTGCGGCAGGGGAGATGTTCGAAGACGAACTTTATCGCAGAGTTAAGCTAATATTGATATCTGGGCTGAGATCTAAGACCATGTTCGCTGCCCTCAACATTTAGCATGTTACATCGTCATGCCCAATACTAGCCCCAAGAGACTATTTGCAGAGGCACATTGCGATGGCGAAGATCTACCATCAAGCGCTCGCTGTAAGGAAGGGTCTATTGAATCGGACACCAAACTGTCACCAATATCGACCTAGTATTATTCTGGAAAATGACGAATACAAACTCTCCTAGGATATTACGATGAACACTAACCAAGTGATACCACACAATAGACTAGGTATTGCCTTAATTTTCAAGAAAGAGAAAATAGGATTTGTACTTGATGTCACGATTCCAGCCGATCACCCTGTAAGTGAAGCCTAAAAAAAATCGAGAAATACCAGCATTTGATCTCACAAATGAAGCAATCGTCATTCCAGTGTTGGTTACTGTGAATGGCCTCGTTGAGACACACCCAGAACCCAGAAAAGGTCAGACTAGACATGCCAGCGACATAAAAGGAGGTTATATTGAGCACCAAGAGAATAGTATGGAGATTCCTACATCAAGACATATGATAGATTGGGGAGTGATCCCCAGTAATGTATAAGGATCAGCCAACTCGAAGAAGTCGGTGGTAAATAAGCCTCTGGTACAGCTGGACCCATTTTGATGAAATTTTGGGCACACTAAGCAAGCGAATACCAGATACCCAGCACTACAAGCTTTCAAATGCGTTCGAGAAAACACGTTTCATTTTGTTTCTTCTGTTCGAGAATCATTTTTCAGGAAACTGCACTGCTCAGTTGAGTGTGTCTTCTCGTTTGTTAAAATTATTTGTTTTCTGTATTTCTATTGCCTCTCTTATTAATCGCTGTTGTGAATTTTCAATATTCACAACCGTTTTGGATGCGCCGATATCGATTTCGTTGATAATATGTTGATAAATTGCTGAAGTACTAATTTTATTTCTATAACCGACGACATTTTGATGTTCTTTAATTATGACGAATATGCGGCGATTTATTTGTCCAATATAAACTTCCCTTGCATTGAATGCTGTAAGCGCCCTGTTCTTCTAGTAGAATGATATTCTTTGGATTTCTCAGTATTTTTAATATTGTTGTATGTGGACGAAATATGGTTTTGATTTTGTTTCTTCTGAGTAGTTTGGCAATCTTTTATGTGGTGTCTTTAACAGATGGGAGATAGGCTGTATATTTAACTTTTTATTGGTCCATTGCTTGGGGGGTCTTCCTCACTGATTTCATAATCGTATAATGGCTGTAGCAGTTATTCTTCAATATTTGAGTTAGGTGTTTCAACTCTTCATATTTATTATTGTTGGTGTAGGTGTTCTGAACGTGTGATTAACGTGTTCACAACTGAATTTAAATATGCAGGATGTTGGTGTGATTTTGCATTTAGGTATCTATTTGTGTGTGTTGGTTTGCGATATACTGTGAGCATTGTCTTGTTTTTTCATCAATAACGCATCTAAGGAAGATAAGGTGTTATTTACTTCTAGTTTCGTTGTGAAATTTATATTATGGTGAAAAGAATTCAGGTACGATAGAAAATTGTTCAGTTCTAATTCACCATGGGGTGATATGATGAATATATCATCTACGTATCTGAACCATACTTTTGGTTTCTTCTGTGCTTTCTCCAAAGCTTTAGTTTCAAAGCTATTTATGAAGAGGTTATCAATAACGGGTGATAGTGGAGATCCCATTGGTGCCCCTTTGATTTTTTTATGTATCTGATTATTGTATGTAAAGTATGTATTTTTGAGACAATAATCTGCCCAGTCTATGATATCTGGAAAGAAATTATTTTGTAGCAGTATTTGGATATAGAGAAATTATATCTAAACTGGCTAAAATATCTTCTTTATCAATTTTGAAATTCTGAACTTTTGATATGAAATCTCCTGAAATTTCCAAATATGACTCCTTTGTTTCAGCAGTTGATTGTAATTGTTTGCCAAGATATGCATGCCGCTAGCTTCTGTTGAGGAGAACCCAAGGAATTTACAATAGGTCTCAAGGTACATTCGGTTTATGGATTTTTGGTAACGCATATAATATATAATTCGCCCCATTCTTCGTTACTAGGACCCTTATGAGTGTCAAATTTCATGACCATGGTCTTGATCATCTCCTCGCATTTTATTTCTTGTTCTATTTTTGAATTTCTTGTCTATTTCTATCAGGTATGCATAAACTATACTTAAATTCGAACCATCTCCAAAAATTTTATAATACTAAGGTTTTTTCCTGATCCAAAACATAAAATTTTTCCATAGTTTGCTTGGTGCCCTGTTTTGTGTTGTATGTTTAGCTAGTGCGCATGTGTTTACTGCTCTCCTACTATGGAAAAATTTCCGTTGAAAGTTCCAGTTCCATTTCTGTATGGTATGCTGCAGTCCCAAATAACTTATCTTACCTAATATTTAACACAGCAAGTATTCTGACCAATATATATATATATATATATATATATATATATATATATATATATATATATATATATATATATATATATATATATATATATATATATATATATATATATATATATATATATATATATATATATATATATATATATATATATATATATATATATATATATATATATATATATATATATATATATATATATATATATATATATATATATATATATATATATATATATATATATATAGGGTTTTACCCCGACGAGTTGCCCATATATCTGTTCATGCAATCAAACTGATTTCATGAAAAATATAAATCCACCACCCGGTAATTAATACCATTGCCAGGCAATGATTATAATCAAAACATATCCTGGAATAATTATATATTAGGATAACGTTAAATGTTATGAGAATATATCAATCTACCAGAATATATACATACTATAGCATCATCAGACAATGATATCAATGTACCAACGAGTAGTGTCTGAGGCTTTCCCCCCGGAAAAATACAGTGAACGGACCTTAGTCAAGTAACACTTAATGTTACTCATTAATATTTTCCTTTGTGTGAAGTGGTGAACGATCGAATAGAATACTGCTCTGAATATAAATATGACAAAATTGTCAGTTAATTATATTACATTTATATAAACAAATAAATAAAATATGAAATGAGATTCTGAGCAGTATAAACTAAAGAGAAAACCTATGACTCTACCTCATTATTATTTTCGGAAAGGAACCTACAAAGAATATTACAAGATTTGATGACTGTTATCTTTTGTAACTGTTCAAACAAATTTTTCTTCAGACCCAAAATCTCAATACTTTTGTGAAGATTTCTAGAAATAACACCTTTTGTGGAAAAAATAATCGGTAGAATGAATATTTTCTTCATTTTCCACATTTTTTAATCTCGTCGCCAAGCATCATATATTTAGAAATTTTTCATTGTATTTATTTTGTATATTATAAGTGTCGGGTATAGCAATATCAATTATATATGTTATTTCATTCTGTTTATCATTAAGAATGATATCTGGTCTATTGTGTTTTACAGCTCTGTTGCAAAGAATTGTTTTATCAAAATAAAGTTTATATTTGTCATTTTCACAAATAATCTCAGGTTCATATTTGTGACATTTTTTCTTTTGGGAATTAGGTCATGTTTAATTCCTAGATTAAAATGAATAACGACGGCATTATGTCTTTCTAAATAATCTGTTGAAGCAAGGACTGAGCAAGATGATAATATATGAAAAACTGTTTCTGAAGAACAGAAACATCTACGGCAAGAATCATCTATATTTTGTTTGATGATGTGTTTTCTATAATTCCTCTTGAAAACAACCTGATCCTGGATCGCAATTGCCAAGCCTTCTGTTTCAGCAAGCAATTCTCCAGATACTAACCATTTATTCGATGCGATTTCATCAATATAATCATTTCATTTCATTTCAATTCTTTAGGGTGCTTTCCGTGTAATTCCTTCTGCATCCAACTTTCTCTTTTAGAATTATCATCAAATATATCAAAATCTACCTTTTGCATTGTCAAGTTCAGAGGTGTAGGATTATAATCTGAAGCAACAACAATATCATGTAATTTAGACGTTCTCTGTTTATCATGAAAATGGGAACGTAGATGAAAAATCTGTTTACTATGAAGATTATTCAAATCAATCAATCCACGACCTCAAAGATGTCTAGGTAGTGTAACTCTCTGAACAGCTGACTTTGGGTGGTGCTTATGATATTTACAGAGCATTTTCCTCGTTTCACATTGTAATTCATTTAGATCAGTTTTAGACCATTTAATAATTCCAAAAGAAGATGTAAGAATAGGAACAGCATAGGAGTTGATAGCTCTGAAAAGGTTTTTACTAGTTAAATAACTCTTGATGTTAACTCTAAGTCTTTTGTAATATAAACTTCTAATATTTTCTTTAGTGCTGCTATGGTTAATTGTCTTCTCTTGAAAAAATCCAAGATATTTATATGTATCTCCTTGATGCATTGGCTCGATTTCGATATTGGAAATCTTTATATAGTCAGAGGTGATCTTTCCTTTTTCAGTAGAAAGATTTTTACATTTTGGAAGCCCAAATTTCATATGAATATCATTGGAATAGTTGAAAGTAATCTCAAGTAGACTTTTTAAATGAGATCTGGTTCCGGCATATAATTTAATATCATCTAAATAAATTAAGTGACTTAATTTCAATTCAGTTAATAGACTCTTTATTTTAAAGCCGAAACTAGTAGCATTTAATTCATGAGATAATGGATTGAGGCAAAGACAAAACCAAAGAGCACTTAAAGAATCACCTTGAAAAATGCCTCTTTTGATTGGAATTACTTCGGATTTTAACGATTGTTTTGAAATATTTAAATGAAGATTGGTTCTCCAATTTTTCATTACAAATTCAAGAAAAGACGAAGTGTCTTATCAATTTTATAAATTTCCAAAATTTCTTGAAGCCGTGAATGGGAGAACTATCAAAAGCCTTTTGGTAATCAATGAAGGCTGTATGAATATTTCTGTTCTTAGTTTGAGCTTGATTCAAAGCAACAGAATCAATTACAAATTGCTCTTTAGTACCAAGGTGTTTTTTCTACATCCTTTTGATGTTCGGAAAGAATATTATAATTCTCCAAATGTGCATAAATTTTTGGGTAATACATGCAGTTAGAATTTTATATATTGTTGGAAGGCATGTAATTGGTCTATATTGAGACGGATCAATAGTATTATCACTTTTCGGTTTTAAATAAGTAATTCCTTGTGTGAAAAATAAAGGAGTAGCTGAGGGTTCTTTATTATAAATGAAAATATTCAGCCAATTTTTCATGAACGCAAGAGAATTTCTTGAACCAAAAGTTATGAATACCATCAACACCTGGAGATTTCCAATTTTTTGTGTGTTTAATAACTGATGTTATATCTTCGTTTGAAAATTTTTCAAATTGCATGCATTCTATTTTAGAAAATCGAGACCTTTCATTTAAAATCCAACTTGCATTGGAATTGTAGTGCCTTGGCACTGCCCAAATTGAAGACCAATAATCAGTTAGAATATCAATTTTAGGAACTCCATTTCCAGAAATATTTTCATTTGAACCTGAAATAAATTTGTGAAAATGTTTTTCATTATTTTTGAATAGTTTGTTTTGGAATTTTCTATCTGAATTTATTTTATATTCACGTAGTCTAATGGAGTATACTGAAAGCTTTCGTTTTAAAGTATCGATGTATTCTATCAATTGTCCATTACTTATCTCATTATTTTTATGGGTTTTATATTTGAGAATATTTTTCCAATATGTGCCATAAGTTTTTTTGATCGATTACCTCTGGAATATTGAGTCAATCTTCCTAAATCACATCTGATAGAAGAAATTTTACCTTCTAACCTTTTTGGCCATGAAGGTTTTTCTTGATATTATAATTAGATCCAAAATTTTCTAATTTGTATCCAGAATGTTTAACTACTGTAATAGCGGCACAATATATATATATATATATATATATATATATATATATATATATATATATATATATATATATATATATATATATATATATATATAACGTTTTTATAATTGAAAGAAGAATGAAACGTTGTAGATAATTGAAGTACACTTTATTCAAGTTAATGAATTATTCTTCATTAAACTAACCAATGTTTATTAAATTACAATCACAAATAGCTATCTTTGCATAAATATGTTATATATTCACCAATCAATCGCAATTCGCTGACAGAATGGAGTTCAACTAATGGATTTATTTTAATCTACTTAACGATTTAATATATCACGTTTATATAATCATTTATCGTGATAAAGCTGTCGATCAGACACGGATTGTAATTAGACCAGTTTATTTCGAAACCTTCAACTTTCCATTGAATTTAATCCTTGATAAAGGGTAGAAATTGATCAATGCACAATGACAACACTAGCTTACAGCGCCCTGTATCTGGAATGATTGTGACTAATTTCTGCTAACCATCGACTGCTGCATAGTATTTGGTGAGTAAAAGACATTCTGTAGTTTTTGTTTTTTTACAAGGTGTTATGAAAAAGAATGGAATTCTTCAGGTGATGATGCAGTATCACATGTATCGCATTTCCGTTCGCGATATACTGGTTGTTCAATGGATTTTGTCAAATTTTGAAAGAATCAATTCTTCCAAACAACTTATCCGAATTCGATTCAATTCAATGATTCTCCTGTGGGTAATCTCAACTAAATATTCTCATAATGAATAAAGCTATATCAGAATGAGAGATTTTTCGTGTTTAAGGAATCCACCTTAGTTATAGATTGTGAATTTCCTTGAAAACTTCCGATCAATAGCCGGTTCCAAATTCAATTATTCAAGAGAACAATGCAACGTAAAGTCTCATCTTATATGTCAGAGCAAATTCTCAGTGTTAATACAAGATCAAAATTCAAAATTTTCATTGCCCAAATGAGCAACAGCAGATAACACTGATTTTGAAATAATTGTTGTCTGAATTTCGAAATGAAACCTGCAACATGGATAAGAAAGACAGAAGCATGAATACACAAACGATTACCAATACGAGAAGTGTGTACACACTTGGCCACGAGCTTCTACCACATAGGTAGATGACGCATTGCTCTTGGATAGAATATCGAAAGTTGCGACTTCAAACAATTTTACTCATCATCATCATCATCTGTCAACCATCCTAGTCCACTGCTGAACATAGGTCTTCCTCAACGATCTCCATTCCTCGCGATTTTGGGCCGGATTTATCCAGTTTGAACACACTCTGTGATATCGTCTTTCCAACGAGCTGGTGGACGTCCTCTACTTCTGTGGGCTTCATCTCTGGGACGCCACTCCAAAAGACGCTGTGTCCATCTACCGTCCGTGGTTCTTGCTAGATGACCGGCCCAGTTCCACTTTAAATTAGCAACTCTCTCGAGAGCATCCTGGACTCTAGTTCGTTGGCGTATGATATGGTTGGGAATTCTGTCCCGCAGTGTTATGCCTAACATAGCTCTCTCCATCTTACGCTGAGCAACACATATTTCATTAGCTGATTTCTTTGTTAGGGTCAGGGTTTCTGCACCGTACGTCAAAACTGGTGAAACGCATTGATTGTATACTTTACGTTTCAAACAAATCGGTATCTCTGATTTGAACAGATCTCTCAGTTTTCCAAATGCAGCTCATGTCAGCCTTATTCGCCTTCCTATTTCTGTTGTTTGGTTGTCCCTGCCTATAGTTATCTCATGCCCCAGATATTTGTATGACGTTACTTGTTCAACAATTTCACCATCGATGGAAACTGATTGGCTTGGTACTAAGTTGGTCATCATCTTAGTTTTCGACATATTTATCTTCAATCCAATTTTACTGGATTCCTCAGACAACTGCAAGAGCATCTCATTTGCATCATCTAATCTGTTTGCTATAATGACGATGTCGTCGGCGAAACGAAGATGACTTAATCGCTCACCATCCACATATACTCTCCTCTGATCCTCTGCAATTGCTTGAACATATATTGCAATAAGTTTGTGAACAACTTCGGGGAAATAGTATCACCCTGTCTTACTCCACGTCCGATCCTGAATTTTTCTGTAGAATTGTGAAGGCACACTTGTGAAGTGGCATGCTCATATATATATATTTAATGATGGCAGTGTATCTATGATCTATTCTACAGTCAGCCAACGCTTTAAGCATAATCGCCTGTGTCACGGTATCGAAGGCTTTCTCGTAATCCACGAATATGAGAACCAGAGGCAAGTTGTATTCTATGCTCTTTTCAATCAAAGTCTTGAGAATTTGGTGATGATCATTAACACCAAATGTTGCCCGAAATCCGGCCTGCTCTCGAGGTTGGTAGGTGTCCAGTTTGTTTGTGAGGCGCTTTGTTAATATTTTGGTGAAGAGTTTGTATAAGTGCGATAGAAGGCTTATTATTTCTGGGAGGTCCCCCGAACCCTGATTCATAACATGATGTATGCGATTGTCTTCGATACAAATTGGAGTAAAAGTCCTCGACAACCTTCATTATTTCGGCTCTATTTGTTATAATTGAACCATATGGATCCATTAGTTTGTGAATGTTACGTTTTCCCAATGAAGTCGTCCGTCGTAGTACCTTCATGCTTTTATTTTGTTCTATAGTTTGAACTGCCAAGCTTTTATTGTGCTGTCAGAGTCCTTCCTAAGTTGGCGAGATATCTCACGGTTAAGTATTTTCAGTTCTTTCTTGTCTGCTGTGTCCTTGCTTAATAGTTCTCTTCTGGTCTTCATCATGCGTTTCGTTGTCTCACTGGTTCTTTCCTGTTTCCTGTTTAAAGTGCTACAATGTTTGTCCATAGCTTGTTTTATTGATGTTGTAATGTTGTTGTTGTGCTGATCGATATTCATGTTTTCATTGCACAAAAGCTTCTCACTCAAAGTTTCACGAAATACCGCTTCATCAGATACCTGTGCCCATTTGTTATTTTTAACCCCTCCTGTTATTACGAGTTTGTTCCTTTCACGTTTTAAATTGATCATACATGTAGCACCATTCTGTGGTCACTTCCAGTTGAAAATTTGTTAAGGACCGAAACATCCTTAATAACTCCTTTTTTGTCAGCTATAATAAAGTCAATTTCTTTTTTGGTGTTACCATCTGGGCTCGACCATGTCCATCTTCTCTGCGGAGGTTTTTGGAAAAACGAATTCATCGCACATAAGCGGTTTTCTAATAGAAAGTCTAAGAGCATGGTTCTTCTTTCATTCCGTTCTCCAATTCCATGGCACCCTAAGGATGCTTTGGTGTCATTTTCTTTCATACCGAGCTTAGCATTGAAATCTCCAACCACAAAATTGTAATAGGCTGGAGTCCTCTTCATAGCGAGGCGAATATCTTCGTACACCTCTTCAACCAGCTCATCTGCGTGAGCACTGGTAGGCGCGTATACTTGAATTATCTTCATGTTGTACCTTTCGTTCAGCCTCAGGATAACATAGCATACTCTAGTACTCAGGCTTTCGATTTTCACAACATTCTTCACCAAACGTTTATTAATAATGAAGCCGACTCCACCGAGAGATATATTATCTTCGCCCTTCCAATAAAGTAGATTTCCGGACCTTGAAGTGATCAAACTCTCGCCCTTTCTTCTCACTCCACTAAGGCCCACAACGTCCCAGTGTATGCGATCCAATTCTTCTTCCAGCTCATCGATTTTACAATCTGCTAGTAATGTTTTTGCGTTCGTCTTTTATGGTAGCCTGGTGCAACCCGGTGATTCTTAGCACCCTCTGGTTTCCTACTTTTCCGACAGCTACCGTTGTCGGGGTAAGGAAACCCGCCGGGGACTGAGGGCCCTGTTTGAGTTTTGTGTTTCATAGTTGAGGAGTTTTTGGCCGATACCTATCACGCTGGCCACTGCGGGTTGATAGGGATCTTTTTACTATTCAGGGTAATTTTAGTTTTCCAAGCCTATCCTGGCCTGCTCCGCATTATCTCAACTGGTCCCAACTCCTACAAGATATCGTGCGAGCCAAAACCCATTGCAAGGTGATCTCCTGCTAGGACCTCTATAACTGTAGACATCGCGGTATTAACAAAACAATTGAAAAAATTGATTTTGCTATGGTGTTGGATGAGCTTAGAGCTTCAGATTGACCCACTACATACTATGACGTCGACGACCCTGACACTGTGGGGAAGGTAAGAACTCTTCTGCGATATAACCAAAACTGTCATCTCCTAGCAAACAAGATTCGTAATTATTGAATACAATGGGACTAGATCGAAACAATACTTGAACAACATTAAGCACAAAAATAAGTTTGTGGCAAGAATATTAACGAACTGAGAATCCAACAAACTACCTTGCTCGTAGAATAGAATCAAATGATATACCTAAACAAATTGAGAAACTCTATGAAAACTCCCTATGGTTCGGTAACAAGAAAAATCTTTTCTAATATGTTTGGAATACATTTAGTTCAACGGTAATTCTTCCCCTTTAAAGAAAAAAACAATGGATAGTTGTTTTCAACAAATTGGAGATAGAAAATATACATGCAGCAATCTATACTTGACATTGAGTAATAGAGATTTTTTTTTCTGAAACGTATTTCTTTCTTCTTTTATTTGAATGAATAAATAAATGAAAACTGAAAAGTGATCTTTTAGTTGAGCTAATTTTGCGTGTTCTCAATACCTAATCGAATTAACTCTTTTTGGTTTACACAATCAGCAGATACTATTGTTACGTTTTTGAATGCAATCTAGGAAGTATTTCCAAGTATAAAAAGTTCTAACACAAAATACAACAGCTTAACTTATATAGGTAATCCTAGTCTAAAACTGAAATCTTTCCTCTCGCATAATAATTTCAATATAGCATTGCAAACTGAATTCTTTAGTCTGACATATCTAAAACTGCAAATCTACAATTGATAAAGGTAATAAATCCGGTGTTCATAAACTGTCTTGTGGGGATTGTAATAAAATATATATTGGTAGAACTTTCAGAAATTTTAAAGTTAGATTATCCGAGTACTAACGTAGTTTTAATTGTGTCATAAATCAGATTCCCATTATTCTAATCACTTACTCGAAGAAAACCATAACTTTAATGAAAATTTCAAAATTTTACACAATGAAAGTAATAGACAAAAACTCAATCTATGCGAAATTTTAGAGATCAACAAAGGAGATAATTTAGGTAGATTACTTAATAGTCAATTAGATCTAAACCCTTTTCCTTTACTTAATCTTTTCAATTCATAAAGTAAGCAACTCCGATGGATTAACTGAAATAACTTTGCATGTTTTCAATACCAAATCGAATTAACTTCTTTTTTGATACACTGCTTATAGTTGCAAACGCAGTACAAATCAACTTATAAGATATTCTCACTACTTCGTTCGTCCCAGAAACGCTGCAACAGTATCTGCTGGATTAAAGTAGGATTGACTCATCTATAAATATCTAACCAATGTGAAAAATGCAGTTTTCTGAACGACGCTATTCTAAGACATTTCCCAGGCAACAATGCAATTCTTTACAAGGTGCCATAATTTTCGAGAGATTAAACAATTTTCGTCGCACTTGTTCAAACCTAATTCCTAATAAATAGCTGCAGATGGTCCTGATGGCAAAAATAGATAATAATTCTTGAAAAGCATGGCCTTTGACAGGGCAATCCCCAAATTCCAAATTATAGATAGGAGTGCATAAATGATTGGACAATATCAATTTATGGTATGATAATTTAAGGTACAAAATTGAAAATTTAAATCTATTATTCAGAAGAAGTTTAGATATGTTTAAGAATTAATTTTCAGTAACCCTCCAGTTCTAAGGAGTGCAAGAGAACAATCAAAATGAAAGTTGTACGCCGTCTAACTCCATTCTCTTTGTTATCCAGACTGCCAATATTTTTAAAACGTTTTCTAACTGAAATAGCCCATTTATGGCTATCTCTCATAATCTGCATCACAAGAGTAGTATTCATTCCTTTCTAAGTTCTTTTCCTACGACCGAAATCATAACGACGAGAAAAGAAAGTAGTTTTCAGAAACTGATGGAATATTCTTCGTATTTTCGGAAGTATTTCCAAGTATAAAAAGTTCTAACACAAAATACAACAGCTTAACTCATATTGGTAATCCCAGTCTAAATTTAAAATCATTCCACTCCCATTATAATTTCAATTTAGCATTCCGAACTGAATTCTTTAGGCCGACATATCAAAAAATGCAAATCTAAAATTGATAAAGGTAATAAATTCGGTGTTTTTAAACTGTCTTGCGATGATTGTATTAAAATTTATATTGGTAGAACTTTCAGAAACTTCAAAGTTAGATTTTCCGAGCACAAGTCTATTATATTTACCAACCAAAAATATAAGCTTCTCATTGACAACCCGCAATCACCAAAGCTTTACTCACTCGTCCAACTCCATAGAACCGGACATCCCATTAGACCAGTAGTTTCATATTTTCAAGCTCCAGCTGCAAAACTTTCACGCTTTCTCATAGACATCATTCAACAATACGCTTATTTTGAACCTAGATTCTCAATAAAATACTTTTCAGTTCTAATAAATAAAATTCAGCACATGATACTACCACCGAACGCTAAACTTATGTCATGGGATGTAGTAAATCTCTACCCTAGTGTTCCACCTAGTGATACAGTGAAACTCATCAACAACGCCCTTCAAATTAATAAAGTCTGTCCGGTAATTCAATCGGAAATCTTACAGAAATTTGTTTAGAACAAAATTATATAATAGTAAAAGACGTTTATTCATGTGTAATCCTCTGAGCCCTCTACTCGCTGAAATTTTCACGAATAATATAGAAAAAACTATTCATGAACATCCATTATTCAAACACTTTATTTATTGGTTTAGATATGTCGACGATATCATTTGTTGTTTCACTGGCACAAACAGACAATTAGAGTCATTCGAAGCATTCATTAACAAAATTCACGATAATATCTCCATTAACTTTCTGGATTTAACTATTACGAAAATTAATGCAAACATGATTTTTCTATTTTTCATAAGCCATCGCATACAAATATTACTATTCACAGCTCATCTACACATCCGTATCCACATAAATTAGCAGCTAACAATAATATGGTCCATAGAGTCATTAATATCCCAATATCACAACATGATTTTATGAAAGAGCTAAATATAATTAAACAAAGAGCAGTCAATAACAGTTACAGTCCAAGTAAGATTGAAAACGTGATTTCAAGCAGAAAATTTCAAAAAGCAATCCAGGAACTATTTCCAAATATAAACAGTTCTAACACAAAATACAGCAGCTTAACTTATATAGGTAATCCTAGTCTAAAAATTGAAACCATTCCTCTCGCATTATAATTTCAATGTATCATTCCGAACTGATGATTCTTTGGGCCGACATATCAAAAACTGCTAACCTAATATTGATAAAGGTAATAAATCCGGTGTTTATAAACTGTCTTGTGGGGATTGTAATAAAATATATATTGGTAGAACTTTCAGAAATTTCAAAGTTAGATTATCCGAGCACAAACCTAGTTTTAATTATCATAAATCAGATTCCCATTATTCTAATCACTTACTCGAAGAAAACCATAACTTTAATGAAAATTTCAAAATTTTACACAATGAAAGTAATAGACAAAAACTCAATTTATGGGAAATTTTAGGGATCAACTAAGAAAAGAATTCAGGTAGGTTACTTAATAGTCAATTATATCTAAACCCTTTTCCTTCACTTAATCTTTTCAATTCATAAAGTAAGCAACTCCAATGGGTTTTCCAACATACCCTTGTACTTATTGTAATATTAATTAGGAAATAAGACTAATATATAAGAAATAACTCTGTTCATTAGTTTGTATCTATCTGGTAAAGCCTCAATGTGGTGAAACCGGTCATAGTTTTGTTAATATAGTGAAAATATAAATCATATAGTTTTATTTCATTGAAAATATGATTATTTTTTCAGTAATCCTCCAGTACTAAGGAATGCAAGATAACAATCGATATGATAATGGTATGCCTTCTTACTGCATCCAGACTGCCGATATTTTGAAAATGTATTCTAACTGAAATAGCACATTCATGATTATCTCTCAAAATCTGCATCATAAGAGTAGTATTCTGAAGTTCATCTTCTAATACCGAAATGAGAGAAGAAAGTAGATTTCATAAACTGATGGAATATTCTTCGTATTTTAGTTCTTGGTCAACCCAAAGTCTCTTCTATCATCTTCAATAGGGGCAACTATTCAAGCAAATTCTTCTCATGTTTAATATTATATTTGAAAATAATGAATTGAATTATTCACGAATACAGATGCAATAGATATTTGCTGCCCCCTGTTTATAGAAACCAATGACTAACCACTTTTGAAGGGAAGGATTAGAAAATCGAAAAGTATGTAAATTTCTTACAGAAAAATAAGTGAAATCGTTCAAGGAAAAAAAATTATGAGAATCCAAACAATTTTTAGGATGGCCGGGTTTTGAGTTGGTGAGTGTACATTGCTTAATTCTATCTTTTTAATACAAAAATACTTCACGTTTGAGCATTTCCAACTGAACTTTAATAACTACGAAATCGAAATTTTATTTGACGTTTTCCATAAAATCAGAACGGGATCGTATTCAACGGAGATCTTCAAAATAGAGGGTACAAAATGAAAAGTAAATACGAAGTAAAAATCGACTCTTCGATTGAATTACGTCCTGTTCAAAAGTCAACATTATACGTTTCGAATTCTTCTCTCCACTTCCGATTTCAATTCGTTCAAGAATGGAGCTTTGAATATCGAATTTGTTAGAACGTTAAATAACAACGTTGCATTTCCGGAGAGAAGAAATAAAAATATTCGAGGAATATTCTCACTTGAAAATATTGGAGCTGACGCTGAATTGATGAAGTGGAAGTATATAAAAATTATTACTCGAACATTTTATGTCGAAGAAGTTTCGTAAATTTCTATAATATGGCTTCTACTATGGATTTCGGAGAGTTTGGATCGTTCGGGATGTCGAGCTGTCTTACTTCGTTGAATATCGGGGGATAACTTCATATTATGGAAGAAAAATATCATCAGGTTCTCGTGTCAGAAATTGCTGAAATATTGATTATCTATGCAAACATCCAGAATGTAGAATTGTTTTTGATGATGAGTTTATTGAAGGTAAGTGCAAGATAGCTAACTCCCAATCACAAACACTAGATTTTAAGTTAGAGTCTTTATATCTCCAAAAGCGTTGGTTCTGAGGGGAAAAGTATTCAGAAAGTCGAGTGTTCAGATGAAAACAAATCGAGACATCTGAAATAATTGAAGCAGCAAATGAAGATGAATACATTAATATACATACATCCAAATTTATATGAAATCACTCGGTATTTCACATTATTGACATTGTCACCTCACAATACTAAAAAGATTATCCTTATAAAAATAATATGATGAACGGCGCCCAAATATTTCTTTTATACCGTAGCATTACATAGCTCCATCTATTGAAATTCATGAGAACAAAGTTAATCCGTATCGTGCTCTATGCGAAATAGGGAAATCCCACAGATATCAGGGGAAATCCCCTTAAAACTATATACTCATTTCTTTGTTTTTA
This sequence comes from Cryptolaemus montrouzieri, assembly GCA_013387265.2. Lineage (NCBI taxonomy): Eukaryota > Metazoa > Arthropoda > Insecta > Coleoptera > Coccinellidae > Cryptolaemus > Cryptolaemus montrouzieri. The sequence continues at coordinate 31,610,828 of JABFTP020000144.1, read as the reverse complement.
TTTATTTAACACAAATGCGAAAGTGATGTGAGTGAACAACAAACTTCAATTATTTGGTTATAGCCCTAATTTGAGATCCGGAAACGGTCCAGGGTACTTAAAATTAATATATAAAAATATTCTGTATATTTTTGTGCGAAGTGTGACTATAAAAATAATTCAGAAAATTATTTATATTATCCGTCGGCGCAAAAAATCATAATTATGGTAAGTGTCTTTGTTTAATTAATCAGCATATGGGCGCATTCATATAAACAGCAGGTATTCATGTAAAATTTAAAGGTTATTTTACTGAAAAACTCAAAGTAAAGTTTTATTAAAAATTTTATTAAAATTAATACAGAGTGTAACAAAAGTAACTTAAGTAACGAAAGGGGACATTCCATCTAATCAATACGAACAACTTTTACTATGGGGTCAACTCTGAAGTCGCGAAAAAAATTAGTTATTCCATTACATTTGTGTGCAGTAGGTATGAACATTTTTTTTCGCAGTAGTATTGTGATTATTATTGTGATTTAAAGGGTATTTTTTCTGTTATACAACTTAAGAGTGAAGATTTATAAAAAATATTAAAATTATACCTATACAGGGTGTAACAAAAGTAACTTCAATACCGTAAGGAGTCATTCTACACATAAATACGATCAACTTTTAGTATAGGGTCAACGGTGAAATCGCGAAAAAAAATAACTATTCCATACAAACTGTATGGAAAAGCTGATTTTTTTTCGCGATTTCAGTGACTGAGACTATTAGAATCTGAAAAAAAACAATGGTGTGATGTATTGGAAAGGATCATAGCTGTTATAAAACTTTTATCTCATCAATGTCTGGCGTTTAGGGGCTTGTCCTAAATATTATATGAGCATGATAATGGTAATTTTCTCAAAGCAATAGAAATGATAGCATCCTTTGATTCAGTTATGCGGGAACATATTCACAGAATTCAAGCCTCGAAATTCGATTCAACTCGCATGACTCACTATTTAGGAGATCAGATTCAGAATGAAATCATTGATTTACTCGGCACGACCATAAAAAATTATATCCTGAACAGTCAGAGAATCAAAATATTTCTCTATCATATTAGATTGCACACCAGATGTAAGTCACACAGAACAAATTACAGTTATACTAAGGTATGTTGTTTTGAACAGTGAAACTAAAAATGTTACAATATGCGAAAGTTTTATTGGCATCTGTCCGATAACCAGCTCCACAGGTGACGGACTATTAAATTTTGTTTTAGATTTATTTTCGCAATTAAACCTTGATATTAAAAACTTACGTGGCCAAGGTTATGAAAATGGTTCTAATATGCGTGGAAAACACAATGGATTACAAAAAAAAATATTGGAAATGAATAGTCGTGCATTTTACGTTCCATGCTCGGCGCATGGTCTCAATTTGGTCGTTAACGATGCGGCAATTTAATGCGGCAAATATAACGCACGACACGGTCAACTTTTTCAACTTAATTCAAGAAATTTACGTTTTCTTTTCGTCTTCTACCAAAAGGTGGTTCATAATTTGCAAGCATTTACCAGATTTAAAACTAAAGGCATTAAGTGCCACGCGATGGTCTAGCAGAATCGATGCAGTCAAACCTTTACGGTATCACCTCGAAAAAATATTTGACGCTTTACTTGAAATATCAGATAACAATTCGTCGGAATGGGATTGTACAACAACTCACAAAGCACATTCGCTTGCTTTGAATATTCAAAATTATAGATTTATTTGCTTAGTTGTAATTTGGTTAGATATTTTAAACGAAATTAATGCTATTAGCAAAATGATGCAAAACCCCACAATAAATACTCAAATCTGCATAAATTTGTTAAATAAATTGATTCATAAATTCACCGAATATCGCACAGATGAGCATTTCGAAAGAGTGTTAGAAGAAGCTACCACTATGGCTCGGGAACTTAATGTAGATGCAGATTTTCCGCCTATAGATACCGTTCGTCCACGAAGAAAACCAACTCAATTTCAGTATGAACAGAGTGATGAAGTCTTACTAGACCCTAGAACAAAATACAAGGTAGATGTTTTTTTTAGGATCCTGGACCAAACCTTAACTTCTTTAAAACGTAGATTCGATGAGTTGGAAACTTTTACCGACGTTTTCACCAATAATAACTTGTTTAGTTACTCCAAATATGATTTAATGAAACATTGTAAAGATTTGAATGTGAAGCTAAAAGATAGTTCAAGTAGTGACGCAGATATTGACGGTATAGATATGTTTAATGAAATCAATACTTTAAAGTTGCATTTAACTGAAAACCAGTCTAATGATCCACAAACCCTATTGCAATACATTTTTGCTAATGAAATAATGTCAACATTTACGAATACAGCAATAGCGCTAAGGATACTACTTACATTGCCGGTTTCAGTTGCATCTGGTGAAAGGTCATTTTCAAAGTTAAAAATAATAAAAAACTATTTGAGATCAACTATGCACCAGCAAAGAGTAAGTAATTTAGCAATAATTTCAATTGAATATGAGATTCTAAATAGACTAGACACCAAAAAAATTATAGCTGATTTTGCCAACATGAAGGCAAGAAAGGTGCAGTTTCTGTGAAATAAGTTAATACCTATACCTACCTACATAATATGTATAAACTGCACCTTTCTTGCCTTCATTTTTTCATTTAATGTCGTATTAGTGTATCTATCTTGTATAAAATAACCTAATATAACATAGTTTTTCACTGTACAGCATTTTTTTTTCACATTTTTATAAACACCTAAGTTTTGTAGTTAGATAGGGGCGGCACGATAGGAATTGCACACCGGCGTTCAAACCGCTAGCAGCGGGCCTGACTTTGACTACTTGTGAAGAATGAAGTTTTTTGTTGTGAAAAAAACTGGATTGAATGATAAGAAATGTTGAATTATCAACAGATGTTCGGGATATTGTACTCAGTCGTCAATGAGATTCGAAACTGTGAATTTCAAAATTTAAAAAAGCCAATAATCATTATTGAAAATGCCTTACGTTAGATTGTGCGATGAGCAGAGAGGTCGAATAATGCCTCTCGCTAAAGAAGCGGTGCAAATGGGCCTAGAAGAAGTCGTAGGAAGCTTACTTCTGAAGAAGAAGACTGCTTTTTGTGCCAAAATGCAAGAAGAGACCCTAGTGCGTCGCACCCCATACTCTAAAGGCAATTTCTGGAAGCAACAGGCATCAGTGTATCATTCGAAATGATTCGTCAAAGACTGCGTTCCAGGGTTTATACAGCAGCGGGCCCTTAATAGTTCCAGAGCTAACCAGACAACAAAAATTAACAGACTTAATTGGTGTATCGAGCACCAAAATCGGAATATTGAGAATTGGCGATATTTTCTTTTTTGGGATGAGACCAGAATTGGTGTTTGATCAGATGACCGCAGTATTCGGGTTTTAAAGGGTCGTGGAAGACAAGCTAGACTCCGAGCAACAAGACAAATTCCGAAATACCAAGGGGACAGAGTGATGTTTTGGGGTGGCATTCTGCTGAGAGGCAAAACAAATTTGATTGCGTTTGCTGCGAGTGAAACGGCTAGAAATTACGTGCAGCTAATGTTAGAGCCCATGGTAAGACTCTGGCGAGTGGCCCATAGTGAGAATTTTACTTTTATGCAAGATAATGCTGCTCCGCGGACCAGTAACTTTGCGCGACATCATCTTGAAACAGAGGCAATCGCTATTTTGGACTGGTCAGCTTGATCTCCAGACCTAAATCCTATTGGACATTTATGGGATAATCTCAAAACAAAAATTAAATCGCGCTAGGATAATCCAAGAACCCCACAACAGCTAATCCAAGCCGCCACAGAAGAGTGGCAGAATATCACCCCAGAGAAGGTCAAAAACCTAATCCAAAGCATACCTAGATAGATTCAGGCTTGTATCAGGGTACGAGGAGGTAAAACAAGCTACTGAGGTCGAGAAAAAAATACCTTTTCCGTGAGAAAACAATTTTTAATTCTATTACTACATTTGGAAAGAGTCTCTTAGTTTCTTTCTCAAAATGAACCTTAATTCATTCTATTTTTCAATCGAAATATTTCAAAAAGGATCAATTCTTACAATCCTTCAAAATTTTCAAAATCCCTGAGGTTTTATTCAAAATATCGTGTGATTCCTTATAAATTTGGTTGTGTGTATGCGCCAAGATGCAATTTGTTCGATTTTTGGGGGAAACATGGATCTCCATAACTACGAAAATTTATGGAAATACAGATCTATAATATAATCTGTCCAAATGAATCAACAAATACAGGTAACAATTGAATTGATAAATATTTCGGTTACCTGAACATTTTTGAATTGAAGGTTGCCGCAAAATTTTCTGAGGAATTTCTTCAATTTTCCCGAAAACCCTGTTGACTGGTTAACCCTGTTATGTGAGACGAGAAGATCCACTTCAGTTTCTTTGCCTTCGTGGTCAGGACTGGAATTTGGTACAGAATCTGTATCTCTCAAGGGCGGCGATCTTGAGACGCTACCAACCTGAAAATAAAAGATATATATAAGATATATACAGACCAATCAACAACCATGCAACAGAATAGTTATGTCAGGCACATTCTTCCCCTAAAATTAAGTGCACGCACCTGAATAAATCAAGATAATGTTTCGATTGTTTTATTCATAATGGAGTATCTGAGGTATTCAAGAATCAGGTATTCTGCAATTTTAACAGTCAAAAGGTAGAGTTAGATGGGTTTCCTGTTCATTTTAGATGTGATGTGCTATCTAAACAGTTTCCAGATTAATGGAGAAGAAGAGCTGGACCTTACAAATGGCTAGCTAGATCATCTGAGCTGTCATGTCTAGAGTTCGTCCTTGGAGACCATGAGAAGAGCATAGTCGACGCAGCTTCACCAAACTCCGGAAGATATAAAAAACAGAATAAAAAATACATTTACGTTGATTACACCAAACCTACTAGAGTTCCGATATGCCAAGGTATTCTTCTTCTTCTCGACGTGCCATCTCCATCAATGAAGGTTGGATATCACAACGGCAAATCTCTCTCTGTCTTCAGCGGTTCTGATGAGCTCTTCGAAGTTCATGCCAGTCCACTGACGTATGTTCCTCAGCCATGACAGTTTTTTCCGTCCTAGACCCCGTTTGCCCTCGATCTTTCCCTTGATGATGAGCTGTGCGTAACGGTATTTGTCGTTTCTCAGGATGTGACCTAGGTATGCAGTTTTACGGACTTTTACAAGTTTGAATAGTTCTCGTTCTGTTCCAATCCTGCGCAAGACTTCTTCGTTCGTGGTATGCGATGTCCATGGTATTTTGAGAATTCTGCGATATGTCCACATCTCGAAAGCTTCTAGTTTGTTGATTGTTTGTGTTTTTAGGGTCCATGTTTCGACTCCGTACAAGGGAGTAGACCATACATAACATTTTGAGAGTCTTAAACGCAGGTCGAGACTGATTCGTGAGTCGCAGAGGAGCTTTCTGAGTCGTACAAAACAGTTTCTGGCTTGTTCTATCCTCGATCCTATTTCTGTGTCTGGATCTAGTTTGTTGTCTATCCAGCATTCCAAGTATTGAAACCTATCCACTTCTTCTAATATCTTTCCGTTTATTTGGATTGGTTGTGGAACATTCTTTGACTTTTTGATTATCATTACCTTGGTTTTCTTCACGTTTATTTTGATACCGAACTCATTGCAGGTATTGCTAACGCTGTTGAGGAGTCGCTGTAGACCCTCATCCGAGTCAGCGATCAAGACAGTATCGTCAGCGTATCTGATGCTGTTTATGTTTACGCCAAGGTATAGATCGCACTAAACGGTGAGGAAGCTTCGAATTGTAAAACACCTGTAGAAATGTTTCATTTCCTTATTACCGAATCAATGCCTGACGATATTGTTCATTTACTGATATACATATATTCGAGTCCATAAAAAAGATGTTTCTTGTAAAAGAGAAGCAAAGGAGACGAGCATAACCGAAGTGAAAGATCTTATCGGATTATTACTCATAGCTGAACTTTAGATATGAACAACTTAAACATTCAAGAAATGTGGGAAACAATTGAAATCTCGCTGATATTTTCAGGGCCATCATGTCGATAGAGAGGTTCTATTCCTTGCTTAGGCATCTGTGATTTGATGAAATAAACACCAGAACAGAACTTACTAGTTCTGGGTATATGGCTAATAAACATGCCAAATATGTTAAAAAATATATACACTTATTGACGCAAAATCATTTTATATCAGCAATTTAGAAGTGTACGCTGGGAAACAACCTCCAGGGCAGTTCGAACATTGATAATTCAGTAAACACATTGGTTGAGAGGTCATCTCAAAATAGTGTCATCACTGGCTGCAACAATACTATCAATAAGTTTTTTACTTCGATACTTCTCTTGAATCCTTGCGTTAAAAGATTTCACCTCATTTTTTGAACACCAAAGATGCCCGACTTCAAAAGACCACCAGTGAAAAATAGCCTGACACACGTAGAGTTCACACCAGATGTTGTGAAGAAACATCTCATGAACTTGAAAATTCAATCCTCTCCTGGTTTAGATGACCTGAGACCCATTTTTCTGAAGAGATGCGCTGATGTTCTGTGTGTACGACTTTCGTGGATGATGTCACTTTCTATCGATAAATCAAAGGTGCCATCAGCCTGGAAAATATCATACATCACACCCATCTTCAAAAAAGGCGACAAACTTAATCCGCTCAGTTATAGATCAATTAGTTTACTGTCTGTGCCGTCAAAGATAATGGAATCGATAATTGTTGATGAAGATTGACTGAATTTTTAACCCAACACACAATTATTCCCCATAAACAGCATGGACTTGTGAAGGGAAGATCCACTACCGCCTATCTTTTTACTTGCCTGAATGACTGGACACAAGCCTACGATCGAAAAATACCAACTGATGTAATATACCTCGATTTTGCGAAAGCCTTCGATAGAGTGACAGCTAAAAGATTGATTCATAAAATTAAATTATTAGGAATACGTGGGAAACTCCTCCGTTGGACAAGCGATCATCTATCGGGTAGAATTTTCTCAGTAAGAGTTGATGGCGCTCTGTCTTCAGAACGGCTTGTCGTAAGTGCTGTGCCCCTGGTGTTCTATTCTATTCATAATTTTCGTCAGTGATCTTGCTCTTCATATAAAATCGAGTAAGTCATTTTACGCTGATGACGCGAAGTTATAAGCTAACGCCCTCACAGACTCTATGAAACTAGAAGATCTCAATGCAATTAACAAGTGGTGTAGTGATTGGCGCCTGAGTCTTAATATCGCGAAGTGCGTTTTCTTGCATATCGGAACTGGTAATCCTTCTGCTCCGTATTTTATTGACGGACGTCCGCTCAGTGTTGTGTCTTCTCATGTCGATCTGGATGTGATTATCAACTCTGATCTCACATGGTTTGAGCACATAATAACTATATGCAAACGTGCTAACACTCTGATATATCTTATTCATAAATCCTTCGTTCGCCTTTCGTTCTCTAGCTGCATAACATTGTACAAGTCGTGTGTTCGTTAGATTTTCGAATATGCGGTTGCGGTTTGGTATCCAGAACTTGCCCGCGATCTAATTGTGCTGGAGAGCGTTCAGCGATGTGCCACACGTATCTGCTTCGGAAACATCAGTCACTCGTATGGCGAGAGGCTGACTACAGCCAACCTGTTAACTGTTGAGCAACGGCGTTTTCGCGGAGACTTAATCCTCAATATCGGGTGGTCAAGGACATCTATGCGAACCTCAGGACACTTTTTGTAACGAATGAGGACTCTCAACTTCGTGGTCATAGTAGGAAATTGTAGAGGGAAAAATTCTTCACTCTCCAGAGAGAGAATTTTTTGGTTGATCGAGTGTTTAGTGCGTGGAATGGATTTCCTGGTGAGGTTGTGAATTGTGACTCAGTTAACAGCTTCAAAAACAGAATTGACAGCATACTCTTCTGATGTATTTTTTCGTAATGGTTTTTTTTCCTATTCATTGGCTGCATTATTGTTTAACTGAAATTTGTTGATATTCGGCTTATATAGAGCTTCTGTCCTCTTCCTTGAATGATTATATAGTAATAGTATTAATCTTTTTCCATTTCCATGTATGGACATTTCATAAAGCAACCAAAGGTGGTGTTCAGGGAAAATACTCTGTTGGAAGAATGAATCGCCATTGAGGTTTTTTTTCAATTATGAATATTGCCGTTATAAACAGCTAATACTGAACATTTTATGCTACGCCGATCGTATCTGAAAGAAATTGCAATGATCGTCGTCAAGCAATGTATAAACACAAGGTCTTCTACACACATTCAATATTTCTTTGAAGAACCAAATTACTCGCTTTGTATCAGCAGAGCAAGCATCATCATCAGAAGGAAAGCAAATGCAGTATGTGTCCATCAAAGAAAAAGAGGTGCACGAAAAGTGTGTTGCAGATGCCCAAATTAACTGTGAAATAAAGATTGCACATACTTGTGTGAAGACTGTTGGATAAAGTATATCCTGTCGATTAGAGTTTGATAAATATGTTGATCTATCATTACTGATCTGTGTATTATTTAAAACCTGGGAAAACAAATCAATTCAACTACTGTATTTCTACTCAAAATGGTAAGAAACGCTCCCCACGAGCCTACTTACGTTTCGAAGGAAGACGCGCATGCTCTAGGGTTAAATGTGGTGGTTACTTGTAAAATCCCGATTTCATTTCTTCATTTTGATTTTCATTGTGTGCCAAGCAAAAACATCAAACTTCGTTGGCATATATCAGAACACATCCAAAAACGAACATGTTTTAATAGTTAGTTGCCTATGAAAAATATGAAATATGGAAATTGTACGATAATTCCTTGTATCAGTATAATGTGGTATCGAAAATCTTTGTTCCTCATAATATACAGGGTGTATTTGAATACGTGCAAAAGATTTCACTAGCTGATTCCTCAAGCCATTTTATGACGAGAAGTTCGCCTGAATATATTCGCGAACGCTTCTTTACCCAAATACGAGGCGTTAAAATCTTCAGATTATTTCAGTGTTTGTTCTTATGATTACTACACTTTTTCAGATACTCAGTTCGAATCCGCCACAAAGATGCCTTTTTAAAATCTACATTATCACATCACAGAAGCAATATCGAAATCGTGCACTTTCTACCCCCCCCAACTTTGTTACATTACGCCCCGGAACCAAAATTTTGTTATCATTTTTTCCTTATGGCACAGTTTTTGTGTGAAAAATTGATCAATTCTATGTGTACGTTGGAAACATTATTAATAATAAAAAAACAAGTACTGTGTTTTAAGGAATTTTACTTAATAATTGCGATTCGTAACGCGTTTCACTACACCGTAGCTTCTTCAGACGAATGATTATGCAGAAAAATGTAAATGAGAATATAACTATAAATGTTCTTGAGTAATTAAAAGCTTATTGGTCGCCTCATCCTAAGTGGTTATTTATGACAGGTATATCCAATAAAATTAAGGAATAGATTGCTCCCCGAAAAGATTCAATAGAGGTGAAGGGCTTAAATCGACTTGTTCATTGATGAGTCTACCTGAGTGTTTGTATTTATTTATTTCTAAAGTTTCCCAAAGATCTACCTTCCAATATTTATTATCTGTATGCAAAATTTCAAACTGTGGGTCGAAGGAATGATTATTTTCTAAGAGATGATTCGCGTAATTTGAATCTGATTTTTTATTTGAAAAACTGCGTTTATGTTCCGATATTCTAAACATTTGGATTTCAGTGATCGCCAACCAGAAGCAATATCTTTTAATAGATCCAAAGGGCACAGAAATTTTGAATATATCGCAGCAAATTGGGTATAGACAAGGATCGGTTCACTGCAGACAACATTTACAATATTGACAAGTCTGGCTTCTCAACTTTTCAAAAGAAGCCCCAGAAAATTGTAAGGAAAAAGGGAAGAAGAAGAACAGCTGTAATTACCAGCGACAAAAGAGAATTGAATACAACGGCTGAGTACTGCACCAATGCAGCCTGACATTTTGTGCCTCCCATGATCGTTTTCAAAAGAGATAGATACTCACCATTGTTAGCACAAGAGCACCACCAGGAAATAGTCAAAAACTTCATTGATGATAATTTTCATAAAGAGGTATAACGATTAGGCCTATTTCAGTTCATAAGAGGCACTTGGTATTTCATTTGGATAGTGAAGCACGATTTAGGTTAGGTTAGGTTAGTGCCACTCCAGAGTCAACCAGTATCCCGAGAGCCGTTGGGTTCAATAAATCTCAAGTAGATCGTTTTTATGATAATCTGTTCCAGCTTCAGGAAAAATATAGTTTTCCAGCTTCCAAAATTTACAATGCTGGTGAAACGGGAGTCTCGATGGTTCACAAAAATGAGAAAAAATATTTCTACTAAGGGAAAAAAGCAAGTAGGCAAATTGACATCTGGTGAGAGGGGCGAAACATCACCTTTGTGTTTGCGATGAGTGTGACTGGTCATATTGTACCTCTTATTTTCATCTTCCCTAGAAAACGGATGGATAAAGATAGTCAATTGATGATTGGAACTCCACCGGAAAGCATAGCTATTCCACAAGAAAGTGGATGGATGAGTGGTGAGATATTCCTAAAGTGGCACCAGTACTTCAAACAGCACGCACAGCCTTCAAGTGAACACCCTGTTCTTCTGATTCTCAATGGATATGGGAACCATAAAGAATTGGCAGTGATAGAGTTTGCTCGTGCTAATCACATCCATATGCTCAGCACACCACCACACACAACTCACAAAGGTCAACCGTTGGACTAGGTATTTTTCGAGTCGTTCAAGTCTGCATTCAGTTCAACAAGTGCCATGTGGATGAGGCAAAACCCTAGAGCGAGAATTTCATACTAAGACATCGCTTCCCTTGTCCATCCAGCTTTCACTAAGGCAGCTAGACTAGAAATAGCACAAAATGGGTTCAAATGCACTGGAATTTATCTATTTAATAGGGAGATTTTTACTGATTTAGATTTTTTTCCATCGTCAATAACAAATATCGAACAGGAACCAGTTTTGGATAAGACTTCTGAGCAGCCATGAACCAGCATAAGATCAAAATCATCCAGAAGTTTCAATCCGCAGCCTCCACTAGCGGCTTCCAATAGCCAACAATTATTTCTCACCAGCAACCATCCACCAGTTGCGCCCAGCAGTCGACTTCTACTCAGGCATCACAACCATCACTAAGTGGCAGCACGCAGCCACCTAGTTCGAAAAATAGTGCAGAACCAGTTGCTTCTCCTGGTTTGAATGCATTGCTTCAAAAATTGTCCCCTATCCCTGAAGCCTCAAGGAAGCGTCTTGTAGCCCATTCTCGAAAAACCCAAAAAAAAGAGATTCTGACATCCTCTCCATTTGAAAATGCACTAGTATCCAAGGATACAACTGATTGAAAAAAAGCAACAATTAGTCAAATGAGATCGAGAAAAATATCCAGAATTTAACTAGGGAAGAGACAAATCATGATACAGAACGCATCATTTGTGGGGAAACCTTCGATGAAGACTGGATTCAGTGTCACAAGTGCAAAAAATGGACTCATGAGGAATGTGTGGGCATTGATCCATCGTCACCTTTCTACTATTGTGATGTTTGCAAATCGATAGTCATTTTTTTTGTGTCCGGGGCAATCCCCCAGAAATGATTGTGACAATTATTTGACAGTGCCTTCTTACCTTCATTACAGTAATAAAAATGAGAATTTTCATTTCTTTTTTCATTAGTATTCAGAGGAATATATTTTGTTTATTATATAGATTGAAAATTGATCTTTTTTTCTCACTGTTTTTTTTTGTAATCCTGAGTTTTACTTGGCCGAGGCTACCCGACTCTCCCCTAGTACTACTCCCTATGCAATTCAAAAGTTTTGTTTTTATAAATTTCCATTTTCCAATTGACCTCTTTCAGTCATTACGCAGGAGTCTAATCTTCGACATATTCGTTTGAAGATCTCAGGATTATCTTGAATGACTCTACAAGTAATGATAATGCGGTATTTTAACTCTTCTTAGTCTTGTAGAGGAGTCCTGTAAATCCACGTGTTCAGATGTTTCCAAATTGAAAAGTGTATTGGCTTCAGATCAGGAGAACGAGTTTGCCATCATTGGGGTCCACCTCGGCCTATTCAGTGATCCGGATATATTTCGTTCAAATGTTGACGTACTCTTATACAGAAATGAGCAGGACCGCTATCGTGCATGTACAACATTCCCTTCTTGTCACCTAAAGTACTAGGATCAAGTAGATCCGACAGCTATTCGGTTAGGAACTGATTGTATAACTCCCTATTCAATCTAGGTAGAAAGAAATGTGAACCAATTAGATGATCTCTTATCATTCCAATACACACGTTCAAAGCTGTTGAGCTTCAACAAGAGCATAAGGATTTTTATCTGCCATATGTGGTTGTTTTTTTCATTGAATTTATTTAAAGTCGAGTCTACAGCGAGGTTCTTAGGTACTGTTCAGCCACAAAATTACAAGATTATGAACATACAATAATCGAATAATAATTGATATGTATTCATGAAACTTATTCTCAGAGGTGAAAATTCAAAAGACTAGGAATGGAGGCAAGGGGAACTACAAGGACGACGAACACTGCAAATATAATGGAGCATGAGAAAAACGAATTGGAAAAGCAGAAGGTAAACAAGAAACAAATTAAAAAGCCACAACGCACCAATAAATAAAAATAGGCCAAAACTACAAAAGGAACAGCATAACATTTTGCGTTCACTTGACTTTGCACTTTAGAGTTTTGAGACTGATCACGAGTCCCTGGTGGAGCCATTTCGGTAAGTGACTCGACCCACCAGGGTTTTATGAGTCAGATTTCTGGATGAAACCGATCACAGGTGTTCCGCACTTGCCACTATATTTTATTTTAATTATTTATTTAAGATTATTGAAGTACGTCTACCAGTTACTGACGTTTCTAAAGATATATGTGGTTGTTGTGGTTATTTATAATGTCATCTAGAAAAACTTACTTTTTGAATAAAACAGTTTCCAGAAATTCAGGTTATTGTCTAATCATATCTACTATCTAAAGCGAAAATACCGGACGGTTAGGAAAATCACGAGGTAACAATACCTGGACTCGTACATAGTATGGATATAAGAGCTGATTTTTTAAGATGGCAAATATCGTCATATGATTAACATGTATATATAGAGCTTTATTCTTAGTGTTATGTATCGGGTAGCTCGTCCATTAAATTAAGCACAGTTTCTGCTAATTCTGGTGTTCTAAAATCCCGGTGGTGACCACACTTAGGTTTTCTTGTCTTTAAGCAACCTTTTGTCTCAAAGTCGGTGATTAAACAATCCAAAGAAAGTATGATGATGAGCAACACGTTGAGAGTACTTTTCAGCATATCTTCTCGACGCTCCTTAGGAATTACCGTTGGAGACGAAATGCATGTCATCCATTTCTGCGTTTGAAAAAACCTCCATCTTAATGAAAATCCGATAGAGTCGCTGCAACTTCCACTGTCTATCAGCGAAATATCAGTGAATTAATAACAATTAATTTATAGTTGTTCATAAAAAATCAACATGACATCTGTCTACTAGTGAAATCAATCACCGAACGATTATAATGTTTCCATTTGAATTTGGGAGGCTTTTACTTGGTAAAATTCCATTATCAATAATAAAAAAACAAGTACTGTGTTTTAAGGAATTTTACTTAATAATTGCGATTCGTAACGCGTTTCACTACACCGTAGCTTCTTCAGACGAATGATTATGCAGAAAAATGTAAATGAGAATATAACTATAAATGTTCTTGAGTAATTAAAAGCTTATTGGTCGCCTCCTCCTAAGTGGATATTTATGACAGGTATATCCAATAAAATTAAGGAATAGATTGCTCCCCGAAAAGATTCAATAGAGGTGAAGGGCTTAAATCGACTTGTTCATTGATGAGTCTACCTGAGTGTTTGTATTTATTTATTTCTAAAGTTTCCCAAAGATCTAACTTCCAATATTTATTATCTGTATGCAAAATTTCAAACTGTGGGTCGAAAGAATGATTATTTTCTAAGAGATGATTCGCGTAATTTGAATCTGATTTTTTATTTGAAAAACTGCGTTTATGTTCCGATATTCTAATATTAAAATTTCTATGTGTTCTACCAATGTAGAAATTATCACAGTCATTGCAATTCAATCTATAAACACCTGATTTATTGTTTTTACCTGGTTTGGTTTTATTATTTTTATATATTTGCCTAAATTATTATTAGTTTGGAAAGCTATGTTGAAATTATTGCTACTTAAGAATGATTTCAGTTTCTCACTTGTAATGCCAACGTAGGTTAAGGTGTTGAATTTTTGTTTCAATTTATCGACAGGGTAAACTTCATTCAATGCGATTCTACTTTGTTTTTTATTTAAAATATTATTTATTAGTTTGGGATTGTAACCATTATTTTTGGCTATTTGTTTAATCAAATTTAGTTCTTTGTTGAAATTTTCTGGTGATAGCGGGATGTTAATCAATCTATGAATAAAACTATTGAATGCTGACATTTTATGTTGATATGGATGACACGACGAGTTATGTATTATAATATCTGTATGTGACGGCTTATGGTAAATTGCGAAAACATGTTTTCCATTTTCATTCGAAATTGTTACGTCTAAGAAATTTATCGAATTATTGCTTTCTATTTCGGTTGTGAATGCAATTTTTGGATGTAATGAATTTATATGATTTTCGAATTTTTTTTCAACTGTCTATCTGTTCCTGTGAAGCAAATAATGATATCGTCTACATAGCGATACCAGTATAAACAATATTTACTGAGTGGATGATTATAAATCAATTTCTCTAAGTTATTCATGAAAATTTCTGCTAACAAAGGACTCAACGGATTGCCCATAATCAAGCCGTCTTCAATAGTATAATATATTATACTATTGAAGACGGCTTGATTATGGCCATATCCATTGAGAATCAGAAGAACAGGGTGTTCACTTGAAGGCTGTGCGTGCTGTTTGAAGTACTGGTGCCACTTTAGGAATATCTCACCACTCATCCATCTACTTTCTTGTGGAATAGCTATGCTTTCCGGTGGAGTTCCAATCATCAATTGACTATCTTTATCCATCCGTTTTCTAGGGAAGATGAAAATAAGAGGTACAATATGACCAGTCACACTCATCGCAAACACAAAGGTGATGTTTCGCCCCTCTCACCAGATGTCAATTTGCCTACTTGCTTCTTTCCCTTAGTAGAAATATTTTTTCTCATTTTTGTGAACCATCGAGACTCCCGTTTCACCAGCATTGTAAATTTTGGAAGCTGGAAAACTATATTTTTCCTGAAGCTGGAACAGATTATCATAAAAACGATCTACTTGAGATTTATTGAACCCAACGGCTCTCGGGATACTGGTTGACTCTGGAGTGGCACTAACCTAACCTAACCTAAATCGTGCTTCACTATCCAAATGAAATTCCAAGTGCCTCTTATGAACTGAAATAGGCCTAATCGTTATACCTCTTTATGAAAATTATCATCAATGAAGTTTTTGACTATTTCCTGGTGGTGCTCTTGTGCTAACAATGGTGAGTATCTATCTCTTTTGAAAACGATCATGGGAGGCACAAAATGTCAGGCTGCATTGGTGCAGTACTCAGCCGTTGTATTCAATTCTCTTTTGTCGCTGGTAATTACAGCTGTTCTTCTTCTTCCCTTTTTCCTTACAATTTTCTGGGGCTCCTTTTGAAAAGTTGAGAAGCCAGACTTGTCAATATTGTAAATGTTGTCTGCAGTGAACCGATCCTTGTCTATACCCAATTTGCTGCGATATATTCAAAATTTCTGTGCCCTTTGGATCTATTAAAAGATATTGCTTCTGGTTGGCGATCACTGAAATCCAAATGTTTTTCAAGAAATGAGTAACCTTTTTGTCCTGCTTATTGTCTTTTCTGTTTGCGAATCCAAACATTTGCTTTTCCATGTTGAGCAATATCTGGGAATCTTTTCGAGAAGCTGTAGTAAAAATCTTTTCCGGATATTTTTTCCCCTTGTTGAATCTATGAGGAATGTTTAGTTGCTCTGCGAATTGGAAAGCCAGTTTCAACAATTCCGGTTCCGTAAGTGGCATCAGCCTATTATCTAGATCGATAACATGTTCATGAAGTTACAGATCTTAATCGTTGGAAAATGTGTGCTCCAACCTCCACAATTTCGGCTTGAACTATGTTTCTCCTCCATTATCTATAGCTTTTATTTTATCCTGGAGCGTACTTCTTGGAACACCATACCGTTTAGTAGCTCTTCTTATAGATAGATTTCTTTCCTGAACACTCCGGATTGCTCTTTCCATAGTATTTTATTCCAAATTTCCTCTAGTTCTTTTTCTCACTTTGAATTTTGGCATTTTCTGTGAAGAAAACATCAGCTTTTCACTTATTTCTTCCCTATTGCAGTACAAAAGTGACTTCAACATAAAGATAAGAAGACGACTCGACATGACAGAGCAACTGGAATTCATAGTTTCACTACTTAATTCCTAAAATCCAAAAATTCACTATTCATGAAATGGCCGCAGCTGCTCGACAAACAAGTGTCCGATTCCACCCGACCGATTCGATCCTATGATGTCATGTCTATCTCCATTATCAATATGAACAAATTCAAATATGTAACATATTTTTGAACTATAATTACAACCTTTCTAAATTAGTAAAATTCCACGGAAAGATACCTACATTGTACTAAAAAAACTGAGTTTGAGAAGTACACAGACAAAAGAACCCACACTAGTATATGATCGACTGACACGCGTTGTTCACTGGATTGACACGGCTCATAGACTAGACATATATATAGTATATATATGCTGCTGCCGTTATTTTGACGTGGCGCCTGTTAATGTATGTCTGCGGGATTTTCTGGAACTAGCTTAGGCGGGAGTTTCCGCCAACCGACTCTCCCCTATACTAAAGTTGTAGGAGTAGAAAGGATACGTGACCTATGAAAAAGTACCGCCCTGTAGTTTTTCATAATTGCTTCTGTTATCTGATTATGTAAATTTTAGAAAGTTACCTATGTGCCAAATTTAAACTGAGTATCTGAAAAACTGTACTAATCATAAGAAAAAAAAATAACTGAAGAAATCTGAAGGTTTCAACATCCTGTATGTAGAATGTTGTACATGCACGATAGCTCTCCTGCTCATTTCAGTATAAGAGTATGTCAACATTTGAACGAAATATATCCGGATCACTGGATAGGCCGAGGTGGACCCCAATGATGGCAATTTCGTTCCCCTGATCTGAATCCAATACACTTTTCTACTTGGGAACATTTGAAAACGTTGGTTTACAGGACCTATGAAAAAGTACCGCCCTGTAGTTTTTCATAATTGCTTCTGTTATCTGATTATGTAAATTTTAGAAAGTTACCTATGTGCCAAATTTAAACTGAGTATCTGAAAAACTGTACTAATCATAAGAAAAAAGAGAACTGAAGAATTCTGAAGGTTTCAACATCCTGCATCTCTGTAACGAAGTGTTAGCATGTGCATGCAAACTTTTCATCACAAAAGTGCTTTGGGAATCATCTAATTGGTCCACATTTCTTTCTACCTAGATTGAATAGGGAGTTATACAATCAGTTTCTAACCGAAGAGCTGTCGGATCTACTTGATCCTAGTACTTTAGGTGACAAGAAGGGAATGTTGTACATGCACGATAGCGGTCCTGCTCATTTCTGTATAAGAGTACGTCAACATTTGAACGAAATATATCCGGATCACTGGATAGGCCAATGATGGCAATCTCGTTCCCCTGATCTAAATCCAATACACTTTTCTACTTGGGAACATTTGAAAACGTTGGTTTACAAGACCCATGAAAAAGTACTGCCCTGTAGTATTTGATAATTGCTTCTGTTATCTGATTATGTAAATTTGAGAAAGTTACCTATGTGCCAAATTCAAACTGAGTATCTGAAAAACTGTACTAATCATAAGGAAAAAAAAAGAACTGAAGAAATCTGAAGAACTCAACATCCTGCATCTCTGTAACTAAGTGTTAGCATGTGCATGCAAACTTTTCATCATAAAAGTGCTTTGGGAATCATCTAATTGGTCCACATTTCTTTCTACCTAGATTGAATAGGGAGTTATACAATCAGTTTCTAACCGAATATCTGTCGGATCTACTTGATCCTAGTACTTTAGGTGACAAGAAGGGAATATTGTACATGCACGATAGCGGTCCTGCTCATTTCAGAATAAGTGTACGTCAACATTTGAACGAAATATATCCGGATCACTGGATAGGCCGAGGTGGACCCCAATGATGGCAATCTCGTTCCCCTGATCTGAATTCAATACACTTTTCTACTTGGGAACATTTGGAAACGTTGGTTTACAGGATCTATGAAAAAGTACCGCCCTGTAGTTTTCCATAATTGCTTCTGTTATCTGATTATGTAAATTTTAGAAAGGAACCTATGTGGCAAATTTAAACTGAGTATCTGAAAAACTGTACTAATTATAAGAAAAAAAAAGAACTGAAGGAATCTGAAGGTTTCAACATCCTGTATTTCTGTAACGAAGTGTTTGCGTGTGCATGCAGACTTTTCATCATAAAATTGCTTGGGGAATCATCTAATCGGTCCACAATTCTTTCTACCTAGATTGAATATGGAGTTATACACTCAGTTTCTAACCGAAGAGCTGTCGGGTCTACTTGATCCTAGTACTTTAGGTGACAAAGCGGGAATGTTGTACATGCACGATAGCGCTGCTGCTCAATTCAGTATAAAAGTACGTCAACATTTGAACGAAATATATCCGGATCACTGGATAGGCCGAGGTGGACACCAATGATGGCAATCTCGTTCCCCTGATCTGAATCCAATACACTTTTCTACTTGGGAACATTTGAAAACGTTGTTTTACAAGACCTATGAAAAAGTACTGCCCTGCAGTTTTTCAAAATTGCTTCTGGAATCGGATTATGTAAATTTTAGAAAGTTACCTATGTGCCAAATTGAAACTGAGTATCTGAAAAACTTTACTAATCATAAGAAAAAAAACTGAAGAAATCTGAATGTTTCAACATCCTGTATTTCTGTCACGAAGTGTTGCGCACATATGTGCATGGGAACTTTTCATCATAAAAGAAAGTTTTGTAAATCCTCTCTTTTCGAAAGAATATATATATATATATATATATATATATATATATATATATATATATATATATATATATATATATATATATATTTACTGATCATAAGAAAAAAACTGAAGAAATCTGAATGTTTCAACATCCTGTATTTCTGTCACGAAGTGTTGCGCACATATGTGCATGGGAACTTTTCATCATATCATCATAAAAGAAATTTTTGTAAATCCTCTCTTTTCGAAAGAATATATATATATTATATATATATATATATATATATATTTACTGATCATAAGAAAAAACTGAAGAAATCTGAATGTTTCAACATCCTGTATTTCTGTCACGAAGTGTTGCGCACATATGTGCATGGGAACTTTTCATCATAAAAGAAATTTTGTAAATCCTCTCTTTCGAAAGAATATATATATAAATATATAAAAAACAAAATTTTGGATTTTGAAAAGTTTTAGATATTTAAATTAGTTCTATTTCTCAGATAAGTATTTTTAAGTTATTAAAAGTAAGTACACATAAAATTTCCTACCTTTATTAATTCATTTTTCAGGAAAACGTTCTATGAAATATATTATTGACAACTGTCAAATTATCGAATTCCAAAAATGAATTCTTCATATGAATGTGACTCTGATGATGAATATAATCCACCAAAATATCCTTGCGATTCATATAATAGATATTTCTTGGAAAAGAACTTCAAAATCTGCACTCAAGATCGTTTAGATGCAGGACCATCTGATTCTAAGACTTTCATATCATCTGATTCAGGTAACGTTGCAAAGAAAATTATTTCTGGGCCCGTTGATCATGAATATGATGATAAGGTAAACAACTTAAATGAAGGTAGGAATAATATTTTAAAAACTATACATTCATATCATACACGAAGTAAATCTAAGGGATCTGACATTTCTACTTGTTCTGTGTATTCTTCGAACAACAAAAGATTTGATGACTGTTTTCATAATCATGTAGAATCACTTTGTTCCTCTAATCTTATCATAACTTCATCACCTAATTCAGATCTTCACAAAACTAATAAAAAATAAAACGCATGAAATGGTCTTATGAAATGAATAAATTCATTATGTTTTGTTATTACAAAATAACAAATAATGGAACAAATAAAAAGGGTACATGTCTAAACTATATAATATGTTCAAAGAAAAATTCCCCAATTGCCGTATTTCAGAACAAAGCATTGCAAATCAAAGACGGTATATTGAAAATAGAAACTTTATATCTGAATCAGAATTAAAATCAATTAAAAACAACATTCAACAAGAAGAACATTTAAATTCTGAAATTTCAGATGAAAACCTAGTCCCATTCATGAAAGGCATCGAAAATAAATCAGAAAATTCATCTAAAAATATTGATAACAAAGATATAGAAAATTTATTTCCCAATCAAATGAATTTATTTGAAAATATTGACCCAACTTTAAGACCTAAACTTCCTAAAATTCATTATTCAAAGAAAATTTTCGATTGTATAAACGAGCTTAATGAGAATATTCTTCCAAAGCAACTTGTTAAAGTAATGAATATTTATACACTTCATCTGATTATATATTGTGCCGCTATTACAGTAGTTAAACATTCTGGATACAAATTAGAAAATTTTGGATCTAATTATAATATCAAGAAAAACCTTCATGGCAAACAAGATTAGAAGGTAAAATTTCTTCTATCAGATGTGATTTAGGAAGATTGACTCAATATTCCAGAGGTAATCGATCAAAAAACTTATGGCACATATTGGAAAAATATTCCTCAAATATAAAACCCATAAAGATAATGAGATAAGTAATGGACAATTGATAGAATACATTGATACTTTAAAACAAAAACTTTCAGTATACTCCATTAGACTACGTGAATATAAAATAAATTCAGATAGAAAATTCCAAAACAAACTATTCAAAATAATGAAAAACATTTTAACAAATTTATTTCAGGTTCAAATGAAAATATTTCTGGAAATGGAGTTCCTAAAATTGATATGCTAACTGATTATTGGTCTTCAATTTGGGCAGTGCCAAGGCAACAACTCGATTTTCTAAAATAGAATGCATGCAGTTTGAAAAATTTTCAAACGAAGATATAACATCAGTTATTAGACACACAAAAAATTGGAAATCTCCAGGTGTTGATGGTATTCATAACTTTTGGTTCAAGAAATTCTCTTGCGTTCATGAAAAATTGGCTGAATATTTTTCATTTATAATAAAGAACCCCTCAGCTACTCCTTTATTTTTCACACAAGGAATTACTTATTTGAAACCGAAAAGTGATAATACTATTGATCCGTCTCAATATAGACCAATTACTTGCCTTCCAACAATATATAAAATTCTAACTGCATGTATTACCCAAAAATTTATGCACATTTGGAGAATTATAATATTCTTTCCGAACATCAAAAGGATGTAGAAAAAAACACCTTGGTACTAAAGAGCAACTTGTAGTTGATTCTGTTGCTTTGAATCAAGCTCAAACTAAGAAGAGAAATATTCATACAGCCTTCATTGATTACCAAAAGGCTTTTGATAGTTCTCCCCATTCATGGCTTCAAGAAATTTCGGAAATTTATAAAATTGATAAGACACTTCGTCTTCTTCTTGAATTTGTAATGAAAAATTGGGGAACCAATCTTCATTTAAATATTTCAAAACAATCGTTAAAATCCGAAGTAATTCCAATCAAAAGAGGCATTTTTCAAGGTGATTCTTTAAGTGCTCTTTGGTTTTGTCTTTGCCTCAATCCATTATCTCATGAATTAAATGCTACTAGTTTCGGCTTCAAAATAAAGAGTCTATTAACTGAATTCAAATTAAGTCACTTAATTTATTTAGATGATATTAAATTATAGGCCGGAACCAGATCTCATTTAAAAAATCTACTTGAAACTACTTTCAACTATTCCAATGATATTCATATGAAATTTGGGCTTCCAAAATGTAAAAATCTTTCTATTGAAAAAGTAAAGATCACCTCTGATTATATAAAGATTTCCAATATCGAAATCGAGCCAATGCATCAAGGAGATACATATAAATATCTTGGATTTTGTCAAGAGAAGACAATTAACCATAGCAGCACTAAAGAAAATATTAGAAGTTCATATTACAAAAGACTTAGAATTATCATCAAGAGTTATTTAACTAGTAAAAACCTTTTCAGAGCTATCAACTCCTATGCTGTTCCTATTCTTACATCTTCTTTTGGAATTATTAAATAGTCTAAAACTGATCTAAATGAATTACAATATCAAACGAGGAAAATGCTCTGTAAATATCATAAGCACCACCCAAAGTCAGCTGTTCAGAGAGTTACACTACCTAGTCATCTTGGAGGTCGTGGATTAATCGATTTGAATAATCTTCATAGTAAACAGATTTTTCATCTACGTTCCCATTTTCATGATAAACAGAGAACGTCTAAATTACACGATTTTGTTGTTGCTTCAGATTATAATCTTACACCTCTGAACTTGACAATGCAAAAGGTAGATTTTGATATATTTGATGATAATTCTAAAAGAGAAAGTTGGATTCAGAAGGAATTACACGGAAAGCACCCTAAAGAATTGAAAAATGATTATATTGATGAAATCGCATCGAATAAATGGTTAGTATCTGGAGAATTGTTTGCTGAAACAGAAGGCTTGGAAATTGCGATCCAGGATCAGGTTGTTTTCACGAGGAATTATAGAAAACACATCATCAAACAAGATATAGATGATTCTTGCCGTAGATGTTTCTGTTCTTCAGAAACAGTTTTTCATATATTATCATCTTGCTCAGTCCTTGCTTCAACAGATTATTTAGAAAGACATAATGCCGTCGCTAATATTATTCATTTTAATCTAGGAATTAAACATGACCTAATTCCCAAAAGAAAAAAATTTTACAAATATGAACCTGAGATTATTTGTGAAAATGACAAATATAAACTTAATTTTGATAAAACAATTCTTTGCAACAGAGCTGTAAAACACAATAGACCAGATATCATTCTTACTGATAAACAGAATCAAATAACATATATAATTGATATTGCTTTACCCGACACACATAATATACAAAATAAATACAATGAAAAATTTCTAAATATATGATGCTTGGCGACGAGATTAAAAAATGTGGAAAATGAAGAAAATATATATTCTACCGATTATTATTTCCACAACAGGTGTTATTCCTAGAAATCTTCACAAAAGTATTGAGATTTTGGGTCTGAAGAAAAATTTGTTTGAACAGTTACAGAAGATAACAGTCATCAAATCTTGTAATATTGTTCGTAGGTTTCTGTCCGAAAATAATAATGAGGTAGAGTCATAGGTTTTCTCTTTAGTTTATACTGCTCCGAATCTTATTTCATATTTTATTTATTTGTTTATATAAATGTAATATAATTAACTGACAATTTTGTCATATTTATATTCAGAGCAGTATTCTATTCGATCGTTCACTACTTCACACAAAGGAAACTATTAATGAGTAACATTCATTGTTACTTGACTAAGGTCCGTACACTGGATTTTACCGGGGAGAAAGCATCTGACACTACTCGTTGGTACATTGATATCATTGTCTGATGATGCTATAGTATGTATATATTCTGGTACATTGATATATTCTCATAACATTTAACGTTATCCTAATATATAATTATTCCAGGATATGTTTTGATTATAATCATTGCCTGGCAATGGTATTAATTACCGGGTGGTGGATTTATATTTTTTCATGAAATCAGTTTGATTGCATGAACAGATATATGGGCAACTCGTCGGGGTAAAACCCCCTATATATATATCATAAAATTACTTGGGGAATCACCGCGTGAAATCTTTCGCACTTATTAGTTTATACCATATATATTAAAAATTAATGGGCTAGTCGTCCATTTGCAGTAACTAGGTAGAGGTTGTTCTACTCGAAATAAGAAAAATAATCAATTTAAACCTGAAAAAATTTGGTTATCCATTACAAAACACCTTGTATAGATGTATCAAAATAGCTTATTCCAATTCATATACATACAGAAGATGATCCAAAAGTGTTTAGATATTCAGAAAATGTTGATAAATTTGAAAACCCTTTCTTTATACGAAATTCTTCAATATCATCAATAGGAACATAGAACCGAATACGCACTATATAGATATCCAGTAAATCTGATTGAATTGAAATAGCAATATATTGATGAAAAAACAGAAAGGAGAAAGAGATGTTGAGGGGTTCAAGGTTAATAAATGGCTCGAATGAAATCTTCATCAGACAACGTCTTAATATTTCGATACATTCTCAAGCCCCAAACCGCATTTCAAATTACATTCTCAATCCATCAAAGTGTAGCTTTCGCACGTCCGAACTTACCGCAATCAAACTGGAAGACAGACTCGTCTTATCCTTGGACCCGAAGTGTTCTATGACCTGCCAGTTGCTTTTTCTATGTGTTTCGCCCTTGCTAGAGGGCAAAGGGCTCGAGTTAACCGTTGTCGGAGTCGAATGGCCACTGGTGCTTGACCCATACGTTTCCTGACCCAGGGTGCCTCGAGGATTCTGTTTCAAACTGGTCCATTTGCGAGTGCAACCCTTCCGGGAATCCTGAAATTGAAAGAGAAACTGAACAATAGGCAACGCTAAGCACATATTTGAAGAACTAAATTTGTATTCGAATAAGAAAAATTCAACCAATTCAAATCTATTGAATCAACGACTGAAAAGTATTAAGCTTATCGAAAATGTAAAATCTTCAGGAAATGTTGTTGGATTTACAATAATCTACTTTCTCACTGTAATAAATAACCTTACTACTTGATATTCAGTTGACTTTCTGTCTTATAAATGATAGGTTGCAACTGCAGTAACTAGTTATTTTGTTGGAAATCTTTCAACGATTAGAATAAAAATTGTGTTATTTTGTTTCAGTATGAAATCCGGATTGTTTTTCGAAGGAATTCTTCAAATATACGAGCAGAATTTCGCGGAAATGAATTCGCGGTTTTATATTGTGATATCATTCTTAAATCATTCGGAAAATAAACTCGAGATAGATATTAACCAGAACTGTGTATTCGAATGAGCAATTAATTCATCTACATTTTTGCCGTGTTTCTTGTTACTAAAATACTAGATGTTTATTTCCTCATGTTTGAAGTAACGAAAACTAGAGTAAATGTTGAGATACTGATATATGATATCGACTGAAATAAAAATGGAGCTTAATGATACATTCTGCCTACGTTATAATCTAACTAGAAAACAACTGTGTCACATACAAAGTGTCTCGCCATCGACTATTAAGGTTTTGAAACTGAATATGGGGTACCAAGGAAATACATCTCTAACAGATTGTTGAACCTATTCATTCTTGAGATACAGACTGTTCCATGAAGTTTTAAATCCGGCATAACTCCTGAATGGTTCGATCGAAATTGATCAAATTTGGTGGAGTTTTTTACTACATACAGGGTAACATCATTTCTGAAGATAAATTGAATAGTCCAAAGTCATTCGAAAAACCAATAGTTCTCTCCATCAAAACATGAAACAAATTAGCTCCATAGTCGTTTTCAAAATGTTAAATTTTGTCTGAGTCACAAGATTTGACTCTATACTTCAGCGTCTACTGATGAACTGTGACATCAGTTTGAAGATTTTATAAGAGATTAAATTTCTTACTTGCTCACGGACTTACTCAGAATAGAAAATTTGCGATTATCAGCTATTATTTGTTTTATTTCAATATACCAACAAAACTCAATAAAAAGCTTCAATCAGAGCCTATAGAAACAGGTAGATATTGATTTCCGATTGTACCTTACTTGACTTCTGTGTTCTACAAAAAGAGCAGAAAAAGACACTTTTCTAACAGGTCTTTCATCATAATATTCCTTAGTATAATAAAATTCGTATAAGCGTACCTTGGTTATTACCGATGATGTGACAATTTGAGAATGTTCAACCCATCCGTCCCGATTCGGAACTTACTTGGATTATATAAAAAAAATTTTTAATAGAAATTTTTGACAATAAAATAAAATCCGCAAAGGTTTATCATGGTTATCACCGGAGATATTGTCATTTGAATATTTCAACCCCCTTTCTATTCCGTTTCTGAAATTGAGAGAATAAAAAACTCAGTCAACAAGTCTTTGATAATAAGATGATGTATCTCAGTTTTTACCCGAGATATGGCGATTTGAAAATTTCCAACGACTTTCTCTCGATTCGGGAGGTAAGAACTTATTGAAAGAATTTTGAAACATAGGATTTTGCTCAGAGCCTGAAAGGGTCATCTCAGCTGTTATCGGACAAACCGAACAAAAAACTTGGAGAAGAGTCTTTGAAAAAAATATGCCTGCTGATATGGGAACCATTTAGATATACACACAACCAAATTTATATGGAATCACCCGATGTTTAGAATATTACCTTAGAGATTTTGGAAATTTTGAATGATTGTTAGAATTGATCCATTTTGAGATATTTTGATTGAAAAAAGAAATGAATTAAGGTTCACTTTACGAAAGAAACAAATAAACGAAAATAAAAGACTCTTTCCGCATGTGGTGAAAATAATGAAAATTGTTTTTTCTCGGAGTAATTGTTTTTTTCTCGACTTGAGTAGCTTGTATAACCTCCTCTTGCCCTGATACAAGTCTGAATTCGTCTAGGCATGCTAGTTTTTTGTCCTCTTCTGGGGTGATATTCTGCCATTATTTTGTGGCGGCTAAGAAGGACTGTTGTGGGGTTTGAGATTATCCCATAAATGTTCAATTAGATTTAGGTCTGGAGAGCAAGCTGAAATTCTCACCGTGGGCCCCTCGCCAGAGTCTCACTATGGGCTCCAGCACTAGGTCCACGTAATTTCTAGCCGTTACACTCGCACGAAACGAAATCAAATCTGTTTTGCCTCCCAGCATAATGCCACTCCAAATTATCACACTGCCCCCTTGGTATTTCGGAATTTGTCTTGCTGCTCGGAGACTAGCTTGGCTTCCACAACCCGTTAAAACCAGAATACTGCGGTCATCTGCCCGAACACCTACTCTGGTCTCATCCTAAAAAAGAACACTTCGCCAATTCTCTATATTCCAATTTTGGTGCTTGATACACAAATTAAGTCTGTTAATTTTTTGTTGTCTGATAAGGTTAGGATAGAGTCCCACTATGGGCTTCAGCACTAGGTCCACGTAATTTCTAGCCGTTACACTCGCAGGAAACGAAATGAAATATGTTTTACCTCCCAGCATTATGCCACCCCAAAACATCACACTGCACCCTTGATATTTCGGAATTTGTCTTGCTGCTCGGAGTCTAGCTTGTCTTTCACGACCTGTTGAAACCAGAATCCGGCAGTCATCTGATCGAACACCAATTCGGGTCTCATCTTAAAAAATAACATTTTCCCTTCTGCGATTCAGGAAGTAAGGAACGTATTGAAATAGCAAAAGTTTCCGATAATAACATGTCTAAGAATAATACATTATATCGAAGAAGTACCGGGAATTGGTTATTCAAAAAACCTGCTCGAAACGATTGTCGAAATTTTTGTTGTTGCTCACTTGGCGCACCTTTTTCCTATAATGAACGCGATCGGTCATCTAGTTTGTTTAGTGCTCAATTTTATCAGTTCTCACAAGTGCAGACCAAAGAGGCTCTCAAGATGCAGCGAGTGTACTGAAAGAAAACACCAAATCCAAAGGTTTCTCCGAAGCGCAGCCAATTATCATATGGGAAATCAACAAAACTGCGAATAACAATGACAGAGAAGTACCTGTCGCAAAGTGCTTCATCGATTATTGGTCATCATTATGGTCGAACCCCAAAAACGCAATAAAGATGCTGAATGGATCTCGAATGAAAAATAACGGCTTGATATCAAACATATGGACTTCGAAGGAATAACGGAGGAAGAAATCACAATAGTAGTTAGAGCGACCAACAATTGGAAAGCCACAGGTTGATTAGATAATGTCCACAACTTCTGGCACAAGAAGTTTAATAAAGTCCATGGAACTCCAGCGAAACAGCTCACGTATCTTCCTCAGTATAGCAGGAAAACACCCACTTTCCTAATACAGGACTTAACATACATTCTACCTAAGAGCGATAGAACACAAGATCCGTCTCAGTATAGGCTCATCACTTGTCTGCCAACGCTCTAAAAATACTCACTTCATGCATCTCCAATTGAATATACCAACACCTTGATGACAACAAAATGTTAGCAGAGGAGCAGAAGAGATGCAGAAGGAAACACCACGGGTGCAAGGAACAACTCACCATCGATTCTGTAATAATGAAACAGGCGCATGGGGGCCATCGGAATGTTCATTCAGCTTTTCTCGGTTATCTGAAGACATGCGATAGTAACACTCAATCTTTGTTCGTCGATAGTAGGGCCTATGCTTGGCTTGTCGAAGTATTACAGATATACAAATTCATCTAGTCCAGGTACAATTCTTGAAGACAAAAATGACACACTGGTGCACGTCTCTGTAGGTCAACATGAACAATGAGTCAATTAAAACCGACGAGATACACATACGTCGTGTAATTTTTCAAGGTGCATCTCTGAGTCCACTATGGTTCTGTTTGGCTATGAACCCATTGTCTTCAATGCTCCATAGAAAATGATACGGATCTGTGATAAAAACAGTATGTTCTCGGCAGATGTTCATCTAATCTAACCTAACCCTGAACATACAAAGGAAATTCATAGATGGTGAAACACAATTTCTAAATGGTGATATTATACAGTGTATGAGAGATGGCGAAACGAACAAATATCTGGGATACCAACAAGCCAGATTGCTAGACCAAAAACAGTTGAAGGAGAAGATTCGTTCGGAGTACAGTCAGCGTATGAAGACTGTGCTAAAGTCAATGTTGAATTCAAGGAATGTAGTCGAAGCAATTAACACCTACGTGATTCCAGTGTTTCTTTACTCATTTTAAGAACCAGATGGGCAAAGACATAACTGGTTGATATTCAAAGGAATACCCGAACGATTCTAACAACGTACAACCATCACCATCCAAAATTGTCTGTGATATGAACAACTCTGAAACGGAAAGAGAGAGGACGCGGATTGATTGATGTTGTCAACTTACATATCGAACTGATAAAAATCTCAGAAAATTTTTCTCTGCAAAAGCTCGCACTTTCGACATCCACACAGTGGTATCGTTAGCTGATAAGGGATATACACCTCGGAATATTGCTACCAAGGATGAACTGCTGAATTTACCGTTTCTATCACATACTGAAAAACAACAGCAATGGTCTAGAAAGGAATTGCATGGACGACACCACCATAAGATTAATCAACTACTGATCGACAAAGAAGATTTCCAATAAATGGTTGATGAAAGGAGAACTATTCGTGGAAACAGAAGGATTCCGTATGGCAATTTAAGACCAAGTCATCGCTACAAACAAGTATAAAATTCATAATTAGGGACGCAACATTACAAACAGATAAGAGAAGGAAATGCCATGTAAGATTGGAGACTATACAGCATATTACGTTCGGCAGCGAGCAACTGGCTAATACGGACTATGCTCATAGGTATAATCAAGTGTGCAATATTATCCATAAGAAACTTGCACACAGGTAAGGACTTCTGAATGCCTTTCAGCCATATTACAAATATCAACCGGCGCTCCTATTGGAAAATGACTCAGATCAGATTATACTACGATAGGCCTGTTACCACTGACAGAATGGTGATGAATAATAGGCCGGACATATTGGTGTATGATAAAAGAGCTAGAACAGGAATGCTGGTGGATGTCGCCATATCAAATAATAAAAACGTGCTGAACAAGTTCCAGGAAAAAATGTCCGAATACACCGACCTTGCTATCGAGATCAAGCAGGTGTGGCACCTCGATAAAGAAGATATCGTTACAGTCATCATTTCTTCGACTGGGTTTATACTCAAAAGTTTGCATGGTAGCCTTAGGAAATTAAATTTGCATAAGAATACCTATATAGAAATACAAAACGCAGTAATTCTCATTAAATGTAGGATAGTAAGATAATTTATGTCAAGTTTATTGTAATCGAGTCTATTACCTTTGATTGCTGAATTTGGGAAAGTTAAATTATGTCCAGCTAACAGCTGAAATAGTGCACAAGTCCACGATAATAAATGATAATGATAATAATGGAAAACGCCAATACAGTGTCACTATCATGTAACAAAGTTCAAATACTTTTGCATTTTTTCTCATTGGCGCGGGAAAATTTACACTAGTAGTTCCCAAATTGCTGTTTTTGTATAGTGTATTGATGAATATTGGAATGTATTTGAAATTTTACTAGAATTTTGTCCGATGAAAACTACAAACCAGGGAAAAGAAATATTCCTGGAAATTAAGGAATGCCTTAAAAAATGGATTCTGCATGGAATAAAATGATATCTATTTGCAGCGATGGAGCACCCAAAAAGAGAGGGGAAACACAATAGTTGCGTAGCTATGATGCTGAATTTCTTGTGTTTCAGAATATTTTCGTGTATTGTATTATCCATCAGGAAACCTTATGCGCAAAGGACATGAAGTCGGATGATATTATGTTGCATAAATTATATACGTGCACAAGCTCTTCACAAAAGTCAATTCAGGGTTTTATTTGAGAAGAAAAAAGAAAGTGAAGGAGAAGAAAATATACTGAAAAATACATTCTGGTTAAGTGAGCTCGTATTTCTTGTTAATGCTATCAATTACCTCAATATTCTGAAACTCAACTTATAAGGCAAAGACTGTTCACTTCCAACTACGTTCAATTTAATAAACGGCTTCAGAACTAAATTAAATCTATTTTTAATTAATTTATCCAGAGAAAATATCGACCTATTTCCGACAAATACAGAAACGCAATATATCCAATACTAATTACGTATCGAAAATTAGATCCTTCTTTCAGTCATTTAAGTTATTAGTTAAAGAGTAATTCCGATGACTGCACATTAAAAATAATTTGCGACGGAGTCAGTCCATTAGGATGCTCTATTCGTATAGAAAGTACTGTTTTGCGACAATTTTTCTAGCATTCAAGGAAAATAGGAAATTTATCACCGCACTCGTTAGCAGAATATATAAAAATTGAGAGAACAGTGTTCCACTACAAATCTAATTGATATAAAGAAACCATAGGGTTGTATTTACGTCCGCAGACAGACGGTAATCATTGATGAACAAATAAAATCATAGAGCTGAAATGATGAACAAAGTTTAATCTCCAACCAAATTTTCATTATGCCAAATAAAACTGAAACTCTGAAACCCCTCAATTCGAGTGAAAGAAAGTTACGCAGTAAAGAGAATGTATATATATATATATATATATATATATATATATATATATATATATATATATATATATATATATATATATATATATATATATATATATATATATAAAAGATAGTCGTGTTAGTTACACTATTTATAACTCAAGAACGGCTGTACTGATATGGTGGGTAGGTAGCTTAAAGCCAGGAGACGGACATATGATACTTTTTATCCCGTACGACAGCGTTCCCGAGTGACTTGGACGTATGGATGACAATTTGATTTTTGTAAGGAATCAATATTACAAAAGTGAAGTGAAATATGAAACGGAAAAAAGGAGGTTTATGATGCTTCAATGAAGGCAATCGATGATGAAAATGGTGGTTTATATTTCCTAGATGCCCCTGATGGAACTGGTGAGACATTCCTCATCTCAGTAGTTTGCGCCATTGTTCGTGCGAGATCCTATATAGCGGTTGCAGTTGCTTCTTCTGGAATAGCAGTCACATTGTTAGAAGGATGCCGTACGGCTCATTCAGCATCAAAATTACCGTTAAATCTTCAAACTATTGAAGAACCAACGTGTAATATAGGAAAACACTCAGCAATGGACAAAGTTTTATTGGCATCGAAAATCATCATCAGGGACGAATACACAATGGTGCATAAATGTGTATTAGAAGCACTCAACCGAACATTGAAAGATTAACGCAATAACTCGAGATGTTTTCGAGGAGCAATGATTTTACTGTCTGGCGATTTCTGCCAAATACTGCCAGTAATTCCAAGATCTACGGCTGCCAACGAATTAAACGCTTGCCTGAAATCGTCGAATCTATGGCGCTATGTGAAGAAACTGCAGCTGACAATAAACATGAGAGTTACATTGCTTAATGATACATCTGCTGAAGATTTCTCGGAGCAATTGCTGACTATCGGTCATCGTCAAGTACCTGTCGATGAATCGAGCGGATTGATATCATTTCCAAATAATTTCTGCAATTTTGTCTCATCAAAAAAACTTATCAACAATGTATTTCCAAACATTATTTCTAACTACAAAAATAATGAATGGTTGAGTGAGCGAGAATAAAGATGTAGATGGCCTGAACTACATTATCCAAAATAAGATCATTGGAAGAATGCATTCTTTCAAATCTATTGCCTGCGTCACAAATGAAGATGAAGCCACCAACTATCCATTTGAATTTTTATACTACTTGGATGTGCCTGGCTTACCACCGCACAATTTACGCCTAAAGGTTGGCCCCGTAGTAATCATGCTTCGAAACTTGAACCAACTAAAACTATGCAACGGTACGCGTTTGGTGGTTAGAAATTGGTGAACAATGTTTTTTAAGCGACGATACGAAAAAGAAAATTCAAAGGTGAAGAAGTTCTCATTCCGAGGATGCCGATGATTCCAAACAATATGCCGTTTGAATTTAAAATACTTCAATTTCCTATCTTGCATTTGCAATGACCATCACAAATCACAAGGCCAATCCACAAAAGTTTGTCGTTTGAATCAAGAACATCCATGTTTTTCGTATGGTCAATTATATGTGGCATGTTCACGCGTCGGAAGACCATCTGCGTCGTTTGTTTTTTCGCCTTATAATGAAACAAAAAATATCGTGATTCACAAGGTACTTGTGATATACGTTGTTGTGAAAAGCAACCTATGTACTAAAATACAGAAATAATAATGAATGATTAATGTAGGTATTTAATTTTTTGTATATTTTCTAATAAAAAAAAGTAATAAATTCCATAATCTGCTCATTTATTTATTTGAGGCGGAACAGAGTTCGCCGAGTCAGCTAGTATTGAATGAAAAAACACTTTGCGTCAAAGTATTAACATGCTATTTCTTTTCTTACAGAAAATGGGATAAGCTATAATAAGAGAATTGAATGAAAAATAATATGAAAATAACTTTATTGTCACTAAAGATTCAGTTCGTAATCATAAAAACTGAATGAATGAAAATGCCGCGAACCGAACATGATATGATATACATGTTTATGTACAAAAAAAAAATTTCTGCCTTGCTACTGCTAGAAGATGTCGACACACTCATCCAAACATACTCCAATCCAATCGTTAAACTTTCAGTAACATTTTTCGTCGGTTTGGGGAACTGGACATCTTAAACCTCAAAGTGATGTGGGGCGACTTTAAATATCAACTGTGTATTAGGAGGATAATATTTCAACATGATGCTTACTGACCACTCGACGTTTATCTGCAATGACGGAAATAAACCACTATTGTGTTTTTAGAGTGATGAAAAAAGACAATCTATAAATTTCCTCTTCACACTCGTACAATAGTTATTGCCTGGAAAATATCTTTAACGAATGAATTTTGCTTATGGAAGGATAATTACAAATTAATCTGTCAAATGCGATAAAGACTTGTGCACCGAGAGTTCCGTTGAAATTTGAAGATAAATTATTAGCCACAATGACTTTAAAGAAATTTATAAATATTATTGGTGTTAATTCTGAAATTGGATACCTCTAAGACAACAAAAGCAACGGTGGAAGACGATTCCCCTCCCTTTGCCCGGTGTAATAACGTATGTCACGAAGGTCTTGGGAAAAAGTTTTCTCATGCTTAGTTCCCGCAATTCGGGGAAGATCTAGTTGCCGTGATCAACAGATGTCATTTATGATTTATATTGAGTATTCTTTCTGTCAAAAATCTGAATAAGTTCGTTAAAATGGCTTACAAATTAGAACTTCGAAGAAGTATTTACAATTTAGTTGGTCGAGTTCCTAAGCGTGAAATCATCAACATTTTTCGTGGTCAGAATATTTCTAAGACAACTATTTATCGGGTAATAAGTGAATGTGAGCAAGGAATACGATGCATAAATTTGCCAAAAAGTGGTCGACCGAAGGCTCTGAATGAAATCCGTAGAAACAGGCTCTTAGAAAGAGCAAGAGACAGTAGGAACATCATTACGAAAATTATCCAGATGATTTCGTAATCCTCATGAGACAATAAGGCGAGAATTACTGAATGCGGGATGTAAATATCTTAAAAGGCGTAAATGTCCAAAATACACCAAGAACACACTTTGCAAATGACAGAACCATAATTTTGGATGATGAAAAATATTATACATTATCCCATTCTGAAATCAACTGTAATGCTGGTTTCTATAAAAAAAAAACATAGAAGACTGTCCAAACGAAGTAAAATTCAAAACAAAGAAAAAATTTGAAGACAGGTTTTGTTTTGGTGTGCTATTGGGGTTGTGGTTTCAAGACCATATGTAGAGCATGTGAGAGGCGAAGCTGTTAATGCAAACCTATACACTGGAAGATGTCTACCAAAAGTGTTAGATTTCATTAATACCTACCACGCTGATGACGAAATAATGTTTTGGCCAAACATTATGCGCGAGTTACGAGATATTGGTTAGAGGCTAATAACATCCCATTTGTACCTCGTGGAGATAACCCCCCAAACGTTACACAAGCAAGACCAATCGAAGATTTTTGGGTTTCACTGATAAGGAAAGTCTATGACCGTGGATGGGAAGCCCAAAACAAAGAAGGTTTGAGACAGAGAATCTTTCAGAAGATACGAGAAATGGATGTGGATGTCGTCCAAGAACTGATGGGAGGTGTTTGGAGAAAATTGCGCGCCATAAGCAGAACGGGCCCCTATCAATCCTTTCAATACGATTTTATAGAGTTTAGAAATGAGGTGAAATCCTAATGATATAATCAATGCAATAAAGTTTTTTTCAGTAATTGATTTATCTATTCGAATTTTTTCCCAAGACTTTTGGGTTATACGTTACCACCACATCCTGCTATTGGCCCCATGAATTGGTCATTTGTGACTAAGTTTCGGATGCTTTGCGGATGAACCGGTCAACAGAGTGCAAAAGATTTTTAGATAAGCTCTCTTCTGATCTTGAGAAAAAAGTATCCAGAGGTAAATTTGGTCCCCATCTTTGTTCGGATCTCTGCGAGGAACAGGCTCGGCGAGCCCTTGATGCCAATTCGTTTTTGAGTTTTGCAGCATAAGAGAACTAAGATACACCAACATGCATGTATGAGATGTACACCAGCACTAACAAGACACGTAACCTCATGTCTTAGCTCAAACGGAAACTCAAATAATGCAAACACATACACTACCTACCTCTGCTTGAATGGCTATTAATTGCACACAAGGCTTCGGTTCAAGGTAGGGCTTTGTGTTTTTGCTAGATCGGACGTCGTATTCTATATACGTTGGAGGAGAACGCTCACCACCTGACATGATAAATAATCTTTTTGAATAACAAAACCATGTTCGTATGTTTTCTGTAGCGATCTCGTGATAGTAACAACTACCCTACCCTGACAATATATTTTTCCCAGTACTCTCAATCTTTTTCTTGCTTCAGATCCTGAGGAGGACGACACTTTCGACCTGGCATGGTTCAAAATCTGTTCATTTAAGAAGAGCATGTTTCTATGTTATCTATTTAACATAACGATAACTACTACCCGAGATTGTTTCAGTCTTTAGGCGACAAGGTAGACACGATCCAAATACAGCATGCATCAGCTGAGGTGATCATAATGGGGAACCTCAACGTCCACAAAATCAACTGGCCCCAAGAGTTCAAATAGGACCAAAGGAGCAGGTAGGCAAGCGGAAGTCTTTGCGATCAACGCAACTTGTCGATGAGCCGACAAGAATTCCTGACAATACAACCGATTTTCCCAATACTCTCGATATCTCTTTCATTCATTTCAGAGCCAGATGATCTCCATTTACAGGTCTCAGCACTCTAAGACAACTCCGAACTCAACCTTGTTTCTGCCACTGGTAACTTCGTACAACCTCGCAATAGAGATCCAACGCTTTCCAGACAGATAAGCTTTCACAACTGCTACTGAATGATGTCTATTTTCCAGATCCTGACATAAATGTTTGCACTAAGTCATCACTGATGTTATTCTTGCAGAAACGGACCTCTACATTCCATACTTCACGAAAAAAACATCCACACAAAAGCCTTGCTTCACTTAAAACTGTCAAAAAGCTTCCTCAAATAAAAAGTTGCGATGCGACTGCAAAAAATATGTTCGGCAGTTTCATCGCCCTCTTCACATATTTTACATGTTGCCGTTCCCGATTTGCCCATTTTACTGAGATGGTATCTCAATGGGCAGTGTCCAGTAAGGAGGCCTGTCATAGTCCTCAGCTTGTCCCTAGAGAGATCTAGAAGCTGTTTTGTCTTCTTTGGCGAATAGTCAATAATCTTTTTCGCTTGCCTTTGGCAAGTTTGGAGTTTTCCTTTAGTATTCTTTTTTGCTAGATTCTACCTACCGTTCCAGTTCCTGTCGTCTGTGCGGCTTGCTTAGACCGCAGAACGATGCAGGTCCGATAGATGGGATTCCAGCAGCTGATCTAACCAGTTCGTCAGCGGCTTCAATTCCTTGTATGCCTTCGTGACTAGGCACCCACAGAGGAAAAGTGTGTTCCCCTCAGCAATCTGCTTTAAGGATTGACGGCATTCCCAGACAGAGAAGCTCCGATAACTGTAAGAATTTAGGGCATTAATCACTGCCTGACTGTCTGTTAAAATGTAAACCTGTGCACCTTTGAGTTTCCTTCGTAGTCCCTCCTGACAACACAGATTTACAGCAAGTGTTTCTGCTTGCATGATTGTGGGAGATGAGCCACTGATAAAGGGTACTTGAGACCATGTATGCCTGCTCCTGTTTCATCAATCGTTTTTGATCCGTCCGTGTACCAAATGGAGGATTTTTGGTCTAATTGATTCATTCTTTCCCTTTACCATGGTGCGGTCTTCTATGGCCACTTCGAAGGGTATGTGAAAATCAAACTTAAACGATGGTTGTGATAAGATTTCTGGCGCTATGTAACACAGAATCCCTAGGTGTCCCTTTAGTTCAACAGGTGATATTTTTCTCGTGTCTTGGAGCCGTAGTGCCGCCTTCAACACCTTCTTTCTCAATTTTATATGAAGAGAAGGGAGATTTAGGATTACCTCCAGGGCAGTAGTCGGGGTGCTTCCCGTAGCCCCTGTTATGCCCACGCACGCTAGCCGCTGCAGTTTTTGCTTAGATATTTCTGATGTTTTCGTCCACCATATGAACGATGCATATGTGACAATATTTCTTATAACCACAGTATATAACCAGTAGATTATTTTTGGCTGTAGCTCCCAGATCTTTTCGAAGAGTCTTTTCGGAACAGGCTAGGTATAAAGGGGTTAACCCTAGATCAGAGACTCAACTAGAATTCACTCAATGACCAAACTGTTTTCAAGGCTACATCATGCCTATGGGCATGCCGTAGACTCTTTGAAAAGAAAGCAGCCTTGATGAATAAAGTAATCGCATATAGACTTCCCGAACAATTGGTAGCTTTATCTACTATGCCTAAAACAGATTATTTGAGTAAGCGGACGGCTGTACCTTGGTGTCCTCATTTTCTAGCGTCCTTCAACATCTGAGTAGACACACCGACAGAGACACCAACATGATATCTAACTTAATTAAGATTTGGAGAAGATATCATAGTATGACCTGTTGAACTTGTTGAGCGAGGGACAATCAACAATCAACAACGTTCTCCAGAAAAGTCACTGCTCAAGAACCTACTTTAATCGTGTGAGAACATCGAATCTCCTAAGTACCTGCATCCATTCGGCATAACAGTCAACAAAGAAGTTTGCTGACATGATCATTCATCAGACATTGCCAAATCTGCTTCCACTAAACTCAGTTTTTTCTCAGAGACAAGAAGTATTTCACACGATCACATGTACGACTAAGTGTGGAATACTGTCCCCCTATGTGGAGCTCCACATCCAAACATTAAATACATCGATTCGATAGTGCTCATATAAGAACAGTGCCCTTCATCGACCACCCGGAGATCACGCGTAATGTGCAACCTCTAGCTCATAAACGGCAGGTTGCTGATCTTTCCCTTTCTTGAAGATACTTCCATAGTAAGTGCTCCATAGAAATCAAAGGCTTAGTTCCAGAAAGGATCCAGTTCCGAAGAGAAACTAGCCACGCGAGAAACTTCAATCAGTGGACGGCCCAACTAGCAACCTCTCTACAGAAATTATTTTATTCAGAGGGCTAGTGTGCTGTAGAACTCACTTTCATCGAACATATTTTCTATAACTCACAACTTTTCCCTCATCAAGAAGCGAGAGAAAACTCACATTAAATCGTCTTGGGCAGCCACAATTGTGACTTGACAGGCATCGCCTCAAGCGTTGAGAATATAAGAACCCGTACATCTCTCATTACATATCTACTGACATTCGTGAAAACCTTGTTTGTTTAATTTTTTCAGCTCAGTTTTCGAATTTTTGCTTCTACTTTGGATAAAGGACATTATTTCTTGCTAAATTTTCAGGACATTAGGTGAACCATAAATACTCTATAGCTTTTAATTTTCTTGAGAAAGTCAAAACATATATCCGAATGCCACATAAACAACCGTAATTCCTCTTTCGGTTAAACACAAAATTTTGATTTGTTTTTCAATCAAAAGTATTGCAGGTCTGAATATATGGTATCAATTTCAATATGTCACTTTCAAGCGTTTCTTAGAAAAAGGTAGTTTTCACGCTGCTACTGAAATATCTGAGTATGATTTTATGGTATTTCTTTCCCGCTGTAACTACAAATTTACAATTTTCGGGTTTCCCCTCGTATCCGCGCTTGAAGACATTACTCCTCTCCAAATTTCCCATTCCTAAGTCGTCACGAAGCTCCCTTCAGGTTTTTATTCAATTGCGAATATTGAGTGCGAACATAATGCTACATGAACGGCCGTATTTTTGGATAGCATTAACCAAAAAGTTTGATTTTTCGGAAGATCGGAGGGATTCTTTCAATTTCAAATGGATACCGTTAGGCGTTTCTAAGACAAAAATGAATACATTCATTCTACAAAAAAAAAGTGTTTTCTTGAAATTAAGTGAACATTTGATATACTCTTACGAAGAAAAAACCCAATACAATGAGCTCAAAGATACATATTGCTCATATTTAAAAAAAGTTGGCATTTTAGCCCGAAAGAAGTTGGACAAGAAAAATTCCGCACGTCGTTCGATTCTACGTAAGAATATGTCTGTATAATATCAAAACCGTTTTTGCATAACTTCAAGAACAACCGATATATTGGCACTTGACCGATTCCAAGAATTATTTAAAGTTTCAAATAACTCGAAAGCGAAAAAAGCTAGAGTGAATCTGTTCACGGCAATTAATTCATCCCTCGAAAGAAAAATCAAAGAACCTTTGCGCTAAGTTATGGATTGACTGAAATACGAGGGTTTTCCGAAAGTGGAACATTTCGATAATCAGCCTGTATCTCGCAAACAGAGACGGCTATGAAAATTCTGTAAACGGCATTTTTCGTTTCATTAAAAGGTAGCAATACTTCGCGCGAACCGGACCCTTCTATCTCCAATAGTTTAGGAGATTCTATTCAGATACATCGAATTTGAGACACCCTGTACATCTGGAGAAGATTCATCAAGTACTGGAGCCGGTGCGTATTACTCTTTTGCTTAGGTGCATACGCGTACATGTGTACAAATACATATAACCGATACCTTCCAACGCATTGGCAGTCTCGATCCATGTTCTCAATGAGTATTTAAAACTCAGGCATCTTTCGTTTCATTTAAAAATAACATCACTTCGCCAAAACCGAATCCTCCTATCTCCATTAATTTAGGAGACTCCATTGAAATACATCAAATTTGGGACACCCTATACATCTGAAGAAGACCCATCAAGCACTGGAGCCGGTGCGCATCTCTCTTTTGTGCAGGTGCATATAAGTATATGTGTATAAACACATATAGCCGATACCTTCCAACGCATTGGCACTCGGTCCATGTTGTGAATGAGTATGTAAAACTCACAGTTGTAGTTTGTAGCTCCTATTCGTAACATCCTACTGGACTATATCGCTACTGTTATGGTCCTTATTGAAGATTATCCTAATGACTAGATCGGTCAACTAGCTCTTTTATTGAAGAATATTTAACATGATACCGGTAGAATATTGCCTCCCTAGTAAAAGTAAAAACAAAGATGTATTCCGCATTATATCTGGACTTCAGATGTGAATATTTGCAATATTTGAGCACAAAATCAAACTAAAATAGGATTATTTGCATTTGCTACTCAATATGAGAATCTCAAACCCTGATATATTCTTGTGAATTTGCAACCTGGCTGTTCTAAAGAACTTTCGTTTCGTGCATAACTTCTATCTCTTATACAATGGTACGAATAGTACAACATGTTCATTTAAATTGTCTGTAACGTACATCTGAGCATTCAAGGTTCCATTAATTACGATGACCAGATCAGTGCGAGTGTTAAATGAAATTCTTTCCCATGCCATCATTAAACCTCCACCAAAACCATAAGTAGGTAAAAAGTTACACTTGGCATATCTGTCATTTCGACATACGTGCACTAGAGAACATCGATCGCAAGGGAGACAAAATCTCCACTTATCTGTAATCAAAACTCTCTCCCAGTCAGCTTCTAACCAACTGACAAAATTCAATCTGACTCTTCGTGTGCTGCGGTCAGAGATGGGCCTCGACCTGCGACACGAGGCCTCAAAACAAAATCTCTCAGAAGTTGTCGTATCGTTTAATTGCTAACTTGCACTCAACTGTTCTGTAGTGGTTGTATTTGGAGGTGCCTATAAGTAGCGAACCGTTGTCTCATCGAGGAAATTCTTCAATAACGGTCATGGATCGCGGTTGTTGCCCGAGACCGTCCTTGCCCTGATCTCTTCTCACGATTACCAATTTCCTGTACCAGCTAATTATTCTGGAAACAATTGAATAGGACACCCCAAGCCTTTGGGTTTTATTGGTCCAACCAAGGTCATTTAACACCACTGCTTCAGCAAATTCTATCATGGTCAAATTTCGTGATTCGCCTTGTATTATCACCGAAATTAAAATTTTCAAGAAG
Source organism: Cryptolaemus montrouzieri (assembly GCA_013387265.2). Lineage (NCBI taxonomy): Eukaryota > Metazoa > Arthropoda > Insecta > Coleoptera > Coccinellidae > Cryptolaemus > Cryptolaemus montrouzieri. The sequence continues at coordinate 31,569,279 of JABFTP020000144.1, read as the reverse complement.
GCCAACGTTACTCTGAAAAATTTATCAACAACTGCTGTTATAAATAAGTGATTTTTTTTGCAATATCTCAATTTATTACTTTCATTTCATTTATCGTGAAAGGATCATGTGCGCCGACGGCTCGGTGGCGCGGAAAAAATTCCCTTCCTTCGACACGAGAGGGGTCCGGCAAAATTCCCTGGTTAATGAGGTGACAGGATTACCCGGCGTGTCATTGGCCGAAAGGCAGAAATAGAGCACGTTGAAAAATCAAAAAAAACCATGTGCGCCAAGAAAAAACATCTAATTTTGTTGTCATATGTCCAGACATACCCGAAAAAAAATGTGTTAATAATTATTTTCCTACCAACACAGAAATTTGAAATTTTGAAATTAAGCGTTGATTTTCTAGGGCAGTTTATTTATATAATTTTTCTTTTTATGAGTTTTTATTTACGTGCAAAATTTCAACAAGAATCCATTTGCAATTTTCTTTACTTCCTTGGTATTCTTGTTTGTTTGTTTTTCCTTTAACCTGCTCTATTTCCGCCTTTCGGCCAATGACACGCCGGGGAATTCTGTCACCTCATTAACCCGGGAATTTTGCCGAACCCCTCTCGTGTCGAGGGAAGGGATCTTTAATGCCCAACACATCTCTGTTAGACAGGACCGACGGCTTTACATCTCCTCCAAAAGATTAATACTCAAGCGATTCCTAGAATCCGAAAAATCGCACCGACTTTGTGGGGATTGAACCCAGGTAACTCTGCGCAGCAGACGAGCATCATATCCCATACGCCACCGAGCCGGCCGGAAGTATTTCAATAGAGAGAACATAAAATGATTCATGGATGCAGACAAAAAATTGCCGGGAATTTTGCCGAACCCCTCGAAGTCGAGGGAAGGAATCTTTAATGTCCAACACATCTCTGTTAGACAGGACCGACAGCTTTACATCTCCTCCGAAAGATGGACACTCAAGCGATTCCCAGAATCCGAAAAATCGCACCGACTTTGAGGGAATTGAACCCTGGTAAGTCTGCGCAGGAGACGAGCATCGTATCTTCTACGCCACCGAGCCGGTTAGGTATTCTTGAGATACTAAACAAACTTATTCTTCGAATACTTTTTTTTCGTTACTTGCACTTGGGTAGCAATAATTTATTAGTTTTTACAAGTTTTTATAATAATCCAAGTTGATATCAAAACTAATCTCTTGCGATTCAATAATTCGAGTGTATTCAGAAAAGATGAATTATGTGCATGTTATTCTACGAACTCGAGTGTTTCAAATTGTTTATATCAGAAACACAATTCTTATTAACAACCGTGCACCACACTCTAGGAAATATTCAAATTCTTATATTCCTTTCACAATTATTCATGAATGTGTATAAGATGAACAAAAAGATAATGGCTCGTGGCTGTTTGTTCTGTAAATTTTAACGACGAAAGTAATTTTGTTTTTTACGAATTTCAATCGGGAAAATATACAGGTATAATCTCAACGTCTAAATTGTCGGTATTCAAGAGAATTTTGTATCTGTTCGTGGTGAACAGGTATGTTAGGTTAGGTTAGGTTAGATAAAGTGACTCAACGAGATTATCAATTTTCCTGTTAATCAAATTTTTTGTCTGCAACCATGAATCATTTTATATTCTCTCTATTAAAATACTTCCGAAAAAGATAGAATATTGAAAAATAAATTCTTGTTTATACTCACTATCAATTATACTTAAGAAACACACTCTTCTTCTCTTAAATTTTCGGGAAATGCACTTAAATGAAATAAATTTCTTAAAATTTCACTTTTCTTACGTAGCAAGCTGTTACAACAACTGCCATTTCAAAAGTTTCGTTCTATGATTTCTACACCTATCCCATGTTAACTTTTCGCATATCATTTAAAAAGTACGAAGAAAAGATAGAAAATAACCAATAATGAGCCCAATATAAAATGGCTTATAAAGCAACATGCTAAAGTGATTATTAACATGACATGATTATTATTATTACAGCCGTTTAGAAGACAAACCCATTCGCGAAACACAAACTTACTGCAAATCAACAAACTGCTCAACAAGTGAGAAAGCAGCTGTCATACAAAGCTGTGGAAGTTGCTGAAACAGCTTAAGCTACTCTAGCTGGCAAGAAAACTTACATATCAAATATATATTGGCCAAAGTACTTTGGATGCTTAGAAATTGGTCTTCAGATGAATTATTTTAGTTTTAAATGAAACAAATTTGTGAAAAGAGTTCACTAGTATAGGTCGTGCATAAATCAATTAATTTGTGCTAGAGACTTCACGTTAAAACTAAAATGGTAAGTCATTTATCAGTACTAAAAGATGAAAAAATCGCTTTATATTTCTCATAGCATGAGAAAACAAGTCTGGCAGAAGAAAATAGTTTCTAGGTAGTTATTCTACAATCCTTACTCGAGTAAGAGCAGTGATTTAGGCCAACGCTCTTTCTTTCTTCAATCGAAATATCTCAAAAACTGAGGAATATTTTCTATGCTCACATTTTCTGCATAATACGGACTATATTCCAATGAAATTTCAAATGAATTCATTTAAATGCGAATGAAGATGCAGCAAACAACATTTTTTGTTAGCTCTCAGTGAATTACATTTCGATAGAGATTTCAAGAACACGAATTCAGAGATATTCTTATTATTCACTATTTTCTCCTCAACTCTCTTTGATTTATGTTACATTCTTTTTTTATTTACAAAGGACCGGTCTGCTGCAATTTCATCCATTAGTCTCAAGTAATATAAAACAGAAACTATTATTTTTTCGTATATGACCTTATTTTTCCTTCGGTTAGGAATTTTTGAAAATTTAACATTGGGACGCGACAAATTGATTGGACTTCTACCCTGCAAGATTATTACCTATGAAATAATCCAAATGCTTCGAAACGATTAAACCAATTCCCGAAAGCATGAAGGCAAATCAGTATTCTTCAATTATTAATTTTCTTAGTATTATTTGATGGTATTTTGTTAGGTTAGACTCCCTTATCGTTGAAAACACCATATTAACTCATTAAATACAAATTATATTCAACTTTTGCTTGTTTTATGATCTACACGTCATGATCATCGTCATTGAGGTTAGTATGGTTATGGTTCCACTGAGTCAGATGTCATGAATAGAAACAGTTTTGTTCTCGTTTGAACTCGTCAATGTTGCACATCTATACACAAGATCAAGTAAGATTGCAATTGAATCATGTATTAATTTGGTTCACCTCAATGGAACTTCCGGTGTAACCGGAAGTGCATACCATCTTTATGATTTAATATAAAACACCCTGTATATTGATGACTGGTTCGATAACACTTGCTATTCCCATCACTAAATCACCTAACACATAAGTCCAGCTTGTTTCTTTCATGAAATATCCTAGTTTTACTTGAAAATTATCGAGTTTTTGCATTTTGAAAGAATACCCTGTATATTGATGACTGGTTCGATAACACTTGCTATTCCCATCACTAAATCACCTAACACATAAGTCCAGCTTGTTTCTTTCATGAAATATCCTAGTTTTACTTGAAAATTATCGAGTTTTTGCATTTTGAAAGAATTTATATATCTCGGGAACGGCGCGAGCTATCAAAATAATAAAAGGTGTTTGACAAACAAGAAACCATGCGTGATATAATTCATATTCCGACTCCGCCTCCCATTTCGAAACGAAAATAATTGAAAACTACGATTTTTCAAATTGTAGCCCCCCTTTTTTTCAGTTCATTAGATTTGCAGTGAAAACTAAATGGAGTTCTTCATGCATACTCTGTACCTGAAATTTCAAAGCTTCAAGTTATGGTGAAAAATCGAATTTTTCGTACCTACCTGAAGTTGGCAAAGGCGGCTTGGATTCCTGCAAGTGCATAGACAGTTCCCAGAGCATTAACAAATTACTGTCCTTTCATCATTGCATAACTGATAAATTAAGAGAAAAACAAAGCAAAATTACAGTTATTGTCGAATTTTCAAAATCAAATTAAGAAATATCAATACGAATTAAACTCTATTTTCCTAAATTTCATATTAATTGTTCGAAGTGATGACCATTCATTTCTAGGCATAGTTCGACTCGACGCATAACACCCTGTGATGTAGCTTGTGATGTAGCTCGCCTCAGTTCCTCCGCATCCAACTGCATGAAAGCATTCTGCAGTCTTTCATGCAAATCATATCTTGAAGTCACTGGTTCAGAATGAAGTTTATCTTTCAGCGTTCCCGAAAGATAAAAATTCATAGACGTTAGGTCAGGTGACCTTGAAGGTCACAAAGACGGACTGTTCATTCCAATCCATCTATATTCAAAAATATCAGTTAAAACTGGATAATTTTCATTTGTGCGATGAGCTAGCGCTCCATCGAGTTGGTACCAACAACCCCTTGATTCAGATACTGATAAAATGTGAACGAAGTCACTTACTACCGTCCTCAAAATCTCCTTATGAAGCTCACCATTTGAGTTTTCATTATACACGAAATACGAAAATCTGTTGTCCTTCCAAGGTGCAAACACATTGAAACTAAATTTATTTTGAGGATTTCTTTCCCTCGTAATATGAGGATTTTGGTAGGCCCTAAAGTGTGAGTTGTTTTGGTTCAAAATCCCTTCATTAGGTTAGTTTTGGCCTCATCCGTCCAGATAATCCTTTGGAGAATATCGGGATCCTTTTGTGTTCTTATAAGAAGGATCTCACGCAGTTTTATTGGAAGCTGTGGATCGCCAGCTTGTAGAGTTTGGATCAATAGAAATGGATGAAGGGTGCAGTTTATGTTTTTACAGAATACTGTGGATATTTTTTTATCAGGTAAGTTGGGATTATGCTCTGCTATTGCCAATGATGCACTTGGATTACCATCAGAATAAGCTAGAACGGCAATTTAATTTTCTTCATTGTTGAATACAGGCGATGAAAATGATGTCTTTTTCTGGACCGTTCCAGTCGAAAGAAAATTTTCAACATATCTCCTGAATATTTTAGCTGTCATAGACAGCATATTTAGATATAGTTCGTTAAATCGACTACAAGTTTTACTCACACTTCGTCTCTCATCTTCATGAATGAAAAATAAAAGAAGTATTTGCTCATTTGTGTAGCTATCCATTTTGTTCGAATTAATTTGTCTGACAGTTAAAACACTACTAGTTTTTCAACTATGCTTAGGGATATGTCTATGTACGAGCAGAAATCTAAGCCTCCTTTGCCAATTTCAAGACGATGCGTAAAAATTAGTTTTTTCACCATAACTTGAAAACTGGAAATTTCGGATACAGCACATGTATGGGGAACTTCATATAGTTTAGTGCGGCGAATCTAATGAATTGGAAAAAAAAATATGGGATGTTCCTTCGTTTCGAATTGTGAGGCGAAAAAAAGAGAATTCCGTATACTGACTGAGATTCCGTCAGATATGTTACGTCCCGCATGGTTTCTTGTTTGCAGAACACCCTTCATTATTTTGGTACCTCACGCCGTTCTTCAGACATCAATTTTTTCAAAAAGCGAAAAAGTGATAATTTTCGAGTAAAACTAGAATATTTCATGAAAAACAAAAAGCTAGACCTGTGTTAGATGTTTTTGTAATTGGAATAACAAGTGTCATCGAACCACTCATCAATATATAAGGTATTTCAGAACGATAGCATTATTAGTTCTCCATAAACGTCTCACTAAACTAGGCATACCCTGTATAAACACATTGACATCAGATCAAAACACAAACAAGTATATAGAAAATAATTACTGATATCACGCATCGCTTAAGTACAACGACAATTATTACTGATGTTGAAACACCATTTTCTCTTGTCATATTGCTATACTACTAAATGCGCCCTTCATTAAAGGGTGCATCAAAATAGATAAGCCCCGTTTTACATGATATCATATCAATTTGCCAACTTTCCAAACCAACAAGTTTGTCATGTTTATGAAATTTCGTCGTGTTCATGAAACGATCTTAATTAGAAAAGTTTTTACCCTTGCAGGATAATAGTTTTATAGACTCTCGCTTTTACTCAGTCCTTCTCTAATCATTCCAGTTCCTCTTCTTCTTTGCCACATGGCTTGTTTTGAGTTTGAATTACTTTGGGATATGAGTTAATGAAAGACAAGACTGACTTCTATTTATGGAATCTGTTCTGTGGCCGATACGGCCACGAAGAGGAACAAAAAGATGTATACGGAACTTGTAAATTCTTCTTTGAGTATAATGGCTTTCATCTTTCGACTATGTCATTCCTTGGGGGAGCCTTTAGGGAATGGAAGCCATAATTATTAAAGAATATAATCTGCTTAAGCTCTCACTGGATTTTGAACCTTTCCAAGAACTATATTAATTTTTAGACACAGCAACTTTCGGTACATAAACATGACAAATTTTGAAAAACAATTCATATTTTCTCATTTTGAGAATTTCAGAGGAACAAATTAAAAATTTTTATTGACTGATGCAGTTTTTGAAGTCTAGAGTCTGTTTATCATATTAATAGATAGATAGGTAGATATATAGATAGATAGATCTATATTCTTTTCAATAATTACAAGGACTGTCAAAAGAATATCAAAATACAGAATTCAAAATATAAAACGAAAAATGTTCATAAACTCATCTGTGCTATAGAAAACATTTACTAGATGCAGCTTCCTGATAGTTTTCTTGAAGGATGAGTTACTGAGGGACTTTACTTGAGGTGGGAGCAAGTTGTACATTTCTGTACATATGAAGACGTACGATTTTGTGTTCGTTGTAGGCGTCTTTTTCGACGTACATATTTTTCTCTCGCTCTAGTTGAATATTCAAGCTGAGCAGAGTGCGTTTGACGATTTTCTTTATTTTTATAGAAGCGTGTCAGGCATACTTCAATGTAACAGCAAGGTATTTTAATTATACGGAAGGATTTGAATGATTCACGGCAACTGTCTGTTTCTACGATATTTTCAATAACTCTCACAGCCTTTTTCTGTTTCCGGAACACCTCAGATAGCCTCAGATTGAGCACCCCGCAGAATAAGGCCAATTCGTGTTGAGAACCATTTTGTTACGATCCAACCAATTGATGCCCCATGGCACACTCTGCTGAATAATGCAATTGCGCCTCTGTTTCTGCCCTGGTGATAAATGTTGTGTCATCTGCATAAATTTTCATTCCGTTTATTCTAACTTTATGTACCAAGTCATCGATGTACAATATAAAGAGGATCGGGCCAAGTATCGATCCTTGTGGGAATCTGCAGTTGAAACTCCTAGCCTTAGACTTTGTCCCATTCCATTTAACTACCTGGCACCTATTCGAAAGGTGTGATCAACAGCGAATGGGTTGTTCCTCTTATACCGCAATGATCTAACTTAGATAGAAGGCGATTGTGGTCCACAAAATCAAAAGCTTTACTAAGATCTAAGCAGGTAAGCATCGGTTCTTCTTTATCATCCAGAACTTCAAACACAAAGTCAATAACTTCAATCATGACTGTTATAGTCGATCGATTCTTTCTGAAGCCATGCTGATTCGACTCCAGATAACTAATTAGTCTGGATCTTATCAAAGGCTCAAAAATTCTCGAAATAGCTGGCAAGATCGAGGTTGTTCTACAGTTTCCACATTCACTTGCCTCTGAATTCTTATGTACTGGGACGACTCGAGCGATCTTGAGCTCTTCAGGAAAATATCCATGTTTGAAGCAACTAAGATGCTCTTTTCTGAACCTCTTGAGGTGTCACAGGCCAAAGGAATATCGAGTTTGGGCCAGCAATCGATTTGGCCACTATTTTAGTATTCTGATCCGATGGAGTATGTATTGAAGCCGCTGAGCCAATGCTGGCAAAATGAGAGCTGAACTCCTCAGAGTTAAGGCATTACATTCTTTTCGTTTTTAGCTTTTAATTCAGAGTTTATAATAGACCAAATTGCCTTGATTCTGTTTTCAACAGTCGATATTATTTCCCTGTTCTTGCTTCGGATTTGGCTTATTATAGCTTTATGGTAAACATCTCTAAGATGTTGATACAATAAATTTTTCGTCCGCTTTTACCCTAGCTATCGTGTGAGCTGCTTCCATCCGTTTTTTCAACTTCAAGATTTGGGGATCATTAAATGCTTGCTCTTTCTTCCGATTTTTCAATTTATTTTTTCTTTCCGGAAAACCTTCATTAAAAGTATTTGTAAGAAAGACGTGAAGACGAGTGTATGAATCTTCAGCATTTTTACGCAGATGATATTCCCGTTTATGGAGCCTAGTCAATCAATGAATCTAATGGTATTAGCTTCATTAATTGTTCAAATGTATTTGTATACTATTTCTCTAGTTCCATGATTTCGCCTGATAGCCAGTTTCTGGGCAAGATGATCGGACGAGTGAAGATCCATTGTGCATTTTTTGTAATCTACCGAATCCAAATTTGTAAACATATTGTGAATGCAAGTACTAGATCTGCTTGTTATGCGGGATGATTCCAAGAATACTCTGAATAAGCCAAATGATTCAAACATTTCCTCAAGTTGTCTTTTTTCTGGGCTGGACTTCAAAAAATTGATATTAAAATCTCCCGCAACCACCACAGTGGATAAAGTTGTACTCTGCAGAGTGTGCAAGGCGGTATCAATCTGCGCAATGAATTGTTGTACGTTACCCAGTGGTGGCCTGTAGACGCAAAGAAAAACAATATTGGTATCCAAGTCATGTATGGCTGATATTTCCACATGTCTATCTATAGAGAGGTTATTGAAGTGGTTCAGGCATTAATAATTTACGCTATTCTTTGAGAGAATCATGCTTTCACCGTGGATGAAATTTCGATGCGTGTAAGTACTTGTTACTTGATAGTTTGCAATAACCACCCGGGACATCTGCTCCGCGCTCAGCCAGTGCAGCTCTCCTGATCCAACACCTGGTTCAAACTATCAATCTTATTTCTAAGGCACTGTTTATTTAGATTTACTATTGTTTCGCAGTTTTTGGCGACCACTTCAGTGGCTGGCTTCGTCTCATTATAGTTTATGTTCGCTTCTTTTGAAAGAACTTTTCCATCAGTGTGACTGTTGTCATGCTCACAATTTATGACTACCTTTGGATGATGGACTCTTGACTAATCCGAAAATTTTTTTTCAATTCAACACAAAGTTCTTTATTACTAGATTTTTTGTAGAAGGTGTAAGCTATACTTTGATGGGATAGTTATTTTAAAACTTCTTATACTGCGCCATTCATTCGACTGTCATGAAATTTATTGGGTACACTCCCCTGAAGAATTCTAGCATTCAACAATAACAACTTAAACTGAAAATTTATGAAATTTTAACCTGGACATGAGATGTTTGATGTAACAGAATTCAACAGCGTATAAAAAAATATGACAATTGTATAATTCCAATACCCCCCCGATTTCCATGGATTCATGTCCTGAAACGATAAAAGAAGGTACTGACGAATAAACGAATCGTAATATTCAGTGCAAGTCCTCGGATATTCCCCATTTGTAATACACCGTATCTCAACGCGTCAAGAAGTCAGTAAGGAATAGCCAGTATCAGACTGATTAACGTGAGTAACGGTTCTTGCACAATGTGAGATTCTTTTTCATATATTTCAATTAAGAAAGAGTGGATTATTTTTTTTTTGAACTAAAATTGGTTTGTTTCCGTTTATATCAGCACTATTAGATTCTCGGAAGTTCCATTTTGGACGTGCCTTAGTTTTACTGATTTCTGTCACAGAGTTTTAATTGTCATATTCTGTGTAATACCTATTTTGATTGCTTTCATGTCTGGAAGGAAGCCTCAAAAAAATACTTTGCATTTCGTTTGCAGATGTACAATATGTAATGATTCAGAGTTCTTCCCAAAATACCTATCATTACATGTGAAGTAACTACAGCTAGAAATCTCATACTACTGCTGGTCCTGCATTCTGAAAATCAAGATGACGACGTAGACAATAATGGACACTATCATACAGAAATTGATCTATGTGAGTTATTTACTGACGGAAATCTTATTCTCATACAGCATTTGACATCTCAGGAGGTTCTTGATAACAATGATAATGCTTATGCACACAATTATGACGTCCTCAATTTGGCTGAGAAAAAATATCGATGGAAGAAATGCATATTCTCTCGAAAGAAAAGGGACAGGAATTTGTAGATAAAAATACGAATTTTATTAGGTCCGCAACAAAGTTCTCGCTGTTTTTTTTATGTAATTACAACTGTATTGCGAAAAATAATTACAAATGAATCATTCAAACTATTGCCCATCGCTAGCTACACCTTTGTCACATCTCTCTGGCAGAGCTCGAATGCCGTGACGGTAGAAGTGTTCGTCCCTTGAGGCTATCCACGAATCAAGCGATTTTTCGAGCTCTTCGTATGAGCGCAACTGCTGATCAGCCAGACCATGTGCAATCGAACTGAACAAGTAACAATCGCATGGAGCAAAATCTGGGGAATATGGCGGGTGGGGTAAGACTTCCCATTTGATCATTTCCAAGTAAGTTTTAACGTGTTTGGCAACGTAACGCCGAGCGTTGTCCTGCTGTAAAATTACTTTTTCGTGTCTCTGCTCGTATAGTGGCCGTTTTTTGCGCAGTGCTTTACTCAATCAAACCAACTGCGTTCGATACCGTTCCCTAGTGATGGTTTCGTTCGGTTTCAATAGCTCATAATAAATACCACCGACTTGGTACCACCAAATACACAGCATAACTTTCGCAGCGTGAATATTCGGCCGAGGTGATGACGTAGAAGCATGACCTTGCACTCCCCAAGAGTTTTTTTTTTTAAATTGCTGTGATGAATCTATTTTTCATCACCTGTTACGATGAGATCAAGAAAACCCTTTCTTTTCTGCCGCTGGAGCAGTTGTTCACAGGCGAAAACACGACACTCAACGTCTCTTGGCTCAAAATTATAAGGAACCCAAGTTTCTTGCTTCTGAATCATTCCCAACGCATGCAATCATTCGAGTATGGCTTGGGGGTTAACTTCTGAGGCTGAAGCAAACTCATCTCGCGTTTGGCACAGATCCTCATCGAACAATGCCTCCAATTCAGCGTCTTCGAAGATTTTTGACCTTACTTCACTGCGACGATCGTTCACATCAGCGTTTTTAAAGCGACGGAACCAATCCCTGCACGTTGTTTCACTAGAGCAGCATCTCCGTAAAGTTTTTGAAGCTCTCTATGAGATTCAGCCGCCGTTTTCTTCGAATGAAAGAAGAAAATCAACACTTCCTGCAAATGACGATAATTCGGCAAAAAATCAGACATTTTCTCACATCGAAAAGTATATGACGCAAAAACAGAATCACTATTGTGACACAGTGGTTTGTTTACCATATGTCTAAGCTTTGTTCAAGACGTTCTTGATATGTAAAAATCCAGCACTTACTGCTGGACCCATCTATTGACAAACAGCGAGAACTTAGTTGCGCACCTAATAGTAGAAAAAATGACGAAGAGGAAACAATGTCAACAAAAGAAGTGCATGAAGTTTCAAAAGAAAGTGCAGAAGAATTTGTGGATGAACATATGAATATTAGCAGGGAAAATAACGAACGAAAACAATGTCAACAGAAAAAGTGCATACAGCCTCAAGAGAAAAGGGAGAACGATTTGTGGTGAAAATATGAATGTTAGCAGCTATAGCGACGAAGAGAATGAAACTGTCACAGGCAGTTATACTAGGGGTACGAGATTACATAACATTGGAGGGGGTCACTTGGCTTTACAAGCCTTGTAACCCTTCTTTATTCATTTCCCAGTAGATCTAGTTTCCTTATAAAATTAAGAATCTCCCTGGGAGCTTTCGCTTTTACTTCGTGCGGCTCTAGCTTGTCGCTACCGAAGTGTATATGTCTTTGACGAGCGGTTGCGATGCAACTGCAAAGAATATGTTCGGCAGTTTCATCACCCTCTTTACACATTCTGCATGTTGCCATTTCTGATTTGCACATTTCACTGTGATGGTATCTCAGTGGGCAGTTTCCAGTAAGGAGGCCTGTTATAGTCCTCAACTCGTCTCTAGAGAGGTCGAGAAGCTGCTTTGTCTTCTTTGGCGAATAGTAAATGAACTCTTTCGCTTGCCTTTGGCCTGTTGTTTTCCTTCAGTATCCTTTTTTGCTACATTCTTCCCGCCATTCCAGTTCCTGTCGTCTGTGCGGCTTGCTTAGACCGCAGAACGGTTCAGATGCGATGGGTGGGATTTCAGCAGCTGATCTAGCCAGTTCGTCAGCGGCTTCATTTCCTTGTATGCCTTCGTGGCCAGGCACCCACCACAGGAGAAGTTTGCTCCCCTCAGCAAGTTTCTTCAAGGATTGACGGCATTCCCAGACAGAGATGCTCGGATAACTGTGAGAGTTGAGAGCTTTAATGACTGCCTGACTGTCCGTTGAAATGTAATTCTGTGCACCTTTGAGTTTCCTCCGTAGTCCCTCCTGGCAGCACAGGTTTACAGCAAGTGTTTCTGCTTGCATGATTGTGGGAATAGAGCCCAGAGGCACTGATGTTGAGTACTTGGGTCCATATATGCTTGCTACTGTTCCGTCAATCGTTTTTGATCCGTCCGTATACCAGATGGAGGAGTTTTGGTCTAATTGATTTATTTGTCCCTTTACGATTGTACGGTCTCCTATGACCAATTCGAAGGTTTTATGAAAATCAAACTTATGCGGCATTATATCCGATGGTTCTGATAAGATTCCTGGCGCCATGAAACTCAGAATCCCCAGGTGTCCCTTCAGATCACCAGGTAATAGTTTTTTTTGTGACTTGGTGCCATAATGCCGCCATCAACACCTCTTTTTTCAATTTTATATGAAGGGGAGGGAGATTTAGGATTACCTCCAGTTAGAAGTCGGGCTGATTCTCACAGCACCTGTTATGCTAACCGCTGCAGTTTTTGCAGCTTGTTTTGCGTAGTTATTTCTGATGTTTTCGTCCACCATACGAACGATACATATGTGACAATGGGTCTCATAACCGCTGTGTATAACCAATAGGTTATTTTTGGCTGTAGCCCCCAGGTCTTTCCGAAGAGTCTATGGCATGCCCATAGTCACGATGTAGCCTTAGGAAGAGATTTGTCAATGTGTGAATTCCAGTTGAGTCTCTGAACAAGGGTTAACCCTAGATACTCAGCCTGTTCTGAGAATTTCAGAGTATGTCCATTCAGAAAGGGGGGGCTTCAAGTTCAACTTTCTACGTCTTGTGAATGGAATTAGAATGGTTTTGTCTGGATGGATGCTGAGCCCCTCTTCAGCAAACAATTCATTTACGATGTTAAGGACTTTTTGCCTCAGGTTCGATAAGATTCCATCATGCTTTCCCCTAATGATGATGACTAGATCATCAGCATAGCCTTGTGCGTTAAAACCAGCGTTGTTCAGTCTTTCTAAGAGGCCATCAACAACTACTGACCATGGTAGCGGTGATAGAACACCTCCTTAAGGTTATCCTTCCACTGCTGACACCGATATTTCAGTGTCTCCAAAAATGGCCGTTATGATCTGGCTCTTGTGCATTTCCCCGATCTCTTTGATTGCGGGTATCTTGGACACCCTTGTTGTTTGCACCAACAATGTCTCATAATAGAACTAAGGCTAATTCTTTAGCCGCTAGTGCTCCTTCCACTTCTTTGACTAGAGCGTGTAGGGCATCAATTGTAGATTTGGCCGGTTGGTAGGCACATTGTTTTTTATAAAGTGTTTTGAAACTTCTCAAGAGTTTGTCGAGAATTTTCTCCATTTATTTTAGGATAAAGGAGGTTAAGCTTATCGGGCGATATGATTAGGCTCATCTGGAGACCTCTCGTCCTTTTTCGGTATAAGTAATACTTTGACTTTCCTCCATGACTGGGGTTTGTAGCCCAGTGGCTTTGTATATAGCTCTCAGACATGGGGATGTATGTTTGTTGCCTTATTGCAATATGACCAGGTAGATTCTGTTCGCCCATGGTGATTTGTAGAGTTTAAGGCTTTTGGTGGGCCACTTCACCCGATCTAGGGTGAAGAGTCGGCCCGCTGGATTTCTGCTTTCCCTACTGGAGCTATACAGTTCTAGCTCCTGTTGTTTGGTGTTATTGATGGAGAGTTTTTTTGAGTGCCAGAAGTGGGTATTTAGAAGTAAGTGGTACGATATAAATAAAGGTAAGGTTATTACCTAGGAAGGACTTCAAAGGAAAATGGGCGAAAGATGTGATTCTGTTGAATGTCGAAAGTCTTTCAATCATTTTTGCAACTCATTTTCTGATGATCAAAGACATTAATGATACAAAGATTCTGGACTTACATGAACTCAGGATAGAAAAAATAATCATTACGGGAAATATGGAGTACAGAGGAAAAAATGATCATCTACATCCGAAGGACCATCAAGACGGAGCGGAACATATTTCAATTATTTTCGGATAGAAAATAATGAAAGAAGAAGGGCGTGTAAGAGAATGTTCTTGAACACTTTCGCATTGAAAGAAGATATGCTTTAATGGTGCAAAAAGGCCCAGTATGAAATCAAAATGGCTACCGATCAATTGGTACCGTCCATAGGACTTTTTTTTTTTTATCTCCTGACTTGATAGCTTTCTTAAGATAGCTTTCCTTTACTGCCGGAAGCATATTACTAAACTGTAGTTCGAAACGGTTTCCCAAGCAAAAATGCAGGTACATAACGAATATTTAAAATTGTGCTCAGAAAATAAGAAAGAAGAAGTGTCCACAGCGAGTTTTGACTGTGTATTTGAAGATTTGAATATAAGTCTATAGACCAAATAAAGATGCTTGTGAAATGAAAGATCGAAAGATAAAGCTTATGCCATGGATTCCAAAATCTATACTGTCACAATGGATCAATAGGCAGTTAAAAGCTGTCATATATTAATTGCAAGTGCTGTTTATCACAAAAGAAAACTGTCACTACACAACTTTACCATTTATTATTCAGACACCCATGATGATTCTAACTATTGGTGGGATGAGGCAGAAGGTGATTTGAGTGCTTCCACCTTTGATTCTATAATCATGCATTACCTAGAAACATTAAAATTAATTTTCAGAAGATTACAAGATTACTCTTCTGTAAACAACGGAAGGATATCTTTCATCATTTCGACAAAAATTCTCTTCCATCCACCATTGGAGTGGAGACGAACTGTTCCACTAGACACGATTAAAAGGAGTCTCAAATAATTGGACCACTTTAATTAAGCCATAATTTCGAAACACCTTCGGAGTAGAGCACAGGATCTAGAATAGATGACCGTCAAAAAACATAATAGGCTCACAAAAATGGGAAGCAACGGGTAAACCATACGTAATCTTCAGTACTCAAGTAAACAGGGAGAGAAAATCTAAAGAGAAACTCTGTCTCACCAAGGTCTGATACATCATTACTAGTCTATGAGTGTATAATGAACAAAAAGTAGAATCAGAAACATTATGTTTGCGCTTTATTCTTCATTTTAACCGATCTTCGATTGATAGAGATATGATAGAAGTAGAATGGAAGAGAAAAACAGCAGAATAACACCCTTCTCAGCGAAACAAGCACGAATAAAATATTATTAACGTGGTGAAGTTTATCAACGATCGAAACCATGTCAATTTTGCGGTTCATTTTCTCAGAGAACATCAGTGATGCATAATTTCAATTGAAGCTTTGTATTTTCCCTGCTTTCGAGAGTTTATTGATATTTAGACTTGCAATTTCGATCCCTCCACCATCTTCAGCTGACAAGAAATACTGAACTGAAGTTGAAATACATACATACAATAGGTATGGTGAAACCGCTTGCACGAAGACTACAATTAGACAGAAATATGAACTACTTGAAAACAACACCACTCAAACACACATCAACACCCCTATGGAAATTACAAACACCTAATATTGACATCACACTGGCGAAATATGATAAAACAACGACACCAAAAATGCTCCTCAAACTATATTCAACAGAGCAAATAGCCAAGTATAATGAAGAAACGGTTTATTACACCGACGGTTCAATAATAAACAAAAAAGTCGATTGTGCGATATTATGCAACAATGATGTGACAAAATGCAAACTACCAGACGTATGCTCAATACATACGGCAGAACTATTTGCCATTCTGCAAGCAACGCAAATTTTAAAATCATATGCTGACAAAAGACAGTCGAAAATACTTATCTGCTCTGACTCATTATCAGCCATAACATCCATACAAAATATGAACCTGAAAAATCCTATAGTCGTTGAAATCCTAAATATACACAATACCTTATAGCTAAAAAAATATTCACAACACTCCTGTGGATACCATCGCATGTCGGTCAAGAAAAAAATGAAAAAGTAGATGAATCTGCTAAAGAAGCAGCGCTTTTAAATCATATCACAGATTATATTCAAATTAGTAAAGATCTTCGAACCTACCATAACGACTATATGTTCAATAGTTGGTGAACAGAATGGTCAGAAAGCGTTGGAAAACTACGAGAGCTTGCGGAAACTACAAAACATAACAATCTCCCGAACATTAGCCGACAACATCAGGTCATAGTCCGTAGAGTTCGAATTGGTCACACATCATTCACCCACTCATACCATCTGACTAACGAAAATCCACCCATTTGCGACACATGTAACACCCCATATACAGTGAAACACTTCCTAGTTGACTGCCAGAAGTTCAGGAACGAAAGAAGGAGAGTGAACCTGGCAGAAAACATGTCAGAAATACTCAAAATCAACGATGACAACATCGACATTCTCTCCAGTTTCTGAAGGCAATAAACTACAACTCACTCATTTAAATATCTATTAGTATTGAAATTTTCTGAATACTGTAATCAAAAAGTTAAATGTACTAGCGGATGTAAATGGCCTTGTAGCCGAAACATTCTTACTGTCTAATTCTAATTCGCCTTTTGGTGGTCTGTTAATAGAGAGGGCAGTCAATCTCTGATGTGGAATCTTGGCTGCAGCAATTTCTATATGCCTTTCTTTGAAAGCTTTTGTATTGTTCAACGATTCAAAGCTCATTTTATTTTCTACTAATATAAGTGCCCCTCTATGAGTATCATTCTCACGTGTGTAGCAACTTGCAGTTGCAGAATTATGTTCAAAAAATCGATTTTATTTTCCAAACACTCGACTCGAAAATCCTTATATCGCGAAACCATTACGCCTGGAGGCCAGTTCTCACTTTTATATAGTTCGTCCAATATGGAATAATGAGTCTCTACCTAGAACGACATACTCTCAGCATTTTCCCTAATAGGACATCCTTCTACCATAAAATCGTCCCTTGAGAATGTTTTTTTCACATAATTCAGCATAGATTCACTGCTTGTATTCAGAGATAGCCTACCTAAATGGATGAGAGCAATCGGTGTGGATTGGAATGCTTTTCCTTTGTCATTATTTCTATTGAAACTATCTGGATTTCCTTCCGTCCCAATCACGACAGTTTTGTTTTTTCTCTTTCTAATATTTTTTTCTCTCGTGACTGAATGTCCTGAGAAGTATGTACGTTTTTATGTATAGTTTTGGCATCCTGTGCAATTTTGCTCCTTTAGTAACAATTCTACCGGCTTTTGTGAAGAACCGGCAACGCCGTGCGTTTCGGCTGGTTGGTTTCCCGATAATAAATATATGTTCTTTATAGCTTACAGTTTTTTCGAAGTTTTCTATCAGCCTCCTTGAGCACTCCAATTGCACTCTAGCCACTTTCAATTCACGTTTTAGTCCATTCACGTAAAGTTGATTAGTGTCAACATTCACGAGGTTATCAGTGTTTACATTTGCCGCGTCGCGAAAAACATCACCTTCGTTCTCAAATCCTTTTTCAATATGATACTTTAATTCCTCACTCACTGTTACATTATCTGTGATTCTTTTGGTGAAAATTATTTCGATTAGAATATCTTTTTTCAATTTGCTCAATTCTTGAGACATTTCCACGTTCTCCGCCATGTTGCCGTCGATGAGTCCCTAGAAGGATAAAACTATATCGTTCCATCCTGTGACATCCAAAAAAATTAAACCATTCCAATCGTATACTTGATTGACGACACTGCCGACTGAGCAAATTCAACAACTGGTTCCCCATAGAGGATTTTTTCATAATTTATGAATTATTTCCTTCTGTTTTCGTTAGATCTCGTTCACTTATCCAAACCAACTTCTGTATTTCTTGAATAATGGAGAAATTCTGACGAAATGCTGAAATATTTTTCGTTATGTTTTCATGATATAATTAAATGTGAGTCTTCTAATACAGAAAAATTATAATAAAACTAGAGGAGACAACAAAAATATAAGCAGGCAGATTTCAACAAGGCTACAAAGGAATATAAATGCAAAACAAAAAAAGAGTTTCGGCTGGTTGCATCTACGCACGCTGTTACCATAATTGCGAAGCTTTTCTCAGGTCCCTTGGCGCATATGTTCGTAATTGGATGACTTCCCCACGTCGGCTTCTTCTCTGTTGCCCGAAGACGTAAGGAAAATTTAAATTCATAAACGGGCTGAGTATCGTCCGTAAATAGGATCGGATAAAATCGAAATATTTCAGAAATAAGAAAAGCATTTGTGAAAAAGAAGAGATTTTCAAAGTAATGCTGAAAAATTAGTTTTTAAGAAATCAATTTATTTAATTCAGAATAATTCCTTACACCTGCGATGAAGTGGTTCACGCGGTCTGAAATTATTTCTATTGAGCGTTTTAGATTCCAGATCGCGATATTCTTCAGAATGATGATGCAAAGCTTTTGGATAACATTTTACGTTCTTGAAACGGTTTCTTCTCGTCGGCTAATACAATTTACTAAGGTTAGAAAAGTAAGTAATCCGGCGAATTTTGCAAAAGGTTTTTTCAATAAAAATATATACAGTGTATTCCAATAAAAACTTTTCACCCCCTCTATCTCAATATTTTGGCGGAAAAAGCTGAGAAACGTCAATTATTGATTGGAGGGGAACCAATTTTCGAGTTGGTTTAGAACATGGAAAATCTACCCCTACCCCTCAGCAGCACCTATGTCCAAATTCATTTTAGGGAAAGGGGTTGATGGGCATATTATCGAAAAGTTCCTTAGTTCCCTATTAAAAAATGGTATATATTCATGAATATTTCAAATCGTACAGAAAGTCCAAACACAATGAAACTTTATATTCCAACGAAATTGAATTTCGCCATCCCATATATCTCAAGAAAGTCTGATTGTAACAGAAAAAGTTGGGACACGTCAGCAGGGAAAACGAAAAGCTACAAACGCTGCTGAAGATCGATTTCAACTTCTTCGAGAGCGAACGGCTAATGCCCCGGTTTCGAGTAGAAGATTGGCTGATGTTCATGGCAACTTCATTTCATCTGAAGAAGACTTGGAGAAAAAGATCTATCATCTCGTATACCTACCACAGGTCCTCTATTAGATGCGCGGTGGAACTTGGTCACGGAATTTTCTCAGAAACGAACATGCATCTACTCGGCGTCACAATCAACTCCGGAGTTTGCTGGCATGACCATGTGTCAGCCATTGCCAAACCTGCTTCTTCTAAACCCAGTTTTATTCCTGGACATTATTTCACGTCATTATAAATAATGATTTTATATAAGGCTCAGGGTCAACTTGGTATGGAATAAGTACCCATGTGAAGAGAGCAGTGTGCTTCATTGATCACCCGGTCGCTAAAAGGCGGTAAGTTGCTGATCTTTCTCTTCTCTATTTATTTATTTACTCATTTATTTATTTTAACCCAATTCCCTTTGATTACGTAAATGACTACAGAAAAGGTCAAAGATATTAGAAATATTACACATAAGATTAGTAAAAGATTACTCTACAAAAGGTTAGTAAAACACTATATTACAAAAGTGTCAAAAAAGAATATCACAAAAGGAATTCATCTATACTATAATATGACATCTTAATCAGGAAAGCTTTGAGTTCTTTCTTGAAAATTAAAGCATTCGAACAGTAGCTGTTCAGTAGTTAATACGTTTTTCAAATTCCTAATCAGAAAACAGACAGAACTCAATTTCGAACATACTTCCATGCAATGGTCTTTCCAATTTGGATTTTTGTCTAGTTTTACACCAAGAAACTTGGAAACATTCTCCTCCCTTAAGGAAACTCCATTAAGATTCACATTCATATTTACCGTTTTGTTGTAGTTATGGAAGATAACAGCTTGTTTTTGCTGTATTAACATGTAAAATATTTTTGGAAAACCATTCATGTAGTCCATTGAAGTTTTTCTAAAGCCTTGTTTCTAATAGAGAGTCATTTTCATCTGAAACCACCACAGTGGCATCATTATCATAAGGGAAAAAATCGCAATCTAGACCATTGCAAACATCATTGACGTACAAAATGAATAAAACAGACCCCAAAACTGATCCTTTGGGGACCCCAACGTCAGTGCTAACTAATTCCGAATTGATATATCCTCGTCGTATATCATCTACATGATTAACTGAAACGAACTGTCCCCTGTCACGCAAATAGCTAGTCAGCCATTTGAGTGCCCTACCACGTACTTCGTATTTCTCCGCTTTTGCAAGAGGTTTGAGGTGTACTATGCAATCAGATGCCTTGCTAAGATCACAAAAGATCCCAGCAGGACATTCCCCTGACTCTATATGATCCACGACACTATTGATAAAAGTATACAGTGCATCTCCGATGGAACAAACTGAATTGATGTTTGGACAGAATCTTGTGCGTATCCAAAAATTCCAATAACCTGTTCAAAAATGCCAGAGACAGAAGAAGACGGTGATATAAGAATATATTACGGCGGTGATTATCCACATTTTAACAATCGCCCTTTTGATGCAATAGTATAACTTTACAAATCTTTAGATTAGAAGGAGAAACATCATTAGAAACAGACATGTTTATCAGATGAGTCGGTGGTCCCAAAATTTGTTTCAGACATTTCTTAAGGAGAGAGCTTGGAATGTCGTCATAACCACAGGAGTTCTCTAGCTTCAATTTTCTGTTCATCAAGGAAAATACTTCTTCCTCAACATAGGAAAAGAGAAACAATGTAGAATCATCGATGTTTTGATGTTATCGAAATACCCTACCTTTGGAATTTGATTAATAATCTTTTTGGGATGTTGGAAAAGAAACTGTTAAACCTGTTTGCCAACTGTTTAGGATTACTTGCACTTTGACCTTGGTCGTCCTTGATTCTGAGATAATTACAACTTGCCCCTACTGACAATGGCTGACAACACGGACCTTTCATCTAATTTCAAGCCGATCCAATTTCATTTTGATAAAAAGAACGTTTTGTGTTTTCTACCAAAATATTCACCCACACCTTCTGTTGCCTCCTATAAAACGTCTTAGGCATCAACTCCATGCAGTGCAAAAACCCCCTCCTAACGTTCCTTGGATATATCTCTGAGAAAGTAATCAATATTTTTACGGTAATAGTCTCTTTTGTACTCAAAACTGATCCTAGGTGGATCCGAAGCATAAAATAAGATTTTAGGCCCGAAATATATGTCTCAACAACATCAGTGACTAATTTTATATTAGTGAATATGTAATCAAGTGTGTTGTTCAGGCCCGTTTCTTCGTTTACTTCATTGTTAAGATTGAAACCGCTCAATATGTTAGTGAGCATACCGAAACTCTTTTCATCCCTACCTGGATCTATATCCACGCACCATACTGCAATGTCTAAACCAGGTTTATATAGAAATTTCAGAACGAGATTCAATGCTTGAAAGAAAATGTCAAAACTAGTGCTGAAACATGACCTATAACAGTTTAAAACTATAGTTTTTCGGTTGTTGAAAATTCCACTCACCCCACATATTTCACTACTCTTATATACAAAAACGTTCCAGTTCGACAGAATGCATTTCAACAAAAAGTTGAGATTGTGATAGGCACTAAGAAAATCCGATGTGATAAAGTCTACTTTTCTAATCGTCAAGCATTAACAATTGAGCGACAGAAGCTGGCTACTTGGTAGTTTCACTGGTGCACTGGTAAGTGAAGTCGATCTCAAGTTTTCGGTTTCTGACCCATCTTCAGCAAGAAAAATATTCGAAAGCTGAAAGGTATCTTCAGATACTTCCATGGTAAATGATCTGAATAATTGAAATGTTTGGCTCCAGAAAGAATCTAGTTCCAAAGGAAAACCAGTTCAAATTGTAAGTTATTAGAAACTAGCACAGCCACGTAACTCACTCTATGAAAATTCTTTTGTTTACAGGGATAGTATGCTGTGGAATTCGCTCCCATCCAACATGTTTCCAATTACTTACAATTTAACGCTCTTCAAGAAGCATGTGAACACACTCATTGAATCATTTTGGGCGGCCACAGCTGTGCTATGATAGGCATGATAAAGAAAGTGAAGAAAAAGGAAAAACCTGCAGTTCAACAAATGATCGAAGTTGATACAAAAATTTCAAAATCATGTAACATTGAATTCGAACGAAATTTTGTCAACCCGATCAATTTGGCGGTCCAGTATATTATTCATTATTTAACTAGCCAACGTAATGTCACATGTTGGTAGCACCACTAGAGGCATCTACTTGAAAAATATGATGTTGAATTAGAGCAGCATCATAATCATTCCGACTTGAACACGTTAGAAACAATTCGTTTTTTCGATTATTAGAACAATGAAGAAATTTGACAAGCTCGATTAAATGTGAAGTTTTGTTCCCATTCTTCTTTTGAATTTGGCACGAGTTGTTACCCAGCTCGTAAAGTCAATACAGAATACTGCTCACAGGTTATATATATATATATATATATATATATATATATATATATATATATATATATATATATATATATATATATATATATATATATATATATATATATATATATATATATATATATATATATATATATATATATATATATATATATATATATATATATATATATATATATATATATATATATATATATATATAACCTGTGCAGTATATCTAACCTAACCTAACCATAGCAGCACTAAAGAAAATATTAGAAGTTCATATTACAAAAGACTTATCATCAAGAGTCAACTAGTAAAAACCTTTTCAGAGCTATCAACTCCTATGCAGTTCCTATTCTTACATCTTCTTTTGGAATTATTAAATGGTCTAAAACTGATCTTAATGAATTACAATGTCAAACGAGGAAAATGCTCTGTAAATATCATAAGCACCATCCAAAGTCAGCTGTTCAGAGAGTTACACTACCTAGACATCTTTGAGGTCGTGGATTAACTGATTTGAATAATCTTCATAGTAAACAGATTTTTCATCTACGTTCCCATTTTCATGATAAACAGAGAACGTCTAAATTACATGATATTGTTGTTGCTTCAAATTATAATCTTACACCTCTTAACTTGACAATGCAAGGGTAGATTTTGATATATTTGATGATAATTCTAAAAGAGAAACTTGGATGCAGAAGGAATTACACGGAAAGCACCCTAAAGAATTGAAAAATGATTATATTGATGAAATCGCATCGAATAAATGGTTAGTATCTGGAGAATTGTTTGCTGAAACAGAAGGCTTGGCAATTGCGATCCAGGATCAGGTTGTTTTCACAAGGAATTATAGAAAACACATCATCAAACAAAATATAGATGATTCTTGCCGTAGATGTTTCTGTTCTTCAGATACAGTTTCTCATATATTATCATCTTGCTCAGTCCTTGCTTCAACAGATTATTTAGAAAGACATAATGCCGTCGCTAATATTATTCATTTTAATCTAGGAATTAAACATGAACTAATTCCCAAAGAAAAAAATTTCACAAATATGAACCTGAGATTCATTGTGAAAATGACAAATATAAACTTTATTTTGATAAAACAATTCTTTGCAACAGAGCTGTAAAACACAATAGACCAGATATCATTCTTAATGATAAACAGAATCAAATAACATATATAATTGATATTGCTATATCCGATACACATAATATACAAAATAAATACAATGAAAAAATTTCTAAATATATGATGCTTGGTGACGAGATTAAAAAATGTGGAAATTGAAGAAAATATTTATTCTACCGATTATTATTTCCACAACAGGTGTTATTCCTAGAAATCTTCACAAAAGTATTGAGAGTTTGGGTCTGAAGGAAAATTTGTTTGAACAGTTACAAAAGATAACAGTCATCAAATCTTGTAATATTCTTCGTAGGTTTCTTTCCGAAAAAAATAATGAGGTAGAGTCATAGGTTTTCTCTTTAGTTTATACTGCTCAGAATCTCATTTCATAATTTATTTATTTGTTTATATAAATGTAATATAATTAACTGACAATTTTGTCATATTTATATTCAGAGCAGTATTCTATTCGATCGTTCACCACTTCAAACAAAGGAAACTAAGAATGTGTAACATTCAGTGTTACTTGACTAAGGTCCGTACACTGGATTTTCCGGGGAGAAAGCCTCTGACACTACTCGTTGGTACATTGACATCATTGTCTGATGATGCTATAGTATGTATATATTCTGGTAGATTGATATATTCTCATAACATTTAACGTTATCCTAATATATAATTATTCCAGGATATGTTTTGATTATAATCATTGCCTGGCAATGGTATTAATTACCGGGTGGTGGATTTATATTTTTTCATGAAATCAGTTTGATTGCATGAACAGATGTATGGGCAACTCGTCGGGGTAAAACTCCCTATATATATAATGTGAGCTGACCAGTAAAATGCAAATATCTGGAAAATGTTGACAAATGATGGAGTCATCAGAGCAGTAAATAAGAAAATCATTGTAAATGAGTTGTTGATTTGAAAAGATTTTCCGATCTTTCTGGAAATCATTTATCGAAAACTAAAAATTGAAAACATTTATGCATATAGTACAGTCACCTAAATTAATAGAATCCAATAAAGCACTCCCGTTAAAACGACGTCAAAAATATCTTAAATTGAATTTCAAACATAAAACTGAATAATGAAAGATAAAACCCTAAAGCTGCAGTCTCCTAAAACGCCATATCAGAGATCATAGCTTTCAACTCTTTATTAAAAGTGGAAAAAATGGGATTATAGTAGGAATATAAATTAGCATTTGCTGTAGACTTAATAGCCTTGTATAAGCAGAACCGGAATTAAAGAATTCAAGATCGAGGGAATAAGGGAATCAATTATTATTTCTCGCAAATATAAGAGCTTGAACCGTAATCTCAACAATAATCAAGCTATAGTCGTCCAACATAAAACAAAATTAAGATAGTGTGCTCAGGACGAAGTGAAAATTTAAATTATTCTCAATCTCTCAAGATATTGCCATTAGCCTACTGACCAGTAAAGGTACTAATCGATACGAGGAAAGTAGGATATATTTCATATACAATTTTTCGAATTCAACTTTGTTTCATTCCTGGTTTTTACGATAAAATCAACACTTTCTTGTTGAAAAGGTAATCTCAAACATGATCGTGTATGTTCTAGAAAAGTCATTTATGAAGATCTACATGCGACATGCGACACATTGTGAGATCGAGGAATCGTTGCGAATGTCAAATAACTCAATTGGAAAAACTTTCACGAAGAATTGTTTGTACAACAAAACAGTTTATGTCGCGTATCAAATTTGACAAAAGCGCAGTTTTGTCGAATGGACAATGTTAGAGAGATATATCGTCGTTTTTCTTTGATTTATGTTTTTTATTTTATTGTTAATCGATTCCTCAGTGTCTGATTGTTATTTTAGTAAAAGTGTTATTTGGATTTTCGGCAGATGAATTCTGAGGGAAGCTTTCAGTTTACTTCTTAACTGAATACAATCACAACATAGTGTGCTACAAGGATCATTTCTAGGTTCCACGTTCTTCAACATATATAGATCTATTCAAAGACGTGGCGGTATTCCAATATTCAATAAAAACAAATAGGCAATAGAAAAAGATTACAGGATATTAGGAACTACTTTGAGAAATAGAGAATGATAATAAATCGAAAAACAAAGGATGCACTATGCTCTGAATACAAACTACACAGGATGAGAACTAAGTCGAAGAAAGTTGTAATCCTAGAACCAAATATTGAATGGAAAAAAAGGAGCCAAATGGTAGGTAATTGAACTAGATAGAAACCTTTCTTAATTAACTACAGGAAACCTTGAATATAACACAAGCATGTGGAGGTATATCCACTTTTGAATGTCTCACATTCACTGCAATGTATTTTATATACTCCCGTTTTTATCCAATAATTTTGTTTTATCTTTATTATTAACTAACAATGATCTAAAATTCTTTTTATTAGTGCTGATGGTCTTAATATTATTTCTATGTAATCTGCTACATATCTTGTTTCTAATATTACGAATATAGTTAACTGGAAATTTTCGTTGCATTTCTCAGTATGCAACGGATAATTGCTCTGCAATAAAAGTTCATGTCGTTTTTGTCTTATTAAGGTAACAATTAATTTTGGTTCATAGCCGTTGTTCTTAGCGATTAATTTCAAAACTTGAACTTCTCAAAATCGACAGCTGACAAAGGAATGAAAAGCAATCTATCTGAGCACAAATGAATGAAAAGCACTCAATTTGAATCAGGGTATCCGAATACGTTGGTTTTCTCTACATTTTAAAATCCAGTGAGTCATGAGCCCTGCTAATTGACAACTCCAAGAAGTTCAAAGATTTTCCAGTATTTTCATTTTCTATGGTAAATTGAATCGATCGATGAAAATAATTTAAAAACTGTAAGAAACTATTGAGTTGTCTGTCTGTGCCAATCCAAATACAGAAGATGTCATCTACATATATTTTCCATAAGAATACATTCTTAATTGGAATGTTGGAGAAACTAAGAATTCAATTTTCTAAATTTGTCATAAGTATTCCACTTAATAACGGAGACAATTGAGAGCCCATAGGTAAACCATCTAATTCATGATATATTTCATTTGTGTAATAATAAAATAATAATGAAAAATCTTTGAACTTCTTGGACTTCTTATTATATTAACATCATCACCACCAATAAAAAGAAATTGGGTTCCTTGTTAGTTAATAATAAAGATAAAACAAAATTATTGGATGAAAGAAGAGTATATAAAATACACTGTAGTGAATGTGGGACATTCTATATAGGCCAAACCGGAAGATGCTTCGAGAAGAGAGTTGAAGAACATAAAAGAACTATTCTCCAAAATAAAAAATTTACGGGTTTTTCGGACCACTGCATCAACAAAAATCATTCCATAGATTTCGAGAATGTCGAACTCATGCATCCAGGTAATAAAGGAATAAGGATGGACATCTTAGAGATTATTGAAATTACTCCAGCTTATAGGAATAACCAGCTGATTTGCAACAACCAACTAGACTTCAATTCACCTCATGTTGTGACTGCCGTTAAACATAATTGAAATACTCATTTTGAATTTAGTATTGTATTACTCTTGATTATGGGTTAACAACCCGAAACATATGTCGAGTATTTTAATAAATATTCGTGAAACCTTTGTCAGGTAAGGAACCAATCATTTATTCATTATAAATGTTAAGCTAGAATTCCATACTTATTATCAAAAGAGGTGACCATTAATTTATTTTTACTATAAGAAGACAGTTTAACAAACTAGTAGGAAATTAAACCACCTCATCTTACGAATATACGAATGGAGTACTTACAATTGGCTCCATGGAAATATATAACGTGAATCTACATTGTGTCGGCATAAGACATTACAACGGTTTTCCTTTTGTTTCTAATATCAACAGTCGATGGATTCAGTTTGCCTGACTTGAATAGATTCTGAACAATGTATTATATATTCTCACACTTGCGGTTTCTCAGTTCGAAAGGTAAACATCTGAGGTATCGTTTCATGTTCCAACTTTACGGATTGGTGATTGGGAGATTTGGAAATAACAATCCCACCAAGATGTGATGTAAACATACAACCAAATTAGAAAGATGTACAAGGGTAGATTAATAAGTCAGGCGAGAAAGCAAGTTGAAAAGTTTAGTTTTCCTTCTAACCCCCAATGAGGCAAGCTCCGTGCAGTTGGCACCTCATTGTTTAAGAAAATTGATGAAATTTAACCATGCGTTTGACTATGATCGACTACAAAATTGCTTTATTGGACCACCTCTCACAACGAAAAAAATTCCCTTCATAAGTCGATGTTTAGTAATCAGAAGAAACATACTTATAATTGAACATTTCACAATGGTTGGCTATCTCCTGAAAAATATTATTAATCCTTAAGTTTCGTTCGATCACACCTCACAACGAGATGAAATTGATCCCCGTGAAGTTGACATCGCAATATTTAAAAAAACTGATGCAAATTAACCAGGCGTTGAGGCAGCATTTGACCATGATCCACCATGAGTTTCGTTTGATCAAACGAAATTTTGGCCAAATTTTGGTAAACCGGACTGAAATACTTGTATTCGATTATTTGACACGATTTCACTATCTCTAGAAAAATATTCTTAATCCTTTAATTCCGTTCGACAATTTGAAGTTATATAATTGTACTTGATCGTTTGACCTTGTTTGACTATCTTTTGAAAATAATTTCAAACTTTCAGTTACGTTCGATCACCTGCCATAATAAAACAAATCTCTCTCTTAATTTTGAAAGATCCAGGTTCGAATTTTTTTTTCGATTATGAGAAATGTAGGGTTAAAAATATTTTTCGAGAAGAGGTCAAACGATTAAATACGGATAAACTCCAAGCATGAGCAAAAATCGACAAGAAATTTTTATTATGTTATGGTCGAACGAAATTCAAGAGATGAAAATAAGGAAGGATATATTTTTGAGAGCTATTCAAGCATGGTCACACGATTAAGTCTTAAAGAGAATTACTAACACCGGTAGACCCAGAATACATCAATTGAAAAACAACCAAGGTGAAATAAAATACGAAAAAACGGAGATAATACAGATTTTTGAAGGCTTCTATACTGACCTGTATTTGTCTAAGAAACCCAAACCTGAAACAACGAATCTTAGTAACATAACAAATGTCGGTTCCGAGGACATGCCTGAGATTAACATTGATGAAATACAACTAGCCCTCAACCAGATGAAAAACGGCCGGGCACCAGGCGAAGATAACATTACAAGCGAAATGCTAAAATTGGGAGGACAGGTCACTTTGGAAGCAATAAAAATATTACTAAATAAATGCCTAACAGAAGGTAGTGTTCCGGAAGGATGGAACAATGCACATGTTGTGTTGTTGTACAAAAAAGGTGACAAATTTGAGATAGATAATTACCGACCTATTAGCCTTTTACCACACCCTTATAAATTGTTATCAAAAATTATCACAAACAGATTGACAAACAAATTTGACAGCTATCAACCGGCAGAACAAGCAGGGTTTCGCAGAGGATATAGCACAACAGAACACCTACAAACTCTTCGTACACTTATTGAAAAATGTCACGAATACAAAGTGCCAATACACCTAGCCTTTGTAGACTATAACAAAGCCTTCGATTCTATAGAACTGTGGGCAGTATTTCAAGCCCTCGATAATGCTAGAATAGATTCGAGATATAGAAACATCCTACAGAATATATATGAACGAGCGACTATTCAGGTGAGACTAAACGATGACATGCAAACCAAAAAAATCCCGATAAAAAAGGGCGTGAGACAAGGCGATGTGATATCGCCAAAATTGTTCACACTTGCAATGGAGGACGTGTTTAAGAAGTTGGAATGGGATAGAAAATGTATAAATGTGGATGGAAAATTCCTGAACCATTTCCGGTTTGCAGATGATATAGTTCTAATAAGCGATAACCTAGAACAACTCCACGAAATGATGCTAGAACTCAAAAGAACATCGGAAGAAGTAGGATTGGAAATGAATCTGACAAAAACTAAAATAATGACAACGGAGGACGCAATATTGGTCGACGGCAGTGTTATAGAGAAAGTGAATGAATATCTATACCTTGGATACACTATAAAGATAGGTAAAGACAATCAAACTGCAGAATTGTCAAGAAGAATAAGAATGACTTGGGCTGCTGTTGGAAAACTAGGATTTGTCTTGAAAAACAAACAAATCCCCATTAACCTCAAAAGAAAAGTTTTTAATATGTGCGTTCTCCCAGTGTTAACGTATGGCATGGAAACCATGACTCTCACAATAAGATCTGCTAACAAACTTAGAACCACACAAAGCGCAATTGAAAGAACTATGCTTGGAGTGAGCCTGCGGGATCACATACGTAATGAAGAAATAAGAAGGAGAACAGGCGTAGAGGACGTAATCACGAGAATAGCTGCATTGAAGTGGAGATGGTCTGGACATGTAGCAAGACAACAGGATGTAAAATGGACTAAGCGAATAACTCAATGGAGACCACGCTTATACAAAAGGGGAGTTGGGCGCCCCCAGAGAAGGTGGCTGGATGACATAAAGGAAAAAGTAGGAAGAGGATGGTATAATATAGCACAGGACAGAGAGAGATGGAAGCTAGAAGGGGAGGCCTATGTTCAGGAGTGGACAGAGAAGGGCTGAAAAAGAAGAAGAAGAAAGATGTCATTCCGGACAAGCAAAACCGACTAGACAATTTAATTTCATGCGGGATGGTCATACAAAAGTAAAACGTTAAATATATTTCACGAGAGATATTCAAACATAGTAGAATGAATGAATACAAGGATGTCACTTAGGATAAGCCAAAAGGGACATTCGAAAAGTAAGGAAGAGTTTTTTTCGATATAGAAGGTAGTCGAACGAAACCAAAATGTTTGAAAATATTTTCCTATTGATGATCGAATGATTAAATACCATTATTTGTCATTCTAAGTTAAGGGTACTTTCAACGGCAACGACCAAAAATACCTTTTCTAAATAAACTTCATAAATAATCTATTTATCACTTAAAACAAAATATTTTCGACGTGGTCACTGAAATTTATTGCAGAAATGTACGTAATTAAGTCACAATAAGCTCTAATATAAGAAAATATCTCTCCCTGATATGTCCCTCTACCGACTTTATTAGTAAATCAGTAATTATGAATGTATTAAATTTCAATGATTACTTTAACATCGTTAATTTTATAAAGACAGTCAACTTTGTAATAGTATTTCACAAGTAAAAGTGCCTATATTCCGATTCTTCTCGTCCCCTGGTCTTCTGTTTTCGTTCAAAAATCAGTATTGCTTTCCCAGTATGTAAAAGTTGTGACCTTGAATACATAGTGTGTAACTTGAAGTTAGTAGCAAGCAGCGCATAAACAATCGCGCAGCAATATTGTCGGCCATTTTAATCACGCTACTCGCAGGGCCCAGAAGTGTCTAGTGAATGAAGTCTTTCCTCTGGTTAGTTTTACTTTGCAATCATTTGGTAAAATACTAACATATACTTAAATTAACTATGAATACTGTATGCACTGCTACGTTCGTTTGTTAATTACGTGCAAGAAACACTTTTACGGCTATTTTAGATTTCTATCGTAAATATATCTCCACTGGCGTATTTCCCCTGGCTCTTTAGATGGCTCAACACTAAAGTAAAATCACTTGCAAGTTCAGTAAGTGCAGGCGACGAAGAATTTATAACCAAGAAACTGCTTTTCAGTGATGTTGTTACTCTCTACAACTTAATGAAAATTTTTCAAATCTAACCGCTAACCAAGAAAGAAGAGTCTTCAGGAGAGTGTTAAGCGGGAAAAGAGTAAGAAAATTTGATGTTTTATCAAAAGAAATGAAAATAAAATCTTTGTGTAAAATAAGCAACAAATTAAGACTGATAGACTTAAACAAGCATAGTCAAATTTATGGAAGATGATTCAAGAAGTAGACTTTGTGCAGGAAAAACGAGTTATGCTAGATACTTTACTGAACTTGCACAAACGTTTTGTGCAAAAGGCATACATAAAAATATCCTACCCAACGTTTTGCAACCTACGATCATTTTGGATCGTCCAACAACGCTGTGACAATCGTAACACTTGCATGTGTATTAAACACAGCAATATAGATTTAACGCTTTACACTTTACAACGCTAAGATAATATCTGTCTCTAATCACGTGAACCTTCTAAATCAAGTTTGTTGCGATAGATTCAATGAAAAATATTCATCACGCGAGTGCCAGACGTGTTGAAACAAAGGGCTCTATTACATGGAATTCGACAACTCGATTCCACTATCTCACAGAAAGTGGCAAAGTGTACGCCAAGATATCGTCAGTTTAAAAACTAAACCACGGACTGTAACGGAATGCGTTAAAAGCATTCTACAGATTCAACCAAGGGATTCAATTTTGGATTTGGAATCAAAGATGGAAAAAATTTTGAATCATGAACTAAACATAGTGCGCCAATATCAAGCTATAAAAGTGAAAAAGGAGTCTCTCACTAAGTAGGAAGCAATAATACATGTAGACTTTAGTGGAAACTATCTCACACAATACGCTGAAGAAGTACAATCCTTCCATTTCAGAGGATCGATACAGCAAATAGGTATGCACACTGTTGTAGTGTACACTAAAGATCTCGATCATGAGTTACAAAGCGAATGTTATTGCACTTTGTCACAAAATTTATCGCACTCACCTCCTGAAATTCAGGAAACATTTAATTTTACAAACAAAGAAGACTGCTAAGAAATGAAAAGTCTGATATTATAAATATTTCATAATTAAAGATGATTCTCAAAAATAACCTTTTTTTTTGTTTATCTCTTCCCGGTTCATAAAGTGTCCTCCCCCGTATACCTGATCTCTTCCCTGTACTGTGCATTTCCCCTGGTCACTTAAAAAACGAAATAAAACCAACAAATTGACTGGCCACTTTGTAAACGTCTTCAACTTAACAGTTTTTACAAAATGAAATGTGTACTTGAGTAAAAATATAAAAATAATCCCGTGCCACCACTTCATAAAACGAATTACCTCTTAACTTAGAATGACCCTCATATCATTCCGGCTTGGCTAAAAACATAATTAATTGCTCAATCAATGCAGCATTTGAAAGTCATAAATGGAATATTTCACTTTAATAAAAACTCAAAATTAAAATAAAAAATTTATTCGAGAAATGATACCTTAAAATATGCTAACCATTTACAAGTCAAGAATTAACTAAAAGTAAAATAATTTTGAACAAAGTATCGTATCGTACACATATCTTCGAGCGATATGCCAAATGCCCAACTGATTTTCTGATAACAGCCGGCTAGTTTCGACATAAATCGCAATATTCCTAAATTCTTTTGATTAGGTGCTCCAGGTTAACTATCCTTCGCCATAGACAAAATTCTTCAAGTAACCCCACCAAAATAGTTCAAACACGTAAGGTTCAGTGCTCAACAGATCTGTGAAAGCTTTTACGCATAATTAACTCTTCGAATCACCGACCATCGAAAATCGGAGTAGCCCAGAGTCAGTATTGACAGATCTGTGGAACACAGAATTAGTTTTCGATGATCTACTAATTCCTTTCAACAATTTTTCAATTTAGTTTCACATTATCATCAAATTCTACTCAATATGTCACTTTTACACTATGTTGATATAATGTTGGAGTATGGGTTTTGTCGTCGAACTTCTTGGGCAGCAGTTTTTAAAGATTAACTAGAATGTTGCCAGCGGTTTCAAGAAAAGAAAGGCCTGTCCAGGCGATCGCTAGACAGCACAACGATATATTGAAACTGTAGAAGATAATTCGAACATAAGTACACGACGAGTGTCGAGTTCATTCGAAATAAAGTATGGAGTGACCCGAAGAAAGAAAAAATGCATCTGTACCACTTCCAGCTGGTTCAGGGGCTACATTCAGGAAACGAGCTAGCAAGAATGCAATTATACCGCTGGGTATAAAGAAATCGCCCATTTATTTATAGAACTTGGCTCACTGATGAGGCAAAATTTAGAAAATTGGCATTTTTTATATGCGAAACACGTGTGTCTGGGAAAGTGATAATCTTCACCCGATGATGCCACGCCTTTCCCAAATACGATTTTCTGTCAACATTTGGAAGGACGCTTATGACAACAACTCAATTAAGAGGAAACTGTTATATAAATTTCTCAAGAAAGCAACTATCCGATATTGTTGATAATGCTAATATGATAGAAGAGGAATCTACTTTCAGCACCTCGGCGCCCCTCCCCATTTCACGAGTGATGTGGTAGAACATCTAAAAAATGTGTTTCCGCTACATTGGGTTGAAAGAGAGGGTACTCATAACGGGCCTGCGTGATCTCCAGATCTTATGTGTTTGGACTATTCTTTGTGGGATTACCTGAATAATTTTATCTATGGTAAAGAGATAGTTAGCCAGGAGTACCAAATCCAAATAATCGAGAAAGGTTGCGATTTTATTCGATATTATTATTGCTATTAGAAAAACAGACACCAGAGAGTTCGTTCGAGGATATGTGTACGAGAGGGGGTAATTTTTGAAACCTTATGAAAGTTTTTTCAATTAAGCTTTCGTTAGTTATTTCTTGTTTTGTTAGTGGTTGATTTGCCTCTATGGTTTTGTTCTCGTTTTCATTTTCATTTTGTGTTTTTATCAATATGAAATATTCGTTTTCGATTGATGAGTTTTGAGTAGTGCATTAATTGTCTTATTTTTAACAAAAAGAAGAAATAATATATGAGAGATGTCAACCCAAATTATTGGGTTCATAATGATTCTAGAACATCTATAGATCATAATCGGCATCACTTAGAAGACCGAACCTGGCCATCGGGGCTCTCTTGGTCAAACAGAGAGGGAATTGTTTTGTTGAGTTTGACTATTGAAGGGTTTTTGCAATTATACTTCAAAATTGGTAAGCAAGAACTAGGAAGTGATTATGTTTCAGGAGACTCACAATGTGAGAGAAGAACATCTCCACGAAAGAGGAAATGTCGCAGGTTATGTACTTTTTGATTATCTCCTCAGTCCTTTTTATGGCCTTGCTAGCTATGTAAAATCTCCTCTTGGATTCAAGTGAGTTTAGACATATAAGAGTCAGGTATAATTGTTGAAATATTTTTCTGCTGGTTTTCTTTTTCCATTGTTACAAATTCCTGTCCCAAACCCCCTTCCTTTCACCCTTGTCTTCGTCTGGAAATCATGGAGTGCAAGCTGCTAAGCAGAAAAATCTTTCTGTACACACGGCACTAACACAACATAAACAGACAAGCTACTACTAGTGCAATAGCGACAGGGAAACGAGTTTTTCCTCAGGTTTTTTTAACACTCGTTTATTGAATCATACGCAAGATAGTATGGTTCCCCTGTTACATTTCCTGAGCTCACACTTGTGTTTTTCTGACACACACCAAAACTATAGATAAAAGCATTTATTGTAAATACAATTATTCGAATTTTTGTAAATCCTCCATATATATATATATATATATATATATATATATATATATATATATATATATATATATATATATATGTCTCTTAGGGATTGTTTTTGTGGTCAGGCAATTCTTCATTCAACACGAAGTTTAGAAAAGTATTCCCGGGATAAAAACGATGGATACTCAATGCTGAATTGTTATTAGGAAAGTAAGGTTTTGGCGATAGCGAATTTTTTCCAAAACAAAAAACAAGAGTCAACCATATAATCATACCTCGATAAAATAGTTTAGTGGAATGCGAAAGTTCTCACAAAAGGTTGAATTTTTAGAGCAATTCTTACTGATCGAGATCGTGTGCAAGAGTTCTCGAAAAATCATGTACAGAGTGTTTGTAAAGGTATTTTGAGAAAAAAACTCTAATTTCAGTCCAGCCCTAGAATTTAATTCTCGTATACAATCAGTAATATTAACATCAGCTGTTATTTGTGGTACGAAATATCGAGTAAATCGGTCTATGCTGATCGACCGATCAGCCTCGTTTCCATTGCTGCTAAGCTTTGCGAGAGAATTACCAGATTTATCAACAAGTTTTGTTGTCCGATAGAAGAGAGCGTTGCTATTAGTCCAAATTTTTTTTTTGTTTTGTTGGTACACTCTTCATATGAACATATGTGAAGGTTCATTTCAATCTGTCAATTCATTCTTTGTTTAGAAGCCATTTAGTGTCGCCGTGTCACAGTATTTTTGTACAATGGAAAAAATTGAATATCGTGGAGTGATAAAATTCTTATTTTTGGAAGGTGTAGCACCAAAAGAAATTCACTAACGAATGTTAAGAGTGTATAATTATTGTTCACCTACAATTAGAACAGTAGAAAGATGGGTTGCTGAATTTGAACGTAGTCGTACAAGCCTTGAAGACGATCCACGTGAAGGATATCCAAAAAGCGCATTAACACAAGAAATCGTAGCCAAAATGCAGGATATGGTTTTGGAAGATCATCGATTGATTGAGAGAGATTTAGTTGAGGCTCTACACATCTCATTAGGCAGTGTGAGCCATATTTTGAGTGAAATTTTGACTTTCAGAAAGCTATGTGCACAATGAGTACCGCACTCGCTAAGAATGGAACAAAAACACATTCGAATGCGCCTTTCTCAGCAACATTTGGAGCGTTTCAAAAGGGATAAAGTAGTGTTTGTGCGTCGATTCATCACTATGGATGACACTTGGGTCTATCACCATGATCCTCAATCCAAACAAGAGGCTAAAGAGTGGTGTGAACCTGGTTGTTCGGCTTCGAAAAGAGTTGGTGTCCGGAAATCGGCTAAGAAGGTTATGGACTCAGTTTTCTGGGATGCGAAAGAAATTTTGTTTGTGGATTATTTGCAAACTGGTAAAACAATTAATTCTGAATATTATGCAACCTTTTGGACCAGCTGAAGGAAAAAAATCGTGAAAAAAGACCCGGTTTGCAGAAGTAAAAAATTCTTTTTCATCAAGACAATGCACAGTGTCACAAGAGCATTTTGATAATGGCTAAAATCCTGAATTAAAGTTCGAATTGTTGGAGCATCCACCGCATTTACCAGATTTGGCCCCCAGCGACTTCCATTTGTTTCCAAGTCTGAAAAGATTTATACGTGGCAAGCGTTTTTCATCAAATGAAGAGGTCATAACGGTTGTTGTTGAAGCGTATTTTGCAGACCTTCCGGATTCTCACTTCAGGGATAGGATCCACAGATTGGAGGATCGTTGGAGCAAGTGTATTAATGTTCAGGGAGATCATAATGAAAAATAAAGTATATTTTGAACCACAAAATTGTGTTTTTCTTATCGAACGACAAAACTTAGTGAACAATCTGGTATCCTTGATCAAATGTTGGATTTTGTTTCCATCAATAAGCTCATACCTGAGCAGCAACACGGTTTTCTTCCTGGGCGTTCTGTGATAACGAATTTATTCAAATGTAAAAATTATTGGAGTAGGTCAATGTATAATATGATACCTATCAATGTTGTTGATTTAGATTTTTCGAAAGCCTTCGATAGAGTACCACACGAGCGGTTGTTTTTCAAACTAAAAAACTTAGGAATTCAGGGACCTCTTCTCGCTTGGATAGGAGCATTTCTTAGGGGCAGGAAATATTTTGTCAAGGCTCTGTTCTGGGACCTCTTTTATTTCTGCTATATATATATCTGATATTGCATCAGCTCTTTCTTCCGCCGGCTCTATCTTCGCGGATGATACCAAGATCTAGAATGTTCCTTCCCTTAGTTCGAACACTCTTCAACAAGATCTAGACTTTTTATAGCTATGGTATTCTGACTGGCTATTACCACTCAATGCAGGTAAGTGCAAAATCCTCCATTTGGGTAAAAAAAAATCCCAACTGAAATATCACCTGAGTGGAAAGAATCTCGACAGCACCCGAAAGCAGCTTGATCTTGGTATAACTGTTACAGATGACTTAGCGTGGTCTGAACATATTCGGAATGTGTTCAACAAAGTTTTCCGTCTCACCTACCTACTCGAAAGGTCTTTTAGGCGTTGTGCACCAAAAAAACTTTTACTCTATAAAACTTAAGTATGACCTATAATGGAATTCGCTGGGCCGGTTTGGTCTCCTGTTTTGAGGAGTGATGTGGATCTACTGGAGTCAATCCATAGAAGAGTGACAAGAATTCCCTATGGCCGCTTGCGACCATATTATACAGAGAGACTAAAAATGTTCGGTATCCCATCTTTTTAGAATCGCCGTCTTCAGTGGGACCCCATAATTACTTTCCGATCATTGGGATCTCTATTCACCTGCCACCTCTTAAATATCTTTCCCCTGAATCATAATAGACACCTTAGATGTCAGCACTTTAAACTGCATAAGAAAAATTTCAAAACTACTCAGCGCCAGAGCTTTCTTCGGAACCGGGTATTCTCCAGATGGAACTCGTTGCCAAACAGTGCCGTTGAAGCTTCTACTATCAACGCTTTCAAAATAGTTCCAGTAAATAATGGTACGGTAATGTTTGCTTCGCGCTCGACTTGGCGGGAGCACTGCCGTGCCCTCTAATTCTATGTGCTGATTCGAATTCCCCTAAGTTTACTCTAACAACAGTTAAGCTATGTAATCACTCGTGCATTACTCTGTATAGCTATAAATTTCGTGTTATATTATGTCTGATATTAGGATATGATGTACAACGTGGACATATCACAACGATGTACTGAAGGTATGTGGTATGAAATATTGGAACAGATAAAAATGACTCACCCTCCCGGTGTTCTCTTTGCGTGAGAAATTTATCGCCGAGAACGGATTCAAGCTAGCATTCTTTTCGAGTTATTCGAAAAATTTTGAAAAATTTCGAAACCAGTCAAAAGCCAATATTATGGTTGTTCTAAAGTTATTATATATAGTTTTCACAGTGTTCAGGCTCATTTTCAAAACGTAATTTTTTTCTGTCTAACGGTTTTTGAGTTATAATGCAAACTTACTCTTTTTTCGAATGGGAACTAAAATGAACTTTGATTTTATTTGAATTTGGGAGGCTTTTACTTGGTAAAATTCCATTATCAATAACAGAAAACGAGTACTGTGTTTTAAGGAATTTTACTTAATAATTGCGATTCGTAACGCGTTTCACTACACCGTAACTTCTTCAGACGAATGAATGTACAGAAAATAAGAATGGGAATATAAATATAAACGTTCTTGAGTAATTAAAAGCTTACTGGGTTGCTTCTTCTTAAGTGGTTATTTATGATAGGTATATCCAATGAAATTAAGGAATACATTGCTCCCCGAAGAGATTCAATAGAGGTGAAGGGCTTAAATCGACTTGTTCATTGATGAGTCTACCTGAATGTTTGTATTTATTGATTTTTAAAGTTTCCCTAAGATCTACCTTCATATATTTATTATCTGTATGCAAAATTTCAAACTGTGTGTCGAAAGACTGATTATTTTCTAAGAGATGATTCGCGTAATTTGAATCTGATTTTTTATTTGAAAAACTGCGTTTATGTTCCGATATTCTAATATTAAAATTTCTATGTGTTCTACCAATGTAGAAATTATCGCAGTCTTTGCAATTCAATCTATAAACACCTTATTTTTGTTTTTACCTGGTTTGGTTTTCTTATTTTCATATATTTGCCTAAATTATTATTAGTTTGGAAAGCTATGTTGAAATTATTGCTACTCAAGAATGATTTCAGTTTCTCACTTGTAATGCCAACGTAGGTTAAGGTGTTGCATTTTTGTTTCAATTTATCGACAGGTTAAACTTCATTCAATGCGATTCTATTTTGTTCTTTATTTAAAATATTATTTATCAGTTTGGGATTGTAACCATTAATTCTGGCTATCTGTTTAATCAAATTTAATTCTTTTTTAAATTTTCTGGTGATAACGGGATGTTAATCAATCTACGAATAAAACTATTGAATGCTGACATTTATGTTGATACGGATAACACGACGAGTTATGTATTATAATATATGTATGTGACGGCTTATGGTAAATATCGAAAACATGTTTCCCATTTTCATTCGAAATTGTTACGCCTAAGGAACTTATTGAATTATTGCTTTCTATTTCAGTTGTGAATCAAATTTTTAGATGTAATGAATTCATATGATTTTGAAAATTTTAACTGTCTATCTGTTCCTGTGAAGCAAATAATGATATCGTCTACATAGCGATACAATATTTTAATATTGTTTATACTGGAATCGCTATTGAATCTCTTCGGGGAGCAATCTATTCCTTAATTTTATTAGATATACCTGTCATAAATAACCACTCAAGAAGAAGCAACCCAATAAGCTTTTAATTACTCAAGAATATTCATATTTATATTCCCATTCTTATTTTCTGTACATTCATTCATCTGAAGAAGCTACGGTGTAGTGAAGCGCGTTACGAATCGCAATTATTGAGTAAAATTCCTTAAAACACAGTACTTGTTTTTATTTTTGAATTCGATGAATATTTTCTATAATTCTATTTAGTAACTCTGTCTCTA
Organism: Cryptolaemus montrouzieri; assembly: GCA_013387265.2. NCBI lineage: Eukaryota > Metazoa > Arthropoda > Insecta > Coleoptera > Coccinellidae > Cryptolaemus > Cryptolaemus montrouzieri. The sequence continues at coordinate 31,528,923 of JABFTP020000144.1, read as the reverse complement.
CTCACAGAATTTAAACGGAATTATAACATATAGCATTATAACATGCTGAAAATTAACTCTTGCAATAATAATTCAGATAAATCCTTTCAAGTATTTTCATCAAGCTACTTCTATTTTGTGATTATAAAATGTCATTAAGTTCAAATTAATGTTGATGGAAGTCAATCGTCAAAATGAACATTGGTGTGCGGATGCAAACCCACATCGTAATATTTATTTTCAACGTGGGGGCCGATATGGGTTTAATGAACGGTGTGTATCAAAAAATAATCGCGAATTAGTAAATGTGGTTTTTGAAAAAAACCTTCTTGATGAATTATATCATGTAACTTGTAAATAACAACATTATCGATGTATATTTAATAAACTGTTTTGCTGAATGAAGAAATATTTATCTTCAACATATATAATGGTCATACTGTTGCTCATCATAAAACTATGACCATCACAGATTTACTCGACTTAAATTTTGTCAATGATTGGATTAACACTAGGGAACCAGAATGATGGCCGACCAGTTCCCCAGACTTATAGCAGCTGAACTTTGTCTTTTGAAGATGTATCAAGGATTATTCAGATAGAAGAGCTAGTCGAAATATGGAAAAGTTGAACCGAAATTTCCGACATTGTGTTGCTTCGGATGGCAATATTCCAATTCTTGTCAGCGTATCTTCAGGCTTTGTGAATTATTCATACAGAATAATTGCAATATATTTGAATACCTACACTGATTTTTCTCATCAAACTTAATTCAATATAATAGGATATCTCGTTAGTTTTCTTCTTTTAAACAACGTTTGCATGTTACTTTTCAAAATTTTCGTACGGCATGTAAACTTCATTATTACAAATGAAATTTTATCCATAAAAAGTTGTAACACACAGAAAAAACATAAATCAATTTATCGGAATGGCCAATACAAGCCTTAATTTTCAAATTGTTATAATGACAGCACAGAACATAACATTTCAATCATTTCGTGCAAATTCAGTGAATGGGCATACAGTTACTAGGCAAAATTTGGGAAAAGTTATGCAGTTTTCGGTTTGCAAAATTACCAAATAAATCGAAAACGGAAAAGTTAACTTGAATCTGTTTGCAACAATTAATGTCTCGCTAAAAGAATACTAGGAAGGGAATACTAATTTTCCTCTATTCAAAATAATTCTCATTACTCTACTAAAACGTCGACATCTGTCCACCTTGTACAGCTGTATTATATCCAATCAAGTACTGGAGTGTTGACTGATTTAAATCACTGTCTCGAACAGGTGCTGTGGTATATGATCAAATTAGTCTGCCTATTAATGCTCTCTTCGTTTTGATCTTTTTTCTCTTCGTTTTCAAGATGGTATTACTACCACTGTGCGGGTTAGTTGAACGAATTGATACCAGTAGGTAGTAGTCCGGCTTGATAATGTGAACGGGTAAATAACATTGACGACTTCAAATGAGAATGAAACTGCACCATGTTGCTCCTGTTCATGACAAGATTGTATAACTATTATTGTGGCCCTGGTTGGCGATCATTATAATGAGTAGATCGTTGAAATCCCTACTTGAGTGAGGTATATTTTACATTCTACGGAATTATGAATGTTGCTCCCTGAATAAAAATCTTCAATATGTTCACATAGAAATAAATTCCCTTCAATATCAGATATTGAGATATAACGTTCCTATGGATTAATATCCTATCAAGTACTGGAGCTTTAAATGATTTTTACCGTGCCTGGAGCAAATAGAATGCGAAGCGTTGGAGTAAATAGTCATATTAGTCAAGCTTTCAACGTTCTCTTTGTTTTGATCTACTATTGCCTCCGTAGTTTCCCGGACGGCACTGATAGTTTTCCTTATCGGTTCGTTGGAGGGCACCACGAGTATGTATATACATGTGCACATATTTGACACTTTGCTATAACTTGATACGTGCAGGTGGCAGTCTAGTTTGATGGTGTGAATGGTTGTGCAGCACTGACGATTTCAAAGCAGAATAAAACTGCGGTCTGTTCCTATGCATGACATCTGACTACTATTTTGGCCTTGGTTGATATTCAAGAAGATTATGGTGAGTAGACGAAGGAACTGTTCCTTCAATTGAAGGTCATTTAACAATCTACGGAAAGTAGAATATTACACTACGAATTAAAGTCGTTTCAAATTTCCTTTGGCTTTTCAGGAGCAAAAGTTAGTTTCGCTCTGGTGGACTAAAAATCTGAAATGTTAGTACCTAAAAATTGAGCAAGTGATCTTTTTCGTTACCTTGAGTTACCTTAGTTGCATTTTGGCAACAATTTGATCCGATTTGACACGAAAGAAATGTCCGTCTTACAGCATGTAAAACTTTTTATTTTGACTTTGTCAAAAAATTTACTCAAGCTGATATTTATCTAGATATCCGGTTTTCTTGAAGCAGGTTTTCTCATATTGCTAAGAGTCTTACTCATTCTATTGTATGTCTCTGTTTGTATTCATTTTCACCCCCTTTATATCTTCTCAGCAATTCATTCCCATTAATTTTCCCTAACTTCCGTGTATGTATCGCCGCAGACGCTATTTTCTTACTTTGGCGTGAGAGCATTGAAACAAAGCAGACTCACGTCAGATCTATCCGCTATATTAAATAATTTCTTACGTGGAGATTCTTCCCTTGGGTTTCCGATATCGGACGTTGAATTGTGATAAAGACTTTATTATAATTTCATTTTTATCTAATATTATATTATGATAGTTGTATAATGTGATTCGTCTATTTCAATCAAGTGCTCGACGAATATTACTTTATATGCGGAGCCCTAAAATTGGATTACTTCGCTACCAAATAGTATTTCATTTTATTTATTTCTATACTTTTATTTATTTCTATACTTATATTTTTCTGATCCTTGATGTAATCAAATTTCCCGGATCAATTATCGTCTTTCAAGCAAAGAAAATACAGCACTGGGTGCCCACAATACTACTGTCAATTCTCCCACACCTACTCCCCAACCAAAATATTTTTAACGGTTTCATTTTCTCAAGCTAAGATCTAATGTTTGTTTCAATCTCAAAGAACAGTTCTGAAAATATGGAATTTTGAGCCTTAATCTGTCCAATATCGCCCACGGCCATTTAAAATTGCAATTCAGAGTTCCAGTAGTAGTCTGTAGGAAAGAGCAATAATACCGTTCTCATGATGGCCTTTAAAAAAGGCGTATTTCTCGAAGCACTTTTCGTGACAAGTATTTCTATGAGCTTTTTTTATTATAGAGATACTTGAGGAATTATCGGCCAACTTTTTACACATGGTGAGGAGACACCTTGCATGCATTTTCTGAAAACTGAAAGAATCTTCCAGAAGCTAACATTAAAATGCATGAAAATATTGAGCAAAACGATGCGTGTTAGTGAGATGTCATGGTTTACGGAATCTTGATAATTTCTGCTTGATGAATGTTTTTATATGGTAGTCAGCAATGCATAACATATTATCCAATATTTGTTCTTTCGTTTTAATCTATTGATATTCAACTCGAATTTAGTGCAAAATCACTTACTCCTTCTCTTCTGTGGCAGTCCCTGAGACTCAGTCTTTGTTTCCAATCCCTCTTTCGTGCAGAGTCAGTACTAAACGATCTCAGCATCGGGGTGGTCGCCATTTTCTGAAAAAAAAATTGATTTGATGAAGTTAATCATTAATGACCACATCGTTCAAAATAGTGGCATTTCAAATGCCTAAGTGTTTGAAAATTGTATGAATTTTCCGATATTGTCCTTCTGAAAATCTTTCTGTGCTCTTAACCAAAAAGGGAACAAATACTCGTCAGTCATACTCGAAATTGAATACACAAAGGCTTTGCAGTTTCACTGAATTTTTTGAGTTTTCTATGGAGTAACTGTCTGTTACAGGTAAGGACCTGTAACTGAATTTCATATTTTTGGAAGAATTTCCCGGGCTCAATCAACAATAGAAAAATGGATAACCGAATATACGTTCCTTATCCTTAGTTATAATTTATTCGTTCATTTATTTTCACGAAAGGAAATAACAATAAATTGTAAAACCACTGTACCTAGATATGGGAAAATCTTACATGATGTGAGTCAAAAAATGAAACGAGAAAAGCGCAGTTAATAGAATGCATAAACATTCAAAATACACCAGTTTTTCTAAGATTACTCTTAGAGATCAACCTACGACGACCCATGCGAGAAGAAGGATAAAGAAATGGAAAAGGAAAAACCTACTGCGTGTTGCTACATGGAACATAAAGTCACTTAACAACAGGGATCAGGAAATACTGAAAGAACTTAACGATAACAAAATAGATGTCTGCGCTCTACAAGAAACCAAGAAGAAAGGCAAGGGCCAGATACAACATGCTCAACACACAGTGATCTATAGTGGAGTACAGAAGCATGACAGAGCAAAAGAGGGTGTTGCCCTAGTGATCCACACGAGGTACCGAGACTGTATACAAGAATGTGACTATATATCGTCTAGAAGTTTAATTGTCAAAATGAAAACAGAAGACCAAAGGTTAAACATATTGTCAATTTATGCTCCCGAAGACAGTAAACCGAAAGCTGAGAGAGAGTCTTTCTTTGAACAACTTCAGAATACAATTGACTCCTTACCATGCGATCAGCCGATGATTATCCTTGGGGATTTTAATGCCCGTATCGGTAATGATATAGTACCAGGAATTAAACAAAGATTCAACGAAAACGTGTTAAACGATAACGGAGAATTAATGATCAGTGTCTGCACTTTCAACGAGTTGCAAATCAATAACACATTTTTCGAACAAGAAGAACAGTACAAATATACATTCGCAAATACTAGGGGTCAGAAATCAACAATTGCCTTTATTGTGACAAATAGAAATTTTCACCCATCACAAATATTAGAGGTCAGAACACTAAACTCTGCTAATGTGGGCAGCGACCATGGTCTACTGTTAGGGAAACTTAGAATCAAATTCATGCTGCAAAAGAATACTAAACCAACTGTAAAAACACGTAAAATAAACGTTGAATCATTACGGGACCCAACCATAGAAGAACTCTACAAGAACAGGCTAAATGGGAAAATCGAGGAAAACCCGATAACAGAGGAAGATGATGTCAAACACAGCTGGGAAAAGATAAAAAACAACATACTCACTGCTGCATACGAAGCACTGGGCACTAGGATATCAAATAACAGTAAGAAGAACACAAACAGAACTCCGTGGTTCCGTATGGAAGTTGCAGAAAAGTGCAGGGAAAAGAAACATGCTTACCTCACATATCGAACATTAAGAACACCAGAATCGTACAATGAATATCAAAAAATCCGAAACGAGACCACAACGTTAGTACGTTCAATTAAAAACCAGTACTGGGAAACTTATTCCAAAAGCATGGAGAATGACTTCTACGGGCTACAAAAACAAATATGGAGACTAATCCGATCACAACGGAAAGAAATAATTGAGTAGGTTGAAACAAAGCATATAACCAGCGAGACCTGGATCGAGTACCTAACTAATTCGACAGGATACAGAAGAAGACCTAAGTACACCGGAAATAATAGTGAGCGAAGATGCTGAGGTGAATGTGGATGACGTACAGTTAGCCCTACAAAAATTAAAGAATAGGAAAAGTGCCGGCCAGGACGGAATTAGCAACGAACTACTCTAGTATGGCGGACAACATCTTACTCAAGAGTTGACAATTTTCATTCAAAAAAATCCTTTACCATCACAGGATCCCAGATGAATGGCGTACAAGCACTACTAGTCTTATGTTTAAGAAAGGAGACAAGAAAGTACCTTCGAATTATAGAGGAATAAATCTGTTGAGCACCACGCTGAAACTTACTACGAAGTGTATAACAAACAAAATAAATAGCCTCACCTCTTTCGCTGATGAACAACAAGGATTCAGATCTGGAAGATCTTGCACCGACGCCGTATTTGTCATAAGACAAGTAACAGAAAAGTCGATAGAATATAATAAGCCAGCATTTATGTGTTTTGTTGACTTGCTCAAAGCTTTCGACCGGGTCCAATTATCAGACATTATACATCTGCTCTACAACAGGCAAATCCCACGTAACATAATAAAGACTATCGAAAATATATATACCTCGAACAAGATCCAGGCAAGATTAGACGGGGAGCTTACCACACAGATACCAGTGAGAAGTGGTATTCGTCAAGGAGATTCGTTAAGCCCCCTTCTGTTCAACATCATCATGGACGAGATAATCAAAAAAGTAAGAGGAATGAGGGGCTAGAAAATGGGGGGCAAAGAGATAACTATCCTGTGTTACGCCGATGACGCTGTGTTGATTGCAGAAAATGAAGACGATTTACAGCGCCTCCTACACCAGTTCAACCGTACAGCCAAATCGTTTAATATGATAATTTCTGCCTCTAAAACAAAATGCATGACTACATCGAAAACACCATTGAGATGCAAGCTTGAGGTTGATGGTAAATCTATCCAGCAGGAAATGAAATTTAAATTTCTCGGCATAGAGATTTCGGGCTACGGAGATGTCGAGGTGGAGGTAAGGGAGCAAGCAACAAAAGCAACAAGAGTAGCAGGATGTCTGAATGACACAATATGGCGCAATAAGCATATCGGAATTGAAGCCAAGGCACGAATCTACAAAGCAACTGTAAGGCTCATTATGACATACACTGCAGAAACTAGACCAGAAACAACGAAAACCAGGCGACCACTGGAGACAACCGAAATGAAGGTACTTCGCAGGATAGCCGGGAAAACACTGCTCAACAGAGAGAGTAGTAAGAATATTAGAAACATGTACAAGGTGGACAACATTAACAACTGGGTATTGAACAGAAAACAGGAGTGGAATGACCATATAAACAGAATGGATGACAGAAGAATAGTGAAAATCGCCCGTGATACATCTCCACTGGGGCGCAGAAGCGTGGGACGACCACGAAAAAGGTGGAGTGAAAACTTGAACGGTCCGTAACAGACAAACGACCGAAGATTAAACAGGGGGTTTCGCCTAAAATAAAGTTGGAAGAAGAAGACTCTTAGAGAGCAAGTTCAAGAAAATGAGAAGAAAAGGGTGAACCATACATAATCATTTATATTATGCAAGAGAACGGGGAGAAAAAACTCAATGAAAATCCCGATTTCATACATCGGTGATATATCAGTTACTACAGATACTTTGTGAGTGACTGATGAATAGAAAGCTGAAACAAAATTGTTGTGTTTATGCTCCATTTTTGAATTTAACAAGATGGTCGATTGGTAGTGGTATGAAAATTATCTGGAAAACGGAAGAAAAACCCACAAGAAAACCATGGTGTGAAAAGTAATTATAGAAACTGCATACAGGAGTATAATTTCTACAGATTGTCCAAATTTTCTAGTGTTGCTCATTAAATAGCCTGAAGGAAAGAATCCCAAAAATTCTGATGTAAGTTTTGCGGGTGATTTCAAATGCCTATTTTCTGACTGGGAGAAACTTTCTCTCCAGTGGCGCTCAAGAACATGAAATAAAGCTGAATTGGTCCAAAAAGGCAACAAAAACTTTCAACCTATATAAGTATAATTGGACACCATAAGCTCCAAACACTATGAATCTCTGGAAACTAACGGAATATGTTCAATCATATTGCAAAAAGGTAACTGCAATAAGTTAAACCTATAAATGCCTGAGAGCTATATTTAAAGCTAACTACTAAGTTGGATATATTTTTTCAAGCGTAATCTGCTTGAATTAAAAAACTACAAAATACAAAGAACAAAATACCACAGTAACTAATTACTTACAAAAGCAGAAAAGAGATAGACCATCATTTAAAATCATTTTGAAAACCATTTTGATGGAATTCTATGATATATTGTTCAGTCAAAGTATAAAAGTTTTTTCCTTTCATTGATGGATGTTCACATTTATCGGTTATCGCAAGATAACGGTATACCTACCGTCAATGAAAATGTTACAGATAACATCGAAGCCATGGAAACGAATATCAACATAGAGCGTCCCCCTGAGATTAACAGCAGCAGAACGAATTTATGTATTTAGCACGATCAGAACTCAACAGTGCAATAACTGAACTAAGTGGTAGTATATTTATATTCTCTTGAAAAGAGAAGATTTACAAAAATTTTAATAACTGTTTTTACAATAAATGCTTATATCTATAATTTTAGTGTGTCAGAAAAAAAACACAAGTGTGAGCTCAGGAAATGTAACAGGGAAACCATACTATCTTGCATATGATTCAATAAACAAGTAAAAAAGAAAAAACCTGCGGAAAAAACTCGTTTCCCTGTCGCTATTGCACTAGCAATAGTTTGTCTGTTTATGTTGTGTTAGTTTCGTGTGTACATAAAACTAAACGACCTAAACTGCCCAAACTCAAGACGAACAAGAACACTAACATCGTCCTAGCAAGCATAAACTCAGTGTTTGAAGAGTACACTGACCAGAACACCTTGGAGAAACTTGACACTTTGATTTACTGTGGAGCGGTAGCGGTTCTTCGACTACACAAACAACAAGTCTCCACAACTCTAATTCGACCTGAGCCAAAAAGTGTCAGAAAACCACCATGCCAAAAACGGCTTGAGCAGGATATTGACAATATTAGAGCTGAGATCGGTCGCCTCACAGAATTCCTAAGAAACAAAAAGCCCTCAAGGCGCTTGAAATCCCATATAAGCAAAATTCATAGAAAAATTGGTAGGAACACAAAACACCCTAATTACAAACAACATATTGACGTATATATGGACACTTTGAAGCAGTAACTTCAAGCAGAAGCAAAGAGGCTCTCAAGGTACATCAAGTGTACTGAAAAAAAAATCAAAACCAAAGGTTCCACCAAAGCGCGGCCAATTTTCATGAGGGAATAACAAAACTGCAAACCACAATAACAAAGATGTACCTGACGCACAGTGCTTGACTGATTATTGTTCATCGTTATGGTCGAACCCCAAAAAACACAATAAAGATTCTGAATGGATCACGAATGAAAAACAACGCCTTGAAATCAATCATATGAACTTCGACGAAATAACGGAGGAAGAAATCGCAACAGTAGTTAAAGCGACTAACAATTGGAAGGCCGCAGGTATAAATAATATCCATAACTCCTGGTACAAGAAGTTTAATAAGCTCCATGGAGCCCTAGCGAAACAGCTCGCGTATGTTCTTAAACATCCCAGGAAAACACTCTCTTTCCCAACACAAGTTATGGCTTAACATATATGCTACCTAGGGGCGATGGAAAACAAGATCCGTCTCAGTATAGGCCGATCACTTGTCTGCCAACGCTCTATAAAATACTCACCTCATGCATATCCAATCGAATACACCAACACCTTGATGACAACAATATATTAGCAGAGAAGCAGAAGGGATGCAGGAAGAAACACCACGGGTGTGATGAACAACTCATCATCGATTCTGTGATGATGAAAAAGGCACACGGAGGGCATCGGAATGTTCATTTAGCTTTTCTCGATAATCTGAAGGCATTCGATGGTACCGCCCATTCTTGGCTTTTTGAAGTATAACAGGTATACAAAATTCATCCAGTCCTGGTAGAATTCTCGAATACAACAACGACACTGGCGCAAGTCCCTGCAGGTCAACATGAACAATAAGTCAATTTAAAACCGACTCGATAGCCATACGTCGTGGAATTTTTCAAGGAGACTCTTGGAGTCCACTATGGTTCTGTTTGGCTTTGAACCCATTGTCTTCAATGCTCAATAGAACCGGATACGGATAAAAGCAGATAGAAACTATCACACAATCCCCCACCTGCTATGGATCTATGGATCTATGGATGACATCAAATTATATGTTTCGAACAAAAAGCAATTGGATGATCTGCTGAGAGTTATCAGTAAGTTTTCGGTAGATTTTCATATGAAATTCGGGATTGAAAAATGTAAAACCCTGAACATTCAGAGAGGGAAAGTCATAAATAATGAAATACAACTCCCAAATGGTGGTATTATATAGTGTATGAAAGATGGCGAAACGTACAAATATCTGGGATACCAACAAGACTGTGCTGAAGTCAATGTTGAATTAACAAAGTATCACCATCCAAAATCGTCCGTGATAAGCGCAACTATGAAGCGAAAAGAAGGACTTACATAACGAACAGATCAAAATTCTCAGAGAATTCTTCTCTGCACAAAACTCGCACTTTTGACCTCCACAGAGTTGTATAGTTGGCTGATGAGGGATATACACCTCTAAATCTTGCTACCAGTGATGACCTGCTGAATCTACCGTTCCTATCAGATACTGAAAGACAAGAGCAATGGTCAAGAAAGAAATTGCATTTACGACATCACCATGAGATAAATTAACCATACATCGACAAAGAAGCTTTCAACAAATGGTTGGTGAAAGGAGGACTATTCGCGGAAACAGAAGGACTCCTTACGGCCATTCAAGACCAAGTAATCGCTACAAACAACTACAAAAAATTTATAATTAAGGACAGAACATTACAAACAGATAAATTCAGAAAATGCCATATAAGATCGGAGACTATACAGCATATTACGTCTGGATGTGAACAACTGGCCAATAGGGACTATTTTCACAGGCATAATCAAGTATGTAACATTATCCACCAGAAACTTGACACAAGTACGGACTTCTGAATACATTCCAGCCATATTACAAGTATCAATTGGCGCCCCTATTGGAAAATGGTTCTATGAGATTATACTACGATAGGCCTGTTATCACTGACATAATGGTGACGAATAATTGGCCGGACATAGTGGTGTATAATAAGAGAGCCAGAACCGCAATGCTGGTGGTTGTTGCCGTACCGAATAAAACAACGTGCTGAACAAGTTCCAGGAAAAAAAAGTCCAAATACACAGACCTTGCTATTGAGATCAAGCATATGTGGCACCTCCATAAACTAGATATAGTTAATGTCATCGTATCATCGACTGGGTTAATACTCAAAACTTTGCATGATAGCCTTGATAAATTAGAATTGCATAAGAATGCCCATATAGAAATGCAAAAAGCTGTAATTTTTAATACATGTAGAATAGTTACGAAATTTATGTCAAGTATATTGTAATCGAGCGTATTCCCTTTGATTGATGAATCTGGTAAAGATAAATTATATCAAGCTAACAGCTGAGATAGTGCATAAGTCCACGATAAAAATAATAATATCGAATAATAACAACGTGCTGAAGAAGTTCCAGGAGAAAAGTCCAAATACACAGACCTTGCTATTGTGTTCAAGCATATGTGGCACATCGATAAACTAGATATTGTTCCTGTCATAGTATACTCGACTGGGTTAATATCCAAAACTTTGCATGATAGCCTTAGAAATTAAAATTGCACAAGAATACCTATATAGAAATGCAAAAAGCTGTACTTCTTAATACATGTAGGATAGTTTATGATTTATGTCAAGTATATTGTAATCGAGCCTATTCCTTGGATTGCTGAATCTGGGAAAGCTGAATTATATCCAGCTTACAGCTTAGATAGTGCAGAAGTCCACGATAATAATAATAATCATAATAATGTTTATTCATTACTGCATAATGTATACAATAGTAATCCACATAAACATAAATCGCAGAGATAATTATAAACAATAATTTTCTGTACGCAATAAGAAACCTGAACAATTTTATTTTTCTTTTCCTTAGCAAATTTAAAGATTAAAATAAAAACAATATGAATTATATGTTTTGTTCTTGCTCTTGTTTGTCTGAAATGAGGTGCCTTGTCATGTTCAGGTAACTTTTGTAGTATTTAGGTAATATTGTCGAATTCGGGTTGAGTCATTAATCGAGTTATACTTTTTTCCTAAGTTTGGCTCAATAAATCACAAAATATTTTCCTCTCAGTAATTAGGATCCAGCTCTTAATCTCTTTCATAAAATGTTTCGAATTTGTTATGTTTCTCACTCGCTCAGGAATTATTGAATATATATTCTAGGTGCCACATACATAAAACATCTTTACCCTATTGTTTTATTTGCTCTAAGTGTCTCAAATCTGGAAGATTTATTTCTTGTTGAATTATCGTGTTTCAAAATGCCAGATATTCTGCATAATTCGTCACTTGAAAAGGTAAGTTTTTTGTTATATATGATTCTTAATAACCTTTTTTGCATTACATTCACATTCTTCAGGTGGCAATTATATGCACCCCCCAACCCAGTATGCCATATGATATTTGTGATTGAGCCAGTGTATAATACAGAATTTTCATATCCTCTATGTCAAGAGACTTCCTCTCATATTCCTGAACTTTCCAAGAAGCCTCCTCAATTTTTTGATAAATAGTTCAATGTGTTTGTCCCATTTCATATTTCTGTCGATGATAACAGCTATATATTTTATGTTTTCTGTTTCAGGTATATGCGTATTCGCATCAAGTTGAAGACTACCCATATTTAGAAGACTGGTCACGTAAGAAGCGTATGGTACATATTTTGTTTCGAGGGTCATTGTCAGTATATTGTACTCAAACCACTATCGTACTTCAACGAGATCTTTTCAGCTTCAGCTTTCAATTCCTGCAATGAAGTATGCTGATACAATATGGTACTATCTTCATCGAAACATACAATTTTTCCTTTTCTCTCCATTAGTAGAAGACTGTTTATGTACAATATGAACAGAACAGAACCCAGTACTGTACCTTTTGGTACAGTACAGGTTATTTATCTCAGGTAATCTTTTCATTTTTAATTTCTACGCATTGTTTCCGCTTCGATAAATACTTCTTCAGTAAATCATGAGCTTTTCCTCGTGTTCCATATCTGTACAGTTTCTTCAGCAACTTTTCTTGGGAGGAGGTATCAAACGCTTTAGCAAGATCGATGAATACGCAGAGGGCTGGTCTTTCATATCCATGTTGTTGTAAATGCTTTTTGTCAATTCTCCAATAGCGTCTTCAGTTGATTTACCTTTAAGGAACCCAAACTGAAATTTGGATATAAGTTTGTGCTTTTCTAAGAATTTCCACATCCGCGATTTTATTAATTTTTCTATTACTTTTCCCCAGTTTGAAACCAGTGACACCGGGCGATAGTTCCTCATACATGTTTTTATTCCTGATTTATAGATTTTATAATTCCAATTTTCAGTAAGTCAGGGAAGCTTCCAGTCTCTAAACAAAAGTTGACTAGAAAAGAAAGAGATCCTGAAATTTCCTCCTTCACTCTTTTCAAAACTTCGGATTTTATATCATTGTATCCTGCCGATCTATAATCTTTGAGTTGTTTAATCACCGACTCTACTTCAGTTTTATCTGTTGGGTACAGAAACAATGTTTCATTCAAGCTCGTTACAGTTGTCCTTAACGAATCTCCATAGTGATTTCACTCTCTGTTTATTTTCTTTTACATAGTTCTGAAGATGTTGATTTTAGGTTTTTGTTATCAATTTTGAACCATATTTCTTAAATTCACATATTGATTTTTGAGTTCTAGATTATTTGGGTCTTTTGAGGTTTTTTGAATAATTCATTTTTTGTTCACAGCTTTTACAAGTCCAGGGTAATCCAACTTTTTTACAAGAATTTTTTCTGTCGCTGTATGTTTAATTAAATAATTTGAGAATTTTTCAATGAAGAGTTCTGTTGCAGTATTTACATCCTTCATTTTGTACATTTTATCCCACTTTTCCAAATTTAATTCATTTTGCAATAGAGAAAAGTTAGTGTAATATTTTTCAGAGCATTAATTTTCTTCTGAGGAGTCTTCATTGAAATACATAAAATAATTCGACAATAATTGGTTATCCGAGATACAGATATCAAGCCGTATTTATTTTCTTGCTGTATGCGAACATTTGATTTAAAGAAAAAATGGTCCAAGCATGTTCCACTGGCAGGTCTAGTGTATTTGTTTATACATGATTCGTAGCCATATGAGTTCAAAATATTCTTATATTCATTCACGTGATCTTCTTCATCCAAGAGGTCTATGTGCATATCGCCAGTTATGTTATTATATGGTGATCAACTCTTCATTGAAATTTGAAGAATTAATTTTAGGCGATCAGTATATCATGTCAATACGATCATTAAATCAGATATTCTTTCATTAATACAAATTTGGTTAGATCAAAATATTTCCACTTAAATAACAAATATTATACTAGTGAAGACGGCCTGATTACGGGCAATCAGTTAAGTCCTTTATTAGCAGAAATATTAAAGAATAATTTAGAGAAATTAATTCATAATCATCCACTTATCTATTATTCATACTGGTACGCTATGCAGACGATATCATTATTTGCTTCACAGGAACAGATAGACAGTTGAAACTTTTTAAAATTATATAAATTCATAACATCCAAAATTGAATTCACAACCGAAATAGAAAGCAATAATTCAATAAATTTCTTAGAAGTAACAATTTCAAATGAAAATGGAAAACATGATTTCGTAATCTACCATAAGCCGTCACATACAGATATTATAATACATAACTCGTCATGTCATCCGTATCAACATAAAATGTGAACATTCAACAGTTTTATTCAAAGATTAATTAACATTCCGTTATCACCAGAAAATTTCAAAAAGAATTAAATTTAATTAAACAAATAGCTAAAGATAATGGTTATAATCCTAGAATAATAAATAATATTTTAAATAAAACCAAAGTAGAATCGCATAGAATGAAGTTTACCCTGTCGATAAATTGAAACAAAAATTCAACACCTTAACCTACGTTGGCATTACAAGTGAAAAATTGAAATCATTCTTGAGTAGACATAATTTCAACATAGCTTTCCAAACTAATAATAGCTAAGGCTAATATATATAAAAAAACAATAAAACCAAATCAGATAAAATAATAAATCAGGTGTTCATGGATTGAATTGGAATGACTAATAATTTCTACATTGGTAGAACACATAGAAATTTCAATATTAGAATATCGAAACATAAACGCAATTTCTCAAATAAAAAATCATATTCATCTCCTAGAAAATAATCATTCTTTCGACCCGCAGTTTGGAATTTTGCATACAGATAATAGATATTGGAAAGTAGATCTTTGGGAAACTTTAGAAATCAATAAACAAAAACACTCAGATAGAGTTATTAATGAACAAGCCGATTTAAGCTTTTCCCCTCTATTGAATCTCTTCAGGGAGCAATCTATACCTTAATTTATTGGATTTACCTGTCATCAATAACCACCTAAGAAAGAGCAACCCAATAAGCTTTTAAATGCTCAAGAACATTTGTATTTATATTCTCATTCTTATCTATATATAGTTGTCATAATTTCTGTACATTCATTCGTCTGAAGAGGCTATGGCGAAACGCTTTACGAATCACAATTATTTAGTAAAATTTCTCAAAAAAAATTACTTGTTTTCAATATTGAGCGTTATGCGGTATTTAATAGAGCAACTTTGATGAAAAAGCCCGATTTGTGGAAAGAAAACTCATGGATTTTGCCCAATCTTACAAGGCTATCATTGTGAATGAATTTCTGACCAAAAACTCAACAAATACCGTAAAATAACCACCGTATTCACATGATATAGCTCTGTCCGACTTTTTGCTCTTTTCAAAACTTAAATTACCATCACGAGATACCCGTTTTGAATCGATAGAAGACATAAAAGGGAATTCACAGCGAGAACTGAAGTCGATTCCGGAAAAGGTGTTTGAAAAAATGGTTTGATGATTATATTATACGTTGGCGTGAATGTATGATTTCGAAAGGGCATACTTATTACCCTCCTTATTAAAGGTGTTCCATAAAGTATGCGGCCGGTAAATGAAATAACGAGAATTCACTGAGCGGTCCCGTAACTCAAGTCGAAGAGGGGTCGTGAGTGACCTGTAAGATTGATTACGAGCGCATTATGATTAAATACACTCAGTGAATAGACTTAACTCAAATCATGAAATAAAAAATCTCACACCTATGGGTAATACTCTGATTTATTTCTATAGACCGTAACACAGGTTTCGTATAAGTGCGCACCGGTTATATCTATAAAGGGTTTACAAGATCCCCAAAATTATGCATTCAATACTCAAGGTAATCAATTTGCAACAAGTTTTAAAGGCGATAATCAGTTTAGTATTTATCACAAGTTTAAAGGCGATAAGTTGTTAATTTGAAATAAAATTCAGGTATTATAGAAATGTACTGAACTTCAAATAAATATCATGAAATCAAGGCTGCAGTAGGGCTTCTTGTTGTGCTCTTCTATTGAGTAGAAATTTGTAAACAAAGAAAAGGTACGACCTTATTAGAGCTGATGAATAGTTGGATGGTGTTCCACCAAATTACTTGACAAGACTGATATGGTAGGTGAAAATTCGGATCACCAACAACTGATCAAGACCTCAGAAAGTTAACAGGCTATTGAATTGAATCATTCCTTCAGAATGCTTGAGATAGGTCTCTAGAAGGAATAATGAGATTGAACCTCCAACATGAAGTACATAGGTCTCTCGAAGCCCTATTGAAATTGGACCTCCAACGTGAATTAAATGGATCTCTTGAAGAACTGTTCAAGTTGAGCCTCCAACGTGAATTAAACGGAATAACAGCTAGTAATTAATGTCGACTATCGATCTACGATGAAATATTCGGCATTGAGTAGTTTTTCAGCTTTCAACGATGATAAGACAGGTTGAGATTCGAATGTGGAAAACTATCCCCTGAACAGGGTATCGTGGCCAAATAGTCACAATAAAACGATAAAGATGAATATTCTCAATATTTTAAACCACAATTTTCATACTTCGAGTAGAAAATCTCAAACTATTTGGCAAGCGAACAACACTTTGTCTCAACTCTCTAAGCTTCCACAATCAAACAAAAACCAAAACACTCGAATTTATCAGTCTTTTTACGCAGTTTTTCAGCAAAACTTTTTCACCAATCAAATCAATTCACACAGCTCCCTAATCTGAACCACCACATAAAACTTAAAACTCAAAGTCGATCTCTCATCTCACTTCTCGCATGCTAAACTTCAACTCGCTATTCAATAGACAACAGATGTTCTCCAGTTTTGTTATTCGTTCAGTTGGCAACACTACGCACGGGGTTTGATAGATGATGTTTCAACCAGAGAATTTGACGTCTCACTTTTGTGTACTTTTCGCAATTTTTGTATTGGCAGGGAGCGGAGTATATAGTGGGGACAGCTGAATCGATCACAGCGCTCAATGTGGTCAAATTATCGTTAAATCATGCTTTTATCATAAATAAACACGTTAACATTAAATAAAAAATGATCCATAATAGTTGTTGTGTTGTTGATTGCAAAAATACAGCTAGAAACAGTAAATGTAAATTTTACACATTTCCAGTGGCCAAGTGGAAATAAAAGGATGGAAGAAATAAATGGATAAAAAAATAAATGGATAAATGATGTTAAAAGAAAAAACAAAGTAGTGTGTAACATTATTCAGTAACAATGCAACTAGGGTAATGTATGTTCAAATTACGATTCGCAATTACATTGCCATTAATTTTTCATTTTATTTCTGAAAATCTTATTAACAATCAACACTTTTTAATTTTTTAATTTTCATTATTGCAGTTGTCATGTATTAAATTTGTTTACATTTCACAGGTTAACTCCATGGGATTCTAAAACTCCTTTTAGTTATTTATAAACATATTTACAAGCTTTTATTTAACTTGCAATGTATGTATGTTTGTATGTTCGGGTGAAATCTTACAACTCAATTTTAAGGCACTTGATCTCAACCAACTGAGCTGAAATTTTGTATACACGTTGAGTTTGGATGACAATGCATGATTAACTATGTGACGTCATTCTAAATCCACCAAGGCGGTGGACCAATTATTCTTAATGCAAAACGAAATGGCGGATAATTTTCTTTTATTCGTTCCTACAATATGGGTACCAAATGAAAGATTGCCAAGAATAACTAAAAAATGAAATTGAGTTTAAAAAAATTCTTCAAAAACAACCTTTTACTTAAATGCGCTAAATAGAAACAAAATTAACTTTCACACTAAATCTTTTACTGTTAACTTATAACGTCATTTCAAATTTAACACATTTGACACAATTTATATGTTATGCCTACCTGTTAATATTTCAAACTGATGAAGTAAATACGAGTACTTATATCTCGCGACAAGCTTTTATATTATAACATATAAATTGTGTCAAATGTGTTAAATTTGAAATGACGTTATGAATTAACGGTAAAAGTTTTAGTGCAAAAGTTTATTTTTTTTCTTTTTAGCGCATTTGAATAAAACCTTGTTTTCAGAGAATTTTTTTCCTTAATTTTTTATACGCACTTTTTCCATCGTAATGAGTTTTTTCAATTTAAAAAACACGATCACAGATTTTTGTAACACATATTTATTTTTAAATTCATTTTTTGAAACAATTCACTGTTATTTATACGGATTTTTCACATGTCATACCATTGCCGAGCATGATTTTACGCTACCATTAGATGTCGCTTTCGTCGTGCTCCCTGCGAATAGTCGTTCAATTGGAAAGATTGGAAGTATTTAATGAATAAATATCCACATGTAACGAAGAAATAACATACATATTTTCCAAGAAGAATAGCAAAAGAGAAATTCACAGTAAGTAGTGATGTGGCTTCAAAATGAATTACAGGAATCCCTGGAGTACATTATAGAATGTGGAGACAACCCAGCAAGACAACTAGAAAGATTTACTGTTGCAACAAAACAAGGTGTAGAATAAAGAAAATGAGAGTTTACAAGTGCCTGATATTCAGAGTATTACCCAATTTTTATAATAATGATCAATATGGTCAGGGCCCCCGCAATCATGTGCAAAGTGGGCAATGCACAAGAGCGCCATCCTTTAGGAGCGCCAAAACCCAGGGTCCAAAAAAAAATAATGAAATAAATGTAAAAGAATAGGATAAGGTATAAATTTACACGAAATTTTATTAGTATATCATCCAGTTACTGCCGATTCCTATGTTGAGAGAACATGTCAGGCGGCAGTTTCTTGATTTTTCCTGTTCAGACATGAATAACGTCTGGAGCGCTATGAAAGCGATGCATCGCTACAGGCGTTTTTGAATCAGTTAGTTCACTAGACCGTGCAACAAGTGAATAAAAACAAGTAATGCTATTAATTTTTACATATAAAGTTATTTTTATTTTGTCAAGTGTGTTGTGTTCTATAATATTTTGTTTACTACTTGTTTTTTTAAATTAAGTGTCGAATACTTGCTGACTGCAATTTCAACGGCTTGATTTTCTATCGAATGTTAAGCGTTCCCTACTTTATACTATCAACATTAACCCTTTATAGAATACTGGTTATAACTATTTGTTTTAGCCAAATATCTTTTTATTGATTCAAATGTCATGTACGAGTTTGAAGAAGTAACTGGTTTCAATCATAAGTCGGTTAGTTCATGTTATTGATCTTTTCAAGAAACCATTTTGTAGGGTTTTTTAAGGGCTATAAGATCAACTTAGTTTGATCTCTTTTTTGCCTTTATTTTTGAAAGGATTTGAGCTGAAAGAGCACGAACAAATTGCTTTTCACTCAAATATGCAAACTTTAATCGGCGATATCTTACCTAATAATAATCTGCCCTAAAGTTAAAAACTATTGGCTACTTAGTTAACTTTTTATGAATATTTCCTACCCTGCCCACATGGTGCTTATTATTGTGGATACTTTAGAATTTAATTCCTAATTCCCATCACATGAGTACTTATTATTTATCTGTTTTTTCAGGATAAAATAAAGAGACCTTCAGGTGCAAAGTTACGCTAGCTAAAGAAACTGAGACTATAAGAAAGGGGAAAAATGGTTGATTCCTTGAAGCATTTGACCGAATCGTCCGAATCTCAAGATTCTAAATCCGTAATATCAATAACCGTGAGTGGACCATCTGAAATTTCAAAGTAACATCAGGTCCTGCAACAAGTGGCAGTGGTTGTATCAGCAAAAGAGCTTCTACTGATGCAGAGCCCGATGAAGCGATGACACCATCCTCGTCTACAGCACTTGAACAATCCACATCAGGTAATTCAGCTTGTGTAAAAAGTTCGGTAATGTCAGCTACCGAAGTACCTGCTGCAAGTGACACTTTCGATGAAGGCTGTAATGAGGCCAGTATCGATATAATTCCGTCCGACCCCGGTTTGTGGCCCGAAAGAATCACCAATGAGATGGCTAGAATCGGTATATTAAAAAAAATGTTGGAGACATCTATAATTGTTGATGCTCATCTTCTGCGGATTTTAGAAACGGAGAAAAATATTGGCGAGACGTGTTGGAAAGAATTATTGCGATTGATAAGTATTTATCTACACAATGCTTGGCATTTCAAGGTTCTTCCCAATTGCTTTTCGAACATGATAATGGAAATTTTCTAAAAGCTGTTGAGATGATTGCCTCTTTTGATTCAGTGATGAGAC
Source organism: Cryptolaemus montrouzieri (assembly GCA_013387265.2). Lineage (NCBI taxonomy): Eukaryota > Metazoa > Arthropoda > Insecta > Coleoptera > Coccinellidae > Cryptolaemus > Cryptolaemus montrouzieri. The sequence goes on along the minus strand of JABFTP020000144.1, from coordinate 31,508,483 downwards.
AGCAGGTTATCCGAGTGAATAACTGCCAAAAAAATCTGCTAAAATGACTCATTATTTAGGCGTGCAAATACAGAACGAAATAATTGAATTATTGTTGTCCAAAGTGAGAAATAATATTTCAGAAATGGTTCGCAGCTCAAAATATTCCTCAATAATAATAGATGTACAACAGACACTAGTCATACTGAGCAAATTAGTCTTGTTCTGAGGTATGTTGTCCTTAACACCACTTCAAAAAAGGTTGAAGTTAAGGAGAGTTTTATTGCGTTTAATCCAATACTGGACTCTACAGTAGAAGGGATAAATACATTTGCAATAGAAAATTTGAAAAAATTAAATTTAGAATTGGAACACATTAGGAGACAAGGTTATGATAATAGGACAAATATGAAGGGAAAACATATTGGGCTTCAAAAACGCATTCTTGATGAGAATCCGAAAGCTCTTTTTGTACCTTGTGCGGCTCATACTTTGAACTTCTCAGTAAATGACGTTTCTAAGGTGTCAAGTGTTACAATGAACTTTTTTAATCTTGTGCAAAAGTTTTATTTTTTTTTTTAGTCGTCCACAAAGATGTTAGGTTAGGTTAGAAGAAAACATGTCCCCGGGTTAAGTTTAAAGCCTCTAAGTGAGACAAGATGGTCCAGCAGAATTGACGCAATGAAGCCCCTTAAAGTTCATTTCATTAAGGTTTGCGAAGGTCTTCTTGAAGTGGCTGAAGATAATTCCTTTCACATTGATGCAAGACATAAAGCGAGTTCCCTCTTAACGTCTGTACGAAATTTTCAATTTATTTGTGGAATGATTATTTGGCATGACGTTTTATTTCATATAAATATTGTCGGCAGACAAATGCAAAGTGGTACAATTAATATTAAAGTATGCCAAACCTACCTAAAAAATTTAGTTGATCACTTCCAGCAATATAGATCTGACCAAATGACTCATGAAATGAGTAAGATAATATTTAAGGATTTTTTAGCGACATTCAAAATGAGTGAGAGCGATCTTTTGAAACATTGTTCTATTCTTGAAGAGCGACTGACAGATCAGGATAATAAGGATATAAACTCCAATGATCTGTTTAACGAAATTAAAGCGTTAAAACTGTTTTCATTACCTGATGATACTGACCCCTTAAGTATTTTACAATATATATTTGAAAATAATTTAATGTCCACCTTTCCAAACGTAAGCATTTCACTAAGAATTCTTTTGACATTGCCTATATCTGTAGCTTCTGGCGAGCGATCTTTTTCAAAGTTAAAAATCATTAAAAATTATTCAAGATCGAAAATGATTTAAGGAAGATTGTCAGGGCTAATAATATTAGCAATTGAACAAGAAATAATTTTTGACGGTATAAATTTAAGCGATGTAATTAATGAATTTGCAACAGCAAAATCTAGGAAATGATCGCTACTACAATAGCTATCTTCTATTTTTCTATTGCACCTAGACCTAGCTATCATTTTTGATTTTAAAACGAAGTTCCCTAGGTATTTGTTATTAGAAATATCTGCATATTTTTAAAATATCTAAGTATAAGTAGAAAGTAGTATTAAAAAAGTGATTTTTAGTTTTAGGTTATTTTCTAGTATTCATAAACAACGAGTCAACGTGTCTGTATTCTATTACTTGTGTAAATTGGTGTGAACAAGAATTTATTTTGTTATGATTTTGTTCTGTTTGCTTCATTTTGATATTTTAGTCTACAAATAAATATGACTTCTACAGTTCAGTTTTTTGCTTTCCTTCAAGCACCTACCTACCTACCTCCTACCTTCAAAAAAAAATTTAAAAATGATCCAAAATGCCTTAAGGGGTGCCAAAATCCTTTTTTGCACACAAGCGCCAGTAGCCCTCACGGGGGCCCGGAATATGGTCCAAGTTGTTTCCTTAACAAATATTACATGAATTGTCGATTATACAGGATTATGGTGAGTACCAATTGATAAAGAATAAAGTTGATCTTATGAGTATTACGTTCGCGAAATGTTGAAAGAGTGCATTAAGTAAAATGAGCACGTAACATACTTTAAAGGCATTACGATAAATTTGGATGAAAAATAAATACTTTGTGCTTCATTGACCAATTCCTGGTACTTTTTTGACCGAATGTATCTTCCCATAAAATATAATTTCAGCTAATTTGAACTATTTCCCAATCTATTTCTGTTTGAATGAACAAATAGAGCCGTTGTCAATAAAAATATATTAGCGGACAAAGAATCACTAGTTAGATATATGCTTATCAGAAAACGTTCACTCGTATCTCGTTGTTGTTATAGAATGTCAGAATGTTTTCAGAAGGTCATGGCGTCACGCGCTGTGTGTTTACGCACATTTGATAACTAGAATGAAGTTTACATAGTTTATTTAGTAATTCAAAAAAAATTGATGAGCAGTTAGGTACTTATGTAAAATACTCTATCGAAGAAATGTGATTTTATTATTGTTTAGTGTATTGTTAGTATTTCAACCTGTTATTAAAAAGTATATGTTGTTATAATCCGTCATTTATAAACAAAACGAAATGATTAAGAATAAAGTTTAATTCTCAATGTGATTTCACTTTTGCGAAAGACGAACTGATAATAACAAGTATTTCAGAGAAGCTAGTTGTTTTTTCATTTCATGTAGGGTATTGCACCATAGACGAAGACAAGGTACCATTGGAAAGGTAATTCCATATCTTTCAAATTGAAGAATTAATGGATCCTTCGACTTTTTCTCGATTGATATTATGAGAGCGAAAATCACCACTTCAAAGAAATGTATTTTACGTATCCAATCAAATTTTTGATTCATTAATTTACAGAAAAATCATCACCATGCATGTATCGAGTCAGAGCTCAGTGCTACTTGAAGATGAATTGAAAATCACTTCAACGTGTAGCCCATTCCAAAAGAAGCTTAGTTTGGTGAATATCCCACCTCTCATAAGAATTAAGCCTACGAACTGAATTCTGAATTGATTATTACAAACAAATGGCAATATAGAATTTCCGACAAAAATCAAAATCATAAAGAAAAGAAAATTTAATTTACACTTATCTACTATTTTTGTAACGGATTTCGACGACACTTGGCATTCATCAGACAAATATAAAATTGAAACTAAGCTGAGGTAAAACAATTTATAAGTTATCTACACAATCAGATTAAAAGTGAGTTAAACTATCTTAGATAAATTAACAGAATTATTATCTTAATCACTCAGCCGGAAACAAATTAAGTAAAGAGAAATGATGGTCAAAATTTACCTATTCATTCATAAATAAGCTCGAAAGTTTATATCTAATCATTTCGAGGGTTTCCGAAAATATCCGGTTTTCATTAGATGAATGTAAGACATAAAGAATTCTGGTTGAAGTTATAATTCTCTTCAATTAAAAGGTTCGCGTGATTAGATATAGATTTCTTATTGATCAAACAGCGATAATGTTCATTAGCTCTAATGCTGAAATTTTTGTAAGTTATATCAATTTAAATCTTACTAGAACTAAGTTTGCAGCTAAGTTTGCATACACCAGAGTTCCTCGTTTGTCGGTTTTACTTCTATTATTTTTGAAGTGTTTGGATAGAAAAATAAAAAGGGAACACGTCAATATATTGGACATTCAAAGAACAAAATAAGAAATTCGAAAAAATACTAACTCGGGAATAAGAATCCCTTAATTAGAAAGTTGCAAATTTGGAAAAAGAAAATAAGGGAGAACAATTTGATTGAAAAAACTTATTAGTTTTTGGCATTCCTAACTATCAATGTCAGATATCTGGAATTTATTTATCGGGAGTTTCATCGCTATTGGATGTACTTGTTTCAGCGCCAGACAGACGCGATATACACACACTAGGTAAACGTTCCGATAAAAATAGCATTGGTATCTGTATAAAAGAAAAAAGGCCATTTTATTCTACACCAGAAAGTTATAAAATTCCGATTTCATTATCTCGCAGGACTTGGCACCTCTGCAACGGGAAGAACAAAAGGTATTACACATTTGAATCGGCTTAGACAGTCCTCCACTGTGTTGTGTTACGGGAAATAAATTATTTTTAAATAATGCCCCATACATGGTTAGTCAACTTAATAGTAATTAGGTCAAATGGTACCCAGAAAGAAGGAGGAGAGGTGAATCATCTTCATCCTTTTTGCCCGATTCCGAAAAAACCGCAAGCATGATGGTTCAAAAAGAGACGTAGAGGGAGAAAGAAGGGATCTAGAAAATACATCCAAATAAATATCGCAAGAAACTTTAAAGTAGAACTGGGATATAGTATCTATCACTTTGAAGCTGAAGGTAAAAACGCGGCCCTTCAAATCCCATAATCAGATTGTTTTAAATACATAAATTGAGTTGTGCAATATCAGCTTATTCGAATATTTGGAGGTCATCAAAAAGTATGTTGGCCATGTGATTACTGGTGATATAAATATTGACCTGCTATTGAAATCGTATTTGGTGGAGGACTACATAAATAATTTTAGCATATTTAACTATGTGCCGCATATAAATAAGTGTACTCGACCGTCAAGCGGGACATGCCTGGATCACTTCTTAGTTGAATCAGGATAAAATATTGATAGACCTCAAATATTTTCATTTGTTATATAGGCTGGAATAACTGACCCTTCTGATAAAGCACTCCTGTTCAAAGCTGTAGATGTATGTCAAAAACACGAAGCACAAAAAATAATACACACACCACAAAAATTGTCGTATCACCTAGTATTTTGAATTCCACAATCGATTAAGCAGCTCGATCGCAGTTTCTTTGTCAACATATGTTTTTGGACAAATGAGGGAGAATTGAATAATCACCACATGTTCAGAATATTGTAGTCAGTCGTCACTGAGATTTGAAACTTTGAATTTCAAAATTTAAATAAACCTATAATCATAATTCAAAAAGCCTAACGTTAGATTGTCCGATGTTTAGAGGGGTAGAATAATTGCTCTCGTTGAGGAAGGGGGGAAACAGAGGGATATAACGGCCTCAATGTGGGTATCACGCGGGGTGATTTCAAAAACCTACGCCCGATACGTGGATCTACAATCTCTGCAAAATAGGCCTAGAAGAAGTCGTAGGAAGAATACTTCTGAAGAACAAGACTGCTTTTTGTGCAAAATCGCAAGAAAGGACTCTAGTGCATCGCAACCCATACACCAAATGCAATTTCTGGAAGCAACAGCATTCAGTGTATTACTCGAAATATACTTCAAAGACTTCGTTCAAGGGGTTTATTCAGCAGAAGGCCCTTGAGAGTTCCAAAGCTAACCAGACAACAAAAAATTAACAGACTCAATTGGTGTATCAAGCACCAAATTTAAAATATTGAGAATTGGCAAAATGTTCTTTTTTCGACCATGAGACCAAAATTGGTGTTCGATCAGATGACCACCCGATTCAGGTTTTAAGGGGTCGTGGAAGACAAGCTAGACTTCAGACATAAAGAAAAATTCCAAAATACCATGGGGGCAGTGTGATCTTCCGGGGTGGCATTATGCTGGGAGGCAAAACAGATTTGATTTTGTTTCCTGCGAGTGTAATGGCTTGAAATTACGTGGACCTAGTGCTGGAGCCCATAGTGAGACTCTGGCGAAGTGCCCACGGTGGGAATTTCACTTTTATGCAAGATAATACTCTTCCGCATACCAGAAACCCCGCGCGGCATTATCTTGAAACAGAGAATCGCTATTTTAGACTGGCCAGCTTGCTCTCCAGATCTGAATCCTATTGAACATTTATGGGATAATCTCAAAAAGAAAATTAGATCGCGCCAGGATAATTCAAGAACCCCACAACAGCTCATCCAAGCCGCCACGGAAGAGTGGCAGAATATCACCCCAAAGGAGGTCGAAAACCTAATCCAAAGCATGCCTAGACGGATTCAGGCTTGTATCAGGGTAAGAGGAGGTCATACAAGCTTCTGAGGTCGAGAAAAAAATACCTACTTCATGAGAAAATAATTTTCATTTAATTCATTATATGCGGAAATGGTCTCTCATTTTCTTTCATTTGTTTATTACTTAAAATAAACTTTGATTTATTTCTTTTTCAATTGAAATATCTGAAAAGGATCAATTCTAACAATCCTTCAAAAATTTCAAAATCATTGAATGTAATATTCAAAATCTCGAGTAATTCCATATAAATTTGGTTGTGTGTATATGAATGTAGAGATGAAGAAAATACCTCCATTGTGTGCTTTTATCGACTTCTCGAAAGCCTTCGACACTATAAACCACAAAAACTATATGAATATGGATTTCGGGGTTAATTATATGATTTACTCGAAAGGTACTTGTCAAACCGATAGCAGAAAATTGAAATTAACGGTGAGTTAAGTGAGACTAGAAATGTTACGAATGGTGTTCCTCAAGATACGGTTCTGGGTTCTATTTTCTTCATAATTCACATAATATCTCAGTGGCGACTACAATCATGTTTTCTAGATTTGAAGCTACCTATTTCTTGAGGACGTTGATGACGTCGTCTAAACAAAGTATGATGAGGGGCGACACGTTGAAGGTACAATTCAACATATCTACCCGACGCTTCTAAGAAATTACCGTTAGGCAGGCTGTAGACGGAATGCATGTCGGTCATTTAATGCCTTTGAATAAGCCTCCATCTTAATGAAAATTCGAAAGATTATAACTGCCGATCAACGAAATATCAACCGAAATGAACAATTAATTCAGACTTTTCAATAAAAGAAATCAACATGACAGCTGTCTACTAGTGAAATAAATCACCGAACGATTATTATATTTCGACCGTACACATGAAATCTATCCATTTCTTACACAAAATTCAGGAAATGAAACAGATTAAAAATTAATTTAAAATTCACAAAGAGAAGTTATGAATTGCTCGAGGCGTTCTGAAAAAAATTGTAGGTTTAGAAAGGGTACGTGTACTCTGAAAGAGTACCATCCTGTAGATTTTCTGTACTTCTGTAATCTGATTATGAAGATTTCGAAAAGGTAAACATGAGCCGAGTTTGAACTGAGTATCAAAAAAAACTGTAGTCTGAAGATTTCAACTCCCTGTATTTCGGCACCGAAGCATTCGCGGATATATGTTCATTGGAATTTCACTTATTCGTTCACACCTAGTATAATTGAATTTTTTTATGGTACAGGTGATACCTTACTAACGTAGGGCTTCACCTCTTTCATTGTTTATTTCTGTACAATTCAGTCAATCAACTATATTATTATTAGATCATTATTCGTTTGGAATGAGATGTATAGTTGGAATTTTCCAGCAAATGTTTTCAATGATGAATAACTTTCCCAAGGTCAGGGTACCACATCTGTGTGGATCTTTAGATTTTGGTAAACGAATTCCTTGTGTTGTTGTTTTGTTGTCCTTCAATAATACAAACAATGTCCGTATGAGACGATTTCTGAGAAGCAATATCTTTTATTTTATTCAATTAGTTAATTCTGGGAGATAACTGAATCGTTTTGTCCAATTTCGGAAGTGAATTTTATTTTTAAAGAATTCAAAAATAGAATAGAAGAAGGCAAACACAAGGTATATATATATATATATATATATATATATATATATATATATATATATATATATATATATATATATATATATATATATATATATATATATATATATATATATATATATATATATATATATATATATATATATATATATATATATATATATATATATATATATATATATATATATATATATATATATATATATATATATATATATATATATATATATATATATATATATATATATATATATATATATATATATATATATATATATATATATATATATATATATATATATATATATATATATATATATATATATATATATATATATATATATATATATATATATATATATATATATATATATATATATATATATATATATATATATATATATATATATATATATATATATATATATATATATATATATATATATATATATATATATATATATATATATATATATATATATATATATATATATATAAATATATTCTTTTGAAAAGAAAATAAATGTATTTACAATAAATGCTTATATCTATAATTTTGGTGTGTGTCAGAAAAAAAAACGTAAGTGTGAGTTAAGGAATTGTAACAGGGGAACCATATACTATCTTGCATATGATTCAAATTTCGCTGTCGCTATTGCCCCAGCAATAGCGTGACTGTTTAGTGTCATGTGTATATAAAGAGTACCAAAGATTTTTCTGCTTAGCTGCTTCATTCTCTCTTGCATTCTTGATTTCCAGACGAAGACAAGGGTGAAAGGAAGGGGGTTTGGGACAGGAATTTGTTACAATGGAGAAAGAAACCCAGCAGAAAAATATTTCAACAGTCCTACCACTTATATGTCTAAAAAAAATCTAAGATAAATTTTACATAGCAAGCAAGGCCATAAAAAGGACTTAGGAGATAATCAAAAATTACATAACCTGCGATATTTCCTCTTTCGCGGAGATGTTCTTCCGTCGCAGTGTGAGTCTCCTGAAATATAACAACTTCCTTGTTCTTGCTTGCGAATTTTGAAGTATAATCTCAAAAAACCCATCAATATTCAAACTCAACAAAACAATTCCTCCTCTGTTTTACCGAGAGAGCCCCGATGGCAAGGTTCAGTCTTCCAAGTGAAGCCGATTATGATCCATATTTATTTATTTATTTATTTATTATACTTTAATACATCATAATTGACATTATATGTGAATGAAGTTGAACAGGAAACCCCCAATCCATCCTAATGTCGAATAAAAAATACATAACAATAATTTCAACTATTTAACAAAACATAACTTTACATAAAACAGCATCAGAAATTTTCAATGACAATCCATAAGACGCGAAATGAAAGCATGCAATCAGCAACGAAAATATGAATGTTACCACTACAAAAAGAGTGCCAATCGCCTTTTCAATGAACGCAGCGAAACGGCAAAGAGATCAACCTGAGTGTGTATTTTGTTCGCAATAGCAACCGAGCGATCTGTGAAGAAGTTCCTTGAGTAATTCGTTCGGCAAATTCTTTCCCTAAACAATGGTGTAAACCTAGTTATTCTAATTGGAACATTGAAGTTGAATAATATCAATAGTTCAGGACAATCTATTAGACCATTAAGAATTTTATATAAGAGACGCACATCAGAAATGCTTCTTCTACATTTGGGTGATTTCAAGTTATATCTTTCACTCATCACAATTACTGAGCGCTCGCAGATGGTCAGTCCAGATCGAAACGCCAAGTATTGAAGACATCTTCGCTGCACCCTTTCCAGGCAATCTATGGAAACTGAGGTATGTGGGGACCAAACCATGCAACCATATTCCACCACCGAACGTACCAAGGAACAGTATAGCAGCTTCAGAACATCGGGAGGGAAATCGTCAGAGTTACGCAGCACAAAACAGAGCATTTGAAATGCCTTCTTCGTAACATTTGATATGTGTTCGTTAAAATTCAGAGCTTCATCGAGTGTGATCCCCAGATCTCTGACCGAGCTGACGCGGGCCAAAATCTGCCCTCCAACATCATACCGATATTCAATTTTCTCTCTGCATCGTGTATATGTGATAACAGAGCACTTGCTAAGGTTGAGATAGAGATGGTTCTGTTCCGTCCACTCATAAAGACTCTATAGATGTTTTAGAATCATTATGGACCCAATAATTTGGGTTGGCATCGCCCATATATTATTCCTTCGTGGTTATAAAATTGGATCATCGATCACAGCTCCACAAAAAAAATTCGAAAAATTATGCCAGAACTTAGACCAGCCTAACTATATGTTTTTGGGATCGCTGAAATCAAATCCAAGGTCCAAGTTGCTCCATCACGTCAGGATTTTTCATAACCTCAAAAAATAACTCCAAAAACCATATTAATCAGGCAAACATTACCTTTCGGGATTTATAATAATAATAATAATTTTATTTATACAATTCATAGGTGAAATTACAGTAGTTACATACGTTTTGTGGAAGCGGCGTGACATTATATCCGCCCACAAAGTTGATCAGGTAAGTACTAATAAAATCGAAAAATGCCATGAAAGGAAAACCTTGTTATGGCTTTTTTCAACTACTAATATTAGGTAACTAAAGCCTATTACCAATAAAAACAACTTTAAATTCAAAATAACAAGAAGTATATCCAAAACTGAAAAACACAAAAAAAACAAGAAATACACAGAAATGAAGATTGATACACGAATGAAGGGAAAAACAGAAAACTAAAAGAATCAGGTGGAATACCCATTCACATTGGCAATGAATTCTTCAAATCTACACCATCGGAAGCGAAGGACCGACGGAGACACAGCAGCCCCCACCTCACTCTCTTCTTGAAAAACTTAATTGAGTTCATATTTTTTATTTCAGCAGGTAAAAGATTGAACGTTCTAGGCGCTAAGTACAAGAATGATCTCTGACCAACCGTTTTGCGCATTCTTGGCAGATGATAATTATTTATGGAATGTCTTGTCTCACGACTGCATGAGACCAAACTCTCAAAAAACCGTTTTTTTCTTGAATTGTGAAACCAGAATCCGCGAACAATATAGCTGTCTCAAGTCTAAGATTTCAGCCTCAGCGTAAGGATCATCAGAAGGATATGTAGCCTCCCTTCCGAAGATAATTCTTATAAATCGCTTCTGTAAGACCTCTAACTTATCCAATATCCCTTACGATAAAATTGACCGAACTGAAGCGAAATAGAGAACTCTCAGCTAGAACACCGATCAGAAGCCCTTACAGATTTTCAGCAGTGGCAAAATACCTCTTAATTTCCTCAAAAGTGACTCAATATGGAGATTCCAGCGAAGATGAGAGTCAATAGTTACTCCCTAATATTTTAAACTTAAACTTCTCTTAATTTAGAAACTTTCATCTCCCAGGGTTATATTCAGCCGACCAAGATCAGGCAGATGAGAAGCGTAACAGGTGAATGGAACAAATAATGTTTTGTCCATATTTACGGTGAGTATTTTATCATTGAAAAAACTTGAGATTGACCGAAATCCCTCCTCCACTCTCCGCTTCAGTGGTGACCAGGAGTCACCCCTAAAGAAAACAGCCGTTTCGTCGGCAAAAGAAACTATTTCTCTACAAGAAGAAATACAAGTGATGTATACAGAATAGTATAGGGCCCAAAACAGTCCCCTGGGGAACACCATATTGCACATATCTATACCCGCTCTCGACACTGTCCATCACTACAGTCTGCTTTCTATTTTTCAGGTAACTCTCCATCAATTTAAATGACACTCCTCTCAAGCATATACTTTCCAGAGTTTGAAGCAGACAACAATGAGAGACGGTGTTGAACGCCTTGGACAGATCCACAAATATACAGAGTGAAGAGACGCCATCATTTAAAGCCTGATAAATTCAAGACAGTAAGTTCATCATTGCGTCCTCAGTTGATTTCCCCTCCCTAAAGCCATATTGCTTTTTTGAAAGTACCACGTATTTTTCCAAGAAATTCACAATTTTATCCTTCAAAATTTTTTCGAAATCTTCACCGGCAGCGAAAATAATAGAAATAGGCCTGATTTAATGGTAGGTTTAACAATGGCTGATTTGAAGGGAGAGGGAAACTCTCCATCACTTACACACTTATTCATTACGAAAGTTACATGGAGAGAGATTGGATTTACCCAATGTTTTAATGTTTCGGAAGTTATTCCATCCTTGCCAGGGGATTTTCCGCACTTTGAACTGTTTATTGCACTTACAACCTCGGGAATTAGAATCTCTGTAAAACCAAATATATTCACACTACTTTTAGGACTATGCACTTTAATAGTCGGTCTCCTCACTCTTGCAGCCAGCTTCGAACCAATTTCTATAAAGTAGGAGTTGAAACAGTCGACGATTTGCTGCCGGTGTGATAGCACAGTCTCATTATACGGTCTCAGACAATCAATGTTAAACGCCCTCTACTTCTTTCCACTGAAATCTTTCACGAACTTCCACAAACTTTTTGAGTAAGAACCAATCTGTCTTTGTGAATACTTATATTTTGCAGACCTGATTGAATCATTTAAGAGATTACGATATTTCCTAAATTCAGTCTTCAGCGCCGGATTCTCAGGATCCCTTATCACCCTCTTGTATAAATCATTCTTAATACCCACTGATTTCAAAAGTCCGTTTATCATCCAGATCTTTCTCAATATTTTCGAAGTTTTTCTGCAAGATTTTATGTGGTGGTTCAGAGTATCAACGAACGCCTGTGCACAGTCCTCCGCAGAACCAACGTCATAAATATGTCCCCAGTTCTTCCCTCGAGTCTCTCAGCCAACTGAGCGTAGTCCCCCTGACGTCAGACTTATAACCTTGAAAACCGCATATCTTTTTAAGCACGTAGCCCCATAACTCTGTATACAGGAATCTTTGTAGAGGCCCAGCAACCCACCTCTACAAAGCTGTGGTTACTGGTTGACGACGCCTGAGGGCCCGCTTCCTCACCCCGACTAGCCGCCAACACTGAGGATCCGACCCTCTGCATCGTAAACTTTTTCCGTATGTTTGCCATGACGGCATGAAAGCCGTTATCAAGGGTCTCTGCCGGATCGCGGATGAACTCCGTTGCCCACCGTCAACCACGTGGAGGTGCCCTAGATTGCAAACATACGGAAAATTTTTTGAGAGAATTTGCCTTTTTTTTTTCAAAAGTGCATTCCATCAAGTAGAAAATCCATGACCTCATAACATAAAAACGTTGTAGCCGCTGGGTAACGGAGTATATGAAGTTATAGGAATTTGGAAATTACGTTATTGGGTAATGGTGGTTTGAAAATTTAAGTTAGCGGGTTTTAAAGCATAAGTTATGGAGGTTTACAGGGTGAAGTTATAAGGGGTTATATGGGAGAATTTTTCTTCCCCTCTTCAAACTTTCCGGCAATCTATTAAATACTTGTGAAGCTTGCAATACTGGATCAAACAAGCCCTTGGACGTTCTCACATTCTCGAGGTAATGCTATATTGTGCTCTGGTGTAATATTGATGTATATCCTAGGCAAACATAATTTTTGTAAATGAGATAAAAAACACAAGGTTTAACTTTAATCTACACTTTATTTGAAAAAATATTCGACGGTGTTTCGCTGACACAGCAGCTTTATCAAGAATGACAAACAGAATGAAGAGTATTATAAGTATTATAAACAAATCCTAGAACAAGTTGGATGAATAACAGGAAAATCCACACCGAGCCATTGTACAGTTAGTATGAAAGGTAATAAAAACTAATTAAACAAGTTAAGTAGGGGTGAATAATTTACATCTACCTGTTCATTCAAAAGCTTGTCCGAATGTTTGTATCTATTTAATTCTAATGCTTCTAGGAGATCTAATTTTGAACTTTTGATTTTATATGTAATATGTCGAAGTTTTTATTGAATGAATGGTTTTTTTTATTAGGTGGTTTGAATAATTTGAATCAGATTTATTTTTATCGAAGCTACGTTATGTTCAGATGTTCTTTTTCCAAAACTCCTATAGGTCCTACCGATATAAATTTTATCACAAGAACCACAATTGAGTTTATAGATTCCTGATTTACTTGATTTTTCAACACGAAATTTATTATTTTTAATATGTTTACCTAAGTTATTAGAAGTTTTGAAAGTTATATTAAGATTTATTAATTTATTATTATATTAAGATAGCCATTAATAATTCATATAATCCGGATATGATAGATCTAATCATTCGTATAAAACTGTATCAGAAAGCAATAAATGAAGTATATCCTATTCATAAAGACTATAAAATATTCAACAGTTTAACATTCTGCGGTTCTGCAAGTACAAATATTAAATCCTTTCTCGTCAAACAAAATCTTAATATAACTTTCAAAACTTCTAATAACTTAGGTAAACATATTGAAAATAATAAATTTCGTGTTGAAAAATCAAGTAAATCAGGAATCTATAAACTCAATTGCGGTTCTTGTGATAAAATTTATATCGGTAGGACCTATAGGAGTTTTTGGCATAAGAACATCTGAACATAAACGTAGCTTCGATAAAAATAAATCTGTTTCAAATTATTCAAACCACTTAATAAAAGAAAACAATTCATTCAATAAAAACTTTGACATATTACATATAAAATCAAAAGTTTAAAATTAGATCTCCTAGAAGCATTAGAAATAAATAGATACAAACATTCGGACAAGCTTTTGAATGAACAGGTAGATGTGAATTACTCACCCCTACTTAACTTGTTTAATTAGTTTTTACTACCTTTCATACTAACTGTACAATGGCTCGGTGTGGATTTTCCTGTTATTCATCCAACTTGTTCTACGATTTGTTTATAATACTATACTCTTCATTCTGTTTTTCATTCTTGATAAAGCTGCTGTGTCAGCGAAACGTCGTCGAATTTTTTCAAATAAAGTGTAGATTAAAGTCAAACCTTGTGTTTCTTATCTCATTTATATCATGGATCTACATCAAGTAACGGCCTCCACAATTCAAATAATTTTTGTGTTACATTTTTGGTTTTTATACAGGATTTTGTGCATTAGTTACACTGTTCAAGTTCCATAAGTTTATTCAATTTGCTAACGTTTAATTCTCTATATAAGTCGTCTGATGGCATAAGGCGATCATAGTTAAATAAGATTTCCAAAATTTTGTTTCGTAATGTTTGCATATTTTTGAAAGTTGATTTGCAACACATTCCCCAAATCGGAATAACGTATCTGAAATAAGATACAAAATAGAATTGATATACGTCTATTTTTGATTTTTTTGAAAGATAACTTTTATTCGTAGTTATGACACTCAACATTGGCACAATTTTGGAATACATAGATGTTGTGTGGTCTTTCCAATTTAAGTTCTCATCCGAAATTAGGCCAAGATATTTCATTGAACTAACTTTCTCAATCTCAATGTCATTTAGTGTTATTACTGGAGGATCCATTTCTTTATTTTTTTGCTAGAAAAACATATATTTGGTCTTGTCTATATTAATTCTTAACTTATTTTGGTTTAGCAGGTTTTACTGTCAGAGTTTATTATTAATACGAGTTCCTCAGTAGAATCACCACTGTAAAATAAGGCTATATCGTCGGCAAATGTATAATATCTGGCTCTAAGTCCAGCAAGTTTAAGGCTAAGAACAATAAATACAAAGGATGTCCGAGCACAGAACCTTGTGGTACGCCTTATTCATTTGTTTCCGAGTTACTAGCATTGTCACCCAGCTTAACATATTGCGTTCTACCCTGAAGATATAATTTCGTAAGATTATACATTTTTCCGCGAAATCCCATTGACAAACATTTTTTTTAATAATTTTCAATATAAACAACATTAAGGGCTTTCCGTACATCTATGAATATAACAATTTTTTTATTATCAAGCTCTTTGCTTATTTTATTGATCGAATCAGCTTCTATACTAAGCGTATTGCTACCTTTAATAAAATCGTATTGAAATCGAGGCTAATATATTCATCTATAAATACGATCATTCTTTTTAAGAATTATCTTGATTATTTTGGAATAACAACTTATTACAGCAATTGGTCTATAATTACCTATATGATCTTTCCTACCGGATTTGTAGATTGGACTAATCTTGCTTACTTCAAGTTCTTGGGGAAATATACGAGAGATTAACAATTTTTTATAAATAATTATATATTATAATTGTCAAATTAGGCACAATGCTCTCCTTTATGTTTCTAATATTCCTTATAGTTATCTGATCATGTCCTGGCGCAGCATTCTCTTTCAATTCTGATAGAACACCCTCAATCTCTCGATCATCAATAGACTTCATATATATACTAACATCATTGTGTATTTCGGCAAAATTATTGTCACCATTAGTAGTTTGATATTGTTGTTATTTCTGAGACGACTTCTTTTCCAATGGTGCTGAAGTATTTATTCAATTCATCGACGATATTCTTCTGGTTTTCCACAGAATTATTATGTATTGTAAGGTTTTTCATATTAGTAGATTGTTTTTTCCTAAAGTTATGCTATTAATATATCTTAATTGCCGTTTTACATCTTTTCCAGTCTCATTCCATTTATCTCTAAAATATTTATTTTTGGATCTGAATCTTATTATTTATTATATTTTCAATCTTTTTAAATTCAAATTCTTGTATTTCATGTTGCCTTGTACCCTGTTTCATTATTCTGTAGAGTTTGTCACGCTCCCTGATTAAACTAAGTAATTCACTCGTAATCCAGTTAGCATTCCTATAACATTTTAAGTTTCTGGTATATTCTGATTCTCTCTTGCATTGATTTATGAGTTCTATTAAGTGTTGAAGAGATTCTATATTACTATTCAATGATTTAATACTAAATAACTTTCTAAATTTATTATGGTTTAGAAATATAATTTTGCTATTAGTTTTGGGTTTGTGCGACTTAATATTTTTTGCAATTGAGATTTTGTTCTATTTGTAGTTTGTAATACAACCTTTTTCTCTATTTATTAATAATTGATCTAACAAACTCATAGATGTTGGTGTCTTACGTGTGGCGTTAGGAAATTTTAGATCACTTTTAATAACGAAACTGTTTAAGAGTACTGTGTTTTTATAATTAGCTACTTGTGTTATATTTTCCTCTAATAAATTAATATTAAAGTCCCCAACAATCATGTGATTTTTTTGGTAGCCACCCATAATGTTGTCTAAGTTATTGAGTAACTGTGTATGGCTGTAAGATGGGGGCCTATAAATTACAGTAACCTTGAAATTTTCATCTCCTATTTGGACACATAACCAATTGAACAGATCCCCACGTTCTGACCTTTCGACGTCCCTATATTCCATAAATTTTCTTACATATATCGATACTCCTCCTCCCCTCTTCTCGCGTTACAAGTGAACTGCGTTTTACTCATCCAATTCATAAAGGCCAATTTCAATCTCTGACAGCCATGTTTCTGTTAGCACTAGAATATCACATTTACTTTCTCTAACCAAACACTTCCCTTCATCCAGTTTATTTCTAACGCTACGAATGTTCATATAAATCGCACTTAGATTTTTGGTACAATTTTTTGCAAGTTCTGTTCCTTTTCTATTAGAATTATTTCACTTGTTTCATCTTTTCTTAGAAAAATTTGACCATTATTCATTCAGGGAAACTTAAACCCATTACTATTTTTGAAGACTTGGGCTGCCCTGTATAATTCCAAGTTTCTTTTTGTTAGATCATGGTTTATAAAGATCTTGTTGTCTTTTTTGTATCCAACTTCCTTTGTGAAAATTATTGAAGAGAAGAAGTGTAGAGGACATTAAACATGTGGAAAAGGAAGCATGGATGTGTGTTTCCGCACCTGCAGCAATATCTTGCAATATTATCTGTCAAAATATATTCAATAAAGAATCCAGAAATATTCTAAAATTTATTTACTTCTCATGATTCCTGAATTATCTTCCTAGTTCAAATTTTGTATCGTGGTTGATTATTTTTCTGAGCATTTTTTCTATTTATGTAAATCTATATTTTCATGGACTATCAGAAATAAAAACTTACCATTTGAATATTAAATTCAGAGAGATGTTATTCGAATTTTGTTGAATGGGATTTAATAATACTTGAGAGAGAAAAATGATTTCGACAAATTCAACCTGGAGAAACGAACATAATGGAAAATTTCAAAGAATATCATATTTATGAACTGAATTCACAACAGAAAGTTTTCGACTTGTTGGACACGGTATAATAGAACGAGCAGAAATTCAGTATTTGGTTGCTATCGTGACAACGATTTTTTCCATATCTGTAATTTTCAATTATCGGATTCAACAGTGTTATTGATTCTATTCGTATTAGTATTCGAAAAGTGTGTCGTCGAATCGGTTGAAAAGTTTGATGTGGATAAGACTGATAATCGAAATAAATGCGGGTGGTATATGTTTTCGAGACTAACTTACTGAATAGTACAGGAAATCAACGAAGTTTGGCAATTATCAGGCCTGGAATTATTTTCATTTGATTTTATACACAATTACAACTAATTATTCACACAGGTCTAGTTCGGATATGTACGGACATATGCCAACAAAGTTCAATCTTTTCTTGGCGCACATGTTTCACTCATAATAAATAAAATGAAAGAGAAGAATGGAGATTTTACAAGAAACCATCGATGATAGGTGACAGCAGCTGTAGATCAACTTTTGCTTGTAAAGTTGGTGCTTGAAAATTTTAAATTTCAATAATAATGCAACGCAAATCACGAAGTTTGACCCAGGCGGAAGCTGAAGCATCTGTGGTAGATAATATAGATTGAACTTAAACAAGAAGAGGTCAAAGGCTTGGCCTATCCTATTCAACTGTTTGCAGAATGATTCGCAGGTATAGGAAGTCTGGTATTCATAAAAGGAGACCTGGTCAAGGATGAACTCGAGCAATAACCGAAATTAATGACTGTTATTTCAGAATTTCTCTTTTAAACAACGTTTCGCTCTACAGCTAAGTACCTTCAAATGCTACAGTGAGATGCGGATTAGCACTATGACGGCAATGGAATTCAGTTTGAGGCTTTGTGTTGTAGCTCGAGGCCTAGCTTTAACAGCGGGGAATATGTCAATTGGTTAGAGGCTGACTGGGAGAGGTTTCTGTTTAGAGATGTGTCGAGATTGTATCTTTGTCATTGCGATCGATGTTCTCTAGTGTACAAACGTCGAAGTGAGATTTATGATGTGTGCAACTTTTCACCTACCTATGATTTTGATGAAGATTCAATAACGTTATGAAAGGGAATTTCATTGAATGTCCGCACTGATCTAGTTATCGTAAATAATGGAACCCTGAATACTCAGAGGTACCTTGCAGACATTAAGAAAATGTACTATTTGCGGCGAACATGGATATGCATAATAACGCCAGACCTCACAAAGCTCATATCGTTAGGAACTACCTTCAAGATTGGTCTGCACAAGGTCCAGAACTGAATCGCATCGAACATGTGTAGGACATTCTCAATGAAAGATTGAAAAGCCAGTAAAACCAGCCAGCTACCGTGAATGTGGTTCGAAACAGACTGATGAAACGAAATGGATCTAAATGCTATAAGGTCATCAGTTGTGGGTATGAATCCAAGATGTCATGCACTCATTCTCCCCAGGGCTGGAAATAGCCGGTGTAAATAGGTTTTTGAGGATTTTGATTTTCCCAAAAATTTCCCATATTTCATTTTTAGTTTTATTGCATTTTCTATGAGTACTATTTTCAGTTCGATTGATCTGTAGCTTTCCTTAGTGCTGGTGTTTGCCATATGTTTAAATTCTATCGCGGTGAACAGTTTCGAATTCTGCCTACCGCTATGGTACAATGTGGAAAGGGCTACCGACTAAAACTTCTCTAGTAGCCGAACTCTCCCCATAGTAGTAGTCGGTATCGTAGATTGATATGCATTAGCCATTTATTCCGAAGCAGAAATAGACCACCGTTTTCACGGGAGGAGTTTCATGTCTACCTCTCATGGTTCAAATGTTCCTTGCGTTTCCTGACTTGTTCTTCCTTATTCATTCTTCGTTCTTACTGATAAACATTCTTCCGCAGCACTGTCGGTCATCATCCGTCCCAATATCTTTCTTCCATTCTGCATTTCCGTTTACTAAATATCACAATCGAAGGGCTTTGTCCCTCTCCCAGCGTCTACAGTCGGAGAACTTGAGCGAGTCTACCGTCCTGCACATTTTACGGATTTTATTAACGGTTTTTCCTATTTTCTTTATGAATATCTCGAAAGACCCATACCACTTTAATACTTTGGCGAACCAATAATCTGCACAGGCGGACCGGCACTCTAATCATTTGTGGACCTCAGGGATCAGGGTTCTTGTGCACATCGCTATATCTGACGTCTGCTACCTCTCTTGACACTTGCTGACCATCCAAATACTCAGTGGCCGCCGGAAACTGAGTTGGTGGTCGACCCGGCTAGTGAGAATTCTTCCCATCTCCTCTGCCAGAAGGTCTATTGAAAGTAAACTAATGACGACCTGTCCTGCAGCCGATAAGATTGTAAGGCACGCATGACACACCCGAATGAGTATGCGTCTTTGTTCAGCCAACATTAGCCCTGTCTTTCCTCTCTCATGGTATGCGCCCATATGATGGACCCATACTTGCCGACAGTTTGTGCAACCGCATTGAGTATTTTCTTGTGGCCATGATATATTCGATATGACCCTCTATCAAGCAGTACTCAACTCAATTTTTCTATTGGAAGTCTTGCCCCTACGTGTTCAGTGTTGAGAGGTAACCCTTTCTACGCATCTTCGTAATTCCCATTTCGGTCTTCTGCGCCGCTATTTCGGAGCCGTTCTTACTCATAAACTCGTTTACCAGGGCAGTCGTTGTGTCCGGTTTAGTATGCATTTCAATCATGCCGCGAGTAGCGACAACTATCGCAAGGCTGTCTGGCTATGCGGCCATCCGGACCCCATTGATTGATTTGATCATACCAATCTTCCTACTCGAAATTGCCACCCTCACATAACACTTACAATTCGTGCACATCCGGCAAAATGGAATGTCGATCACTGTGATGAACCATCTAGCCTAAAGAGTTCAAGGACGTGTCCAATGGCCATCAGTATCCACCTTCCTTAAGTAAACCTATGCTGCTCTGGGCCATGATCACATCTATGAGTTGATTTAGGAGAATAATCTCAAACAGCTTTCTCACAATGCCAATTAAGGATATCGGCCTGTGTGTCAAGGGAACTTCTGGGATCCTGCCTGCTTTGGGGGCAGGGATAATGTTGTTGAACATTTTCATCACAAGTGTTTTTCCAACATACAAAGCCTAACATTCATCAAAATTGAGATAACAGTCTTGAGGTGTCTGATATTCTGGGGAACAACCTAACGACAAAATGGGTCGAGTGACGACTCAAAAGAAAGGTGAAATTTTTGTCGACATCGCCTTGAACGACTTTCCATTTTACATTGAAAAATGTAAAAGATACAGGGTGAGCAACTGAAAGATAGGGAAGACTATTTCCCTGAGACTTTTCAAGTTTCAGTGAAGTAAAATGGAACAGACCAATGCTGATCAATGGCAGTCATCATCAAGTATCATCTTCATCTCGAATTTCAACCCCTAGAGCAGGGGTGACCACCCTTGAAAATTTTGAAGTGGGTAGATGGGTCGAGTGATACCTCGAAAGAAAGGTATTATCTTTGTATGCATCCCCGTGAACGAATTTTTATTTTCGATCAAAAACTGTAGAAGATATAGAGTGAGCTACTGAAAAATAGAGGAGACTATCTATCGCCCTGAGCTATTCAAGTATTAGTGCATAGAATTGGAACAGATTGATTCCAGATCAAAGGCTGTCATCTTTGATCTAAATGAATCTATTCCAGTTTTTTGCACTAATACTCCAATAGTCTAGGGGCGATAGTCTTCTTTATTTTCCAGTGGCTCACTCTTTATCTTCTACAGTTTTCAATCAAAAATGAAAATTCTTTCACGGGAATGCAGACAAAAATAATACCTTTCTTTCGAGTAATCACTCGACCCATCTACCATGTACCAAATTTTCAAGGGTTGTCACCCCTGCTGAAATGAGGATGGTACTTGATGATGACTGCCATTGATCAGCATGGATCTGTTTCATTTTACCTCACTGAAACTTGAATAGTCTCAGGGAAATAGTCTTCCCTATCTTTCAGTTGCTCACCCTATATCTTCTACAGTTTTCTATTAAAAATGGAAATTCGTTCAAGGCAACGTAAACAAAGATATCACCCTTCTTTTGAGTCATCACTCGACTAATCTCCCCATTCAAAATGTTCAAGGATTGCAATCCCCTCTTAGGGGGTTGATATTTCATGCAAGTATTGTACCCCAAAAGATGTTCCTCTTGAAACAAAAATTGACCTGTTTTTGCGTTTTGATCAGAAATGAAAATCTTGGTAGATATAGCCTCTGTTTAGTTTTCGTTGAAGCACCCTGTATACATGATGTACTCTCATTTAAAACAGGAAGGCATAACCGATATTTTTTGTTCAATGAAAATGAGTTATTATCGAAATAAAATAATATCCCAAAAATCCAATACTTCATATAGAGCCATATAATATATTGTTTTATCAAATGAATTGATCGCGAAATATAATATACCAATAATTTCGATGAGATTGGCACAATGTTGATACGACAAAGTTATTATATTTCATTGAATAAAACTGTATAGGATCTGTTTTTATTAATTTATTGAAGCTGTACAAAATATAATCGGGGATATCTAAAATTAACAGTTTGCCTAAAACTCGATCATGATCATAAAATGATAAGTAAAGAAAGATATTTCATGAAAACTAACAATTTTCGAGCAATTTTTGTCTGATTGCTTTTTTTTGCCGTAGTATTCATCATTTACGAAAGAAATGCCAAAAAGCTGTACGTTAAATATTGGAATACTCTGTTATTCTATTCATGGTTATTTATCTTAAACTATAATTAGCCGGTTCGGTGGCGTATGGGACATGATGCTAGTCTCCTGCGCAGAGTTACCTGGGTTCAATCCCCACAAAGTCGGTGCGATTTTTCGGATTCTGGAAATCGCTTGAGTATCCATCCTTTGGAGGAGATGTAAAGCCGTCGGTTCTGTCTAATAGAGATGTGTTGGACATTAAAGATCCCTTTCCTCGACACGAGAGGGGTTCAGGAAAATTCCAGGGTTAGTGAGGTAACAGAATTCCCCGGCGTGTCATTGGTCGAAAGGCGGAAATAGAGCAAGTTAAAGGAATAACAAACAATAAAATCTAAGACTATTGGAAGCACAGTGTGATTTTTTGAGGAGTTCGTTATTAATTTCAATGCAAATTGCTGAAGGGGTAAATTGGTATAAAGGTAGGTAATGGAGTCACAATCTATATAAACTGAAGATACCAACAAACTTATACAATATGTCGCATTTTGAAGGTACCACTTAGGTTATTTCAGTTATTTGAGGCGCTAGAGATTTGGAGTTTGCACGACCCTCGGCTACTTTTTTTAGGACAAGGTTATACACGCGTTTCAGGTTCCTCCATAGTCCGAAGGTCCTGGAGGAATCACTCGCCCTGTTCTTCACTTGGATCTCCAAAATTAGCATCAAGATGTGAAGAAACTGTAACTTGGAGCTCATGTTACACACAAGCATGTGAAAGTGACTGAGTAGTTGTTCAACGTGTTAAGAATAGTCAGAACTTTTCTTATTTCCCAAATAATTCTGAACAAGCTGAACAAAATTATTCCATGCTTTTTTTCAATCTATGTAACAATTCCCGTAAAACTTGTACCTTCTTCGGATGATCGAATCTATGATTCGTCAAAGATGCCCGCCTTTATCTTTTCTGCACTCACTTTTTGAAAAATTTTGGGACAAGAAATGAAAACGGTTTTCATTTTTGTTACAAGCTTTAAGAATTGTTTAATGACCCCTCATTTAACATGCAAATGAGGCAATATTATGCGATTCCTTGATACTACGTTTTATTGATTTGTAGGTTTACTTTAAACAGAGAAAGCAAGTATATTTTGTGTAACCACTTTGTTGGATTAAAAGAAAGTTGACCATTTTTGAGTCAACATTCATGAGCCACTTGTTTTCTGTATATTCAATTTGACCTAAACAAAAGCAACATATGTATATTTTTCTCTTACGTTAGTAGAATGTGCAATCGGCAATGAACCTATTTAATTCCTGTTTTGTAAGAGAACACATTTTAGACTCCGTTCCGACGAATCTGAAAATGTTATCATTACAAACGTCATTTCGTGAAGTCACTGCAGTCATTAAACCAGGTACATCTTCAAAATATAGGGTGTTACATAATGGTATGTCACAACTTTAGGGGGTAAATCTACGTACAATTTTAAGAAAAAAGGTTCATATAAACATAATCCGCAACAGCTTCATTACGGAGCTACAAGGTGTTAAAATTTCCGGAAAAAATGTTTTTTTCTCAAAACTCCTGCAGTTTTTGAGATATTTAGCCCGAATTTGGAATGCAAGCTATTGTTACAGCCTCCATCATTACATGTCCCAAATTTTAACTAGAATCTACAATGTGTTTTCTTTTCCGGAGCCATGTCTTATTTTGCCCTTTCAAACTTTTTTGCAATACGCCAATGTACAGCATACCGTCAATTTTCGTCATCTTCGTTCAATTTAGAGAATTTTTTGAAATTCATAATGTTTTGAATCTCAGACCGTTCTCGGGCAAAAAATTATTAAACGAATATATGCATTCCATGAATTGAAAGCACTCCTAATTGAAAAACTGACTAGCAGGCTTTGATTTTTTTCATTTATTTATTTATTTTGACAGTTGCTAAAGTGTCTGCTCGAATTATTTATTGAATTAATGATTAGTTTTAGACTTTTGAAGTTATTGCTGTAAGAAAGAATGGCTACTTTTGCCGAATTGGCTGATATCCATTACATGTACGGTCTGGCTGACGGAAACACAACAGAAACTATGCGACTATATCAGGTGCGCTTTCCAAAACGAGTACCACCAGACAGGCAAACATTTTCAAATATTCACAGAAGGTTGGGGGAAACTGGTACTTTTACTGCAAGTAATCATTTGAAAATTGCAACTCAAACTATGAGAACTACAGATATTTAGAAAGCAGTTTTGAATTGTATAGATTTGAATCATCATGTGAGTACAAGAAAAATTGGAAATCAGTTGAATATTTCACATGTTCTAGTTTGGAGGATTCTTCAGGACTTCTTATTGTACCAGTTTCATATTCAACGCGTCCAAACTCGAGTTTTTTCTTCAAGACTGAATTCCTGCCGATGGTTCTCAGATAAAATTAAAGAAAATGCTCATTTTGATAGTGAAATAATGTTCACAGACAAAACTTACTTTCAGAGAACTGATATCACAAATTTTCACAATAACCACTATTGGGCCCCATTCGATTGAAGAATCTCATCATCGAGAACAATTCTCACAAAATGTCTGGGTCGTAATAATTGTAAATTATTAATTTAGGCTATTGTTTTTTGCCTAACAGACTGAACGGTCTCGCTTATCGGCAGTTCCCGTTATTGCTCGAGGATGTACCATCTTTGGTGAGAAACATAATGTGGTTCAGGCATGAGAGGTCAACAGCACATTTCAGTGAAGAAGCTAGGGGATTCTTGAATAATACATTCAAAAACTGATGAATAGGTCGGGGTTGGCCAGAACCATGGCCTCCAAGGTCCCAGACTTAAATAGTTTAAACTTTTTCTTATCTCAAAAATTTAGTTTATACCCCTCCAGTGAATACTGTGAAAGAATTGAGAAATCGTATAATAGTCTCTTGTGACACGATAAGAAATACCCCAGGAATATTTCAAAGAGTGCGTGCGTAATGATATGCGTAGAAGGGCAGAGGCCTGTATACTTACAGATGGAGGACACTTCCAGTTTATTCAATTTTCAATTGTTCTGTTGTTTAGTTTGATATTGAATAAGTATAAGTCTCAGAAGATGAGCTATCAAATAAAAGCATATTTTGGGCAAACCTATCGAGTATTTCTATTATTTTTTTTATTCAACGAATAACATACAATTCAAATAACTCAAATTCAATAATTTTTCACCCGAAAACGTTTGGAGATACGAAAGAATAACAATCGTCAAAAAAGTTTCTGAATTGAACGAAGATGGCGAAAATTAATTGATCAGTGGCGTACTGCAAAGAAGTTTGATAGGGCAAAAGAAGACATGGCTTCGGAAAAAAAAACATCTTGTAGATTATAGTTTAAATTTAGGACGTGTGATAATAGAGGCTGTAAAAATAGCTTGAATTTCAAATTTGGGCTGAATATCTCAAAAACTGCAGGAGTTTTGAAGAAAATACATTTTTTCCGGAAATTTCAACACCCTGTAGTTTATATGAACTTCTTTTTCTTAAACTTGCACGTAGATTCACTCCTTCAAGTTGTGACATACTATTATGTAACACCCTGTAGATAAACTCTGGGCTCCACATGTTGCTTATAGTATTCACAAAATATATTTGAAGGTAAACAATTTGTAGTAAAAAATATATAAATATGTTCATTTTCATCTCTATATTTTCGAGTTGATATTGTGAAGAGATCGATATCGATATCGAGAAGAGAAAAGAAGTATTAAATTCGCAGTAGTACGAAAAATTGACGACATCCAAGGGATCATGATGATGATTGTTATTTTTGCTTGGTAAATGCAGCTGAAAGACGTAATGCGAAACACATCGAATATCCGGCTTCATCTTTTGCTCGTATCTCACAAAGCTCAGAACTTCCTGTGCCTGAACTTTATATTTATTATAAACATTGAATATATTCGAGTAGATGATTTTGAACCGCCATAAAAATGGATTTATGTAACGTGTGTCCCAGTGAAGATATTCTTTCTTATTTTCAATGAAATAAAACTATGGTATTTATATTTTCACTATATCAACAAAACTATGTCCGGTTTCACCACACTGTGGATTCATCAGATAGATACAAACTAATGAACAGAGTTATTTCTTATATATTATTCTTATTTCCTATTAAATATTACAATAGGTCCAAGTACAAGGGGTTTGTTGGAAAACCCTTGGGAATTGCTTACTTTATGAATTGAAAAGATTGAGTAAAGGAAAAGGGTTTAGATCTAATTGACTATTTAGTAACCTACCTAAATTCTTTTCTTTGTTAATCTCTAAAATTTCCCATGAATTGAGTTTTTGTCTATTATTTTCATTGTGTGAAATTTGGAAATTATTATTGAAGTTATGGTTTTCTTCGAGTGAGTGATAAGAATAATAGGAATCTGATTTATGATAATTAAAACTACGTTTGTGCTCGGATAATCTAACTTTGAAATTTCTTAAAGTTCTACCAATATAAACTTCGTTACAATCCTCGCAAGACAGTTTATGAACTCCTGATTTATTACCTTTATCAATTTTAGATTTACAGTTTTTGATATGTCGGCCTAAAGAATTATCACTTCGGAATACTATATTGAAGTTATAGTGCGAGAGGAATGATTTTAATTTTGGACTAGGACTAGCTCATATGTTCAAATCGCCTAATATACTAAATACCCAATCTACTGAAAGTCTAATATACTGAACGCACTTTTATATCATTCTTTACTAAACGCCGCATTCACTGACATTAATACTTAATTAATTAATTGCTGTTTATGTTATATTGAATCTTCTGATAAATAACTTTAATACACTGTTGTGGTAAGGAAGGCTGCTTCAAGTAATGGATACTGGCTTATGTTCAATAAGAATTTCACCACTATTTGTGATTCAAAGAGATACATTCAATTTCAAATTCTCAACTTCTCTCCAATTGAGCTGTTTAGGATTAAATTAGAGAGGTTCAAACATATATTTAACAATGAATTGTTCAATCACATTTTAGGCACAGAAATTCAATTATCAAGAATTCTAATAATTATTCAAATCAACTATTATTATCATCGAGCATAGGAGAAGATCGTCAGAAAATTATTCTGCCTGCTGTCAGCAGCAAAAGTGAAATAAGTAAAACAAATAACCGAGAAGGAAAAGATTAATTCCAAATTCGAGTTCTACCATGTCAAATCATAAGTTTCAATTTCAAGATTTCAACAACATTTCATAATACTCGATCTGAACATCAGTCTCAAAGAAGACTGGAAATTTCACACATTTCAATGACATAACGACACATAAAGACAAGGGATTGCCCCCGTACATAACATTCTCTGATATAATTTGAACTGAGAATACATACAACATAAGGATTTCGTCAAATACTTTTACTAATTTGAACTCAAATTACTCCATAACAGTCCTCTAAGAATAATATCTTGGAAATTCCAGCATTCTGTAGAATTGAGTTCATTCCATTTTCAATTTTCCATGTACTCAATCCATACTAATTGGAACTGAACAAACTGAACATCGGCAAATTGTTCGGGAATTTAAATTTAAAGACTAGGATTACCAATATAAGTTAAGCTGTTGTATTTTATATTAGAACTTTTTATTGTTGGTAATACTTCCTGGATTGCTTTTTGAAATTTCTTACGTGAAATCATGTTCTTAATCATACTAGGACTGTGAACGTTATTGACTGCTATTTGTTTGATTAAATCATACAGTGTGCTTCAACGAAAACTAAACAGAGGCTATATCTTTCAAAAGATATTCATTTTTGATCAAAACGCAAAAACAGGTCAATTTTTGTTTCAAGGGGGACATCTTTTGGGGTACAAAACTTGCCTGAAATATTAACCGCCTAAGCGGGGGTTGCAATCCTTGAACATTTTGAAAAGGGAAGATGGATCGAGTGATACCTCGAAAGAAAGGTATTATCTTTGTCTGCATCCCCGTGAACGAATTTCAATTTTTGATTGAAAACTGTAGAAGAGACAGAGTGAGCTACTGAAAAATAGAGGAGACTATCTATCGCCCTGAGCTATTCAAGTATTAGTGCAAGAAAATGGATCAGATTCATTTCAGATCAAAGGCTATCATCTTTAATCTAAATGAATCTATTCCAGTTTATCGCACTAAGACTCCAATAGTCTTGGGGCGATAGTCTTCTCTATTTTTCTATCTTCTACAGTTTTCAATCAAAAATGAAAGTTCTTTCACGGGAATGGAGACAAAGATAATACGTTTCTTTCGAGTTATCACTCGACCAATCTACTCTCTTCCAAATTTTCAAGGGTTGTCACCCCTGCTCTAGGGGTTGAAATTCGAGATGAGGATGGTACCATCCTCATTTCAACCTCTGGAGCAGGGGTGACAACCCTTGAAAATTAGGTACAGGTAGATGGGTCGAGTGATTACTCCAAAGAAAGGTATTATTTTTGTCTGCATTCCCGTGAAAGAATTTTCATTTTTGATTGAAAACTGTAGAAGATAAAGAGTGAGCCACTGGAAAATAAAGAAGACTATCGCCCCTAGACTATTGGAGTATTAGTGCGAAAAACTGGAATAGATTCATTTAGATCAAAGATGACAGCCTTTGATCTGAAATCAATCTGTTCCATTTCTATGCACTAATACTTGAATAGCTCAGGGCGATAGATAGTCTCCTCTATTTTTCAGTAGCTCACTCTATATCTTCTACAGTTTTCGATCGAAAATAAAAATTCGTTCACGGGGATACAGACAAAGATAATACCTTTCTTTCGAGGTATCACTCGACCCATCTACCCACTTCCAAATTTTCAAGGGTTGTCACCCCTGCTCTAGGGGTTGAAATTCGAGATGAGGATGGTACTTGATGATGACTGCCATTGATCAGCATGGATCTGTTCCATTTTACTTCACTGAAACTTGAATAGTCTCAGGAACATAGTCTTCCCTATCTTTCAGTTGCTCACCCTGTATCTTTTACAGTTTTCAATTCAAAATGGAAATTCGTTCAAGGCGATGTAGACAAAGATACCACCTTTCTTTTGAGTCATCACTCGTCCCATCTTCCCTATTCAAAATGTTCAAGGATTGCAATCCCCGCTTAGGGGGTTAATATTTCAGGCCAGTTTTGTACCCCAAAAGATGTCCCCCTTGAAACAAAAGTTGACCTATTTTTGCGTTTCGATCAGAAATGAATATCTTGGTAGATATAGCCTCTGTTCAGTTTTCGTTGAAGCACCCTGTATTTTGCTCTTTTATAAAATCATTTTGTGACCTTGGGATATTAATGAGTCTATGTACCATACTATTGTAAGCAACTAATTTATGTGGATAAGGATGTGTAGAAACTGTGAATAGTAATATCTGTATGCGATGGCTTATGAAAAATAAAAAAATCATGTTTGCCATTAATTTTAGTAATAGTTAAATCCAGAAAGTTAGTTTTCTGTTTCTATCTCTAACGTTAATTTAATATTATCGTGAATTTTGTTAATGAATGTTTTGAATGATTCGTGAATACGATACTACCACCTAACGCTAAATTTATGTCATGGGATGTAGTAAATCTCTTCCCTAGTGTTCCACCTAGTGATACAGTGAAACTCATCAACAACGCTCTTCAAATTAATAAAATCAATCCGGTAACTCAATCAGAAATCTTACACCTTTCAGAAATTTGTTTAGAACAAGTTTATTTTAACTTCGATGGAGTAATATATAATAATACTTTATTTATAGGTTTAAATATGTCGACGATATTATTTGTTGTTTCACTGGCACAAACAGACAATAAGAGTAATTCAAAACATTCATTAACAAAATTCACGATATTATTAAATTCACGTTAGAAATAGGAACAGAAAACTCCATTAAGTTTTAGGATTTAACTATTACTAAAATTAACGGCAAACTTGATTTTTTTTTCATGAGCCATCGCATACAGATATTATTATACACAGCTCATCTACACATCCTAATCCACATAAATTAGCTTCTTACAATAGTATGGTACATAGACTCATTAATATCCAAATGTCACAAAATAATCTTATAAGAGAGCAAAATTTAATCAAACAAATAGCAGTCAATAACGGTTACAGGCCTAGTATGATTGAGAACATGATTTCACGCAAAAATTTCAAAAAGCAATCCAGGAACACAAAATACAACAGCTTAACTTATATTGGTAATCCTAATCTAAAATTAAAATCATTTCTCTAGCATTATAATTTTAATATAGCATCCGAACTGATAACACAGCACAGTTTTACTTCGTGTATACATTTATTGAACTCTTAAGCATATATTCTTGTATTTCTCTATTTTTACTGTAAATATCATTAATTTTGCATTTGTAAATGTATTTCAGTTTTGATAACGTTTCATGGACAAAATGACATACATAAGTACTGGGCAGAATGACAGTATGCCAATTCGTACATAAGTGCTCAACCAATTATTTAGGTCCTACTAGCTGTTTACCTTTATTTGAAGCTGTTTATTTATTTACAGATATTCTAAAATGCCACGTAACTATAATAATATAATATAATTGTTCAATACGGAGTATTGAAATTGTATTCTATTGAAAATTATTCATTATTTATTTAAGTACAGCACTGTACATCATCTCACGAATATTTAATGGTCGCACACCTGATTCGTTTCAATTCTGGTAACTCCTTTTATTAATTTATTAACCCATCCGTTCAATAATTTCTATGACTCCGAATCTTGAGTGATGAACAAGATAAATCTTTTATGATTTTTAAGTTAGCCTATCATACACTAACCCTCTCAACATGGGGTGTACTATGTAGTCAAAAGAATTCGGTCTTTTATTTGAAATTAGCTGGGTTATCATGTTACATCGCATAAAAATGTATTCATTGTTAATTTCTTGGAATAGTCCCTAACTAAATTTAGGAGGAAAACCAGATCTTCCGAAAATTAGAGAATTCTCAACAGTTCTTGCCGACCAATGACATGCTCTCTCTACCCCCAACTTTTGGGTGGAGGCCAATGATTTGCATTTATAAATATCTTCCCACTCTTTGGGAAGTCACTGTATTTTGTTTAAAACCATTTACCAAGTTTTTTGTATAGTCAGTATTTTGTATAATTTAAATAAACTAAGATATATTAAAGTGTTCAACAATCTTTTCAAGTCTTACAGTTCATATCTAGTGTACGCAGAAAACAGTCGCATACTCCACGATTCTCAGAAACCTGCGTCTCTCGCGTCATAATTTCACCGACCTATTGTGTTTTTCTTTCACGAAATATACCAATAGTGTCCACAAAACAGTAACACCTGCGATTCCTTAATTGGCCTAGTAGGAGTTCACGAGACGTAAAAGTTTAGTGAACAATAATATAAGTGCAAGACTGATCGCCAATTCTGGAAAAATGAATCAATACGTAGAGCTGTCGAAGTAGTTCGCAACAATAAAATAAACTGGCTTTCGGCATCTACAACATTTGGAGTGCGTCTAGCAACTTTCCAAAGAGATGCTTAGAATAGTGACAAAGCTTTGGAGTCCGGTTGGAAGGGTCTAGAATGCTGAAAAGCTGTTTTCTACCTGAAGTGGAAAGAAAATTAGTGGTGCATTTAAAATTACTCGAATCTCGTTTGTTTGGACTGACGCGAGTTTCTATCAAAGAATTGGCTTTTGAGATGGATGAAAAGAGCGATTTTGGTCATAAGTTCAATCCACAAAAACAGAAAGCTGGACAAGAATGGTTGGAGGGATTTTTAAGAGAAATAAAGATATTTCTTTTCACTAACCAGAAGCTATTTCAGCCGCTCGTGCTCAGGCTTTTTATAGGCCTCAAGCGAGTTTTTTGAGATATACGGAAATCTTTTGGGATCTGCGAACATCTCACTCGTCCACACCGAAATTATAATGCTGACGAATTGTACCTGACAACTATACAAAAACCCCAAGAGATATTGATAGAAGGTGTAACCAACACCACTTTTTGCCGGCTCGGTGGCGTAGAGGATATGATGACCTTACCTGGGTTCAATCCCCACAAAGTCGGTGTGATTTTTTGGACTCTGGGAATCGCTTGAGTATACATTTTTCGTAAGACATGTAAAGCCGTCGGTCTTGCCTAACAGAGATGTGTTGGACATTAAAGATCCGTTCCCTCGACACGAGAGGGGTTCGGCAAAGTTCCCAAAACAAAACAGCATTAATTTGCTTCATCTTTCCCCACATTGCACGCATTATATGCAGCCTCTTGATATGTCATTTTTGTTGACCTTAAAAACATATTTCAACCAAGAGACATCCAAATGGCTGAAACAACCGCCATGACGTATCGTTACATAGTTTCAGATTGCAGGCCTCTTCTAGGAATCATATGGAAGGCAGGAATCATATGGAAGGCAGGAATCATATGGAAGGCAGGAATCATATGGAAGGCAGGAATCATATGGAAGGCAACAGAATGGATGTAACGGATTTTAAATCAGCGGAATTTAGCCTAAAAAATCTGAAATATTTCCCGATTACTTGTACGAACCTGCATAGACCACAAGCATCCCTCTGGAAGACATATCAAAATTACAATGTCATCGTCAAATAGCTCGTAGTCCAGTTTCCATAGCCGGATCCGGTACATAACAGCTTTTATACGCATGTCCTGGATAGGAGTACTCAAAATGTTATCTATTGTCAACAACAAATAGTATGTACTCTAAAATATGGCTTACAGCTGTTCTCTTCCAGATTCAGTATATTACAAATACATCCTCTCTGAACCAAGAAGATCCTTTCAGTATCAAACGACAGACCCCAAAACATTATTCCTTACCTCAATCTAGATTGGACATAAGAGTAGTTAGTAAGGTGTGCAGTTTTTTTATTAAAATTCAGCAATATTGTTATAAGAGCCAGGATGGTTCTCGATAGTGTTGAAGGCAATTTATCCATGTGCATACGGTAATCCAGTCCAGTGATCGATAAATGGGTGATCATATGTATGGGTGATCATATGTATGGGTGAAGGTGTCAATTACAGGAAATAGCAAACTATTCTTGGGTGTTTGTTACTTTCCGCCAGATATAAAAAATGTCTTCATGATAGTTGGGGATTTCAATCTCGGATCATTTTCATGGTCTTCACATGACAGTGAGTGCGACTTCATCAGTGATGTTGTTCGCGGTGATGCGTATTCCTCGTTCAGAGATTTTTCTTCTTATAATTCCCTTAATCGGTTCAATGGTACCACCAATCATTATAATAAAACCTTGGATTTGATTTTGTCGAATTCTACTGATGTGTCTTCTGTTCGATGTTGTACGCCTTTCGTTCCAGAAGACCGGCATCATCCCGCCATAGAAGTGTATGCAAAACTTTCTTTGGATAAAACTCCTAGCAAATCTAAAAAGATGTACTAATTTTCCAACGCGGACTATGTAGCGATAAATTCAGCATTGTCAGGTTTGAATTGGAAAACTTTGTTATGCTCTACCGATGTGAATGAATGTGTTGATTCATTTTATTCTGCTTTGAATATAGTTATTGATAAGTGTGTGCCTCGTAGATCTGTAAAGTGTGATAAATTCCTTTCGTGGTTTGGTAAAGACACTATTCAATTTATTAAGGATAAAACTAATTTACATCAAAGATTTAAAAAATTCAAAGACCGTTTTCTGTATGGAAATTTTCGTATTTTGCGTAAACAATGTAAAATCTTAATTGAAAGAGATCATAAGAAACACATTGCTTTTGTAGAGGGCGGAATTGTGAAAAATCCCAAGCTCTTTTGGTCTTATGTGGGCGAGTTGAGAGATAGCCAGATCCATGTATCATGGTGAAAAAATATTAGAAAATAGTTCGGCTATATCTAATGCTTTTTCTGAGTACTTTTCTAGTGTTTATGAAGATCCGCATAAACCTGTTCTTTACCAAAGTAGATATAAATCTTCTTCATCGATTACATTCAACACGATAGATCTAAAGGAGTTCAAAACTAAAATCGAGGAACTGAATGTCACTAAGGGTCCAGGTCCGGACTCCATCCCACCAATTTTTATAAAATCGTGTTCCGCTGGTTTGACGATTCCACTTCAAATTATTTTCAACAAATCTTTAGTACAAGGTGTCTTTCCACATAAGTGGAAGGCGGCAAAGATCGTACCTATTTTCAAAAGTGGTAAGAAAAATGAAATAAGTAATTACTGACCTGTCTCTATTCTAAGTTATTTCGGTAAAATTTTTGAAGCAATAGTAACTGATAAATTTTTTCCTTCATCCGGTTCCAAGTTGACTCAATCTCAACATGGGTTCTTCAAAGGTAGGTCGGTGTTAACTAATTCAACTCCTTACGTTCATTTCATAAGTAGTAGTTCCGATGATGGTATTCAAGTTGATGCTGTCTACACAGACATGGCTAAGGCCTTCGATAAGGTACATCATGCAACTTTGTTGTGGGTTCTAGAGGACTTAGGTGTAGTGGGGTCCTCACTGAAATGGATAGAATCATATCTGTCGGATAGACTGCAGTATGTTGCACTCAATGGCACTCATTCCGGTTTCGTTCGTGTCAGCTCTGGTGTTCCTCAAGGGTCAGATCTGGGTCCCTTTTTATTTTCAATTTAAATTAATGATATTTCGGAATGTTTTCTTTATAAAAAACATGTTTTATATGCCGATGATCTTAGAGTGTACAGTGCTATTCAGTCCTATGATGATATTTTGCGGTTTCAGAGTGATCTTGCCAGACTTTTCTCTATTTTCCAATTAAATACTGATAAGTGTAAGCATATAAGGTTCACAAAGAATGTCAATGTCTACGATGCTATTTTTTCGGTTGATGGGCTTGTAATTGGGAGAGTAAACCAAATTAAGGATCTTGGTATATATCTTGATTCTAAGTTGTTCTTAGAGTAACATATTGATCATGTAGTTTCTAAGGCTTTCAAAATGTTGGGTTTCGTTCTAAGAATTACTAAAAGTTTCAGTGATCCCAGGTCTTTAATAATGCTATATTTCTCGTTGGTGAGGGGTAATTTGGAATATGCTGCACCTGTTTGGTCCCCTCACTATAGTTTGTATATGTATATTGACAGAATTGAACAAGTCCAGAGAAAGTTTGTCAAAAGTTTCAACTTTAGATTTTTTAGTCCTAACCATAATTATCAATTAAGTTTGCGTCATCACATAATTTTAAGCCTGGAGCAAAGAAGAGTCCTTTTCGACACTGTATTTCTTTATCGAATTTTAAATCATTCTTTTAGTTTTCCGCTTGTTAATTATCTCACTTTCAATGTTCCCGTGTATCCTAGTCGTCGAAATGCACTCTTCTATGTTCCGAAGGCCCGTACTAGTTTATTTTTTCATTCGGTTTTCTTGCGAATTATGCGTCTGTACAATTGGCATATTGCCAGTAAAGATATTTTTCATGAACCTCTTTCTCCTTTCAAAAAAAAATGTTATTGCATATCTCATTAGATCTGAATCATGCTCATTGTAGTAATTCTCAGTTTTCATGATATTTTACTTGATCTTGTAGTCTTAGGTGAGTCTTTTTTCTGAATTTTTATGAAAGTTATAATTTTTATTTAGTATAACAGTTTCATTTGTGTTTATTTTTCTGTTATCTTTTTCTGTGAACCCCGGTAATTGGGTCTATCCTATAGGGGTTCCGATGTTTTGTAAAAATAAATAAATAAATAAATAAATAAATAAATAAATAACTGAATAAACAAAAAGAAAAGATGAATAAATAAATAAATAAATACATAAATAAATGAATAAATAAATAAATATGCGAGCCCAATAAGGATACTGAGTTCTCTACAATGAGTTCTCTCCAAACAACTTCATTATTCCACTTGTAAATACACTATTTCTATCCTATAGTCAAATGGAAGTATTCTAGTGTTATCAATATTGAGTTAAATGGAAATATTCTCGTCTTATCAACATTGAATACCAGGATATGCAACACAAGCAAAAGTAAAATGTCTATAACCACGTTTTCAATCGATGAATTTCAAAGATAAGGGATACATCATCAGCGAAGTGTACTATGTATATTTATCATGAATAACTATCACGTAATAACGAAGCATTCAATTACCTATTTGAACTCTACTACATTTTGTCGCGTCGAATACTTCACATTGCGAATGTTAATTAAGAATTGATAGTATTGATGATCTAATTATTTTATGGAATTTCATCTTTAAAGTAAAACGAAATAAGACACTTTTGTCACTTTTCCACAATTTATTTAATAATCACGACCGGTTTCGACCTTACAGTCATTTTCAAGTGAATAACAATATAACAGATGAGTAGGTTAGTACAAGTAAAGAGTGAAAGTTATCCTAGATATTGAGTAGTGACGATGCATCAAGCTCTAGTTGGCTGGGAAGTAAACTGTGGGTTTTAACATAATTTGTTAATTTCCAAACTTTACAACAAATTCATTTCTCTCTCTTTATCTGAGAAAATATATTCCGACATAGGCTACCTGACATTCAATGCATTTGATTCGATAAATTCCTCATTGCTTGAATTTATCGTTCTTTTGTTTGGCAAAGAATAATAATCTGCTTAAGTTGGGACCGCTTGAGAATGAAGTAGTTATGTTGAATTTGGAAAAGTAATCACTGATTTTGTTAGATATTTCGCCGGTGTATCTGAGACTAGTGTGTTCTTTTACCCGGGTTTCTACGATGCTATATAGTAATTGAGAGGTAATACGTTGTTCTTTTCATTTAATATTTGTATTTAGAAAATGTTGTGGTATATTATTAGTTGAGGCAACTTTTCTGATGATGTTAAGTACGGTGTGGAAATTTTATATCCAAAGAGAAACAGAGTGAGCTCTATGAACCATGGAGTTATATGCAGCTAGTTTGTGGCTCAAATGACCGAACGAGTCCATTGGGATCGATGCGTCTGTGAATGTTTCCTTTCTGTAAATTTTATAAGTGAGATGGTTATTCGAATTTATGATGGTTAAGTCTTGGAAATTAATTGAGTTATTACTTTATATTTCAGTGGTAAAGCTAATGCGGCAATGTATTTTATTCCGGAAATTCTAAAATTGCTGAATTTGTTGTTTGGACTACGAAAACCAACCGAAATATCATCTAAATATTTGTACCAGAAAATAATGTGTTTTTTCAGCAAAACCTTTGTGAAATATTGAGTTTTTTTCTAAATTATCTATGAAAATGTCAACTAGTAGGGGAAACTATCCAGTAATTA
This sequence comes from Cryptolaemus montrouzieri, assembly GCA_013387265.2. Taxonomy (NCBI): domain Eukaryota; kingdom Metazoa; phylum Arthropoda; class Insecta; order Coleoptera; family Coccinellidae; genus Cryptolaemus; species Cryptolaemus montrouzieri. The sequence goes on along the minus strand of JABFTP020000144.1, from coordinate 31,470,796 downwards.
CTTTTCCAAATTCAACAAATCTACTTCATTCTCAAGCAGCCCCAACTTAAGCCGATTATTATTCAATGCCAAACAAAAGAACGATAAATTCAAGCAAACAGGAATTTATCAAATCAAATGCAATGAATGTAAGGTAGCCTATGTCGGACAAACAGGGAGAAGTTTTGAAGCTAGATTCAAGGTACATAGTTGCTCAGATAAAAATCCGCCAATATTTGAACACATAAAATGAACCAACCACTCGATATCATCAAACAACCTTAAAATTCTTCATAAATGTAACAAAGGGAGACAGATTAATACAAGTTTTGACATTAATAACTATGTAAAAACCCACAATTTACTACCCTCAACAGCCAACTAGAGCTCAATGCATCCCCACTACTCAATATCTAGGATAACTTTCACTCTGTACTTGTACTTACCTACTCATTTGTTATATTGTTATTCACTTGAAAATGGGTGGTTGATCTACCTTTCCTAAATTCCTTCCATGAAAGCCATTAAGCGGACGTATATGTTTTTCAATATTTTACTGAGGTTTGAAAGGAGTGTAATTGGCCTATAATTGCCTACATCATCCTTTTGTCCTTTCTTGTATATGGCCTTTATTTGAGCCTACTTCAGATCGGACACTTCCGTTGAGAAAAGAAGATTAGCCATGTATGTGAGAGATTTTGTTATTTTCAATGACCTTTTAAGGTATTCTATCAAATCCAGTTGAGGCCTATTTTTAAATACATTACAGTACTAATAACCTCATTCTACCCATTCTCATACAACTATTTTTAATATATTATAATATGATTTCTTATAGTATTCAGGTGGAATTCTTCTCATCCATGCTTTCTTCGACTAGATATTGTTATACCTTTTATAATCCATATATTCCTTGATGATAGCCAGTTCTCTTCTGAAATCTTGAAGCTCGTAGTCTGAAAACAATCGCTTGTTTTTCGATTATTTTGTTATTTCATTTTCATTTATTTCTAACATCTGAGCATAGTGATCAGACAGAGCAGTATTTTAAATTGTGCGCTCTGAGTCATTTCCAGAATTTATAGAAATATTTTAAATTAAGGTGTTGGAATACAAAGTAATACTTATTTGTGGGGTCAGATACTGTCTGTGATAGATTAAATGACACACACAGTTATGCTGTGATCAGTCAATATTTAGGTCGATGTTTAGGATTAACTATTAACTCTTAAACATATACATTTGAAACTGTTCTCTTATTTCGTGAAATAAACTGTATGTTACTCAGAGGGAATCTGTGAACGGTTAATGCAATAATCTGCAATTATCTACTAACAACAGCCGAACATTTGAATTCTCTTGTTTTAGATCCTATATCTCAACGAAATCCAGTTCCTCAATGGACCTTTTTATTGACATCTCGACGGAAAACTTTATGAACCGTGTTAATATAAAACGAAAATGAACAGTCATATCCTCCAGCAGTCATTTTGTATGTACATCAGAAGAAAACTGTGAAAATGTCATAATTTCACTGAAATATCGAGAGGTGACGAAGCAAATTACACTTTCTGTTCATATCTCCGTCACATACTTACTTTCAGTGATATACCAGCAATGAGAGAGAAAAAGATTTTCATAATGTTTTCCCCTGTCCACCTTCTTCTTTGCAATCATATAAATGATTTCGAACAGTCCACCTGTTTTTTCTCATTTTCCTGAGCTTACACTTTAGGAGCCACCTAAGAACGCACGGTGCGATTTGAATACCTATCAATTCTACATAGTGTGCTTTAATTCGATCGTGTTCAGACTCACACCAAAATTGTACTTTAAGGCATAATCCTTGTAGATGTCCAATTTATGTTACAACCTCATTCATTCGAATGTATAAATGAATTTGCAATTTTCCAACACACTAGTTGCCATCATTTCGCTAGATTCCGCACTATTTTTTTTTTGAGTTTTGAGCCATAATTAAACACAAATTCATTAATTCAATTTCTCCGTTTCTCTTGTGAAAGAAAATACAAAGAACGTCAAAAACGCACTATAACTGATCGCAAGTTGTTCACAAACTAAGATATCGCGCCAGTGAAAATAATATCTTCAGGGACTTACGCGTCTATCGTCTACCACGGAGAATGAAGGTAGATTGGTTACTTTTGGGTAACCCTCGTACAATGAGAATAATATAGGGGACTGCATTTGGGGTTTAATAAGAGAAAGTACTCATGAACATGACAGAAGATGGGGTTCACTTTAAATTTTTTTCACCATTTATTGAATTGATATGATAATAAGAATAATTATTATGATATACTGGGTGATTCACCAGTGACGCGGTGCCCTGTAGCTCGTACACTCTTGAAGATTTCATTTTTGTTTGAACGGTATTGTATTTAGAAAGTAAGAATATACTTCAGCAATTTATTTTGCAGTAAACAGGTTAGGTTAGATTCCGAATTTTTCTATAAAAAAATCTTGGTTGGTTTTTTCAGATTGGAAGACCACTTTTTTGTTCAAGATTCAGGAGCGGCCTAAACTCTGCTATAATGTCGTAAAGTACTAAGTTTTTCTGGTGAGTAGTTTCGTCACAACATTTTTTTTCCGTAAAACTTCATGAAAATAGACTCTCACATCATTGTATGCTCCTTCGGCCAGAGAGGATGAATACTTTTTTCCTTTTGTTTTCTTATTGCCCAAGGATAGCTTTATTGATTAATTGAAATAGATTATTCTCATTCTATACAGGAATGACTCAAAATAATTATTGAATATCGTAATTTTAAAAGTATCATATCTAGATTTTTCAAATGGAATACCCTGTATTTTATTATTCACGTCAACGCATAAGATATTGTGCCATATTTTTGCAGAAGTAACCTTATATTTATCTTTGAACATTTTCGAAATTAAAAAAATGAACTAAAATAATATAATCAGAGGTTTCGAAAGAAGAGTTTATTAGTACATATCATTATACTTGATCAGAGCTATGGAGATATTTTAAGGTAGTCGTGTATGAAATACGTAATAGATTGGTTTTAGGTGAGATGATCTACAAGGTGTTGAACTATTTCAATAAGTGTTCGAAATTTTGCCCTTTTCTTTGTAGACACAACTCAATCCTTCTGAGGAAAGACCGTTGAACTCTCGACAACATTTTCGGATTAACTGATTGAAAGGCGTCGACTATTCTCTGTCTCATATCCAACTGTGTTATAGAAGGAATCTGGTAAACGATGCCCTTAATATAACCCCACAAGAAAAAATCTAGACTTGTAAAGTCCGGAGTCCTAGCTGGCCATCTAACAGGACAACGACGTCCTATACATTTGTTTGGAAATACATAATTCAAATGCTCCTTAACCTGATGTGAGTAATGTGCCGATGCTCTTGTTGAAACCACAAATCTTGTCTTATATGCTCTAGTATATCGGCAAGTAACATTGGTAGATGATTTTGCAGAAATCTAAATACATTTCATTATTGAGGTGCCCGTCGAAAAAGTGCGGCCCAATTAGATATCCATCTACTATATCGGCACACACATTCAAGGACCAATGATGCTGGTGATCTATTTATCTCATGGGGTGTGGATTTTCCGTGGCGTAATAATGTAGGTTGTGCCTGTTAACAAGCCCATTCTTGTGGAAAATTGCCTCGTCCAAGAAACAGATAATTGGTTGTCTTCAGCTGTAGCAGTTTTTAATTTCACATGTTTTTTGTTAGCAATATTACCCGTTTCGATAAATTTTAATTTTTCAAAGTTTTTCAAAGTATCTTGCATCAGGATGCCTCTTATCAGAAAACCTTTGTGCATAAACTCTACTTGCCAACAAAGAATTTCTATCACACTCACCCAGAATAAAAATCATATCAACCATTTCTTCTTTGGAGAACTTCATGGCAGTCAATTGAGAAAATTGAGTTCAAACCTCACTGTGAAACGATGGTTAATAACGAAACACTGATAAGTTCACCATGTAAAATGCAGAATATGATATGTCCGGACATCTTACAGCAGGCACATTAAAAAAAATGTCAACAGATACCTCGATTTACATTTTAATCATCTTGATTTTATCATTCGTTAAAAGAATTATCTTGTTTAGGTCTCATTTTTTACTACTTGAATTATTATAGAAAAAAAACTTCTGTGCGAATAATGATGCATGTTCTTACTTTCTAAATACAATACTGTTCGAACAAAAATGAAATCTTCAAGAGTGTACGAGCTACAGAGCACCGCGCCACTGGTGACTCACCCAGTATATCCCAATTCTTGCTATTTTTCACAAGATTCGCGATTTTCGATGATTCTCTTAACAACTTTCCATTCAAGTGAGTCCATACCACGAACACTGTCATCAATAGCTTCAAAATGTTCAAAATTAAGAAAAAATTAATTGAGGTGTATTGCTATATTTCATTATATATTCCATCCATGATGATTCGGTTTTCAGTCCACTGAAAATTCATCTTCAAAAGGTTTTTAAAATCGAATTTGTATTGGCCCCTCAATCAATGTCGCCTCGTTGGACCCTTATCTCAGAAATGCAATTTGTATTTCTTATGGTGTGATCGATTACTAATTGAAATTTCCATGATTATTCTTTCATGTCATTCACGAAATGAACGCCTGCCTGGATAGCTGTCTATTTCAACCCCCAAATAAAAGAGTATCATTTCTTTACTGCTTATTATATTTCACTTTCTTTCGAGGCAACCTTTTTATATTTCAACGTGAAAACGATATATTTTCGTTTATGAATTTTTCCTGGGATTACGTGCTAATGTAGATGTCGGAAATTGTATTTTGGGGTTGAATAAGAAATGAAAAATTGTTCTCTTATGAAAAATTACAAGTGTAATACCTAAAAGGAGTACCATGTGGACAAAAATAAGAAGGATTAAAATTCTTAGGTAAAGTGAAAGTGTTTCTTTATTCTCTGTATCGGTATCTATTAGTAGGAGAAAGGTATATTCGTAAGTAATACCACAAGAGCTCAGTTTTGGCCGGATATTTTTCTATGCTCGTTTTCGAATACTTACGTGCAGGCAATTCAACGAGAACTGAGCGACCAAGTCACGAGAGCGTAGCTCGAGTGATTTTGTCGAGCAGGTCGAGTTGAATTACCAAAAATTAAGTATGAGAAAAATATCCTGCCAAATCTGAGCTCGAGTGGTGTTTGCTGAGAAAATTCCGCGAATGACAAAACGTACAAAATGAACTTTATTGAGGAATGCACACAAACTATAACGAGTTCATAATGTACAAATTTCCGACCAAACTGTGAAAATCGACTGCACGAAATTCAACTCCACTCCAGATGTCCTCTAAGAGTTCCACAACTGACCCATGGAAATCGCGCTGCTCGTTTAGCTTGGTGCCAAGAACACGTAAACTGGAATCAAGAGAGCTGGGCCACAGTTCTCTTCAGTGATGAATCTAGATTTAGTTATTATCCCGATTCGGGAAGAATTCGAATATGGAGGGAAACTGAAAAACAAAACCGTCTCCAGCATGCTCGAGAAGTTGTTAGACAGGGAGGCGGATCAGTGATGTTTTGGGGAGGTATACGATTTGGTGGAAGAACTGACCTAGTTTTCATACAGAACAACCTCACGGGAAATTCTCACGCAAATGAGATAGCTTTACCTGTAGTGGTACCGTATCTCAAACAATGGGTCAAAATCCACTCTTCCAACAAGATAATGCTCCTTCTCATCGTGCAAGAGTTGTCTTGAACGTTCTTGAAGAGAATGATATCGATCTTCTACCGTGGCCATCCTGCTCCCCAGATCTGAATCCCATCGAGCATGTGTGGGACACCCTAAAAAGAAATCTCCTGCGTCAAAACGTCTTCCATCATGAACAGGAGCTTCGATTAGCAGTTCAGGGGGCTCGGAATGACTTAGGCCAAAGAGTAATAGACAATTTAATATTGAGCATGCCGCGACGATGCCAAAGTGTCATTAATAACAGAGGTGGACCTTCTGGGTACCGAAAAAGATAAGTGCTTTCATATCGTTTCGAAAATATCAGTTCAGGATTTTTTTTTGTGTTTTACCAAATTTCGTTATTTTCAAATTTCAAATTAAATTTTTTTTTTTTATAATAGGTGCTTTGGAGAAGTCAAATATTATTTTGTTTTCTTGAGAATACATTATATACAATACATCCTAACAAAAACCGAAAGATTTCTATAAATTCGAATCATCAAATTCATATTTAAAAGATATTGGTAAGTGTTACCTAGACTTTTTGAGGTGTTTATATGCGAATTCATTCTTTTAGTTCTTTCTAGTTCATTTGATATTCTAAACTAAATGAATCGGAACAAACTATACTTTCAAATATAATATGATATTGAAATGACTAACTTGTATATTTCCATAATTTTTCAGAATATAACTGCAAATTTCCACGCCAGAGAAATTTATTATCAACGACCGCAAGCTTGGTGAACGAAACAAAAGAATAATTGAATTTCAGAACGTCGATCCGCGAACGTTTCGTGGAGTGGTCAGGTATTGGAAAGGATTTTATTAACGCGGTTTTATTGCTTCCCAATGTGTTTCATTCAGCATTTGTTGCCTTTTCGGACCAAATATTAAGCCTGCTAGCAGTGGCTTCACATATGGAATAAAGAATGTCCAGTTCCAGAACAGGAAATTTGGATCACGAAATGGCAACAGTATTCAAAGTGTCAACAATCAAGTTTCATTTGATTGGACATTAATACCAATTGAATTGAAAAACACATGTTTCTTGTTCCGTAATAATACGTCTGAAGCTCCAATGGGAATGTGATCAACCAGCAAAAGGGACAGTGGAACAAATTAATTTGTAAAATTGGTTTTTTCCCACATTCAATCAATATATTTGAGCTGAAACATTGCGTTGCAAATAATGCTTTCCCTGGAAAACGTATAATTGAAATTGTAGCTTCTAAAAGCTTGCAATATTTCATTTAGAAACCTGCAGATATAATAAATCATTTTTTGCTTACTGATAATTGTACCATTTAAGAAAACTAAGCTCTCTATGGTCACGGGTAAGTGAAAGTAAGCCCTGTTTCGAAGGATTCAGGGTGACCATCAAAAATTTTCCACCCAAATTAATTACCTTGTAAACGAATAACTGCTGGGTTCCAATGAAAAAGAACCAACCTGAATAACTGGGATTGTTTAACTCTCCTCCGTTCATTGACGTTCATTGGTAGACTATTTTCATTGCGCGAGCCTACTCGTATTTAATGAATAAATATATTTTTGACAGTATAAGCGATTGGTTTTTGAAGATATTGCTTCTCAATATGACTGCTCTACGATTGTAAACCACGCAAGCTTTTACGTTGTACTTTGTGTTTTGAGTCAGTTCACTTCAAATTCGATTTCTCAGTAACTTGAGAAGAAAAAAGTATGTTTGAACCCAAAAGACGACGTGTACAGTACAGCAAAGATCCTGAAGTATAGTTAAAGTGGTTCAATGAACTTCCTAGTGAATTTGAAACTTCATCTGATAAAGAGATGTTGAGGAAGAGTAAAGTGCAGAAAAAGATGTTGTTAAAGAGAGCAGCCATGACACAGATTCAGAGCAGGATGTAATAAAGGATGAAGAACTTTCTGGTGAAAAAAATGATTCCAGTTCAAGCTGTTCGTTCGTTTATTACGTAGAAAAAGACAAAATAACAAAATCGAGAAAAACTTCATCGAGCCTCCAAATTCGAATTCTTTCAGATAATATTGTGAGACAACTCCCTGGAACGAAAGGTAATGCTCGTGATGCAACAATCAAAATCCAGTGCCTAAAAGGATAGGAATTTTGTTCCTCATTACACGTTTCAGTAGTTCAAGAAAAAATTTGAGAAAGATTTGGGACAATTCTAGAAGAAGCAGAATCGAATCATGCTACTACCTTGCTATGAGTGAAAATAGATTCAGGTTCCATCTAAAATGTATTAAATTCGACGATATAGAAACTAGGAACGAGAGACGCGAACTTGATAAGTTGGCTCCCATTCAGGAAGTTTTTGAAATTTTTCAGTTAATTTTTCAAGCCAATTTCACACCAAGTGAGTTCCTCAGCGTAGACGAACAACTATTAGCTTTCAGAGGCAGATGTGGCTTCAAATCAATTACTTTGGAACCTTATGTTGGAATGCAACCTGAAGGTCCATATAGTTATCCTCCAATTGATCCATCCAATTTCCGGTACCAATCGTAGTGTTACCGGAGACAATTGGTTCAGGGGTTTACCACTTATTGAGAAATTACTGAGAAATCATAAATTGACATATATTGGTATATTACGAAGGAATAAACGGAGAATTCCAGCAGAATTCTTACCAAGTAGAAGCATTGAAGTAAAATCTTCAATTTTTGGGTTCAAGGAAGAATGCACCCTTGATTCATATTGCCCTAAGAAAAACGAATCACTGCTATTGTTATCGATCGTCAATACATCACTGCAATTTAATAGATGCTGAGACAGCAGATGACAAGAAACCAGGTATCATTACAGACTATAACAAACGAAAATTGGTGTTTATGTAGTTGATCAACTCTGCAACAATCGCAATGTTGCTAGAAATAACCATCGGAGGCCTATGGATGTGTTCTATGACTTACTGAACATTGCAGGCATAAACGCATTATGCGCATTCAAAGCTAATCGCCAGTACAACGAGTATCCCGTAGTGATTTTCTGGAAAAATGTACTTGGGAACTAAACCCTAAATCGAGTTTAGAGCAACAATAGAACAATTACCTGCAGAAATGAGGCGCTCGACATCTAATAGGTATTAGTGAGATCGTACCACCTCCCCCTAAGAGGCTACAAAATTATGCTGGACGTTGCTGCATATGTCCTAGAAGTGACAATAATAATAATAATAATATATGTGAATTGTGTAGGTGAACAAAATTGAGTCTTTTCAGTAGGGCATAAAAGGGGTAAAAATTAATAGCTTTTTAGCTTGTAAACATTTTTTCATTAGCTTGTTATCTGTTCTTTTCAGTTTTATACTGCATGTTTTTTCACATTCATGCATCTTTGAATAAATGGAAAATATATTGAGTAATGGCAAATAAAGGAATTCCACAGAGAAAAAATCAATATTTTTGATCAGAACTGAGACAACTTCAATCGAAAATGATCAAAAGAACTATTTCATTTCAAATACGTATTAAAATGGAATATTGATTCTTTATGTCAAAATGAAAATGGTCTACAATCGTTGACCACGCGAGTAAATATATTCGATAAAAATAGGTAAAACAACTTTTTAAGTTAAACGGTTTTATGTTAAACATACATTGCACTGTTTAAGATAAATGTACTAAAACCAAAAATAATAAAATAGATACAGTCGTGGGAATTATAAACATATGCATAGACTAGACTAAAATAAAACCGTGGGGCACGTCAATTGTCTACATATTATCGACTTAATGTGCGATAGAAGAATCGTTTAATTCGTCGTTAGGCAGTTGGCCCGCAGACGGTGAGGAAATTATTTACTATTTTCTTGCTCATGGAAATTCTAATAGTTATACACTCCATGTAAATAAAAGAGATGTTTTAACTAGTTTATCGTTGGACATTCACACTGCTGGCTGGCGAGGAATCGTTTCACTGCTTGTTGTTTGTCTTTAATCGACAAAACATATGACAAAAGTACTACTCGCTCACCACTATGAAACCCTAAAACTCGCTTATAATCGAGCTAGCTAGCTTGTTTCCACATTCTAGCCCTACTTATCACACGTCCATCGTTGTCGGTTGCACAACTGCCTAATAATTATAGTGTAACATTACAAAACAAACATTTTAATCAACGATTGTAGACAATTGACGTTCCCCACGGTTTTATTTTAGTCTAGTCTATGCATATGTTTATAATTCCCACGACTGTATCTATTTTATTATTTTTTGGTTTTTAGTACATTTATCTTAAACAGTGCAATGTATGTTTAACATAAAACCGTTTAACTTAAAAAGTTTTTTCACCTATTTTTATTTTCTAGTTTTTAGTTTTTATTTCGCAATCTTTTTAATTCATTTAGTGCTTCATTATTGCTAGGTTTCTTGCCCGTTAGTTTATTGCAATCCAACTCCTCTATACGTAGTCCCTGCAAAGATCTTACTCTACTAAGAGCCACGTAGGCTTGACATGTATACAAATTGTGTTAATAGCATTCTCGAATGCCTGCAGATTATTAGCTCTGCATTGCTGGGTACGCTCTCGTTGTTTACTTTGCCTCGTATCGCGATGTTTAGGCGTTTCTGAACCCAACTGCTGTCTTTGTCTTTCACGGCTTTGTATTAATCTAACTTCATATTCTTCAGGCGTTTCTGACGTTACCATCTGTGCATATTGCTCCCGTTGTTTTGTTAACCTGGCTTCATATTCTTCAGGCGTTTCTGACGCTACCATCTGTGTATATCGCTCGCGTTGTTTTGTTAACCTGGCTTCATATTCTTCAGGCGTTTCTGACGCCGTCATTTGTGTATATCGCTGACGTTGCTTTTTAACCTGGCCTCATATTGCTCAGGTGTTTTGACGCTAATTGTTCCCGTCGTTTCTGTAATCGACTTTTCTATCACCTTCACTTTCTTTAGCTCGTTTTGCTTGATACTTTTCTTTCGCTTTTTGAAGCCTTCGTTTACGTTGTGTTGCAGTTTCTGTTTTATTTATGTTTGTATTTTTATATTTTTTTACCATTTTGTTCCCACGAGTAATGGACATTTAAACGGTCCCCCCAGAGGTCCAATAAAGGGGCAAGGCTATGTACAACAAGATGCGCCTGAGTCTTGAGGGGAAAACGCTAACGACATATCATTTTTATTCACCCTAATGCCATACAGTTCTCGGCGCGTTTTAACCTTTCACCTTAACTTGGGTGGTGTACCGCTAACGACGTATCATTTTTAGCCACCCTAACGCCACACAGTCCTCAACACGATACAAAATCTTGACTTGGGTGGTGAATTCAGGCTGGATACATTGTATTCTACTGGTTGAGCACTTTCATTTGATACCCATATTGATAGGATTGATAAAACCTACGTTATCCGCCATTTTGTAGCGGCCGCCATCTTGGATTTCAATTTTTTATAGTATATTGTATTCTGATTGTTGAGCCCTTTCATTTGATACCCATATTGATGGGATTGATAAAAGCTATGTTATCCGCCATTTTGTAGCGGCCGCCATCTTGGATTTCAATTTTTTATAGTATATTGTATTCTGCTTGTTGAGCCCTTTCATTTGATACCCATATTGATGGGATTAATAAAACATAAATTATCCGCCATTTTGTAGCGGCGGCCATCTTGTATTTATAATGATAATGAATAAATATAATTGTATTGTCACCAAAATCCAAAGTGTATACAAAATTTCAGATTAATCGGTTGACAGGAAGAGGGTGAAATTTGAATTACTAAATTTGACCCAAGAATAAATAAAACAAACGGGGTAAGCTAAATAAAACCGTTTAAAAAGAGGGCGCGACTAACCGAGGTTTAATATTTCAGTAAATTTCTTGAAATGGGGCAGTTTTTGATTGGAGTGGTACATTTATTTTACATGTATCGTTCTCCTTCTATCAACCTATTACGCCCTGACAATTCCTACCCCAAATTTTCAATGTAGTGGTATGACACTTTTTTGAAAAGATGACTCGATTCTCTATACGACCACGTACGAATTTATTTATTGTCTTAAATTACATGCCCACTTGAAATCACTATTTGAAAACATTTCATGAATCCTTTCGATCTCTGTTGGAGGAAAAAATTCGATGAAAATCAATTTGGTTGTCTCAAGAAAAATTTTTATTTCTTATTCAAGCGTTTGCGTAATCACCCCAACTCATACTGCCATACTGAAAAATTTTTATCATGAGTAACAGGTTGTATAATACTTCATTAGAAAGGTTATCTTCTATGGTTCTGATGAAAACCTTTTGATGAAATGAAACATCATTGGGTATTCAGTTTTTTGATCGTGGTATATTCCAATCGCAAATGTTCGAAGTAGCCATCTCGTCATTCGAAAAAAACTCAATTCGTTAGGAAAACAAACTTTTTGGGGCAAATTCGGATCGTTTTTGATCCACTCAATGAAATGTTCGTAGAACTCAGAACTCATAATTATTCGGCTAGTGTATTATTCTAAATTTTTATGGATGGAATTTGTACTTGTTAAGAATCTTGAAGAAGATTGTCCGGCATATTCCAGATATATGCGACAATGCATGTTTAAGAACACAGAAATTCGTGTTGGATATTCGATAAATTGCATAGAAATAAGAAGGAAGGTAGGATATTAGTGGATAAATTTTCCCATAGAGAATCCTTGCGTTTCCATAGCAACGCAACATTCACAACAAATAGCACGGTTTTAAAACTGTCAAGAACAGCCATTTTAGTACCTGTTGTAAAGTTTCTGCCGATATAAATTGAAATATCTCATTTTGAAAGCACCAGTGAAGCAGAAATAAATAGTTCTATAGATAATTCTATCCCGAAAAATACAAGAAAAACGCACAGCTCTATTTGGAATCAATTCAGTATATTCTGCAAGAAACAAACGTTCGATTTGGATATACAACTTTCTGTTGAAGATAATGCAGGAATTTTTATGGATTGGGGTTTCAATATGAAACAAATGAATGGACAAGATAACCACGAATACGTTATCAAAACAATATGGAACACAACTGCGAAAATGATGCAGAATATGTATTTCGAAAATTTCAACATGAGTTTCAACCCACTTACTGATTCAGCATTTAGAAGCTCGCAATTCTAAAAGGAAGATGTTACAGAGGGATGTGGAAAAGCGCAAAGAAAGTTCCGTTGCATTAACAAGAACTGAAATTGCATGGCTCTGTACTGGGACGAAAATGCGAAATTCTTTCATATTGTTGCTTATGAATTAGCATGGCGTGGCGGTGAAGTAGCAACTTGCAAGGTAAAATTTTTCAAAGTGGAAAAATTTAATAACGGAGAAGTGACTGGTCGTATTCAATATATTCAATATATTCTCGAAAACTTGCCAAGGCGCCTCAAAAAAATGCTGTGATAGTAAATGGCTGGTAAAAATAAGAAAAATCCAGATTTATGTCCTGTGAGGTTGTTTCATAAGTTATTGTCGAAAAGACCCGATCATATTACGAGTGATAGATTATTCCTGGCTCCCAATCAATTTTGGAAGAACAGTACTCCTAAGGGTTGGTACAAAATTATACCTTTGGGAATGAATGAAATATCTAAATGGACAAATATTCCAGCAGAGAAAGTTGGACTGGATACGAAAAATAAAAAGATCACAAATCATTCTCATAGATCCAGTGTTGTTTCGAACCTATCTGAGGCAAGTGTCAGTGAACAAGAATTGATCAAACTAACCAGACACTCTACGGCAAGCTCTATTAAGCCCTACCTGAAACTGAACAATAAGCATCATTTGAATCTTCTTTCAAATCTTCCAAAAACTTCTGCGTAGTTCTCGTGATTTGGTCGCCCAGTTCTCGTTGAATTGCCTGCACGTAAGTATTCGAAAATGAGCATAGAAAAATATCTGGCCAAATCTGAGCTCTTACGACAATTTTCTTCTGCAATTCATGGGTGGTGTGAAGGAGCATAAACCCATTAAAACCATTAGGGTACCATTTACTAGGAAGAGGAGGATATTTGTTTCCCCCCGACCCTGGGCGGAGTGTTTATTCCGGTTGTGGAAGAAGCAAAATATCTCGGGATTACCCTGGATAGCTAACTCACGTGGAAATCGTAACTGGAAAACACAATACACAAGGCTAGACATTCCCTATGGGCATGTCAAACGACCTGTGGAAAAAAGTGGGATCTTGCCCCAAAATAATTTCAGTGGCTATAAGTGATGATAAATAGACCACGTATTACGTACGGCTGCATTGCTTGGTAGGAGTGCAGTCTTAAGAAGCAATGGCAACTCAAGCTCTCTAAATTACAGAGACAGCCTGCATGGTGATTACTGGAGCCTTTCGCTGTACACTCACTGCGGCCATGGAACTAATATTGGGCCTAGCCCCTCTTCATCTGGTGATGAAAGGAGTGGCTAGAATGGCTTTTTACAGATTCCATCATATTTGTCGTAGTGAAAAGGGTAACTTCGGCATTGTGCCCGGCGCCTTACAGTGTGAAATCGAGGACAATGAAGTGCTGAGTATGAGGTCTGACATAGCAATACCTAAAACCAACATTCAGAGGCCATTCCAGATCATCATTCCCGGTAGACAGGAATGGATCAGCTCCAAGGACCGTCTACTTGACGGTCCCTGTTGGTACACGGATGGCTCAAAGACTAAAAAAGGTGTTGGAGCTGGTGTCTACGGTCGAGGTGCTGCCAAGGAACAGTCGATCTGTCTTGGTGGGCATGCGTCTTTCAAGCAGAGATATTCCCCATTGACCACTATGCTAACCTCTTACTTGCAGGGCGATTAATAAATAGGTCAATTAAAATCCTCCCCTATAACTAAGATGCACTGAAAGCATTGGCATCTGATACCTGTACGTCACTTATGGTGCAGAAATGTCACTCCACCCTTGCCAAACTAGGATAGCGGAGCAGGCTCCGTCTAATATGGGTTTCTGGTCACTCGGGCATAGAGGGAAATGAGAAGGCGGACTCATTGGCCTCTCGAGGAACTAACCTGGAGTTCATAGGACCGAAGCCTAAGCTCGGAATTCCCCTGGAAACTGCAAGGATGAAAAACAACTGATGGCTGGATTTGAGGGTACGTGAGCATTGGATAAGCCTCCTAGGTCTCAGACACGCCCGACGTGCCATCAGTGTACCTTCCACTACAAAAGTCAAAGCCTGGCTTAAACTCTCTAGGTTGGAACTAACAGTTCTAACTGCCATACTAACGGGGCACTGTCGCGTTAGGAAACACCTTAATAAATTAGGATTGATTGAGAATTCTTCATGTAGACTATGTGAAGAAGATATAGAATCAATGGAACATGTTATGTGCGAGTGCCCAACTGGGGACAGGGTCAGGATGGAAGAACTTGGATCTCGAAAACTGAAGCTGACTGAGCTTATTAAGCTCTCACCCACAAAATTCGTATCCTTTACGACAAGGATGGAGCTCGTGGAATCTAGAACAGAATGTGCCACAATAGACCACAGGGTCGCAGTGGCCGGGCTGCTAGGCAGCCCTCACTTAAACAATTATAATGAATAAAAAAAATTTCAATAAAAAAATGGAAGCGACGATCTGTAAATTGTTCCGGTCAACTTCCTTAAATAGTTAGAACAACTGAAGCCCCAAGTCTTAGCTTACCATCATCAAACCCTGTTCCCTTTCCCTGCTATGGTTCAGTATTTATCAAGTAGCCATTTAATGAATTCAGAGATGAGAATTTGAACCCATATCTAATGGGTTTTCCGTGGATTCTCTGCTTACAACTGTGATGGCTATAATAAGGTACCATAGATTCATCTACATCTACATCTTCTATAACCGGAGCATATTTCAAAAAATTCCGATTAAGCTGTTGTGAAAGTGGTCTAACTTTTTTGAATTTGTCCCCTGTAGGTACTTCCGTATTATTATTCTAAATGTAGATGTATTTGAGTATTTCCCTAAATCTATTACGAGACATAGCTTCCGCGATGGCAATATTTCGTAAATCTGAATCTAGACTCCAATACATGAGAATAGTAAAAAAGATTTTCATTTCATCTGTAGTGATTTGGAATTGCTTGTTTGGTATTTTCCGTAGCGTATAGATAAGTTTGATCTTTGACATATTCAAACAGGCCAACGTCCCAAAAAAGTTTGAATAATTCCACCGGACTTGTGACATCAATGCCTTCAATATCTGCAGAATCATTTGTTACCTGTTCAATGGCAATATCTCCATTCCTCTTTCGTTCTTTGCCCTTTCACCTTTCACAGTTCTTATGGATTTAGGCTTCTGATTGTCTGACTTTTTTACTGGCTGAACTTTAATCATCTTCCTCGTCGTCTGTCTCTTCTGTATTCCTTTTTTCACCAATGAGTGAGGCAGACAAAATTTTTTATGAAAATTTATTTGATATCTCTACATCGTCTTCTCTATCAGATGACTCAGAATCACCTTTCGAGTCATCTATTGGCGGAATTATATAAATATCTGCAGCATCGAATTGTTCTTCATGCTCCAATTTATCCAACAATCGATTCAAATTCATCACTGAACATTTTTTATTCACTATAAAATATTCTCACATCCATATCTCCGTTCTGAAAAGAACCATGCATGTTCCAAATCTGGAACACACGTTCCACATATCATACCCATGTTGTGAAATACAAAAATTATTTTTTTCTATGGAATAATGAATCATTTTAGATTCGAACACCAACATGAAATTTAGTTCAATACGATACTTTTCTTCTTGCACGTTCACTAGCTTGAGTATCACTGCCAATATTCTATGAATAACGGAAAGCTGTTTAAATTGGGGTAAGTAGCGGTTTCTACGAGTTATTAGTTGAATTATTCAATGTTCCATTTTTGGAACATGGCTTCGAATGGGTTAATCACGAATTCAGAGTCCATGAATTCATTGACTGAGAAACGTATTTGTGCCTCAATTTCTTCCAGTGATAATTTTGTTGAAATTACGAGCAGTTGCTCTAGCACAGTTATTAGTTTTGAAAAAAATTAACCCCCAATTGTGTTTCTGCAGTGTATACACTATCTTCAACTGAATCACCGTTGTTTCAGGTTATTAAACCTCTAGAAAATAAAAGGCAAGTTATTTGTGTTTCAACGACTGAACGAAAATGAAGAATCTAGCAATCTCAAAAACATTCTAAAACATGGGATGATAGATAACAAACCGACATCTGAATGAAACAACGTTTTTGTTCAATCAAATCAAACGAAAGAAATGTAGCTTTTCTTAAGAGAATATCATATATTTCCAAATGCCCATTCCTGATCAATAGAATGATTAACTCTGGGAAACAAAATTAACCTGATAGATCTCGACATAAAAGTAAAAGTTTGATCGTCAATGACTTTGAAGAATGCCGCAAATTTGATATACTTACAAATAGGCATCGTAACTCCTCTCTCACATGGAAATATTCGATTTGGTAATTGACAGGGCCAAGAGAATGATGCGGTAAACGGCCGAAGAGAGAGAACAATGTTTTTGAACCAACAGAATCAATTTTGTGAGGTGATTTCCCCAAACCGAAATAGAACGGATTTAAGAAACAAGAAATTTTTTCGAAAAATACTCAATTTCAATTCGTCACATGTAGTTGTGAATAATCACGGTATCATATAGAGAATGAAATCACCATTTCAGAAAGATATCACACGACCCCTTTCCCCTACACATAATTTTGCGTTGATGCTACCAGGCGATCATAATAGAAAGAGAACGAAACATTTTTGAAAAATTATCCTCTCCAGTCAAAAATCAACCTGTTTCAGGAAATTCAATGAAATAATAAACTAGAAGACTTATTAGGGTGGTACGTTTTCAATGGAGCACACTGTATGAAAATTTTAATGGACACGTCAACCTAAAATCTATAGCAATTTTTGAAACTCTTCCGATGAGAGGGCTTTCAGCCTCATAATCTTAGTAGGAAAGGTAGTCGTCGAGTGACACCTTAATTTGAACAAGAATGACACCTCAATTTGAAAGAGAGTGATATATTATTTTGAAGGGCAGTGATACCCTACTTTGGAGGAGATTGGCACCTTATTTCGAAGGAGAGTGAGAGCTTATTTTGAACTATAGGGACAGCTTATTTCGAACGAGAATGATACCTTATTTTGAAGAAGAAGAGTAATACCTTAATTTAAAGGGGAGTGACATCTTATTTTGATCTGAAACGGTAGTTTATTTTAAACAAGAGTAACATCTTATTCTGTAGTAGAGTGACACTTCAATTTGAAGGAGAGAGGCACTTTATTTTGAAGGAGAGTGACACCTTAATGTAAACGAGAGGAACATCTTATTCTGAAGGAAAGTGATACCTTATTTTGAAGGACAGTGACATTTTAATATGAAGGAAAGTGACAGCTCATTCTGAAGAGGGGTGACATTTTATTTTGAAGGAGAGTGACACCCCAGTTTGAAGGAGCGCGACACCTTATTATGGAGGAGAGTGACACCTTATTTTGAACAAAAGTGACATCTTATTTTGAGGGAAAGTCACAAGGAGCGTGACAGCTTGTTTTGAAAGAAAGTGACATCTTCTTTCGAAGGAGAGTGACATCTTATTTCGAAGGAAATTGATGCCCCATTGTGAAGGACAGTGATATCTTAATATGAAGGAAAGTAACAGCTCACTTTAAACGAAAATGACACATTCTTTTGAAGGAGAGTGACACCCCATTTTGAAGGAGCGCTACACCTTATTATGGAGGAGAGTGGCACCTTATTTTGAACGAAAGTGACATATTATTTTGAGGGAAAGTCACAAGGAGCGTGACAGCTTGTTTTGAAAGAAAGTGACATCTTCTTTTGAAGGAGAGTGACACCTTATTTCGAAGGAAATTGACGCCCCATTGTGAAGGACAGTGATATCTTAATATGAAGGAAACAGCTCACTTTAAACGAAAATGACATATTCTCTTGAAGGGAACTGACAAAATAGGGTGTTTTGAAGGAGCGTGACACCTCATTATGCAGGAGTGTGATACCTCAATGTGAAAGAGAGTGGCAGCTTATTTCAAACGAAAGTTACACCTTATACTGAAGGAGAGTGACATTTCAAATTGGAGGAGAGTGGCACTTTATTTTGAAGGAGGATTACACCATAATATGATGCAGAGTGACAGCTCATTTTGAGAGAGAATGACACCCTATTTCGAGGTAGCGTGACAACTTATTATGAAGGAGAGAGACACCTTAATGTAAACGAGAGTAACAGTTTATTTCGAACGAAAATGACATCTTATTCTGAGGGAAAGTGACACCTCATTTTGAAAGACAGAGACATTTTAATAGAAAGGAAAATGACAGCTTATTCTGAACGAGAGTGACACCTCATTCTGAAGGGAAGTGATATATTATTTTGACGGAGAGTGACACCCTATTTTGAAGGAGCGTGAAACCTTATTATGAAGGAGAATGACACCTTATTTTGAACGAAAGTGACATCTTATTTTAAAGGAGAGTGACACCTTAGTTTGAAGGAAAGTGACACCTCATTCTGAAGGGAAGTGATATATTATTTTGACGGAGAGTGACATCCTATTTTGAAGGAGCGTGACACCTTATTATGAAGGAGAATGACACCTTATTTTGAACGAAAGTGACATCTTATTTTAAAGGTGAGTGACACCTTAGTTTGAAGGAAAGTGATACCTTATTCTGAAGGAGAGTGACAACTTAATTCGAAGGAGAGTCACACCTTATTTTGATGGGGAACGACTGTCCTTATGAACGTTGTTCTTAAGTATTTGGTTAAGTATTCTTAAAAAAATTAATGATAAACAAATTCGTACATGCATTTAATTGTCATATTGAAAATATAACAATGATATAAATTTTAATTTTGAGGATGAAATTTTTTCTGTTCAAAGAATATATGTGAACAGCCAGTATTTTCTGGTGGTAGCAAATATATTTGTATTTAATACTCATAATGCTCGATGGATGTCCGGATCTAAGGGATTTATATAGTTTTCACCGTCGGAAAGAGAGGACACTTCCATTGTGTGAGTTGATTCGAACCGTATTAACTTTTCGCTGTGAACAACGATAATAACAACTTTGTCTGTGAATAATAAAAGAATAATTAATAATTATTACTCAAAATACGGGTGTTAGTTTCGTTAGCAAGGAATATCATTCATATCATATACAAAGGTGATAAATTGCCAGAAAAACAATGAAATTACATCCATGTCTTTTGTGAGATCATGAAGTTTATGAAACAATGAAACTTTTATAATTCAAAATAAATTGATGTTCTTCTACCTGAAAGTTTGGTAGAATATCACTACCGTACGACAAACATTTTGTTGCAGTAATTAAATATATTGAAAAACTTAATGACAAAAAGAAAATATATTTTAATAAAATATGGCAACTAATAATTAACATGTTTTTTGTCGGATATATCCGGACATATGCACATTCGTTATTTTCTTGGCGCACAAATTCCTTTCATGAGAAATAAAACGAACGACATAATTTGAGATTTTACATGAAATCATTACATTTAAATTAGTTTGAATGTTAACATTCGGAAATAAGGCACAGTTTTGTGCTGAAGCAGTGGTGTTAGATTACCTAGGTTGGACTTGTTCGAGAATAGGCCTAAGGCTCGGGGTGTCCCATATTTCCAAAATGATCTGCAGATACAGGGAGACTGGTAGCCATAAAAGGAGACCTGGGCAAGGACGAGCTTGAACAACAATGACTTTCTGAGAATTTCATCGTTGAAACAACGGATCTTCACTGGAACGCACCTTCGAATATAGCTTCGACAGAACATTGTAATGCAAATTAGCACTGAAACGATAAGACAACATCTTGAAGTATTCTGTTTAATGCTCCGTGTCGCAACTCGAGGCCCAGTTCTAACCGCAATACATCGAAAAATGGTATTTGGGAAGTATCATTGAAATATAGCAAATGACCTTTCTAAACTTACCTAACATAATCTTACCAAAGGACCATATTAGATTTGACCATACTGAGATTGGGGCTTGCCTAAACTCGCAAACCCCATTGCCACTCTCAAATGACCCAACTGGTTCACAAATGTTAACACAAGCTCATTTTTTAAGCCGTTTTATTTCTTATTCAGTACCGAAATCTAGCTTTAATTGAAGAGATTCCTCCTCTGCACAAGTGGGTGCAAGATCAGCAGATGTTGCAGGACTGGTGAAAATAGTGATCCGGGGTATGTTTGCAATCTTCTCAAACGATATAATGGGAGAATAGTCAATTCACAATTAGTGATGCCGTTTCAGTATCTGATGAGACTACCCGACCATAAAAATGGCGTTCAGATAAAAATATAGACATTTTCCAGGAGTGATGGGTTAGTTAAAATTGTAAAGATGCGTACTTGAAATTATGAGGTGGGACGACCAATCTATGAATTAATGATATTCTCCAGTTAAGTAAGTAAAGAAAATCTTCAGGCAGAAGTAAGACATTAGGGACTTAGTTAATATATGAAACTAGTACCAGTCAAAATGCTAGGAAAAACAGATTGCTTTGAACAATTTTTGAAAATATTGTGATAGATCCACTTAATTGGGCATTGAATTGTTGTCTGATGATAGACAATCTAGCATTCACAGTGCCTTTTATTTCCAAATCAGTTCAAGCTTTAGAGAAATAAGATATGAAGAGAATCAAAAGATCCATCAACTCAACATACATCTATCAAGAGAAGTGAAATGCACAAAGAAAAATTTTGAATCGTGAAGTATATAACTTCATGATTCAACATTTTCCTTTGTTGAAAATTGAATTGAAAAGATTTTTCAATTCAATTTGAATTTTAAACCAATGGCTGTATTACTT
Source organism: Cryptolaemus montrouzieri (assembly GCA_013387265.2). Classification (NCBI taxonomy): domain Eukaryota; kingdom Metazoa; phylum Arthropoda; class Insecta; order Coleoptera; family Coccinellidae; genus Cryptolaemus; species Cryptolaemus montrouzieri. Next base: position 31,449,251 of record JABFTP020000144.1, on the reverse strand, counting down.
CTTGAGACCTATATCAGAAAACTGTCAAAAATCCAATTTTCTCGTTTATTTATCTGTTAGACAGGACCGACGTCTGTACGTCTGTATGCTCAAGCGATTCCCAGAATCCGTAAAACGGCGCCGAATTTGTGTGGATTGTGCTCGAGAGTTGGCACCTATTCTTAATCGTCTGTTTCAGTTTTCGTAAGAGAGAATAGGGAAAGTTGAGACAGTACAACCGATTCCGAAGAAACGGAAGAAATGACTACCCCAAAATTATCGCCCAATCGCATTGTTGCGCATTATGTCGAAAGTCATCTAGAGAGTGATAAACGATATCGTCGACATCAACAATCAAAAAGCATGGCGAATCGAGCGTCATTGTTCTTGATATCTCAAAGGCCTACGAAAAGGTTTGGCATGCAGCCTTGAGGAATAAACTAATCGCATAGCAGCTTTCCGAAAAATGCATGGTTTGTTTAGTAGCTTTCTCTTCGGGTGGTAGTTGATGGTGTAACGAGTTAACCTTTCCAGGTTAATAAAGGAGTATCTCAGGGCTCCATAGTCATGCCAACTCTTTTTTAGTTGCAGATTCATGATCTGCTCCACGCAACCGGAAAAAAGGATATTTGGGTTTGCGAATGACTGTACTCTGATGTCCTCATTTTCTAGTGAGGAGTCACACCGACAAAGATACTAAAAGAGCATGTCATTGAATTCAGACTTGGAGAACAAACCAGAGTGCAGCCAGTTGAACTTGGACAATTTTAACTCGAACAGGATGCAATCAACAACGTTCTTCAAAAAAAAAAATATCTCGTAAACGCTTAACTTATTAAAAAAATTATAGGAGACCTTTTTTGTAAAGCAGTAAATTTACTACGAAACTATGATTTGCATGATTCATAATGCTTCTTTCCATCGAGTTATAAAATTCATAAGAAAAACTTCAACCGTTAATGTCTTTTAAACAGTTAGGTTAACGAAAAGATTGTGAGAGGCGTTTTTTGTAAAACATTGAATTTTCTACGAAACCTTTAAAACGTTATATTTTTCAAGTAGTTAGAAGCGAGATATAAATTATTCTATGTGATAATATTCAAAAATAGAAAAATGTAAGGCGTCACAATTATGAGCTCATACTCAGAGAGACTTTCTTAGAGGTGTCTAGGAACCTATTTTTTAGAGTACCAAGCGAAAATACAATTATTCTTTTTTTATTGACTCACCCTGATGACCATGTGTCAGCTATTGCCAAATCTGCTTCTGCTAAACTCAATTTTTTTTTCAAGGCTAAGCAGTAACTCACGCCACTATAGCTGAAGATTTAATACAAAAAACAGGTTGCAACAAAAAGCGAGTGAACACACACATTAAAGCATCTTGGCGGCCACATCTACAACACGATTGGCATTGCCTCCTACCAAGAGTTAAGAATAACAATAAGCGATCAAAATATTATTGAATTATTGAATAACATAATTTCAACTTCGAATATCTCGTGAACTATGTGTCGAATGAAACAACAGAAGATTATCTTTTTCTCTTTGAAGATACAAGCTCTTTGAAAATGACGACAAAAATATTTTTGTACACGTAACGATGCTCGCTTCATTCAAAAGCTGGAACAATTGGGAAACATCCAGTACCGTCAGAGTTTTCTATGAGGAGGAAGATTTATGAGCTGTATATACTACTTCTACTTCAGAACAGAAATCTTTCATATATCTTTAGTCAGTAGGTGAAAATTAATTTTATATGGCTTTGGTAAATGTTCATGAGATACCTATTTTTCTGGTTGAATTAAACCAAAACGCCATTAAATACATCAGGTATACTACGTATATCTCCTGAACTTGCAATGTATGATAAAAAAAGAATCATATTATTCAGAAAACATACTTCTCAAGAATAGTGGTGTAGAAGTTACTTGAAAAAAGAGTCACAGCACGATATGTTACGCAACTGGTTCAACTTCCAGGAAACAACATAAGCCCCAAATAACGAACTCATTATCATTAGCTGAATTGCAGGTCTTCACAGTTTAGGATTCCGCATCTGAGGATATTTCTATTCAGAAAGGTCAACTTTGAGAACCTTTATATCGAAAACCAATAGCCTAGGGACGAATGTTCGTTCTGAAACTGAGCCTTATTTTCAATTCTCTATAGATCACCAAAGTCCTGCTACTTAAAATTGGGACACTCTGCATAAATAATGTTTCATCAATTTAAGTTGAGAACAGTTCCCATTTTTCGTTTCATTGAATGTAACGGGGACACCGTTTCGTTAGTAACATTCAAACAATTTTAAAATATAAAAAAACAAATTGTTAGGAGTTATTGTGAATTACTACAACAAAGAATTTATTTATTTTTATCCATTTAGCAGAAAGAAACAAATCAGGATTAAATGAACCATACAACCCATCAAAAGTTACATGGGGTAGTCAACATAATATTATTATAATACATATAGTACAGTACACATTCTTACATTTCGACAAACATATTTATAATGAATTACACACACAAAGATGACCGATATATTTATAGCTCAGAAGTTTTGGTCGTTTGAATATTCATCTATACAGTAGTAGGATTTTGGAACCAGCTTCTGCTCTAGATATTTTTGAAGGTGCGCTCTACTCATTGATTCTAATTCGCAGGGAAGCTCATTATACAATTACGTTGCTGTGTGATTTATACTGATTTGTGAAGCATCAATTATGTGATGGGTATGAGAATTTATCGGCATTTCGGGTTGAATATGGATGGTTGAAATTATTTTTTTGAAAATTATGTCCGTGATTGTGAAAGAAAAGTTAGCAGGAATAGTGATGGTAGGGTAAGTATGCCTTCTTCTCTGAACAAATTCCTGCAACTATCAGTTCTTTTAGCATTGCATAGTATCCGCCCGCACAACATATTTCTGTATTCAAAGACTTTTTGACTTTCATCATGTCCTCCCAGAAGATAATGTAACGTACTAAAATCATGTCACAACTATTTGAGTTAAAGCACCTAATTCCAGTTAACCCTCTATATGTGTCACGCCACTGATTAACAATCTGATGCGCATAATCCGGCTATGCTGCAAGCGTTCTTCGGATTCTTCATTATAGGCTTTCTTTTCTTTGCAGACCTTCAAGCGAATAAGTTAAACTTGAAAATCCTCCTAAGTTGCAGTTAAAATAATTAAATTATATTAAAGTTCATATCTTTATCTTGTAAACTGTGTAGTGGCCTATATCAAAATATAGGGTAAGTTGAAAGTTTATTTAGCAAAATGCCGCACTTAACCTTAAAAATCTGATTTATAATTTTTCCTTACAGCATTTTATTCATTAACTGCTCGAATGCCTTATAGAAGCTATTACAAATTCAAATTCTGCTCTACAGAATTTGTATTTTTCTCACAACGGATTTCATAATCGTATTCCTTTAATTTCTACAATTTTTTATAACGAACTTGATAGATTTCTCATTAATAAACTCGATCCAAATAATTGTTCTGAGTAGTAAACGACAAGAGTAACTCAAACTCTTATATTCAATCATTATTTCATTCATTTTCAAGTAACTTTCATGAAATTATCATGTATATTATGAAATTCTTTCGAATTTTCAAAATGGTTGCCAAACATCTATAATTTTTCGTGAATAGTTTTTATAGATGCTTTCTCGCTTTTTATGTAGCTTCCCTTTGAATTGTAAATAGTTTCTTTTTCGTAGATGCTTCCTCGCTTTTTATAGAACTCATCTTTCAATTCTATGACCTACTTGAACAGCTAACACTTCTTCAGATTCTCTGTAACTTCATATTAATTTTTGTCTTTAAATAATATTAGATCCACGTTATTTTGTTAATTTAAACTCCCAGGTGTGGCTGGCTGCTACATTACATCATAGCATATCTTGGTGATACATGTCTAATTTGTTAAATTCCTAGGTGGAAACCCATAGATAGAAAGTCCTAGGTGAGGAGCTCTAGACAGAGATTCCTGGATGAGGAGCCCTAGATAGACATTTCTAGGTGAGGAGCCCTAGACAGAAAGTACTAGGTGGGGAGTCCTAGATAGAAATTCGTAGGTGGAGAGTCCTAGACTGAAATTCCTAGGTGGAGTTTCCTAGGTAGAGACTCGTACGTGGAGCTCAACAGCTGAAATAGAGGTTTTTCCCAAAGGCAGTAGTAAGACCAAGAACCACCAAGATAAGTCTTATTGCCTGTATTAACATATAAAGAAGTATTTGTGACACTTTGTAGTATTATCATAATTTATGTAATTGATTAAATATCTAAGCAAAACCGCTCTTGACTTTTCTTTCAAGATTTCAGTGACCAATATGGAATGAGAGTCTCATTGCTCATTTTTCTCTGGGCTTAACCAGAGTAGAAAAGTTAATTTTGTTACAATAACACCACAGGATATCAAACTGTTGAAGCAGCCAAAAAAGGCAGTTCGTGCTGTTATTTTTCCGGCAAATTGTTTAATTTTCCTCACGGTGAAGATGGCGCTGGACAGTTTATTGACTAGATCTTGTATAGGCTGACCAAACGAAATCTGGTTTCAGGGTGATTCCCTAAATCAAAGGTGATTATTTACTTCGGGCCACGTTTCAAATATGAGTTCTTGGGTTTTATTTTCATTGATTTGCAGTTTGTTTGTATCGAACCAATATTCTGCCTCAGCAAGTGTATCCGATTCACTTCGTCGACGTCAGTGCCAATATTAAGAAAGCTGATATCTTGAGCAAAAAGAATGGAACTATATGATGTTACATTATCAGATAGATACAATACAAACGAGGAACAGCAGCGGACCCAAGATAGATCCCAGTGGCATACCAAAGTTGATTGGCTGCCATTGGGAGCATTTACCCTGAAGGCATACTTGCAGGTATCTGTTAGTCAGATAGTTCTTGATCAAATCCAAAGCAACCCCTCTTATACTACAAGGACCTAAGTTCCCGAGTATTTCAAAATGAGAAAACGTTTACATTTTTTCCTTCATCAAAGGCTACAGCTATTTTGTTCAAGATTGGAGTCAGTGCAGTAGATATAGATTCCTGCCTCAGGAAGCCATGCTGCTGCTCCCAAAAAATATTATGGTGTTCGGACAAATTGACAAGCCTATCCTTTAGAGCTGTTTCGAATATTTTAGATATTGCTGGTAGAACTGTTATGGATCGATAATTATCCGATTATGGTGGGTCTCCGCCTTGAATATTGGAGCAATTTCCGCTTTTTTCTGTTGATCCGGAAAAAAGCCCTCTAAGGAACATCTGTTTATGAAAAAAGTGATTGGTTTTATGATGGTCGGAATAATTTTCTTCAATAGGTTGGTAGACATGCCATATGTATCTTTCGTGTCTTTTTGTTTCAAGTTCTGTGTTATTCGAAGGATTTCACTCTCCGTTACTTCATTAAATAAAGATTGAGAAGATTGAGTGGGTGTTCATTAGTGCTATAGCAACTTTTAGTAGCTTTTTTTCCTATGCTCAAAAATGAGTTGTTTAAATCATCAAGTTTTAGTAAAGTACTAGTTCATAGGTTAAAATCGCCTAATATACTAAATACCCAATCTACTAAAAGCCTAATATACTGAATGCGCTTTTATATCCAGCTATACTGAGCGCCACATTCACTGGCATTAATACGTAATTGCTCTTTATGTTGTATTTAGTCCCCACATATATAACCTAATACATTGTTATAGTAAGGAAGGATGCTTTGAGTAATGCATACTGGTTCATGTTCAATAAGAATTGCAACACTATTCTCTATTTGTGAATCAAAGAAATATATTAAATTTCAAAATCTTAATTTCTATTGTATTGAGCTGTTATAAAATAGAATTATAGAGGTTCAAACATATATTCGAAAACGAATCGTTCAATCACACATTAAGCAAAGAAATTCAATAATAAAGAGCTCTAATAATCATTCAAAACAACTTTCGTTATTCTTCGAGCATAGGAAAAGATCGTCAAAAGATGATTATGCCAGTTGTCAGCAGCCAAACTGAAGTAGTACAAATAACCGAGAAGGAGAAAATTAATTCCGAATTCGAGTTCGAATATGTCAAATCAGGAGTTTCAATCTTTTTGATTTTCGTCCGTACTCAACTGTTCGATTCAAATAAGAACCATAAATTTCAATTTTTAACCCCGATTGTAAAACAGAAAAGAGGCTAAAAACTGCGAGATGAAAAACTTTATTCCAACAAATTATTATGAATCATCCCAGACATTCCTGTCAATTGTTTTTAGAAGATACTTATCAAACTCTCGAATTACTCGATAACTCAGACATCTCAAAAAAATCTTGAAAATTCCAGCACTTATTATTATAATATTTAATATATTATATATATAATATTATAAAATTTAATAATGCTTGAACTGAAGTGAACATCAGTCCCTAAAAAGAGTGAAAATTTTCCTGAGAAATTCTTCAAACCAAATCACATTTCAATGACATAACGGCACATGAAAGACGGAGGATTGGCCCCTCACATGACATTTCCCGATATAATTTGAACTGATAAACATAATCGAACAACATATATAATTGATATTGCTATACCCGACACAAATTACATACAAAATAAATACAATGAAATTCTAAATATATGATGCTTGGCGACGAGATTGAAAAATGTGGAAAATGAAAAAATTTTTATTCTACCGATTATTTTTTCCAAAACAGGTGTTATTCCTAGGAATCTTCACAAAAGTATTGAGTTTTTGGATATGAAGAAAAATTTGTTTGAACAGTTACAAAAGATAACAGTCATCAAATCTTGTAATATTCTTTGTAGGTTTCTTTCCGAAAAAATAATGAGGTAGAGTCATAGGTTTTCTCTTTAGTTTATACTGCTCAGAATCTCATTTCATATTTTATTTATTTGTTTATATAAATGTAATATAATTAACTGACAATTTTGTCATATTTATATTCAGATCAGTATTCTATTCGATCGTTCACAAAGGAAACTATTAATGAGTAACATTCAGTGTTACTTGACTAAGGTCCGTACACTGGATTTTTCTGGGGAGAAAGCCTCTGACACTACTCGTTGGTACATTGATATCATTGTCTGATGTTGCTATAGTATGTATCATAACATTTAACGTTATCCTAATATATAATTATTCCAGGATATGTTTTGATATGATATGATATGTCAAATGTTCATTGCGTTTTTTTGTATGATTTTTTCAATTTGGCTTTTTTCAAACAGAGCAATAACTCCATTTTTTCAAATGGCACGTGCCAATTTTTATATCGCCATCAGATGAAGCGTCAAATTTCAGATGGAATTGTATAAGCATGTACTATACCCATCTCTTATGGTTCCGAAATAATTTGGGAATATATTGAATTTTGATGATTTTGCAAGAACTAACAGAGTATGTTTTAAAATATTTGAATCAAGTAGCTGAACTGGCTACGCTCACCTGACAGGTGCCTAAAATTATTGTACTTGTCACTTCGTTCATTCGAATTTGATATCTCAACAAGAATTGTAGGTAATTTGAAGTGAAAATTTTTGAAAAACACCAGATTGATGATAAAATGGCTGATTATTCAAACGAGGATATGTTTAATCTCTTTTTAATTCATGGCGAATGTTAAAAAGTGGTGGATAAAACTTGTAGGCAATTCAATAACCAATTTCCAAATTTGGCGCCTATGAGTAAAACAAAATTTCGAAGGATTAGAAGCAATTTTCTGCAATGTGGAGGAACAAAATACATAGAAACTAGAAGAAAACCAATTCTCGAGGACGACGACAATCAAATTAATACGCTAGCGTATTTTCGTGCCAATCCACATGCGTCCTTTAAGTCAGCATCAATGGATATTGGATTGAGTTATACTTCCATTCAAAGGATCCTTAAGAAACATAACATGCACCCGTATTCTTTTATCAGATTCGAATGAACGAAGTGACAAGAACATTAATTTTAGGCACCTGTCATGTGAGCGTAGTCAGTTCAGCTACTTGATTCAAATATTTCAAAGCATTCTCTGTTAGTTCTTGCAAAATCATCAAAATTCAATATATTCCCAAATTAATTCGAAACTATAAGAGATGGGTATAGTACATGCTGATACAATTCCATCTGAAATTTGACGTTTCATCTGATGGCGATATAAAAATTTGCACGTGCAATTTGAAAAAATTGAGTTATTGCTCTTTGAAAAAGGCCAAATTGAAAAAGTCATACAAAACAACGCAATAAACATTTGACATATGTAGATTGCTTAAAAAATTTCTTCATCCTTCTTCTATCCACCCAAGCAAAAATTGTGTCTGTAGTGCAAAAGATCTACGAGCTACAATTTTTTTAAATGTTCCTCAAAAATCGAGTTTATAACAAAAATAATATATCTGTCAAAAGTTTTGACAGATAAGTGCCAACAACTTGGGTGTTTTATGCCTTGCTCAAATGTCGGTTCTAGATGTATAATAAAAAATGTAGATTGCCATTTGAAATAACAAAGTGATGACCCACTTCCGGTATAACCGGAAATTGGTATCACTTCGAACATATTTCACTCCAATTGGAAATCGCTAGTTATAGCCGCGTATAAAATTTGAGCTTGATATTGTAATTGGAACTCAAAAAGTTTTTAACGGACGGTCCCGGTGGATATCCCTGTATATCTTCCTCGATACAAAAAATTCATGCAATTCTACGTTTCTATAGTTATCAATTTGGCAATTTATTTGAAGGGTATGTGTTTCATAACTGTAATGTAAAGTATTATTCTTCGCAGTGAATTGAGAATGTTTTTTTGCAAGTTGGAGTTAGAGTATCGTTAACCACTAATTTTCTCAATTTTGAGAATACTAAATCAAGGCCTCGAAAATATAGGTACCCATAAACCTTTCCGGGATGAAATAAAAAATTAAAAAAGGATCAACTAACTACCTAACTAATTAAGCTCAAATTTTCATTGCAGCTTCGTGATAATTTATTGTGGAATTGTATTTGCCTGAATTAAACAATTTTATGCTCTTGAAAAATAATTGAGGTGGTACTGGGTCACTGACAATACATTCTTTGGACACTAGCTAACATTCAGCAAAAGTAACGGTCGCAGATTCTTTTAATTATCCATTTCTTGCATATAGGATAATGTCTTCATTAAAATTCAGTATGAAGTGATGTTTGACAAAGATGAAAATCATATAGTTTAACGTTTAACATTTACCTACTCCACATCTTTCCAACTGGAAATATTGAGCTATATTTTGTTCCTTCATCATACATATCATTGAGTTTCATATTCACGTAAGTGAACGCATCATATTTCAGGGCGGAGACAAATGCGTCATACGGCTCACTTCTGAAGTGAATAAAGTTTCAAAACATAACCTGAAAAACTACAATTTTCGTCAATATAAAATATTATATACTGCTGAAGGCACAGAGCAGAATCCACGTTTATTTCCCAAGTGATTTGGCGAGGCAATTTGTTCGTTCTCTGCACTTATTGACAAGTGTTCAAAATTGATGTTATATGGTATTTTCAGCGGTGAATATTTTATGAACTATCGATGTTTGTGGTTTTAGGCGTTATGCTTCCGGATTTTTCTCCGTGCTCATGATGCTGAATTCATTAAATATTTAAAATATTGGTAGAAAACTAGGGTTTTACGAAATTCGTGTTCTAAGTATAAAGTTTCTATTGCTATAAATTCTCGATTTTTGTAACATGTTGCTTAATGTTAATATATTTGTAACAAACTAAAAAGTGCGAAATAATGATATATACTAAGAATATGAATTTGAATTCGGGAGGCTTTTACTTGGTAAAATTCCATTATCAATAATGAAAACAAACAAGTACTGTGTTTTAAGGAATTTTACTCAATAATTGCGATTCGTAACGCGTAAAACTGAAGAATTCTTAACAGCCGAAAACTATATAACATCAACTAAGGATCCTACCGCAAAATTTCAGAAAGTGGTTAAAAACATAATTTCGACAGCAAAATCATTAATTACAGACCACGAAAAATATAAATTCATTAACTACAATCCACAATCCCCCGAATTATATTCGTTGATAAAACTTCATGAACCTAATTACCCTATTAGACCTGTTGTTTCTTATGTGACGGCACCTTCTTTCAAACTTTCAAAATTCCTCAACGACTTGCTAATAAAACATTGCAATTTTAAATCTTAATTTTCGGTCAAAAATTCATACGAATTAATTGCCAATATCAAAGATACCATATACCCCCTAATTCCAAACTCATTCCTTTCGATGTTAAGAATCTATTTCCCAACATTCCTCCGAAAGATACGTATTACTTAGTTGAAGCATTATTAGAAAAGAATCATGTCAATACTATCATTAAATCAGATATTCTTTCATTATTACCAATTTGTTTAGATCAAAATTATTTCCATTTCAATAACAAATATTTTACTATTGAAGACGGCTTGATTATGGGCAATCCGTTAAGTCCTTTGTTAGCAGAAATATTCATGAATAATTTAGAGAAATTAATTCATAATCATCCACTGAGTAAATATTGTTTATACTGGTATCGCTATGTAGACGATATCATTATTTGCTTCACAGGAACAGATAGACAGTTAAAAATTTTCGAAAATCATATAAATTCATTACATCCAAAAATTGGATTCACAACCGAAATAGAAAGCAATAATTCGATAAATTTCCTAGACGTAACAATTTCGAATGAAAATGGAAAACATGTCTTCGCAATTTACCATAAGCCGTCACATACAGATATAATACATAACTCGTCGTGTCATCCGTATCAACATGAAATGTCAGCATTCATTAGTTTTATTCATAGATTGATTAACATCCCGTTATCGCCAGAAAATTTCAACAAAGAATTAAATTTAATTAAATAAATAGCCAAAAATAATGGTTACAATCCTAAACTAATAATCGCCAAATCCAAGGATTTATTTTTGTTATTTTTCAAATAATTCGAGAACGACTCGATCGGTAGAAACCATATTTGGTATGCGTAATCGGGTGCGTTATTCACGTTTTTGAGTGATCCACTCAATGACCTTGACGTTTCAGAAGTGTCCCTTAAAAATCGAACGTGTTTTTAATCAACCATAATTTTTCTGAGTCTGAGCAAAAGTGTTTTAGACATTGAGTAGCTAGACTAATTGTCAAACTTTTCTGTATCCTGAGAAATGTTGATATGATGAGCGGTTCAATCATAAAAACAGTTTTTCAATTTCATGATTTCATTTCTTCAACCACCTAGCAAGTCAAAAATATCCCATATTGACCATGTTGACTTTGGATTTGTTTCTGCAGTCTGGCAGATTGTCATTTTATTATTCTTGATAACCTCTTTTTGACAAAATTATGTTTTCTAGGTTGCTAAATCGGATCAAGCAAATAGGAAATTCAATGTTCAGTAGTACAATAATCGAAAAATTCCAAGAAAAAACTTAATGAGTTTTTCACAAGGGCCATTTAAAAATATAAAAACAGTTTGGCCAGTTGGAAACTAAATAAGAATAAACAAATCACTTCAGAATAACGATTAATTAGTTTACACCCAAAATTTCATTCAACTATAGTAGAAAATCAAAAATTCCACCATTTTGCTGAAAACAGGAGTTGATCCTCTTCAAGAAATAAAATTAGACCCTTAGCATGACTTCACGGTCATTTTTCAAGGAGTTGGCCACATTTAAAATTCTCATATGTAACTCTTGTCGGGTGTCAATTGGAGAAGAGTAAACTCTAGATTTAAAAGCATCCCAAAAAAGAAGCCGCACGGTGTCGTGTCGGGAAATCGTGCTGGCCAACTTGCAGGGGCATCAGCTTCCCCTTCCGATCCAAAGATTCGCATACTATAAATGTGAGAACTCGCGAATCGCTAAAGTGAAAGGAGGAAATCCACCGCCGTGCATAAACCACATTTCTGCATGCAGTATTACTGAAATATCGTCCAACAAATCCGACAAAGTTTCTTGCAAAACATTCAAATATGCCTCTCCGTTTAATCGATCTGGAATCACTACTGGACCAATAGTGAAATTGTCGCTTACTGACATATATGCGTTAATTTTGATTTTCGACACTGTACACGTGTTTATTGTGAAGTTTAGTGATGCTAGACCTAATAAAAGTGCATTCTTCAGTAAATAGAATTCTCCTACTGAAGTGGAGATCCTGAGTTCTCTTCTCTTGGAGAAATCGGCAGAAAGTTAGGCGATTCTAAGGCTTGTTGGGAGGTAATTCCTGAACTTTCTGAATGTAAGAAGGATGAAATAATTGTTCCTTCAAGACATGATGAATCATTGTTTTAGGAATGACCAACTGCAAACCTAAACGCCACGTGCTCAATTGTGGGTTTTCCTCAACCATGTCCAAAATGTGTTCTTTGCGTTCTACCGTCCCTACTGTTCGTTGTCGTCCTCGATCCAAAGTCCTGGACTTGTAGCAACCATTCTCGCGGAGGCGCCACTCCAGATTTCCAAACGTTTGGTTGTTCAGCACTATGACAGAATCTGTACCCCATAACCATATCAACCATTTCAGAGTTACTGTACATCTCCGTGCCTAATAGTGATTAAAAAATCACCAAAATACCTAGTTAAGAACTTAACGAGCAATGTCTAAAACAGTTTTGCTCAAACGCAGACTGTTGTAAAATTATGGTTGATTAAAAACACGTTCGATATTTTAGGCACACTTGTGAAACGTTAATGTCATTGAGTGTATCACTAAAAAACGCGAATAACGCACCCAATTACGCATACCAAATAAATATGGTTTCTATCGATCGAGTCGTTCTCGAATAATTTGAAACATAAGAAAAAAATCATTGTATTTGGCAACCTCTAGCGGCCAAACGAAGAAACTTTTCATATAGGTAAGTTGGCCTAAATAGACTTATTCCGAGCTGAAGAATTTGTGGATAACGTTGTACACGCAATTCACGGACATCCTGTATAGAGAGATACCTATGAATCTAGAACAATTGTCCTAAAAATGAATAAATTAAAATTTAGTAAGTCATAATTTTTCGATTTCAACAGATACTTTGTTAAAGCTAAGCGGTAGCTTATAACTAGCATTTTGAGGAAAGATATCGATTGACACTCAATTTCAAAGGAAACTGAAATGTCATTTTGATTTTCTCATTTGATTCAATGCTACAGTACTAATCCCTTTTGTGCTTCAAATGTAGTATTGCTAATTTCCTTATTTTGTGAAAATTCATTTTGAATTTGGAAATAATACACTATATTTTATACAATTTTCCACTATTTATCATTTACGTGCACGTCTTGTTTCCAATGTTACTTCATTATCAATTGTTTGTATTGCTAGACTCAGGGGAAGATGAGGTTACTATATATTAAGAGATGGGGATTCATCTCCATCAAATTGTATATAGAGTGTTCTGTATTGTGGGTTTCTTTTTCTAATTTTGTTGATTTGCAAATATTCCACTAAGTTAAACTTCTTTTCCTTCATTATACAAACTGAATCCAGATGAACTGTATGTACTTCTATGGTGAATGCAATTCGATGGGGCTGATTAATATCCAAGACTGAAAACTTCAGTACATTCTTGTTGATGGTTCTATACGGTGTTTTTTGGAAATTGCCAGAAAGTTCAAATTCCTCTAAAGTTCTCCATAATCAATGGAAAAAAACGTTTTTTAAAACATTATTGCCATTAATCGCATCAAAAATATAACCGAAAAAAATTCGGAATTCAGAACCGGATTGAAACATCATCATTTTCAGTGTTCAGGCAGAAATAGCACCCTCTTTGTTGAATTTTCAACACATCTTATTTTTTCTAAGAAAATCACATTCAGAAGATGAATAATTACTGAAAAAATGTTATAGCACACCTACACATTTTTTTATCAGGAGTCAATTTGTCTCAAACCTTTATTTTTCGTCCGGAAATTGAAAGAATATTGCTGGAATCGAGTCAATATTGAAAAGTACCTTTACGATTAAGGTCGGTTAACACCGTACTGACTGAAACGTTGAATTCCTCATTCTCATCAGATTCTACTAGAAAGATTTGGTTTCAAAATATGAATGATTTTCTGAAAATCTTGTTTGGATGCATAAGGAACGTTATCTTCCTGCTATCTTACGAATTCACGAGAAACTTAACATTTTGACGAATTTACATTTATACCGATTTACACTTCGAAAACTGAACATAATGAAATAATAACGACTAGAACGCAGTAAATTGTAGAGAGAAACAGAAGAAAGAGTAAATAATTGTGAGAATTTCTCAAAAAATAATTATTCTCATGTAGAAAATTCAAACCAGTGTGGAAAATAACAATAATCTTCAAATTTCACAATAAATGTTCAATATGTCCTCCGTGAAAATCAACACATTCTGTGGCCCGAATAAAGAGGTGGTTCATAGATTTCCTGATATCGTCAGGTCGATTTCGCACCTCATCGCAAGCTTCACGATTTCTGGCTTCCAATTGCGAATTGATTTCCACCATATAAACAAAATGCCTTGAGTATCCCCACGCAAATTAAACAAGTACCGAACAATTTGTCGCTTTATAGGACACACCAATGTATCCAATGAAAATCGTTGCTGGCAATGTTTTATAGATTTTTCAGCGAAAACATCAAGATGCTGGTGGACTTTGTTCCATAGAAAATTATGGAATTACTCGATATTTCAGTCCGGAACCATAAATCTGTAATGCATCTGTCAGAAGAACTGGTAGGTCTGAATTTATTATTAATGCTTCTCATTCGGTTTTTCGCAGTATTTTTAGGAACTGAAAATGCCGATTCGTTTCTCAAATAACGAATACGCAAATATCAGGTATATTCGTTCACGGGTAGTGTAATGGAAGATCAAACAGCACAACGCCCATTCGCCAGACGTTCTCTTCTATATTCAGATACTGCAGAGAACATGGAAGATTCCCCTCTGTGAAACGAGTGAAATCAATCCACAATGAAGTTGATAATGACACTCCAAAGATTGTCGAAAATGAACCAGTAATAAACATAAGAATGGCGGCCAAAAGAATAAAAGTAACTCAAAACTAGTAAGCCGTACATTGGGAAGAGAGAGATTCTATCTGCACCATCTTCAAAATTCAAAAAGAGAGGAACAGTTTAGAATGAGCAGACCATGCTCTACGAGCTCAATTTTCTACGTGTTTATTAGGTAACAGATGAGCCATCCTCAGAATTATTTTACTTGACGAGGTGCAATTTACTCGTGAAGGAATTATAAATCTGAACAATTTTCATGTGTGTGTTTAGTAGACAAAAGTTGTCAAAACACCAAAGTTGTCAAATTTGTTCCTCATTTTTTTGAGTTCTCAAACCTCTCGATTAATATTCATGGGTATATCTTAGGGATTCAGTTTATATGGTGGAAATTAATTCGCGTCAGCAATTGGAAGCCAGAGCTCGCAAAGCTTGCGATGAGGTGCTAGATCACCCTGACAATTGTTATTTTTTCGAATTTTCTCCGTTAGTAAAATTTTTTCGAATAAGTTTGGCAAGATTTCTGTTTTCTTCAATTTTTTCACAATTACTTCTGTTTCTCTGGATGATTTACTATGTTCCTATTATTTATTGTTTCATAATATTCAGAGTTCAACCAGAATTTCATTTGTCTCGTGAATATAAAGTAACATAAGAATTTGAATTGTGGAGGCCGTTACTTGATGTAGATCAATGATATAAATGAGATAAAAAACACAAGGTTTAACTTTAATCTACACTTTATTTGAAAAAATTCGACGACGTTTTGCTGACACAGCAGCTTTATCAAGAATGAAAAACAGAATGAAGAGTATGGTATTATAAAAAAATCGTAGAACAAGTTGGATGAATAACAGGAAAATCCACACCGTGTATATATATACAGTTAGTATGAAAGGTAATAAAACTTATTAAACAAGTTAAGAAGGGGTGAATAATTCACATCTACCTGTTCATTCAAAAGCTTGTCCGAATGTTTGTATCTATTTATTTCTAATGCTTCTAGGAGATCTAATTTTGAACTTTTGAGTTTATATGTAATATGTCAAAGTTTTTATCGAATGAATGGCTTTCTTTTATTAGGTGGTTTGAATAATTTGAATCAGATTTATTTTTATCGAAGCTACGTTTATGTTCAGATGTTCTTATGCCAAAACTCCTATAGGTCCTACCGATATAAATTTTATCACAAGAACCGCAATTGAGTTTATGGATTCCTGATTTACTTGATTTTTCAACACGAGATTTATTATTTTTAATATGTTTACCTAAGTTATTAGAAGTTTTGAAAGTTATATTAAGATTTTGTTGGACGAGAAAGGATTTAATATTTGTACTTGCAGAACCGCAGAATGTTAAACTGTTGAATATTTTATAGTCTTTATGAATAGGATATACTTCATTTATTGCTTTCTGATACAGTTTTTACGAATGATTACATCTATCATATCCGGATTATATAAATTATTAATGGCTATCTGTTTGATGATGTTTAACTCTTTATTATAATCTTCTACTGATAAAGGTAAATTGAGCAACCTATGTACCATGCTGTTTAAAGCTGCAACTTTGTGTTGTATTCACTCATTAAATTGCATAATAACCCCGTTAGACCAGTCGTATCTTACGTTACAGCCCCAGCCGTGAAATTGTCGCACTACCTTATAGATATCATTAAAAATTATTGTTCATTCAAATTAAAATTTTTTATAAAAAATTCTTTCGAATTGATAAATAAAATAAAAAACGTTAACCTACCACCTAACGCAAAACTTATTTCGTTTGATGTTGAGAATTTATACCCAAGTGTTCCTCCAGGTGATGTCAAAATATTAATCGAAAACATGTTGAATTCGAATCATGTTAACCACATAATGAAATCAGAAATATTGAATCTGTTGGACGTTTGCATTGAACAAAATTATTTTTCTTTCAACAACATCTATTACAGTAGTAAAAATGGTTTGATCATGGGAAATCCTTTGAGTCCACTTTTAGCAGAGATTTTTATGAATAATATTGAACAGAAAATTCATACACATCCACTCATTTCCAAATTTCTTTATTGGTACAGATATGTTGACGACATCTTAGTATGTTTCATTGGAACTACTCGTCAATTAGACTTATTTCTTAATTTCATTAATTCCATCCATTTGAACATTAAATTCACGATAGAAATTGAACAGAACGATTCCATTAATTTTTGGACTTAAAAATCACTAAACAAAATAATAATCATGTTTTTCGGTCTTTCGTAAACCAACACATACAATTATACATAACTACTCATTACATCCAATTCAACACAAAGTTGCAGCTTTAAACAGCATGGTACATAGGTTACTCAATTTACCTTTATCAGTAGAAGATTATAATAAAGAGTTAAACATCATCAAACAGATAGCCATTAATAATTCATATAATCCGGATATGATAGATCTAATCATTCGTAAAAACTGTATCAGAAAGCAATAAATGAAGTATATCCTATTCATAAAGACTATAAAATATTCAACAGTTTAACATTCTGCGGTTCTGCAAATCTTAATATAACTTTCAAAACTTCTAATAACTTAGGTAAACATATTGAAAATAATAAATCTCGTGTTGAAAAATCAAGTAAATCAGGAATCTATAAACTCAATTGCGGTTCTTGTGATAAAATTTATATCGGTGGGGCCCATAGGAGTTTTGGCATAAGAACATCTGAACATAAACGTAGCTTCGATAAAAATAAATCTGATTCAAATTATTCAAACCACCCAATAGAAGAAAACGATTCATTCAATAAAACTTTGACATATTACATATAAAATCAAAAGTTCAAAATTAGATCTCCTAGAAGCATTATAAATAAATAGATACAAACATTCGGACAAGCTTTTGAATGAACAGGTAGATGTGAATTATTCACCCCTACTTAACTTGTTTAATTAGTTTTATTACCTTTCATACTAACTGTACAATGGCTCGGTGTGGATTTTCCTGTTATTCATCCAACTTGTTCTACGATTTGTTTATAATACCATACTCTTCATTCTGTTTTTCATTCTTGATAAAGCTGCTGTGTCAGCGAAACGTCGTCGAATTTTTTTCAAATAAAGTGTAGATTAAAGTTAAACCTTGTGTTTTTTATCTCATTTAACATAAGAATGTTATCTTGATATTTCCTTCGATAAATTTGCTGCCTAGCCCGTGTCGCATTGGCCCGTTTTTGAACTGGAAAGAAAGATAATATTCCTTATGCTTCGACACCTGATCATTATTATTCTATGATGTACCCACGTGAACAATAACTGATCGATTTCTCGATATGTACCTCGGAAATTTGTCCTGTTTATACTTATTCTGTAGACTTGATCAAGAAAAATCGGATAAAATATTTTACTTGGAGCTCTATAATGCAATGAAACATTCTATTCACATGAGTAGGACAAGATAGTCCTTGTCATATCTATTTACATTCCTGATATTACCCCCCTAATTAAGGGTGTTCCATAAAGAATGTGGCCGGTGAATGAAAAAACGATAATTCACTGAGCGGTCCCGTAACTCAATTACAAGAGGGGTCGTGAGTGATACTGTAAGATTGATTAAGTGCGCCACATGATTTAATACACTCAATAAGTAGACTTAACTCAAATCATGAAATAAAAAATCTCACACCTATAGGTGATACCCTGATTTATTTTTATAGACCGTAACACAGGTTTCGTATAAGTGCGCACCGAATATAGCTATGTAGGGTTTACAAGCTCCACAAAATTATGCACTCAATACTCAAGGTAATCAATTTGCAACAAGTTTTAAAGGCGATAATCAGTTTAGTATTTGTAAAAAGTTTAAGGGCGATAAGTTGTTAATTTGAATCAAAATTGAATAATTATAGAAATGTACTGAACTTCAAATAAATACCATGAAATCAAGCCTGCAGTAGGGCTCCTTGTTGTGCTTTTCTATTGAGTAGAAATTGGTTAATAGAGAAAAGAAACGACCTTATTAGAGCTGAGGATTAGTTGGATGGTGCTGGCTGCCTGGAAGTTCCAACAAATTACTTGATAAGACTGATTTGGTAGGTGAAAACTCGGATCACCAACAACTGATCAAGACCTTAGAAATTGAACAGGCCTTTGAATTGAACCAATCCTCCAGAATGGTGGAGCTAGGTCTCCTGAAGGATTTGAGATTGAACCTCCAACATGAAGTACATAGGTCTCTCGCAGGCCTATTGAACTTGAACCTCCAACGTGAATTAAATGGATCTCTTGAAGAACTGTTCAAGTTGAGCCTCCAACGTGAATTAAATGGAATAATAGCTAGTAATTAATGTCGACTGTCGATCTACGGTGAAATATTAGGCATTGAGTAGTTTTTCAACTTTCAACGATGATAAGACAAGTTGAGATTCCAATGTGGAAAAAAATCCCCTGAACAGGGTTATCCTGGCCAAATAGTCACAACAAAACGATAAAGAAAAATATTCTCGGTACTTTAAACCACAATTTTTATACTTCGAGTAAGAAAATCCCAAATTATTTGGCAAACGAACAACACTTTGTCTTAACTCTCAAAGCTTCCACAAATACAAAAAACACTCGAATTTAACAGTCTTTTTACGCAGTTTTCCAGCAACACTTTTCCACCAATAAAATCCCTTCTCACAGCTCTCTACATCTGAACCTCCACATAAAACTCAAAACTCAAAGTCGATCTCTTATCTCACTTGTCACATGCTAAACTCCATCTCGCAATTCC
This sequence comes from Cryptolaemus montrouzieri, assembly GCA_013387265.2. Classification (NCBI taxonomy): domain Eukaryota; kingdom Metazoa; phylum Arthropoda; class Insecta; order Coleoptera; family Coccinellidae; genus Cryptolaemus; species Cryptolaemus montrouzieri. The sequence goes on along the minus strand of JABFTP020000144.1, from coordinate 31,429,475 downwards.
ATAGACAACAGATGTTGTCCAGTTGTTCGTTCAGTGGGCAACACTACACACGGGGTTTGACAGATGATGTTTCAACCTTCACACATGACAAAGAATTTGACGTCTCACTTTTGTTTACTATTCATAATTTTTGTATAGTCGTTCAATTGGAAAGATTGGAAGTATGTTATGAATAAATATCCACATGTAAAGAAGAAATAACATACAGATTTTCCAAGAAGAATAGCAAAAGAGAAATTCACAGTAAGTAGTGATGTGACGCCAAAATGATTTACATGAACCCCGAGAATACATTATAGAATGTGGGGACAACCCAGCAAGACAACTAGAAAGATTTACTTGTACAACAAAACAAGGTGTAGAATAAAGAAAATGAGAGTTTACAGGTGCCTGATATTCAGAGTATTACCCAATTTTTATGATTATAATGATGATTATGGTCGGAGTTGTTTTCCTAACAAATATTACATGAATTGTCGATTATACAGGATTATGGTGAGTACCAATTGATAAAGAATAAAGTTGTTCTTAGTATTACGTTCGCGAAATGATGAAACAGTGCATTAAATAAAAACAGCACGTTACACTGAAAATTATATTAGAAATATATAGCTGATAAAGAGTCTTCCTATATCCCTATCCCTTAATACGTAAATTTAAAGTATTGCATAAGTGTTTATATTATCAAAAGAAGAATTATGAATAAAAACTTTACTTAGGAATTTAAGTATTGACACTGTTGAAAGTGATTTTTATGATTACGCACAATTCGTGCATAAGTTAGCATGCAGGGACATTGTTTGTTTGAAAAGTGTGAATTCAAAATCCATGGAATCGCAAAGAGAGGAGAAAATTATATTGGATGTTTATGTTGCTTTGAGGCATCAAAATGGTTCAACAGTGTTCGAAAATGTCGGAGATAAAATGTCAAGCATATACAAACTTCTTGCGGAACGAAAATCTGAATATTGCCAAGAAAGTTATCTCCAGAGTGATCCCGAACGGTAATTGGTAAGGAGTTCAAGATCAAAATTCGAAGAGCAGTGCATAGTTCTCCTGACAAGCATTCCTACAAAAACTATGAAGTCGTAGTCCATCCGGAAAAGGACAACGAATAATAAATTTATAACAATACCCATATAGGTGGTGACAACGATTTTGTAGGTGGTGGATTACTTACGTTGAAAGCAAACGCACTGTTGTCTCTCACGAGGACATAAATGCCGATGTTTTCAAAGAATATTCTGTATTAATTCTGACAGGATCGGTTATAGGTGTGGATAACTCGAATTACCACGCGCGGCAAGTGGAAATGACTCCAACAAGTTCCGAGCGAAAATCAAGTGGTTGCCAGAATAGGATATCCAATACGAAGAAAGTATGGTTGAAAAATAACTTCTCTCAATTAACAAACTTCACAAGCGATTCAACAAAAACTATAAGATTGACGAAATAGAAAAGGTCCGGGAAGTTGTCAATATCCGTCTTCTTCCTTAACAATGTGAATTTAATCCAATTGGGCGGATTTGTCCATAAGCAAAGGATGAGGTAGCCAGAGTTTGCAGAGTTTAGGCTGAAGGATCCTAAGGTGTTCTTAACAAAGAAATAAATAATATGACAGTCGACAATTGAACTAACTACATGGCCCACTTGATTAAGGGAGAAAATAAAATGTGAGAACTGGATCATCTTATAGACACCACAATATACCCTGTTACAGTGAAGATAGATGCCGAAGATCAAACTGCACAAGGAAAAAACCCTGGCAGGCAAGTTCTTTCCTAGATAAACGTACCTTCAGGTAAATAAGCAAGCGTGTTTAATCACAAACTCATAAAACACGCCTATTTTCATCCGCAATACATAAATTACATAGACCTGATAGATAAACTTTCGACGCTCAACCATTTTATTTCTAAATGAAAACTCTTTTGATGTAAAGAATATGTACTCGAACATTCCAAGGGTTCAAAAAACTAAATCTATAAATATTGCTACAACATAGCATACTTATCTAAATTTTCTTTACTAATAGGATGGAACTAAATCGAAGACGTGCGACAAGTAAAGAAAAGACAAGTGCTCAAAAGGAATTAAAGTTTTACCATATATTATATATATATATATATATATATATATATATATATATATATATATATATATATATATATATATATATATATATATATATATATATATATATATATATATATATCTTTTGAAAAGAGATTTACAAAAATTTGAATAATTGTATTTATAATAAATGCTTATATCTATAATTTTGGTGTTTGTTAGAACAAACACAAGTGTGAGCTCTTGGAATGTAATAGGAGAAGCATACTATCTTGTATATGATTCAATAAACGAGTGAAAAAACTCGTTTGCCTGTCGCTATTACACGAGCAATAGCTTGTCTGTTTATGATGTGTTAGTGTCGTGTGTACATGAAGAGTACCAAAGATTTTTCTGCTTAGCCACTTCATTCTCTTTTGCATTCCATGATTTCCAATAAAAGGGTGAAAGGAAGGTGGTTTGGGGCAGGAATCTGTAGCAATAGAAGAAGAAAAACAGCAGAAAAATATTTCAACAATCAAACTTTTCATATTCCTAAACAAATCTAAGAAAAGATTTCACATAGCAAGCAAGGCCATGAAAGGGACTGAGGAGATAATAAAAAAATACATAACCTGCAATATTTCCACAAATTCCTTCTCTATTTGACCTAAAGGGCCCCGATGGCCAGGTTCAGTCTTTCAAGTAATGCCGATTATGATCTGTAGATGTTTTAGAATCATTATGGACCCAATAATCTGGGTTGACATGATTGTATTTTTCTTATTTTTTCAAACTTGTTCGTATCAAAAGAGAGGCAATTAAATCGTCGCCCTTCAAAAATAGGTGTTATGTGACTACCCTTTCGTATTAACATGATAAGGGTTGAAGTGACTCCACCGAAAGAATATTGAAAAATCGACAGAATATCTTCCTTCTTAAAAGATACTTTTCGCGTCTATATAAATTTTCATTTATTTATGCAGAGAACAATTAACCTGGGTGGAAAGTTCTAGACGCACCATGCACTAAGTAATAAAAATATGACGGCTATTATAGTCAATGCAACCTTGCCTTCTCATCTTTTACGTTCGAGAAACTACTTTTTTCAAACAATCTTGAATATATCAATAGAATATTATTCAAATTAATATTTTTATTGGAACCTGAACATAATTCTGTAATGGGCTCTGAAAAATTAAAATTCATTGTTTCTCACATAAAGTCTACAAAGCCGTATTCAAGTGCAGCTGCTTATTCAAAATTTACACGCTTCATTTGAATTCATCTTAAGTTCCTTACGCGAATATTATGATTCTCATTCAGAATAAAAAGCTTTTTTCAACGAGTCCCGAAACTTCAACTCTCCCTATTTCGCCTAATAGCCTGTTGATTGGCATAAGGCGGTGGAATTTTTCTCGCAATTTCGACTTTTAGATAGCCGTCTTCAATTCAGCATTTATTTCGAACGAGGTTCAAAGTTCATTTCATGCTTTTATGACAACTTCTTCAGAGGTTCAATATACACAGGGAATGTTATATTTCAGCCGTCATTTTTTTTATTTTGGTTGTTTCGTTTCAATTCTGTAGCTCACATATAAATCGACATTTCTCGTTATATAAACGCACACGTGAACTTTTTACAGATATATTCGAGTCGAAAGTATGTGGAATAGTCCAATAATCATGACATAATTTCAAGAGTAGCGACTGTATATGAAAAGTCGTGAAAGACTATAGGTTAATATTGAAATCTTACTTTGTGCTCCTCGTTACGATTCAATTCATCCTCGAATTCATCAATTCGAAAATTTCAACTACTTAAACAATAAATATTATGCTTGTGGTACTTAGACACAAACCACAATTCATATTTCCAATATTACTAATCTTATCTCATAATTTTTTCGCAATATTGTTATTTTCAGTCCTAGTGGGGTAGATTTGAGTATAGATTGGGAAATTTGTGACGAAATATAGTGTAAGCAATGATGACTTTAATCAATTCCGGAAATTTCTCCACTTCACCGCTCAAAATATAAACAACTAACGCTTTCAAATTCGCAAAACAGTGGATTTTCGACTAAAACTTTCAGGAGATGGAATTCACCCTTCTCTGCTCACCCACTCAAAGGAGCGTTTTATCGAGAAAAAATTTAGTTGAGTTATACAGTCTGTTTTAGGTATGGAGTCGTTAGTTAATGAGGGAGATTCCTCATAAAAAACATGAAGAAAATGCGCATGGACATATATTCCTTCGTTCTCGAGATACAGGTAGTTGATGTTGAGGTTTTTCAGGTTTCTGTTGGTAATTATTGCAGCTTTCGAGGAATTCAGTTTCTTCTTTTAGAAAATGTATTTTTTTACTCATAAATTCATTAGATTTGTCCAATAGTTGAGAAAATATACAGGGTGATATTTTATTCATGCTACTTTTGATCCCACCAAAATCATAATAATCTACACCACAGCTATTTTCAAGAGTAGGGGAGCCATTTTACGAGTAAAGTGATAATCAATGACTCTTTCTACCCCTCTGTTGGTAGCGGTTTTGAAGAATCCGTTTCGGCAATAGTTACATAACCTCATTTTTATGCATGTTTTCGAAACGTATCGCAGGCATTTTTGTGATATTTCATTGAGTTCAACGAGATAAAATACAAACTCGTTGCAATCGAGAGCTAATACATGTAAGTATATACTGACATATTAGCATTTTCGTATCATTTCCACAACATTATCTCAAAGCCATTTTTTACTCAGAGGTTTGACTGATGCAACAGTAGCAACCATTCACTATAGGAATAATTAGGAAGCTACGGTGGCCACCGTGGCCACTGTAGCTTCATAATTATTCTGCAAAACGTTCCATGTTTTTTTCATTCCAGAGAGGCCATGCCCCGCCGCAGAAAAACAGACAGAATAATAGGGAAAACCTCTTCTGAAACCATGTGCGACGCACGTCGTGGCGTAGAAAATGGTGTACTGTCAGTTAAAGCTGCTGCCATCCGATACGACTAACCTAACCGAACAACTTTGAGGCGTTACGTCATGAAAGTTGAGGATAAAAGAGACGAACTTGATTGGAACTCACCTATTTCAGAAGGAGCTCCACGATTACAACCAAATTATACAACAAGATATTTTCTTCAGATGAGGAAGAAGTCTTGAGCAATTACTTTCAAACCATGGCAAATCTCCACCATGGTTTGAATTCAAAATTTGCAAGAAAGTTGGCGTATGATTTAGCTTTAGCGAACAGTTAGAAGATTCCTCCCTCGTGGGTAGAAAATGAAACTGCCTGTAGATTATGGTTTAACACTTTCCTCAAGCGACGACAGGAACTCTCCTTTAGATTGGCAGAACCTACGTCATTAAGTCGAGCTATGGGCTTCAACAAGCCGGTTGTAGCACGGTTTTTAAATAACGTTCATGAAATATATGAGAAGTATGAACTGGGACTCCCATCAAGTGTACAACGTAGACGAAATCGGGCTTGCAACAGTCGAAGAAGTGGGGAAAGTTATTGCCAAAAAAAGGTCAGAAACAAGTAGGCCAAATAACATCACGCGAACGAGGAACTTTGGTAACAATGGTGGGATGTATCAACGCGATTGGAAATATTATTATAAATATTTTGATATTTCCTCGAAAAAACTTCAAGGATTATATGATTAAAAATGCGCCCTCCGGAACTGTCGCAGTTGCATCAACCATAGGTTGGATAACGCCAGAACTTTTTATTCAATGGTTTCAACATTTTATTCTTCTTCTTCTTAGGGGTGCCTTATCCGTTCCGGACATTGGCTAACATCATGACAATTTTCACTTTGTTAACTGCTGGTCGAAACAGCTGAGTTGTAGTCATTCCGAACCAATCGCGCAAGTTCTTCATCCACGAGTGACGTCTTCTTCCAGGTCCTCTTTTCGCCTCAAGTTTTCCCTGAAGGATTAATTGTAGTAGTCGATATTTGTCGTGTCGCATTATGTGGCCACGATATTGAAGCTTCCGTTCCTTCAGTGTTTGAACAATTTCCCTCTTCATGCCCATTTTATTTATGATCTCCTCGTTAATAACATGCTGCGTCCATGAAACTTCGAGAATACGTCTGTAGCACCACAACTCAAAAGCGTTCAGTTTATTAATAATTGTCTCATTGACAGTCCACGACTCTGCTCCATACAACAAAACAGAGAAAACATAACACCTGAGCATTCTGATCTTAAGATTGAGTGTTATGTCTCTGGCAATAAACATCTTTTTCATTTTTAAAAATGTCGATCTGGCCTTCTCAGTTCGGCACAATACCTCTCCCTTGTAGTCCCACGAATCATACACAGTCGTTCCCAAATAGCTAAATGTGTGGACCTGCTGTATCCTCTCCCCATTGACAGGGAGATATCCCTGTATGCCTATTCTTTTGGTTACGAACATATATTTTATTTTTGATATATTTAGATTCAGGCCGTATCGTTCTGAGTGTTCTTTAACCCTTTCTACTAGTTGTTGCAGATCTGTTAAGCTACTGGTTATGATAGAAGTATCATCTGCGTAGCGGATGTTCTTTATAGGTAGTCTATTAACTTTTATACCTTGTTGACCTTATAGGGCTTCACGAAAGATTCCCTCCGAGTACAGGTTGAACAGTGTTGGAGACAGAACACATCCCTGTCGTACTCCACGACATATTTCCATTTCCTCCGAGATGTTCACATTATCCAATTTTACTAGCGCACGCTATTCCCAGTACAGATTGGTGATAACTCTTATATCCTTTTCGTCGATATTAGATGTTTTTAATATCTGGATGGGTTTGTCGTGCACGAAACCAAACTGCGTCTCAGAGATATGTTCCTCGCATCTGCCGTATATTCGTCGGTGGATAACCTTCAGAAAGAGATTAGTTATATTCATTAAGCTTATTAGTCGGTAGTCGTCACATTTCCTAGATGTCGTCTTCTTTGGGATGGTCAGGAAAATCGAAATAAGCCATTTTCTGGGAATTTGGCCAGTATCATAGACGTCGTTAAATAGTCCTGTCAAAAGATCCAGGAGTCCGTCATTGTCATCAAAGAGGTTTAACAATTCTATATAGATGTTATCTGGGCCAGGCACTTTCTCACTTTTCATTGTCCTCAGAGTATGTAATACTTCATCACGAGTTATTGATGGTCCGGTGGTTGCTTGTGATGCACGTATTTCAGAACGAGTGTCTCCGAAGAGATTTAATATGTAGTCTTTCCATATTTCTAATTTATCAGCGTCGTCTTGCCTTGCCAACATTGTCCATTAGGGCTGCTGTTTTATATCTGCTTTTTCCCACCATCTGTTTCACTTTTTCGTGTACACCAGCATAGTCGTACTTTTGCTCCAGTTCTTCTATTTCCTGGCAGTTTTGGTTCATCCATTCTTCCTTTGCTTGTCTCATTTTGATTTTAATGTCCTTATTGATATTTTTATATTCTTGTGAGGCTCTATTCTTTACAGTTCTTCTTCTGTCCATCATGTTCTTAATCTCATCTGTCATCCACTCCCTGTCTGGTCGTTTGTCCCTCTGTAAGTACTGCTTGCATGTTAAATCCATTGTTTTGGTTAGGTTTTCCCACTTATCTCCTGGAGTTGTTTCTTGTTCTTCCACTAGTTTTCTCAAGCATGTGCCAATTGTATTCCTGACTTGTTCTCTGATATTTTCATCTCTTAACCTTCTGATGTCAATGCGGTTCTTTGGGAGAGCTTTGTTCAGCTTTTTGAGTTTAATCTGAAATTGAGAAATAACAGGGTTGTGGTATGACGCAATGTCTGCACCAGGATAGGCCTTCGATGATTTTATTGCATTACGAAACCTTTTGTTGATGATGATGAAGTCAATTTGATTTCGTATTATGTTATCGGGTGAATCACTGGGTGCTTTCCAGATGTATAATCTATGTGGTGGCAACCTGAAAAATGTGTTAGTTATTATTAAATTATTCTCTTCGCAAAACTGAACAAGTTGGTCACCCCTTTCATTCCTCTCACCGAGACCAAAGCATCCAACGCTATCTCCATCCTTGCCCTATCCTACTTTCGCGTTCAGGTCTCCTATTATTAATATTGGTTCACGTGTTTTTATAAATTTTAAGAGAACTTCCATTTGGGCGTAAAATTGTTCGATCTCCTGATCATCAGCTTCGAAGGTGGGAGCATAAACCTGAATTATGTTGGTATCTATGGGTTTGGTACTAACCTTGATCATTGTCACTCTGTCTGAATAAGGCACAAAAGTTTACAAACGAATTTATTTGTTTGGACACAACAAAAGCGACCCTGTTTCGGTCTCGATCTGGATTGTCATTGCCTGAGTAATATACTGTGTGGTCATGTATCTGGCAGTAGCCAGAGCTTGGCCAGCGTATCCCGCTAAGTCCCATAATGTCGGTCTTTAGTCGATCCATTTCATAGATGGTATTGTGAAATTTGCCACTCATAAACATACTTCTTACGTTCCATGTACATATTAGCTTCACAGTATGTTTGTTCTTGTTTGCGTCACAGGGGTTTCGCAGATTGACGACCTGGGAGGCCCTGTGTGTTGTACGTAGTTTCCCTCCCCTGCCGGATCTTGGTTTCCAACAACCATGATCAGTACGTACGTCTTTTTCATGTTTCGTTGCTAACATTTTATTAGACATTCCAAACCCACAGCTGAATCACCTGTGTTACTTATCATGGATAGCCATGAAGCGCATATTTCGTTGAAAATTATCAAGTTGGCAAGGGACAATAATGTTATATTATTGACTCTACCTCCGCATACTAGCCACATATTACAACCTCTACAGTGTTTTTTATACTTACAATCAGCTGTGCCAGTCATGGCTGCTGAGCAATCCAGCAAAACTTATTACGATTTATGATATTGCTGAAATTTTGAGTGAGGCATATCCATTGGCATTCACCGCTCGAAACGGTATTTCAGGATTCCGACTCACGGGAATTTTTTCGTTCAATTCGAATATATTTAACGACGATAACTTCATCGCTTCAACGGTAACAGACTTACAAAATATAAATGAACACTGTTTAAACGACGTAAGTTTGAAAGATACGACTGACAATAATAATGTAGTAATTACTGACAATAATAATGATGCTATGATTGTAACAGGAAGACGCAAGTTTAACCCGCTGACATTAAACCATTTCTAAGAGTACCAGCTACTAAGGAGAATAAGAAGTCTCAGAGAAAAAAGAAAAAATCAGAGATTCTGACGAACACTCCAGTTTTAAGAAATCTTGAAGAAGAGGAAAAATTGAAACAAGCAAGGAAATCCAGTCTGAACAGAAATTCAAGTGTTAAAAGACAACTAGACCATACTTTGAAACCTTGCAAAATACAAAAGAAGAAGTAGAAGCTTTCTGGAAGCAGTTCTTCGGCTGATGACAATATCGAGCAGTTGACAGATGTGGATGATATAAATATCTTTCCTGAGTCGGAAAATGAAAATGATTTTCTGATGAATTATTTGTCAACGATAACTACAGACTCGTTTGTGTTGGTCAAGTTTCTGACCAAAAAAACAATTGAATACTATATTGGTCACATAATAGATAAGCAGTGAGGAGTACAACATAACGTTTTTGAGGCGCCTAGGAAGCAATTTCGTATTCCCAGATGTTCCAGACATATCAGCAGTTCTAGCTCATGATATATATATTTGATGCAACCAGAAAAAATTGGAGGTACATCTAGAACTGCTAATCTTTTTTATTTTCCGTTATATTTGTCCGGTATAATGTGAACTGAACTTGTAACATACTTTCTTTAAATAAATGTCATTTTTTCTGATTATTTTCTTAATTGTTTGAGAAGTGGCCATTGTTCCATTCAGATATGGTCACTGTACCATTGGTACAAGGGTACAGTGGCCAGCTTGAGACCTTTTTCGAAACTACTTTTTTAGAACAAATTATTTTTTCGAAATAGATTATCAAGCTATTATGATGCCAAAAGTTTGATTATGCCTATCTATGGCTTCTCATCCTCAGAAAATTTGATACTTTGGATGCTTCATCCATTCATCTAAGGGATGGCCACTGTTCCTATCTATTCAGAAGATCTTCCAATTTCAAATTTTTTATGTCTTTTGAAAGTTTTTCGAAATCGTAACCGTTTTCGAGTAACAAAATGATTTACATCTACTGAAGTAAGATAATCCGTTATTCGAAGGTGAGAGCGGTACTGTTTTCATACTTTTTGCAAGAACTGGGAAAATGTTCAAAATTACCACCATTCATTGTTGGCGGCTGTTCAATGAAGCCAACACGCATACACACATACATCTAAAACACGTGAATGCAATTCTGGTACGGTAGCACGTGTGTATAGATTGAGCCTCTCAGATAGCTCCAACCCAAGTAGTCTAGGAGGTTCAAATCGAGGGATTGTGGAGGCCGAGCTGAAGGACCGCTTCTATAAATCCGTCTATATAGATATCCTTCATTCATATAATTCCTAACTTTCAGTCCAAAGTGCAGGAGAGCACAATGATGCATAAGTCACATTCTTCTTCTAATCGTACACTGCACATCATCTGAAAAATGAACCAGATTGTTCTGCACGAAGTCGGAGTATGCTAAAGATTTCAATCTATCAGAAAAACAGGTGCCAGTAATATGCCATTAAACCAACCAGACGAAATATTGGTAAATAACTTTTCTTGGTTATCATGCCCAATTGTCTCATTAGGATTGTCTGCAGCCCTCACATAATCGTTGTGGAAATTCATTATAGCCTCTCGCGTAAACCCAGCTTCTTCTGTCAACCGAATATTCCAACAAAATATGTCATTTTCAGCACAGCTTTCTAGTACTGAAATGGACTGTACATTTGGAGAAGGTTACACTAGGTTTCGATTCCTGAATTGATCGATCTAACAGACTTCTGCTTTCCATTCGCGAAAAAACTATATTATAATGAACTATAAATGAAACGCTTGCCCTCCTGCGAGGGCAATCAGGACTCGGGATACCCCGAACTCGTAATGGAATCTTCATTGATCCCAAAATTAGAGCACAATTTATACTGGGTGATTCACCAGTGGCGCGGTGCTCTGTAGCTCGTACACTCTTGAGGATTACATTTTTATTCGAACGGTATTCTGTTTAGAAAGTAAAAATCTACTTCAGCAATTTATTTTGAAGTAAACAAGGTGTCTCAATTTTCTATAAAAAAATCTTGGGAGATTTTTTCAGATTGGAAGACCACTTTTTTGTTGAAGATTCAAGAACGTCCTAAACTCTGCTATATTGTCTTTAAGTAATGAGTTTTTTAGGTGAGTAGTTTCGTCACAATATTTTTTTTCCGTAAAAATTCATAGGCTCTCACATCATCGCATGCTCGTTCGGCCAGAAAGGATGAATACTTTTTTCCTTTCGTTCTCTTATTTCCCAAGGATAGCTTTATTGATGAATTGAAATAGTGATCCTCATCTTATACAAGAGTGACTCGAAAAAATTATTGAATATTGTAATTTTAAAAATATCATATCTTGAGTTTTCAAATGGAATATCCTGTATTTTATTATTCTTGTCAAGGAATGAAATATTGTGCCATATTTTCGATGAAATAACCTAACTTCGACCATTTTCGAAATAAAAAAATATAAACTTAAATAATAAAATCAGAGGTTGCGGAAGAAGAGTTTATTAGTACATATCATTATACTTGCTGAGAAATGGAGATATTTTAAGGTAGTCGTGTATGAGATACATAATAGAGTGGTTAGGACTCAATTAAATATGCAAATTAGATGGCCTTGAATCTGTAGCCTCATCTAACAACAATAAAATTAGCTGATGTGGATATTGCGAATCAAAGAAAAATAGAAAAACGCGGAACAATTGCGCTCCTGGTGCTGAATATTTTTGTTTAGAGCATGCTGTTATGGTATATTCTGACTGCTTTTCAATCTTTAATAGTTAACTGAATTCATTTTACAATGGTCTCAAAATATGTGATTTTTGAGAATTAAAATATATTTTATGATTGTTTTGAGAATAAAAAGTTCTATGTTTGTTTTTCCTAGCTATAATATAAAAAAGTGACCTTTTAGGCTGTTGTGGAAAGACTGATAGTCATTGAAGTAATGAATAGTTATGCTAACAATTGATATTTTATGTTTTATCACATAAAAATGTTACGATCTGTCACACCATGCGCGGGTATAGGTGTTAATTCTTTTGGCGCAAGTATAGGAAGGTTAATAAACACCTACTTTGATTCCAAAGAAGAATCTTGCTATGAGAAAGACATAGTAACATTAGAGAAGAGTTAAAATGATTTTATCTTCACAATAGATTACATAGAGGAACAAATAAGAATTTTGAGGGAACAATTAATTTTCATTGGATAGTCCCAGAATTATTTGACCCAGGTATGAAAACTAATGCAAAGAAAGGAGCAGAGTCTACCAGAAGAAAATTTAGATCACCTGTCATATTGGTTGGGCTGAGACCTTTTGAATAAAAGTATTGTATAACATAACGATGAACAATTTATTCCGTTCTTAAAAATTCCCTGAGAACGTTAGCTACTAATATCTGCCAAGCAAATATTAAACAACATAATCTCTAGGTCAGGCTAGGTACTTCTGGAAACGCCCCCGTATTTACATGTGGGCATGCGAACTGAAATTAAAATATAAAATATAGGCAACGGTTACGCGTTTCGTTGTCAATATTATTCCATGAATATATGTCAAACGTGTATTCTGAAACTGTGTTGATTTATCGTTATGAAAACACTGTCAAACAAGATCAATGTTTACTCATTCAGAGTCTATGTAGGGCGATTTTTGAAATCAAATGGGTGGTTGAAAATAAACCGTAGGAAGAACAGAACCTAACACATTTGAATTGTCTTGCTTTCACATATTTTATGCCTAAATCGAGCATAGTATATTTCATATGAAACTAGCATCTTCGACAAAGATGGTGAAAAACAACATTAGTTTTAGCGCCTTATGAATTCATGCGTAACCAATGTTTTATTTTCAACAAATTTAGTCAGGAGGAAGAAATCACGGTTTTACATAAATAGTCCAGAAGAGAATGAGAGCCACCCTTTCTATATGATTTCGAGTAAGATTAATTCAAAAGTTTGATATTTCCATAAAATTTGTGATCAATTCTTGCATGCTAGAACAAATGGGAAAATTAAATTATAATTTCATTGTTGATATTAATATGGGAGTCCCGCTAACCACTTGGTGAAACATTTTCATTAATAATTCAACAATTGAGGAAAAAACAGTACGTTAGAGTTTCATAAAATATAATGAATAAAATTATGTTTTGTCATTTGTTTTGGGGTTTAATTTTATTTACAAAACTGAGAGGAAATTGAAATATTACAATGTCATTTATAAAGAAATATATGAGAGAAGTGGGGACAAACGGAAATTTTCGCAAATACAGAATTAGCGCTCAACTAGAACGATAGAATTATGAAAAATTAACCTATGTATCTTAAAAGTAATACTTACCGAAAGGAGGTCGTTTCTCAAACTAGAAAGAATATCTTAGAAAATCATTTGGTCATATAGAAAACCGATAAAGGCAAGAGTTTGAGCAAATCTGTTTATAAGAACGAAACCAAAAAACTATTAGATGCAACAGAACTGAGTGAAGTTAAAGTCGATGCGACAGTAAAATTTCAAGAATATTTTAGACAAGCCACTAAAAACTGTCCGAATGTGCTGAAAAAATAAAATTTCTCTAACGGTGATGAACCCTAGAATTGCTTGACGTTATGTTTTGCTGAAAATGCATAAGGAAGGTTGTCCAATGAGGCGATTCGTTTCGTAAACTAATACACCGACCTAAAAAATCCCTAAGCATCTCGACAGAATGACACTCAAAACTATTATCAACAACTAGTTACTCAAAACTTCAACTTTGAGCCATCAAATCTGTATAGAAACGATGTTGCTTTCTTCTTTTTCTCCTCTTTTGAGTGCAATCTTGCCAATCTTCAAAATAAATATTTTTCTTCATGCGATATTTTGATTGAAAACTTTCTTTATTGAACAAAATATAATATAAACAAAGTGATTTACTTTTGCCTGATTTCCATAATATTTATTCTCGATACTCACGACCGGTTACTCAAATTGAGATTATGTATAGTTAGCACATTCTTTCTCACAACTATTAGCTCTAGATACTTGAAAATGACGTAATTATCGGAATCGATCATGTGTATCAAAATGAACGTCGTGAAATCTATCAAAATTCTATCGTATTTATATTGAAATGAATTTTCATAAAATAAATCCATCAACAATACCATAAATGATGAAAAAGATATGTTAATAAAATATTTTGTGTTTGGAAAAGTGACGATAGGCAACTAAATCTTTTTTTGAAATTCTTGAATTCATTCTACGGTACGATCCAATTCACTCTTGAAATTGAAAATATGCAAAAACACTTAATTTCATAGATATTGATATTAGGAACATATATAATCATATTCAAATTGACGTTTAACGAAAACCGTCGTTTACTAAAACATAATTTTCTATCCGGATAAGAACAAAATGGTTGCGTTTCATATATTCGTGTATTTACTACTCAATTCTCCCCCTACACGAGAAAATTCTGAAGACAAAATGAGGATTTTGAAGACATTAGCGTCAAATAACAGGTAAGACAAAAACATCATACACAAATTGGTATCTTAAAAATAACGCAAATTATAATTATCCTCGATTCCACGAAACAATAAAATATCGCATAATCAAGCACTAAATTATGCCATATAGTATATACTGAAACAGAATAAAATATATATATATAATCTATTTTCACTTTTGGTCAATAACAAAGAACGACTCGATACAGGTAAAAAAGTGGTATATGTAAATTATATTGTAATCATTGTTCTGCTTTTTAGGTAGGTCAAACGGGTCATTTTATCAATAATAGAGTAGAAGAGGATGATACAGTAATAGTTCTTAATGAATTAACGACTGGATTTCCAGAACACTGTTTAAACGAAAATCATTTTTAGATTCAAAAACCCAAATTTTATATTCAGGTAACAAAAGCAAGAGATTTTCATTGAAATTCTATTCCTTAGATATAAATGACATTGTAATATTTTAATATCTTCTTAGTTTTTGAAAATCGGATAAAACAAAAAGATAATAGAAGATAAGATATTTATTCAGTCCAGTGATCCGAATATGGATATAAGACACGTCAAGACAAAATAGGAAAGAAACACTCTTTTCCAACAATAGTTGATACATGTTTGAAATCAAAATGATATAGTAAACAATCTAAACTATTCAGACAAATTTTTAAATTGGAAACTTGGCACAACAATATCTTAAAAATGGAAAATATCGAACACGTGACAGTCCCTCAAGAAAAATATTCAAGAAACTCATCGGCAGAGTAGAAAGCATTTCTAACCAGTATCTCTCTTACATCGATCAAAAATTCTCTTATACTCTTAAGTTTCATAGTTTTTGGTAATACGTTGTACAAAAGTGTACCCTGATAGTGAGGATTTGATTCGAAGAGAGAAAGTCTATGCTGCTGGTATTGCAGAGTTGTTGATCCATGCCTTGTGTGGTTAGTATGATGATCGTCTAGTGTAGCAAAATCTGATATATTATGTTCAACATACTTCAGCGTCTCTAGAATATATAAGGAAGGTAGTGTCAAAATAGACTCCTGCTTGAACTGTCTCGACATGTTTCTCTGTAATCTAGGAAAAGCGAGCATCTCACCACTCCTTACTGCATTATGAAAACCCTTTCCGCCGCAGACGAGTTTCCTCAAACAATAACCTCAGAAGTGACTCAACTTTGGAGTTATAAAAATGCCGTGCTGTAGATCTACTCTTTATATAAGAAAGTTTCTTTATAGCAAAACGGTAGGATGAACTTTTTCCTACCAATATCTTCGACATGTGTTTTCCAATTCAGTGAAAAACCTATGTGCAAACCAAGCAGCTTGACATTAGTCACTTGGTGTATACTTTTTTTTGTTGAGCTTAATAAGTTGACTTTTGTTGTATTTATGCGCAGAAGCCTCAAACTGCAGCGAATGTGTCTTTTCTTGATTGAGACTGAGATCATTAGAAGCAAAATAATCATTGATCACTTCCAAATTTGCACTCAAAACAGATACCACCACCAAAAAACATATGTCAAACATATTTTTCATTTATTGTATTTTGAGTATCTTAAGCCCTGTGTTTTTCTCCAATTGTGTAATTATTTTAGAATATCATATGGGTGTCAGAATGAGGGCAAATATGTTTAGTATTCCATATTCCAACATAAGTTTAATTACGGTTATTATAGACCTTGTCGACGATGACTTTAGTGGAGAGATCTGAGAAAAAATTTTATTTTGACGAAGTTAAAATCTTTAAAAATTCCCCCTGAATTTCACACTAACTTTCTGCCCCCAATGGGTAAAAATACATGAAGACAGTTATATTCAATTTTCTCTTTTTTTCTTCTATTCCCCCGATACGTAAGGGAATTCCTTTACGTCTGATTAATAAACTATGACAAGGAGTCAAGTCACAAATCTTCACTGTTCCTTTGGGATGAAGTGTTCATATATTTTCACAGCGATCCTTGGCCACGTGAGATATGAACCAGACGGTTTCATTAATCTACTGAAATATGGCGAGGGATGAAAGAAGTCCTTACTGCCTCAAAGAATCGTTAACGAAAGAGTTAGAAGGCTGCAATGCGAATTCTCGAGTTGGAAGTACAAGAAAAACGAACAAGTCTACGGATAAGTTGGAGCTAGAGATGATCAAGAAGCCTTTGATTAATTATCGAAAATTGTCAATATTTTTGAAGAATTTAGAAACTGTAACGATTTATATGTTGTCGAACCTATTTTGTAAAAGACAAAATTAGAGAGTACTAACATTTCTATGTTGGTGTACTTTAAGCGCATGCATATCTGCTGACTTAGGTAAACTGCCGATTTACAGGTGCCAGGAAAAAGAGGTAAGTAAAACAGGACCCACTTGAATCAAATCTGAACGCTGATTTTTAAGTATGTTTATTTTGGAGTATTATAAAAAGTAATACTCAACACTGCCAGATACTTTGTCACATTCAATTTTCAAAACTGAGCTTACTTCCCATCATCGCATCTCTGATAAACCATTTTTCAACTTTAGGAATTATTGAGTAGAAAATAGACTAAATAAATCAACTAATTAGAAGGCAGATGGATTCCATTCTCTGATATTTATTGAATTGCTGCCGTTTCTAGAATAAAATTTTTTTTGATGTGCACTGAGCACCATTTGTTGGTGAATAAAATCGGAATTATACATCTTATTTTTGAGATCTTTTCAGATGGACTATAAAATTGCATGTAGTTTGTTAAAATTTTGCTGACAGGATTTTTGATACCTTTTCTTCTAAGTTAACTTTTTACTCTTTAAATTAACAATCACCAAATATTTTGTTCTGTCTAGATAGAGATTTGTTCCTGTAAATTTAGCTGAAATATTTCCATTTATACACTGTGACAAAAAAGTATCCGGAAAAATTTAATAAAACGCAAAAATCTTGATCTACTTCCATATTCATTGCATCTTCATCAAAATATGCTTCATTTGAAGCGATACACATATGCCAACGTTTTTTCCAATCATCGAAACATTTTTTGAAGGCGCTTTCATGGATGGCCTTCACCTCCTTCAGCGAATTTTTTTTTATGACGTCTATGGAATCAAATCTGGTTCCCCGAGCGGCAATTTAAGTTTGGAGAAAAGAAAAGACACACAAAGCTAGATCAGGCGATTCAGGCGGCTGCTCGATGGTATTTATCTAGTGTTTCGTCCTCAAAATCGTTAAGAATCAATAAATGATTGCTTTACCACAAATCCGGCCAATTACGGCAAATATTTTCACGCAAACGTCTCAAAACGGTTAAATAGATGTCCTTATTGATCGTTTGACCTTGCGAAACGAATTCATGACTAACCACATTGCGAATATCGAAGAAAGCAATCAGCACCGTCTTGATTTTCGAACGACGTTGGCCAGGTTTTTTCGGTTTTGGCCCATTTTTTCCCACCCATTCCGATGATTGTTGGCGCGTTAGTGTGTCCTATTCACAGAACCATGTGTTGTCACCAGTTATAATCCGTCACATGAACGTGGGATCACGATCCAGCATGTATGCAGCTACCTGCATCCGGTACTGTTTTTTAAGAAAATTCAGACCTATCGGAACGCGCCGAGTGGCGAAGCGCCGCATGCCCAATTGGTTCACCTTAATCAAACGAGCGGTTCTACGAGAGATGTTGAGATCACGATCTATATCTGTAACACTGGCATAATGATTTTCGAGCACCATTTCCTTGATGCTTTGGACGTTATCGTCGATTGAAGAGGTCGAAGATCGTCCGGAATGAGGTAAACCCTCGACGATCTTCTGACCGTCTTTGAAGGCTTTGTACCACTCGAACACTCAGGTTTTCGATAAAACGGAGTCTCCTTAAGCCTTTATAAAGCATTCGCAACGATTCAGCACACGGAATTTCGTTCAAACCACAAAATTTGAGACAAACTATTCGTTTAATATTTTTTTCCATTGTAAAATTCGCAGAGTACTACTTAGCTCGACTGGTTTAAATATCTGTCGTAAACAAACTAGTTGACAGATCCCGGTCTTGTTTGCCACAGTAATTAAAGACAGTCCTAACAACATATAGAAAGTTAAAATATTCAAAAATACTCAACGCGGGCAATTTGAATGATAATTTCTGGATACTTTTTGTCACAGAATATAATCAATTATTAAGTAATTCGAACAGGATTTTATGCTTATCGTTTAAACTGTGAGTCTGATATAAGGTTATATACGGCGATTTCCATTCATGTACTCAATTAATACTTTATAGACTGATTCCACTTTCATATAATATTCTGTTTACAAAAGATTACCACCGACAGCCACATTGAATAAATATTTCGTGTGAAGTAAATTTCCTGGTACTTTTCCTTCATTTTTTTTAATCTATTTCACAAAATACTACTAGGAAGTAAATCAAATCCCTTGGCTTCCTATACAAATTTCTCCACTTAGCGTTAAACCTACCCTATTCTCCAAAGTTGTCTTTATGCTAGCTGAGGCCTCCCTAGTAGTGTATCTTCGATTTTGTGGAAATGGTAGCCCAGTCTATTTAAGGGTAAATAGAAAGGTGACAACTTGCCATCGGCCGAGACTTCCGCCAGATGTATTTAATCTTCTAGAATACTTGTTTAGCATTACTTTTATTCTCACGCTTAATTTCTGCAAGTTTTATTTGGGGTCTATGTCATGAGCCAGACAAATCATAAGGGCCAAATATCCTCGAAGAGAATTTTTACTGTGAGCTCGAACGCGAGAATAATATTAGGAATTTCAGAGCAAGTGAAATACTTTTGTTAGTCATCGCTTGCCATCTGTGGCGATCTAGCGATTTTTCACATTTAATTCTTAACGAATAACAGACTTTTCCAAAAATTTCATATAAAACTAGCAACAGAAATATTGCTGTTATCGACGTTATCAACCTGATTCTACTCGAGTTTACTAGAGCTTCAGTGTTCGAGAACAGCCTACGAAAGTAAGGCTGTAACCGCAGCATGATATCGTGTGTCTCATATAATTGCACAAAGCCTTATGAAGACGAGAAACGTATGAAATAGGTGTTTTTAGGAGTTGCAGATTCATTATTTGACAACTCTGAAAAAAATCATTTCAGCTCTAGCATTTATGCACTTTTTGCTAACACAGTGCTGAGACAGGTAAAATTAATGAGCACTGAAATTTTTTAACAATTATGAACAGTTTTCGGTAATCTATTATTTATTTTTCAACTGTACAACTGGATGAGTAGTCAAATATAATTGATACCTTCCATCCTGTACGACAGGATGGTTTTTAGTGTTTTTGATATCAAACAATAACATTCAGGTTTATTCCATGACAAAAAGGGCATATTACTGAACAGGAATCGTTTTCGCATTTGAAATATGTTATATTTTCTGAGAAAATTGCCTAACCTAACCTAACCCAAAATGGTAGTCCTGAAAGCTGATGACGGTCAGCTATGGTGAGTTGTAATAACGGTCTGGTGGCGTTATACTGTAAAGATAAATGTTTACTGCAATTTCCCTGTTGACGCTGCATTATCTATCACCAAGTTTTATGACATTTGAAGTAAAAGTTATGAAGTTTCGGAGAAGATTATTCAAAGTTTTAGACTATGAAATTGATTGGTAGTATGGGGGGCTACATCTTCACTCAGAAATCCGCAGGTTGAGTAGGGAATAAGTGCTGAAACGTTTCAATTATGTCCCATCTGTCATACTCAAATTTTTCAATTAATGAATTGATTACGGAAGTGGAAAATTCAATCTTGCTAAAAGATTTTAAATTTCTTGTGGACATTATAGAAAAACTTAATGAACTTTTTGAATTCGAAGCTTCATGGGATATACAGAACTGTTGAAATGATTTCTTATATAAAATCATTCATGAAAAAGGTTAAGTTTTGGGGACAAAACTCAAAAAAAATCTTGAAAGATAACTTCCAAAATCGATTTAGGGATTTCAACGAGATGGCGTCGTAATTTGTTGTTTCACTTTTCATGGAAAGCAATATTCAACTGTTTGTAACATCGCTGAGACAAATGGAATTTTAAAATAACATTCCGATGATTGTTGGCGCGTTAGTGTGTCCTATTCACAGAACCATGTGTCGTCACCAGTTATGATCCGTCACATGAACGTGGGATCAGAATTCACACGATCCAGCATGTATGCAGCTACCTGCATCCGGTACTGTTTTTGAAGAAAATTCAGCCCTATCGGAACGAGCCGAGTGGCGAAGCGCCGCATGCCCAATTGGTTCACCTAAATCAAACGAACGGTTCTACGAGAGATGTTGAGATCACGATCTATATCTGTAACACTGGCATAATGATTTTCGAGCACCATTTCCTTGACGCTTTGGACGTTATCGTCGATTGAAGAGGTCGAAGATCGTCTGGAATGAGGTAAACCCTGGACGATCTTCTGACCGTCTTTAAAGGCGTTGTACCACTCGAACACTCAGGTTTTCGATGAAACAGAGTCTCCTTAAGCCTTTATAAAGCATTCGCAACGATTCAGCACACGGAATTTCGTTCAAACCACAAAATTTGAAACAAACTATTCGTTTAATATTCTTTTCCATTGTAAAATTCGCAGAGTACTACTGAGCTCGACTGGTTTAAATATCTGTCGTAAACAAACTAGTTGACAGATCCCGGTCTTGTTTGCCACAGTAATTAAAGACAGTCCTAACAACATATATAAACTTAAAATATTCAAAAATATTCAAAAATACTCAACGCGGGCAATTTGAATGATAATTTCTGGATACTTTTTGTCACAGAATATAATCAATTATTAAGTAATTCGAACAGGATTTTATGCTTATCGTTTAAACTATGAGTCTGATATAAGGTTATATACGGCGATTTCCATTCAAGTACTCTATTTTTACTTTAAAGGCTGATACCACTTTCATATAATATTCTGTTTACAAAAGGTCTTCATGCTAGCTGAGGCCTCCCTAGTAGTGTATCTTCGATTTTGTGGAAATGGTAGCCCAGTCTATTTAAGGGAAAATAGAAAGGTGACAACTTGCCATCGGCCGAGACTTTCGCCAGATGTATTTACTCTTCTAGAAAACTAATTTAACATTATTTTTATTCTCACGCTCAATTTCTGCATGTTTTATTTGGGGTCTATGTCATGAGCCAGACAAATCATAAGGGCCAAATATCCTCGAAGAGAATTTTTACTGTGAGCTCGAACGCGAGAATAATATTAGGAATTTCAGAGCAAGTGAAATACTTTTGTCAGTCATCGCTTGCCATCTGTGGCGATCTAGCGATTTTTCACATTTACTTTTTAACGAATAACAGACTTTTCCAAAAATTTCATATAAAACTAGCAACAGAAATATTGCTGTTATCGACGTTATCAACCTGAATCTACTCGAGTTTACTAGAGCATCAGTGTTCGAGAACAGCCTACGAAAGTAAGGCTATAACCGCAGCATGATATCGTGTGTCTCATATAATTGCACAAAGCCTTATGAAGACGAGAAACGTATGAAATAGGTGTTTTTAGGAGTTGCAGATTCATAATTTGACAACTCTGAAAAAATCATTTCAGCTGTAACATTTATGTACTTTTTTCTAACACAGTGCTGAGACAGGTAAAATTAATGAGCACTAAAACTTTTTAACAATTATGAAAAGATTTCGATAATCTATTATTTATTTTTCAACTGTCCAATTGGATGAGTAGTCAAATATAATTGCTACCTTCCATCCTGTACGACAGGATGTTTCTCAGTGTTCTTGAGATCAAACAATAACATTGAGGTTTATTCCATGACAAAAAGGGCATATTACTGAACAGGAATCGTTTTCGCATTTGAAATATGTTATATTTTCTGAGAAAATTGCCTAACGTAACCTAACCCAAAATGGTAGTCCTGAAAGCTGATGACGGTCAGCTACGGTGAGTTTTAATAACGGTCTGGTGGCGTTATACTGTAAAGATAAATGTTTACTGTAATTTCCCTCTTGACACTGCATTATCTATCACCAAGTTTTATGACATTTGAAGTAAAAGTTATGAAGTTTCGGAGAAGATTATTCAAAGTTTTAGATTACGAAATTGATTGGTAATATGGGGGGGCTACATATTCACTCAGAAATCCGCAGGTTGAGTAAGGAATAAGTGCTGAAACGTTTTAATTATGTCCCATCTGTCATACTCAAATTTTTCAATTAATGAATTGATTACGGAAGTGGAAAATTCAATCTTGTTAAAAGATTTTAAATTTCTTGTGAACATTGTAGAACAACTTAATGAACTTTTTAAGTTCGAAGCTTCATGGGATATACAGAACTGTTGAAATGATTTTTTATATAAAAGCATTCATGAAAAAGGTTAAGTTTTTGGGACAAAACTCAAAAAAATCTTGAAAGATAACTTCCAAAATCGATTTAGGGATTCCAACAAGATGGCGTCATAATTTGTTGTTTCACTTTTCATGGAAAGCAATATTCAACTGTTTGTAACATCGCTGAGACAAATGGAATTTCAAAATAACATAGCTTCAAAATCGTTAGTCTCAAGTAAAAAATGTATATGGTCTATAGAAAGTAAAGACCAATGTTGTGTCATCTTGAATTCAAAAGCGTTATTTCCTTCAACGAATCTGAACGAATCTTATTTCACCAATATGAAGTTTATTAGAAAACGCAAGTCAATCGACTAACAGACTATAACATTTGAAAAATTGTAATCGAATGGTTGAATCAAACTATACTCCAAACATAAAAAAATATCGATAAATGTACCTGCCAACTTTCTCATAGAACATGGATTTTCTACCTGAAAAAGTTATGTTTAAAATGGCATGAATTTTTTTTGCTATTTTGTTCAATTTCATTGAATCGTATGTGACATGACATGGTGGTGACATGTGGTTACATAAAAACTATGTTTATAATTCGAACACCTAAAATTCGTGATTATAGATTTAGTTATGTTGTATGTATTAATAAGTTTAGTTTTTCTGTTTTATTGTTGGTATGTATTATTAGTTAATTAGAGAAATGAATATATGTATGAAGTCGAAAGCAACTGAGCATTGTTTCTTTTGAGTTGGCTTACGGTGCTTACGACTACGTAGCTTTCTCTTTATATCAAAATTATCAATGTAGCTCGGCACTTTTAAAAACCTGGCGACTACTGATCTATGTGAACTGATTTCCCCTCTTAAAATCAGGTTACTTTGTTTGTGTATAACATACAGTATTGAAGCTATGACAGTAACGAGATATGTATACCAGTATGTATTCATTACTAGAAGTATCAATACTCTTTACAGGAGAACTATCCCTGCTCGATACTTTTTAATCAATGCGTATAATGCGAACGTTTTGTATAATAATACTGTTACTATATCGTTTTATCAGTTGCATAACTTGAATACTTTTAATGGCTTTTAAAGAGAACAAGAAGGAATGCTTTAAATAACGTAATAATACAAAATAACCAAAACTGAAAATAATAAGATACGACGTTATTCTCGATCTTCTCCTCTTCTCAAAGATTACGAAAGATCCCTTCGACAAGAAGTCACACGGCTGAAGTACACCATTCAGCTCGATCAAGTTCGATCATCAGATTTTACAAAAGAATTGAAGATTATACGCTTTGAGAAGGCTTTTGTTGATATTTTCATTCACCACGAGGCAACGGATCAGATGGAACTATTTGTTGTCGAAAAAAAGGTTTTTATTCTATTTAGACAGTCATTCTCCCACCGTAAGTAATAAGTAGTATCTGGTGTAGACGATAATGTATCATGTCCAGAACATGAAAAGAATTTACAAAAACACTCTCTCGAGGCGATACGGAAGTAAAGAAACTGAGCAAGCCCTCAAAAGTGCGAAGGAGCATCAAAAAAGGCTGTTCGCTACTCCTAAAGAGATATAGGAGGCCGGGGATAACATCCAGAAAACAACAAATAAAGGTGTCGGTTTTACAGAGGACTCCTATGAATCGAATCAAAGTTATTTTTCAAGCATTTATCTGATCAGGGCCAGGCGTGAAGAGAAAGAAAGTAGATGAAATAATCCATACATATTCCAGACCTACTAAACACAGGGGAGGTATTGAATAAGTTAGACGATAGCGAGAAAGGCTGCAGGACCTGACACAGAGTCCCATAGGAAGCCCCTAAATGGCTGTAGGAAGGGATCCAGAACAGCTGAGAAACATGTTGCACCAGTACTGAAACACCCTGGAAATGCCGCCACCCCCTTGAAGGTAGCACGTATGATGTTGATAACTAAGGTGACAAGCAATCCGGGGGATATTTCAGCCTGAAGGCCCATATGCCCCATGAGCACGGTTGGCTAATTGTACATAATTGAGGACATTATGGCCTTCGTAAAGAATAACAAAACCAGATTCTCAATATTCATTCTGATAGATTCCTTCCTAACATGGAAAGGTGGCCCAGCATATTAGGCACGATGTAGGACAAGTTGGTGACGCATTACATTATTAAGATCATTCAGGCGTATTTCAAGGATAATATATTTGATAACGGAGGAATAACTCACAGAAGTTCGTGCTGGCTTGAACCCAATGAAATATTATTTAAGATGTGGTCCTACGCCTTTATCCAGTAGACAATGTGGCGAACGCGACGACCTGGTGCTCCTGGTGGTTGCGGAGAACTAGGATAGTCTACACAGCAAAGTGGATTTGGCTTGTTTACACGTGAGAGAAATTATAACGGCGATTATACTAAAAGTGGCTGTTAATAGTACCGAGGTTGGTGTACTGAAAGGGCCATATTCCAATATATGCTCATGGGGACAGAAGTTCGTTGTTACAAAATGTGTTAAATACCAGGGAGTCATGCATGATATGAATCTGGAAATAGGTAAACGAGTGGGGTAAACGGCCAAACATATGAAGAATAAGATATGGCAATGATACTGCCGAATACTAGGGTTAGACAGGAAACTTCCATGTTGCTTAGCTCATAGCATGAAAATTTTATGAGGTTTGAACTTGGGAGGCTTTTACTTGGTAAAATTCCATTATTAATAATAAAAAACAAGTAGTGTGTTTTAAGGAATTTTACTTAATAATTGCGATTCGTAACGCGTTTCACTACACCGTAGCTTCTTCAGACGAATGAATATACAGAAAAATATAAATGAGAATATAACTATAAATGTTCTTGAGTAATTAAAAGCTTATTGGGTTGCTTCTTCTTAAGTGGTTATTTATGACAGGTATATCCAATAAAATTAAGGAATAGATTGCTACCCGAAAAGTTTCAATAGAGGTGAAGGGCTTAAATCCACTCGTTCATTGATGAGTCTAGCTGAGTGTTTGTATTTATTGATTTCTAAAGTTTCCCAAAGATCTACCTTCCAATATTTATTATCTGTATGCAAAATTTCAAACTGTGAGTCGAAAGAATGATTATTTTCTAAGAGATGATTCGCGTAATTTGAATCTGATTTTTATTTGAAAAACTGCGTTTATGTTCCGATATTGTAATATTAAAATTTCTATGTGTTCTACCAATGTAGAAATTATCACAGTCATTACAATTCAATCGATAAACACCTGATTTATTGTTTTTACCTGGTTTGGTTTTATTGTTTTAACCTGGTTTGGTTTTTATTTTTCAAATAATATAATAATTTAGGCAAATATATAAAAATAATAAAACCAAACCAGGTAAAAACAATAAATCAGGTGTTTATCGATTGAATTGCAATGACTGTGATAATTTCTACATTGGTAGAACACATAGAAATTTTAATATTAGAATATCGGAACATAAACGCAGTTTTTCAAATAAAAATCAGATTCAAATTACGCGAATCATCTCTTAGAAAATAATCATTCATTCGACCCACAGTTTGAAATTTTGCATACAGATAATAAATATTGGAAGGTAGATCTTTGGGAAACTTTAGAAATCCATAAATACAAACACTCGGGTAGACTCATCAATGAACAAGTCGATTTAAGCCCTTCACCTCTATTGAATCTTTTCGGGGAGCAATCTATTCCTTAATTTTATTGGATATACCTGTCATAAATAAGCACTTAAGAAGAAGCAACCCAATAAGCTTTTAATTACTCAAGAACATTTATAGTTATATTCTCATTTATATTTTTCTGTATATTCATTCGTCTGAAGAAGCTACGGTGTAGTGAAACGCGTTACGAATCGCAATTATTAAGTAAAATTCCTTAAAACACAGTACTTGTTTTTTAATTTTATGAGGAACTATACCAAATGTGCTGCGCATGTACACCAGTATCAGCAGAATTGGTGCAGATAATATCGGCTGGTCTATTTTTCGGAGGATAGGGGGATACAACAGCAGCGTGCGGCTCAATCCCGGAGTAAAAAGAAGGTCTGTAAGAGAATACTGTATCCCACCAAAAACATTCTGTAGAAAACTAGTCCCGATAGAGCTGCTTGTTTATCTCTAAAAAGAAATGAAATCTAGACAAAGTCGTGCCGAGTCTAAGGTTCCTCATTGTGATTTCTTTATTATTATAGTTAATGTTGTGTGACTTGGCCGTTGAACACTCTTTATACGTTAGTGGGTAGGTACAAGTCAATTTTGTTTACACGTAATGTTATATCTGTTGTAAGTACCTATGTTTGCTTAACGAGATAATAGCCCATACTGGTATTGGTAATTAGACGCAAGTGTCTTATTTTAGGCTGTTGTTGATTGTGCAATACATGTATTCAGCATTGATAATGCTGACTTCTGCTCTCTTTTTTCTGGAGAGTCGAATCGGCCACCGATCTAACATAAAATAGACGTACAGACGGACTTCTTTCAATGATTAAAAGTCCGTCTGTACTGGAAATATTTTTATACTGTTTGTTTCAGGCTCGCCTAAACATAAGTGTTATTGAAATACGCAGTTTTATCAAGCCTACAACTAGTTGTTCAATCAACGTTTTCCAAGTGGCAATTTTCTATCGTCAATAGGTAGCGGTTCTGGGGACAGATACAATGGTGTCATGGAGCATCTGGTTTTGTACCCTTGTGTACCTTTCAACGGCCAAGCTACACAACATTAACTAAAATAAAGAAGAAATCGAAGTAATGAACCTTAGACTTGGCAGGACTCTGTCTAGATGTTATTACTTTTTGGAGATGAACAAGCAGCTCCATCGAGACTTGGCTAGTTTTTTACAGCATGTTTTTGGTGGAAGTTCCCTTCTTTTTGTAGAAGCGTCAGCATATTGATTCATTTTATTAGATTTTTTTGACAATTTTTTTTCTTTTAGAGGAAGTTTTTTTATTATTACATATGTTTCTCTTCTTTTTTTCGGTTCTGATTCATGTACATTAGCAACAATTTTTCGTATTACCCATTCGCTATTTCTTTTCGTAAACTTGTAAGTATAAATATAAAAGCCAGAGTTTTCTTTTGAATTTATTTATATGCGTATTAAGAGCAGAAGAGGGGGGAATTTTCCCAGCAGTGATTGTGGGATGCTATAGCCTAGATTAAATAAGATATGTCCCACTACGCTGGATTTTTGCAATGACAGTCGATTGTTTTCAGCTGAGACCAGCTGAGGATTCTTCAGACCTTTGATTTTCTACATCAAATGAAGCGGCCCACCAAGTTGATTTTTTTTTTTTTGGAAAGGCGGTATTTCGATCTCTAATAGTTTGGTTGGCTGTTGTGTTTTCTAATCAGAATCACCAGGTACTCCAGATCTTCGATTATCGTAGTTTTAATAGTTGTCTAATCTAACCTTACCTAACTCTGTACCAAATTTCAGCTCTCTGAATTTATAGAAAGTACTGAATCTATTCTGATGAGTGATGTCATAAATGCGAAACTTTGTTTTCGTTTTCATTGGAACTTAATGACCTATAGACTCGAAATTTTGGATTTGAAGTATGTGATTATAGCTTACTGGCTGACGAAAATTTCTGCGTTCTGGTCTCATCCAGAGGTTCTCAAATAAGAGCCTGAAAATGCGACGAATTGGTTCCAATAAAGAATGGTACTGCAGTGTTTCCTTCGCGTTCGATTGACGGGGGCTCTACCCCGAAAAGTGGCAGGATAGATGGTGAAGTGAGGGGATAGTCTGCGAATGGCTTTGTGAACAGCTACCTAATGTAATAGACACTGGTAGCAGAGTAAGCGCAGATGCATCAATTACTGACCCACAATTTCTCACCATGCGAAAATGAGCTTTCACAACAATAATGCTTTCCTGACAACAATGGATGTATATGAGCTCAAAAACCTTATTAATCGTTTAACTAAATTTGATCAAACTTTTTATATTTCTAGGTATTTGTTTTTCAATTTTTTCAAAGTTTTTACATAAAAATCTTCTACCGATGATGATGATGACTTGGATTTAGAATATCATGGTTAGCTTGATAAAATTTCTGAAACTAACGATGATGACCACGATGATTATTCCTAATTTCGGTCTTAAAAATTATCACGATGAATATTTTGTGTAACCTTTTAAAAATGAAAATGTCAATAAATTTTACTTTAGAAAAGTATTAATTAAGTATTATCAAATAAATACAGGTAATAAACTATAGTTATTGAATGAATAATTCTAATTTATGGATAATTAAAACTCAAAATACTTGACTGGAAATAAGTGGACACAAATATCTCACTTGCTCTGAAACGCCTGAATATTATCCTCTAGGAAGAAATGTTTGGTGTCAGGAGATTAGTTAGCACTTACGATTTGTTTAGCTGATGATATGCAGCTTTGAAATAGTCTTCTAAGTAAAATATATAGAAACACTGGTTATAGTATGATAAAGTAAAATTTTTTATAAGTGTTTGAAGCACCTGGCAATTATATTTGAGTTAAGTGAGTCCCATTTTTACTTTCCTGTACCTGTAGATCTACCCAACTTGACAGATATGCATGCTTTCAAAGAACGTATGATCTCTACTATATCCCCATTTCGTTTCTCACAAAAAGTTACGTTTGTGGTTCTGGGATTGTACTCTATTTTTGTTCACATTTTTAAACAGTTTAGGCAATCTACATAATTCCAACTGTAAAAGATAATTAAGTAGAAACCCAATTCGTGTATTACTACATCTAAAACCCACAACCGTGCTATATATTTTCTTTATATGAAACTTCAACACTTTCTGAATTAGATTAGAGTTTCAAGATATAACAAACTAATCAAGTGGATATTATTCCGAACTTAGTTGTATTAAATTCAAAACTGAGATCGGATTGCTGGTTAACAAGATTTCCAGAATATTGGTTCTGGTTGATGTATATGTAAATTCAGGAATGCAATTTGAATTCCTTCATCTCTTGCATCGAACGAAATTGACTCTATTTCGAGAATGTAATCTCGAAGAATATCTTTTTAGAAAGTGTTTCTAACTGAAGTTCAAAATTTCAAAAACTTGATTAGAACAATTAAGTTAAGAAGAGTAAGCAATACATGGATAAAAAAGATGGAAAAAAGTACGTCACTGACAACATAAAATGTCATGCTATTTGAAAGGAAAGAGTTGTTCTTATCCTTTTATGAGCAAAGAAGAGAAAAAAACACATGCAAAATATAACATACATAATTTTTCAAAGTTTCCATTCTATAGATTTTAAACCAAGCAAATCATTGTACAATATGAAAAGAATAGTATATTGTTTCTTCTCATCACAACGATGATAGAAGAATAATAATAATCTGTTATTTATTTTTATATGAGTGAAATATAAGGAACGATATAACAAAACATTCTATTCTTTTTATGCTACTTATTTCTGCTTTGAAATCCTATGAATGGAGTCCATGGAATTAATTCATGGACACATTCAATTGTGACAATCTTAAACTCACCTACAATTATATGATTCACAGAGCTTTTACTATTCCGCTCTCAATCCAAGATTTCAAAACGAAAAATACCGAAAAAAATGGGCTAAAGCAAAAATATACCAGCCTCATTCATAAATAAAACCATTACACGTGAAGAACAAAATCGAAAATAACACAGTTATTATATTACATTCAAAAACTCCTGAAAAAAGATATGCTAATTTTCATTATGTCGAATAATTTTTCTATAAGATAAAACGTTATTTCTCAAAATTCAAGATAACCGCCTTATTCTCAAGGGGTCCAAAACCTAGCAAATTATTCTTTAATAGTAAACAGATCAACTCAAACAATCAGAATCGAATGTAAAGAATGCCTTTCAACTTATGTAGGTCAAACAGGTAAAAATTTCGAATGCAGATTCGAAGAACATAAATCATCAGACAAAAATCCCCAAAATTTGGGGTCATTCAATCAACGAACCGTGTGGTTTGTTTTCGATAATATCAAAGTCCTCTAAGAATACAATAATGGAAGAATATGAAATCTTTTCGAAAGTTTGAAAATTAATAGTATATTATGATCTCCTGATGATGAACTTAGTTAGCGAAACGCGCGTCGAGAGTTTAGGTTAAAGTTTTGGTGTAGTGGTGATATAATGTCTTCAATATTAACACAATGGTTGAAATTTGTTGAAAAATTATTGAATAACTTATCTGAATTATCATTGCAATACTTAATTTTCCAATTCTCATATTGAAAGCATATAACATACTCAAACGATTTAAATTCTGTGAATAGACATATAGACTTACTAGATCAACTTAGGGAAACTATATACAATTTTTGGGTTTTTCTAGAGTACTTCTACTTCTTCTTGCACGGCGCCTTTGTGGGCAGTACTCAGGCTATTTGGCCCATTGTGCTTACCGTGTTGTATTGTTTTGTTGTGTGTCTTGCAAAAACTTCTTGATGAAGCTTGCAAGATTGTTGTAGAGGGTCTCTTGGATCATCTGGGCGCTGAGTGTTTCAGCGCCCAAGGTGTTTAGTCTGCTTTCCTTATGAGCGGAATTTTCGAAGAGTATGTGTTCCGTCATTTTCTAGATACCAACTGTGTGGTTCCGATAGTCTCAAGAGGTGTAGGTGTTTATTGAGTTGGTGCCCCGTCAATAGGGCCACAACCATCCCAACAGACTTTTTATCGAGAGTCAATAGCTCATATAACCTCTTTTTTGATTGCGGCCCCTTTATGAGCCTTTTTGACTGTCTCAGTCCCGAGATGCCTAGAATTGGTTCTAGTCACATCGGCCTGACAGCTGTTGCTTTCTCAGCAAAGCTGTCTGCTATCTCGTTTCCTTCGATGCCCTGATAGGCCGGGCACTAAATCAGAGTAACTCTGTTTGTAGCACTGACTTCGCAAAGTGCTGCTTTGCATTCGTCAACTAGTTTGGATGTAACCTTCCTATCTTTCAGATATCCAAGGGTGTTCTGACTGTCCAAGCTTATGTAGATGTATGAGTCTCTATAGTTCCTGTGTAGATTTTCATGTTCACACCGGAAAACACTTACTATTTCTGCGTGTGTTACGGTAACATAGTCTCCCAGAGCTATCGTAATGTTTGCCCTCGGGCCGTGAATGCCGATGCGTGTACCCGGTTTTGGACCCGTCCGTAAAACAGGTGGGGCCCTATGGACTGATAAGGGCGAGGAGTGTGGTCCAAATTTCTTTTGGTTGAATGACGACCCTGAAGGGTTGGTCGAAGTGGTAGGTGGCTCTCATTTGATCTCCTCTTGTGAGAAGGTCAAGTCAGAGTTCTCTAATGTTGTTCAGGGATGTGGGGTGTTCAGAAATTGGATTGATTTCTGTCCCTCCACATACCTCCCTCTCACAGTCTCGAAGAGGCCCTCATGGCCACCTCCTCCACCACTATGTGTAGCGTGGATGTGATTGTCCCAATTTAGTTTGGCGTCAAGCATCACACCTAGATATTTCACTTGTTTTGCTAGTGTTAGTTCATCGTTGAAAAGGATGGGTGCCTTGTTTTATATAGTGTGTTGTCGAAAGCTCTCTCTATTACTTGGAATATTCCTAGAGTGACTTCGCCTTTTTTCAGTCCTTTCTCGATATACCCTACTACGGAGTGTAGTGTTGAGTCGACCAATCTACCTTGCTCGTAGGCTAGAGTACTCGTCCTGAATGAAAAAATTGGGTGCATATGTGATATATTTTTCGACAGGAAAAAGAACTCTATGCAACGAAATCAAAATTGCCTATGGTTAGTTTTTCAAATATCGCAAGTTTGCATTATAATATAAGACATACAGGGATATCCACCGGGACCGTCCGTTAAAAACTTTTTCAGTTCCAATTACAATATCAAGCTGAAATTTTATACGCGGCCATAACTAGCGATTTCCAATTGAAGTAAAATATTCTCGAAGTGATACCATTTCCGGTTATACCGGAAGTGGGTCATCACTTTCTTATTTCAAATGGCAATCTACCTTTTTTATTATACATCTAGAACCGACATTTGAGAAAGGCATAAAACACAAAAGTTGTTGGCACTTATCAGTCAAAACTTTTGACAGATTTAATTATTTTTGTTATGAACTCGATTTTTGAGGAACATTTAAAAAAATTGTAGTTCGTAGATTGTTTGCACAACAGACACAATGTTTGCTTGGGTGGATAGAAGAAGGATCAAGAATTTTTTTAATCAGTCTACACATGTCAAATGTTCATTGCGTTGTTTTGTATGATCTTTTCAATTTGGCCTTTTTCAAACAGCAATAACTCTATTTTTCTCAATTGCACGTGCCAATTTTTATATCGCCATCAGATGAAGCGTCAAATTTCAAATGGAATTGTATCAGCATTCGAATGAACGAAGTGATAAGTACATTAATTTTAGGCACCTGTCAGGTGAGCGTTGCCAGTTCAGCCACTTGATTCAAATATTTCAAAGCATTCTCTGTTAGTTCTTGCAAAATCATCAAAATTCAATATATTCCCAAATTATTTCGGAACTATGAGAGATGGGTATAGTACATGCTTATACAATTCCATTTGAAATTTGACGCTTCATCTGATGGCGATATAAAAATTGGCACGTGCAATTTGAGAAAATTGAGTTATTGCTGTTTGAAAAAGGCCAAATTAAATAAATCATACAAAAAAACGCAATAAACATTTGACATGTGTAGACTGCTTAAAAATTTCCTTGATCCTTTTTCTATCCACTCAAGCAAAAATTGTGTCTGTAGTGCAAAAGATCTGCGAGATCCAATTTTTTTTAATGTTCCTCAAAAATCTAGTTTATAACAAAAATAATTGAATCTGTCAAAAGATTTGACACATAAGTGTCAACAACTTGGGTATTTTATGCCTTGCTCAAATGTTGGTTCTAGATGTATAATAAAAAAGGTAGATTGCCATTTGAAATAACAAAGTGATGACCCACTTCCGGTATAACCGGAAATGGTATCACTTCGAAAATATTTTACTTCAATTGAAAATCGCTAGTTATAGCCGCGTATAAAATTTCAGATTGATATTGTAATTGGAACTTAAAAAGTTTTTAACGGACGGTCCCGGTGGATATCCCTGTATAAAAAATTTACGCACGTTGTTCGATCCTACATAGAATAGATTGTTACTATTATAATATAACTTCTAAATGAACTGAGATATTGCAACGGAAATTTTCAAAATTTCCAAATAATAAATTCACTACGAAAAGAACAAGCTTCAATCTGGCAATAAATACCTCAGGCAAAAAGTGCACGGGGAAGCGAAGGTGACGTTTTCCTCTATTCCCAACATTTCACATAGCTGCAGCACTTAAATGTCGAAATCGGTCCAGCCTGTATATGCATTATCTGGAATAACCCCATATTAAGTAGAAAGATTATAACACGTAACAAACAAATCACAAAAACATAACTTTTATCACTGTGAAAATCCGTTTCTTAATGGAACGCCCTTCATAATTGGAGAAAGCTTATCTTGACCTATCGAATACTTTTTGTTATTTCGGTAAGAAACCATAATGTGCGAGCCAGACTCGCTCTTGGCTATTTCATCTTCCGTCTGATTAATCTTTTTAACGTATCGATATCCATTATATATTATGAAATTGACCAAGATTCTGATATGTTCACAAAACAAAATGTCTGGAGTCGATTGACAGATAAATTACTGAAATTATATCGTCTGGTGACGCGTGTGATATTGAGTTTCCACTGCGATATTAATCGAGACACCATACGATATTCTCGGTCAAATTTCACCTACCCACATTATAGAATGTCCTTGAATACGTTTGTCAGCTACCAATTAGTCAAAATAACCACAATTTGTAGCGAATTAATGAATTCCTCGTTTCCATGCTTATTGACCATTGAACCTATGGGAAATTCAGTATGTTTGTTAGTTATTCCCTGCTTGATATGTTGTTTTGACAACAAATCGAATCATTGAGCCGTAACATTGATTTATAGGAAAACATTGTGTGAAATATTACTCTCTCAATTTCAAGTATAAAGCTAAATATGATCAGTTTTAAGGCCAAATTTGGCTCTTATTTTTGAGGTGATAACTGCTTTTTGCTCTTCCTGAACATTGAACAAAAGTGACATATCTTAAAATTGAAGTTCAAATCTACAGATTTCGTAACTATCAAAAATTTATTGTTTCAGTTTTAGGACATATTAGTAAAATAATGAAAAGTCTTGATCTTAACCGATTGTATAACTTTTTTGCTGTTCATGTGTCATCTATATATATAAAAATCAATTGCTGTTCGTTAGTCTCGCTAAAACTCCAAAACGACTGAAAAGAATTTATCTTATCTTGTTCGTGAAATGTTCGTGGGGGTATAGGAAAAGTTCGAGAGGAGAGAAAAATTCGAATAACTGTCGGAAAACCATTAAAATAGCCTTCATGTATTTCCCAAACGTTTTCTGAATAAAATTAGGAGTGAATTCGAACTTTATTGCTCTTAAATAAAGTTCATATTAAATTATAATCACTCACTGTTGTCTAAGCAATGTAGATGATTTCCTAACGTTAAAGAGTCAATTTGCAATTTATTACGCTGCACAAAGTTCAAATTCAATCATATCTATCAAATTAGTCTTCGCGTGCGCATTGAATGATCTAATGTCGCGTTCCAAAACTAAACAAAAGTGAATCGCTAACGCGACAAAATTGCATGGTCACAAAATGTAATAGATCATTAGTAGTACTGATTTTCAATTTGGTCCGCTTCGCGAAACTTAATTTAAGCTAACTTCATTTGTTAAAGATTGATGAATCTTAAGTTTTGTAACAAATTGAATTGATGAACGCAACCATAATATTTGACATCAGATTGTCAATCTAGCCTGTCGGACTTCCGAACACGGAATAAAGTATTACGATATCTATGAGTGCATCCTTCTATCTTTGTGAGTGAAGATTACCGCTACGTGCGCGAGAACTTTTATTTACTTTTGTGATCCTTTCTGATAGTCATATTCCAAGTAATATGCTCTTTTTTTTGTTGATATTATATGATAGTTACACTTTACTGCTAAGTAAGCGCGAAATTTTCTTACTTGGAGTAATTAAAATTTACGATGCCGAGGAGAAGACTTATATATATATATGACTTAGGTCGTCGCAGTCAATTAAATGTGCGAAGAGATACCTCACGTACTAACCGCACTGATGCCAAGAGAGAGACAGATCAAGAACAAAGTCGTATTACTATGTCAGAATTGCGTTATTGAGTGAGTAGCGATGAAGTAGATAGGCTTAGAATGCAACGAGTTCGTGCACATCAAACACAACAACAGCAAGCACGACATAATGAAATTAAGCGAATCCGCAGACGCAGTGCTCCTGTGATTCTTGAACGAGCTGCATTCCACTATAATCCAGCAATTGATTATTGTTCTGACAAATCGTTAACAATTGGGGAAATGATAATAATTTGTAAATATTGTAAGGCTCATAAAGGGGTCGCAACCAAAGAAGAGGGTATATGATCTATTGTCCCTCGATAAAAAGTCTATTGGGATGACAGTTGGACTAGTGACGGGACATCAGCTCAACAAACACCTAGAGATCATGAGACTATCGAAAACCACACGGTGCCGTGGTGCCTACAAAATGAAGAAACAACGGAACACATACTCTTCAAATGTTCCGCTCATAAGGTAACCAGACTCAATACCTTGGGCACTGAAACACTCAGCGCCAGGATGATCCAGGAGGCCAGCTACAACAGTCTTGGCAGCTTCATCTAGAAGTTTTTCCAGGACACGAAACAAAATAGTACAACACGGCAAACACAATTGGCCAAACGGCCTGAGTGCTGCCCATAGAGGCGCAGTGCAAGAAGAAGATGAAATAAATGGTGAATCTACTGGCAAAGTAATATTGCCAAAATTGGTCCCACCACCAGATCCTTTACGCCCTTTACTTTCTGGGATTGGAAATGAGTCTGAGACCAACATTTAGAAATATACCAGCTGTATTCAGATTCCATCGTTTGGCGCTGCACATATTATACGTCCTGTATAATATTTCATGCCCACTTTCAAGGTATTATACAGATACAAGGACAAATTTATCACTTACTGGGGGCGCTGTTACCACTACCAGATGCGTATCCTCAATTTTTAAAAATTTATTTTATG
The DNA here is from genome assembly GCA_013387265.2 of Cryptolaemus montrouzieri. Classification (NCBI taxonomy): domain Eukaryota; kingdom Metazoa; phylum Arthropoda; class Insecta; order Coleoptera; family Coccinellidae; genus Cryptolaemus; species Cryptolaemus montrouzieri. The sequence continues at coordinate 31,392,236 of JABFTP020000144.1, read as the reverse complement.
TGCAATTCTGTTGCGGAAGTTGATGAGCGTTGTGCTGACAATCCAACAATGAAGAGAACCAATGTCCAAGAATTACGAATGTTTCTTCATCAGAACAACAATTTAGTAAACATGTGCAAAATATCATTTGATCATATTTGTTACGGATTTCTTTCGTTTGCTTCAAATTTATTTTATACAAAGGCAGTACGAAGTCTGCAGGGTCAGCTAGTGTCAAATGAATTCATTTTTTTATTCTTCGTCATTGCAAATAGAGATATGTACGCTTTAATTTTCTTCATTGTAGAAAAACAAAAATTTTATATGAAATCAGCTGATAATATGATATGAATATTTAATCAGAATTCAGGATTTTCGGTCCTCTTAGTTGGCCTAAAACAACTTATAACATAAGTTATACAGGGATATCCACCGGGACCGTCCGTTAAAAACTTTTGAGTGGGTCATCACTTTGTTATTTCAAATGGCAATCTACCTTTTTTATTATACATCTAGAACCGACATTTAAGCAAGGCATAAAATACCCAAGTTGTTGGCACTTATCTGTCAAAACTTTTCACAGATTTAATTATTTTTGTTATAAACTCGATTTTTGAAGAACATTTAAAAAACAGTAGCTCGTAAATCTTCATTCAAATATTTCAAAGCATTATCTGTTAGTTCTTGCAAAATCATCCAAATTCAATATATTCCCAAATTATTTCGGAAGTATAAGAGATGGGTATAGTACATGTTGATACAATTCCATCTGAAATTTGACGCTTCATCTGATGGCAATATGAAAATTGGCACGTGGATGTGAAAACATTGAGTTATTGCTGTTTGAAAAAGGCCAAATTGAAAAAATCAAACAAAACAACGCAATAAACATTTGACATGTGTAGACTGCTTGAAAAATTCCTTGATCCTACTTTTATCCACCTAAGCAAAAATTGTGTCTGTAGTGCAAAAGATCTAGGAACTACAATTTTGTTAAATGTTCCTCAAAAATCGAGTTTATAACAAAAATAATTAAGTCTGTCAAAAGTTTTGACAGATAAGTGCCAACAACTTGGGAAGTGTTTAACGGACGGTCCCGGTGGATATCCCTGTATAATAAGGAGAAAGTCCATGTAACAATACAAATGCACACTGACTCGTTAGTGTATACAGGCTATTCCCAAATCATGTGGCATTTTGATGTTCATTTATTCTGAGGAATATGCGGCAATTTTTTTGTCCAATATAAACTTTATCGCATCCTTTGAAATGAATGCTTCAAACACTCTGCTATTCTAAAGGAATGATATTTTTTGGATTTCCCAGAATTTTCGATATTGTTTTGTGTGGATGAAATATGTTTTTGATGTTGGTTCTTTTGAGTACAGAGCCGATTCCTTCTGCTGTGTCTTCAACATATGGAAGATAGGCCATACTGTTATATTCAAATTTTCCATTTCCAATGGATTGCTTGTTATCGTTTCATAATCGTGTTATGGCTGTAGCCGTTCTTTTTCAATATTTGAGTTAGAAGTTTCAATACTTCATATTTATTGTTGGTTGTACATATCTGAATTTAAATTAGCAGGATGGTGGTGTGATTTTGCATATATTTAGGTATTGGTGTGTATTAATTTGAAATGAACTGTGTGATCTAGAGTACTATCTTGTCATCAGTAACACATCTAGAATAGGTAAGGTGTCATTGTCAATATATGGTGAATATAGTTCAGGTACAATAAAAAGTTGTTCAGTTCTAATTCATTATGAGTCCATATAATAAATATATCGATGAGTAATATTGATGCTTTATTTATTTCAAGGAATTTCATGGAAATGACTTGTTGGTCGAAACAGGTCGTGTTTGTGAAAATAAAATTGTGGAACGTATAAAATTTACTTCACTTCATCCTTGTTAATAAATGAATCATCTACGTATCGAAACCATACTTTTGATTTATTGGGAGCTTCCCAAGTCTTTAGTTTCGAAGTTAGTCTAGAAGAGGTTGGCAATAACAGGTGATAATGTAGATCCCATACCCCTTTGGTTTGTTTATATATCCGATTATTGTATGTGAAATACGTATTTTTCAGACAAGAGTTTCGTATTTTATTTTATCTCCTCTCTTCGAGAATCATTCTCCAGGAAACTGCTAGGTTGAGTGTGTCATCTCGTTCGCTGAAATTGTTTGTTTTCTGTATTTCTATTGTCCCTCTAATTAATCGCTATGGTGAATAATCTAAGTTTGCAACCGTTTTTGATTTCGTGGTTTGATGACTAGACTTGTTGATAAATTAGTGATGTACAAGTTTTATTTCTGATGGCAGTTTAATGTTCATTTATTGTGACGAATATGCAGCGATTTGTTTGTCCAATATTAACTCCATTACATGGAGTGCTGTAAACGCCTTGTCGTTCAAAAGGAATGATATCTTTCAGATTTCCCAATATTTGATATAGTTCTGTGTGGACGAATTATAGTTTCGATATTCTTTCTTCAGACAAGGGTCTGCCAAGTCTATTATATCTGGACTAAGGTTATTTTGCATGTCCAAGGCATGTGGATATATTTGGATATAGTTAAATTATATCGAGACTTTCAATGGATTATAATATCTTCTTCATCGATTTTCATGTTTTTTGTCTTTGATTCTTTCACTTATGAATCTGTTGTTTCTGCAGTGGGTTATAATTGTTTCGCAAGATTTGTTGCTAGCTTCTGTGAGGAAAACCTTGAGAATTTTCAATTGGTTTCAATGGCACATTCGGTTTATGGATTTTTAATAATGCATGTAATTCTTGAACTTTTGAGAATTTTCCCTGAGACTTTATTGATTATGTATAATTGCACCTATAATAGAAGGTATACCTTACGATTTTCTATATTTTTCTTATTATCACATAGAAAAATTGTTATCTTGCATCCAACTACTCGAAGAAATATATCGTTTTATAGATTTTGTAGGAAATTGAATGTTCTACAAAAAAGCCCCGTACGATTTTTCCGTAATATACTACACGTATACCGATAAAACGGATTTCTTTCTTCATTGTAAGTTAGATGAATAAATTTATGTGATGATTATAAGACTTATTTGGAATAACTTATTTTATTACGTATGCAAGATGATCAGTTTCAGGATCACTGAAAATACGGTATTAAACGGGTAGACACTGAAGAAGTTGAAAGTAAAACAACATAGATGGTATTAGCTTCAGAAGACAAACAGAAGAAGTAATGGACTTCAAAATAAAAATTCTCTCGAAAAAAGTTTTATGTATATTTTGTGGAAAAAAATTAAAAATACGGACTGAACGAACGTCATAATAATAAATAACAACAAAACTAAAATTGTCGATGAAGAGATCTTCCTGGACACCATGGATGAACGTCTTGGTGGATTAAACAAATACAGGGGATACAAGGTTGCATTGTGTGGTGATTTCAATGTTTACTTTAACAGAGACAATGCTTTTCGGAACAAATTTATGGATGTCTTGAACTCATATGTCCTGACACAGACAATATTTGAGCCCACATATAAGGTGAGGGATTATAGCTTAGGATTGGTTGTTCATTGTGATCTATCTCCACATGATGCTCAAATTGCTAAAGTGCCAGTGGAGTCATGAGCGGGCTTGAATAATGTTGATCCCAAAATGATTAGAATCTATTCTCAGGCGAAACTGATTGGCCCTAGAATAGAATTGGAAAAAGAATTGGTCCAGAATTACTGCCATTTCAGTTCCGAATGAAGCTTACAATGGCTTCTTTGGAATTTTTCATTCAACCTGCGAGCGTATTTTCACGCAGAAGACGATCAATTACACCAACAAACGTAAATAGTCGATGGCATTGGGCATTTGTAACTCCGCTAAACGCAAGATGCATCTTTATCAAATGAAGTAGGCAGAGCTGATATCTGATGAATACTATAGAAGATATGATGAAATTCTCAAACAGGTGGTGCGTAAAGCAAAAATTCTGCACAACGGGAGCTATATAATTAACTCAAAAAACGAAAGTTCTGCAACTTGGAATTTAGTTAAATCATACACAAAGAATCACAGAAAGGTGGTCTATATGCTGGATAACTTACATTGACTATCAGAAAACGGTGGATAAGATGAATGAAATGTTTATTGGACCTCTCCTATCATCTATTAGTGTTACTGGTGGGGAAAATAAACCTGCGAGAAGAAATGGTGGTATGCATAATCTTCGTAATAATCTGGTGCTAAGGCAGGTTGTGGCAGATGAAGTTGTTAGTGTTATAAGGACTTTGAAGAATACAAAATCAGTCGGTATGCATGAGGTACCTGTAGCAGCTTGGAAGTTTGTTGCTGGGGAAATTGCTACGGTAATGGCACACATTGTGAATCTCGTATTTGACAGGATTTTTCCTGAGGCGCTCAAGATAGTGAAAATACGACTCATATTCAAGAAAAGAAGTGAAAACCTATTTCAGAACTATAGGCCATAGCCATAGCTTTTTCGAGTAATATTGATTAGAAAATATTATCAATAACAGAGTTATTGATTTTTTGAAACTTATAGGTTGCTTGCTGAAATCCAAAATGGTTTTAGAGAAAGAAAATCCACACTGAGAGCCATATATCAAGCAATAACTCTTATACTAGACGGTTTAAATAAGGGTAAAGTTACAGCACTCATGTGTCTAGACATCCGTTGGGCCTTCGATAGTCTAAGTCATGACCTGATGCTGGAGAAATTATTCTGGCTGGAAGTCAGGAGTACCCCTTTAGGTCTTATGAAATCTTTTCTGGATGTACTCAGTGTGTTGTTGAGTACCATCCCAAAACTGGTGATACTATTACCTCAAAAACACTTTCTATTCATAAGGGAGTGCCACAGTTCAGTTTGCCGATGATACCTCAGTGATACTGTCATACCCTAAATCAATAGATCAAGAGATAAAAAATGTGATGTCCGATCTCCATGAATAGTTTCCTTGGAATGGCCTCAAAGTGAACATGGAGAAAACACAAATAGTAAATTTTGGTTATGGCAGAGAAAAGTAAAGAGAAACGTATACTCACCATGATGGAGCTGTTACCTCCTCAGAACACCTTCGATTCCTTAGCGTTAGAGTGGATCACCGTTTAACTTGGAGTGGGCACATAGATTATCTGGCGAAAGGCTTGGCGAGGTACATCTACGCCCTACGTTATATATCGGCGCATGTAAATGAGAAAACTGCTATTTTAGCTTACAGAGCATATGTAGAAAGTCGGTTGCGCTATGGTGTTGTCTTTCGGGGTAGCTCGTCGTGTTTCCAGGCTCTTTATTCTTCAGAAAAGATGCTTGAGAGCGAGTTTAGATCTGACTAAAATGTAATCCTGTAGGTCGCATTTCAAACAAAGATTTATTAATGCTAGGTAAGTGGGGGTGAGAAAATTGTAAGGCGGAGGACCTTCCCGTTGCAATTAAAAGCTCATACTTGGATATCATAACATTTAACATAATATACAAGTATATCGCGGATGATGATGATCGCCGATCTTCGTTAGAAGAGGCACCATAAAAAGAAGAAGCAAGTATATCTTAAATAAAACCTGAATTATTTCAATCAGTTAGATGCCGTATATGAACGGTGTTTAATTTCATGATTCACTGTATATTATTTCTGCTACAACTACGAACCATGACAAGTTCGCTCAACTTGCTGTTATTTTCGATATATCTTTATGAAATAGCTGTATTAGCTTGAATGGTCCAAACTTTTTTGTTGGGTCAGAACAGTGTGGACAGATTTCGACGATTTAGTATTGCAGCTTTGTTAAATATTGTGAATAGAGGAAATTGACCCCTTTCTCCTTGTCGATTTCGCGCGAAGAATTCATTGCCGTAAACACGTTCAAACTTGCCTTTTTCGTTTTCGAATTATTTTGAAATTTTGAACATTTTTGGAAGCACAAATCAATATGTCGGTTGTTTTTGAAGTAATGTTTGAATTGTTCTAACATCCTACAGGCTCTTTCTTACGTGGAGTCGAACAGCATGCGATCATTCTTTTATCCAATAGTTTTTGTGTTATAATGCATACTTGCTTTTTAGTAGAGATGAACCGGAGATAGCTCTGATTTTGTTCAATGGAGTTTTTCCTTTTCAAAAATATAGCACGTGTGCACTCACTTTCTTCATCCAGGGCGTATTTTCATGAAATATTGAACATCGTATAACTATTACCAAATTTTATCTAGTAACTATATGTCCATTTACAAATTAACGTGAAATTGATTGAAATAGTTAAAGTTTGTTCGGTGCTCTCATTGAGATAGTTCGGAAATTAATTTTTGCATTAATAACTCATATGAATTATTCACAGCTTTTTTGTGAATAAAGTATCATTTGTAATAACAGAGCTACAATACCGAATGCAAATTCAGAAAAATAACATGCAAATTCAGAAAACTAACATGCAATCGTTATTTCGAAACAGAAAATTAACGAAATTTCTCAAATGTGTTACCATTATTCTGAATGTATAAGTCACGACTGATCATACTCCGAGACGCATTGAAAATTTGAATTTTGATGAACGAAGCAAAACAATGTCATAATTTGTACTTCAATTCTTTAATATTTCGACTAGAGCTCTTTCATATTACACATCGTGATATATTCCGAAAAGGAATAGGTCTAGCGACAATAAATTCAGGGAACGGGTCAAACATCTTCCTGGCTTAGTTTCAATTCAATTATAACCAAAATTTCAGTCCAGTAAATCAGCAAGGCCATAGTTCGATAAAAGGCAATTCCATCGTGTTGAAAATACATGTTTCTTCTTTCAACAAGATACAGTTAATCAAAATATTCATGCAGAATGTTGTCATAAATATTATGGTCATGATATAATTTACCAGAAAGATTTTTATCAAAAAACGCATATTAAAATACGCTTTTATCTTCCAATACAATAGGTTAATATCGAGCTTGACGTTGAATATTATTATGGTGATGTAGATTTACATCCGATCACCAATGTTCAATTTGACGATAAAATATTCCATCAGTGCTGATGTTGACTTCATCAGTCCAAACAGTTTCTCGGAAAAACTGCGTATTTTCAAATTCCGACTGTTGCAAAAGTTGAGTCGACGTTGAAATTCTCCTTGCTGCAAAAACTGGGATATTCTCATTTTATGTGATTTAATCTATTTTTCTTGAGGATACTGAGCGCTCTTCTCTTTGATACCCATATTTTCAATTTCATTTGCCCGCTCGAATTCGAATAAGTATGGGACATTGAGTGTACCGTAGTTCATAAGGTTTTCACAAAATTCATCGAATATACATTTATGAGGTTGCCGCCTGTCAAAGAAACGATTCAAGTAATTAAGCAGCTTCTGCATCGTAATTATTTTGAATAGAGTATTCAATCATATTGAAGAATTTTCGTACGACATGGTCGCTTCGTTATCATAAACGATATTATATTCACTCATTAGTTGTATCTTAATGAAAAAACAAAATAATGAATCTGAATTGTCACTGGAAGAATTATATCCCTAACTATAGCCGGCTCGGTGGCGTATGGGATATGATGCTCGTCTCCTACGCAGAGTTACCTGGGTTCAATCCGCACAAAATCGGTTCGATGTGTTGGACATTAAAGATCCCTTCCCTCGACACGAGAAGGGTTCGGCAAAATTTCCGGGTTAGTCAGGTGACAGAATTCCCCGGCGTGTCATAAGCCGAAAAGCAGAAATAGAGCACGTTAAAGGAAAAACAAACAAACAATATTCCGAACTATCATGCCGTGTAATTTCTGTGAATATTACATAGAGTTACTATATGAAATTAAGGAAAAGTTTTCAGTTTTTTACGAAAACACAACCAGAATAGAAAAATGGTGAGCACATGTGATATAAGTCGTAACATTATTTTCATGGAAAGCAGTTGCCTATGATTCATATGTGAAAAAAAGCAAGTTTGCATTAAAACTCAAAAATGAACATGTAGAATGTCAAAACCATTCATACATAATTTCCACAACTGCAAAACGAAATGTCTACCTTTAATCTGTTTGCAGCAATTATTCTCTTACGCAAAAAAAAAACAACACTGAGGAAGGGATTAATTCTTCTTTATTCACAATATTTCACATAGCTGCACTACTACAACGTCGAATAATTATAGAGTGTGTTCCAACGAAAATTTGCCACTCTAGGGAAGATGTATCGAGTGGCGTATCTTTAAAAAGGTATTCTGATTCCGTATTCAAAAATAGTATCTTTATGAACATTTAAAATCATACAGACAGTTCAAACAAAACGAAATTCTGTATTTCAACGAAAATTTGACAACGCCAAAAATCAAATTAAATGCTCAAAATGCTCTTCTCCTACCTCCGTACAATAATACAAAGGATTCTCGAATTCTCTTCTAACATTTTAAAGAACATTTGATGATAAAAGACTGTATTCGGTGACGATTCTTCCTCGCAGCTCTTGATTTAAGATGACCCCATAAAAAGAAATCTAAGGGAATCAAATCAGGTGAACTAACTGGCCACTCAACTATTGCCCTTCTGATAATCCACCGACTTGAATTTGTATCCAAATATTGTCGCCAAGTGTCCCCATCGAGATTACCTTGAATGAATGAAGTTTCTACAATGTGGTTGCGATAAATTCCAGCCCAAGCATTCATTTTTCCTGAGTCATTTGTGTGTATGCCAGTGTGAACCAATGAGGATTCTGGCTATTCCAATATCGACAATTATGCCTATTCACTTCACAGAATATGTGGAGTATTTTCACTCAAAATTAGACAAAATTGCAAGCGGCGATAATGGATCGTCTTCGTTCATTTCATGAACTAATTTCACTTTGCAGGGGGAAAATTGGTGATGTTTCACGATCTTGTAGGCTGTTGAAGCTGTTACATCAGACACACGTGATTAATTTCTGATGGAAGTAGTGTTCTCCATTTATAGGTGGCACAAAATTGCCATTTCAGTTGCTTCATTCCCTATAGACCTATGGTGAACTTTATGTTTTTGTCAGCTACCGAACCCGTAGTTAAAAATTTGTTCATCAATATAAAAAATACTGGTGTCCTACCTGATTTTCTGGTTGATTCACATTGAAAATTCTTGCCGTTTCTGAGGAACAACTCTTATTTCGATGATAAATTGAAACAATTTCTCCGCTAATCAAGAGAATAAACCATTTCCAAGGTTTGTCTGACAAAAGTCGTTTCGAGAACTCAATTTGATTTTAGGCATTGTCGAATTTTCGTTGAAGAACAAACTTTCGTTGTGCTTGGACTATTTGTATGATACTTAACGTTCATAACATAAAATTTTTCGAAAATATGTCACTCGATCCACTTTCCCAATAATGAATTTCAACTTAGGAGCTGCTGAAGGAAGGTGGTTTATTTCACATGCTCCGAACCAACTCTTATCAAAAGCGACTTATCTCAGCATTTCCGCTACAATCAGTCTTTCTCGACACAGAGAGGGTGACAAATTTTCGTTGGAATACAAACTTTCGTTGTGTTTAGACTTTTTTGTGATGATAAATGTCCATACTGATACTATTAAATTAAAATACCATCCCCAAGATAACACTCGACAACTTTCTTATAATGCATTTTGACTTAGGTGCTGCTGAGAGTAAGGGGTTGATTTCACAAGCTCCGAACCAACTTAGAAATTGGTCCCCCTCCAATCGAAAACTAACGTGTCTAGATTTGATGGCTTCGTCCCTGCCAAGGGTTATTCAATCACATACCTTCTTTCTTGTTCAACACTTATTTCACAGCTTTAATAACTATCCTGATAAATATAATTTTTCTTATAATCGGTATATTTTCGGTCTGAGGATGAACGAGAGGTCGAAACATAACATTTCAAACAGCATTTTTAGTAGTGAAAACGTTGAAAATTGCCTTCGAGTAAATTTCTACCTATGTTAGAATGTTCCAGAACTTTTTCATCTTCTAAATTACACGTTACAAGGAGTTTTCAGAAGAAAATGTAATGAAACATTATTCGGAGTCAAAATACAGACGTTTTAATAATCAGGTTTTGCCTCTTACATTCGAGAATCGGGAATATCCAGATCTCTGAGATCAGGAAAGCTTCCTTGCTTAAATACTCTGTAATTGTATGCTACTATTCCTCTATCAAATACGTCAATTAGTAAATAATGATATTAATCAAAATTGCATCATCGAAATTAAAGCTTGGATAATATCTAAAGCTTTTCGTTTGAGAGCATCTTCCAACGACAAAGCAACGTGGGACACACACGATATGAATAATGATAGAACTTTCGATTTGATGTCGAGAAATTCAAAGCTACCGATTTCTACTTGATTACTTCCTATTCTCTCTGGTGGGTACTCATTATTCATGACATGCCACAGGCGAGTGTTAAAATAAACTCGATTAAATTTTAACAATATTGTGGGCGCTTATGTTTAGAAGTACGGGGTTTCCCTTCGAAAATAAACCTGGATAGGAAATTTCCATATAAATATATTTATGAAACGATGAAAATTCATCGTTCAGAAAGTTCACATAGGGTTAAAAACAGATGTTTTATTTATGTGGTAAATCCCCTATCAACTCTATTCCGAGCATGTTTCTAGAGTGTGTTACATACTTTTCGCAGTATGTTAAGGTCATCCACTCAAACTGAGCGAATGAATTATAGTTTCAGTGAGTATTTGTGTAAGAGCTGAATGCAAGAACCTAAGCTCTGACAATGATATTGTGAGGGGTCCAATACACCAGAAGACTGTTGGATGTCCAAGCAGGATAGTAATTCTAGATACCAGATGATCCAAGTGGTACTGGGTAAACTGGGTACGGTTGTGCAAGGGAACGGTAGTGACAATGGCAAAAACAGTGAAACTGGTGGGGAGGCACGGGGAGAGGGACGCAGCTTGCAAGTCTGAAGACGATGCCAAAGCTAGATTTAGACGAAGCGCACCTACCTCGCATCGTGTACCCGGCTCGGTGGCCAGTCGGTTTTCAGTCGCACTTCAAACTAAACTCACCGTGTTCTTTTGCGTCATTAAAACGAGCAGCTGAAGGTGTCGCCTTGTTAAACTCACAAACGAGTCTGATTATTGATTCGCCGGTCCTGCAGCTCACTCTCCCAGGTGAGGAAATGCGCGTCGAGTGAACAACGGAGCGAGGATGAGTTTGATGCGCTAGTGAGTGCCGAGGTTTCATACGCGAGTGGGTGCACTTCGTCTAAACCCATCGCTACGATTGCGTCAGCCGGCGCGCGACGTTAAAGTGAGCAGGAGCCCACATTGCTTTTCATCAATCAGAGGTAAGTATTTTTGTTCGTTTTTTCATAATTACTATTATTTGAATACCGATAGATAATCTCGTTAGTTGAACATTATTAGTTAATTACGAATGGTCACTTTTCACGTAAATTATTTGGCAAGGTCATGGCAATTTTTTTGAAGAAAAAATTGGTACGCTACCATTTTTCCACAAAATGAAAATTTTTTTTTGGTTTTTCATTCAATTTGGTAGATATGATCACTCCCTCGATTTCTCTGTACGACTCAGCATTCCCGGGTAAGAAATTAAAATTCGAAACAAAGAATTTTCATGTTAATGAGGCTACAACAAGGGTGACAGATTTCAGTGTTGGCGTTCAACAACACATTTAAATAGAAAAAGAATTTTCTTGAAATGTGGTCGACTCATCTCGATACATTTGCGACAACGCCTAATCAATGAATTTGTTCCAGCTGATATTTCATTCGCATTTAGACGCATATCATTGCAGACTTACTGAATCATTTAAACTGAGTCGTTTTTTGAAGTACTGGAGTAGCGTAGATTCATTCCTTTATATTTGCCCAGACATGAAAGTCCAGTGGATTAAAAGCCACTGTCCAACGTTGGGGGTACATAATGTTTAACCAGATCCTTACAGCTACTTCAAAGAGCAGGGGGAGGGGTAGGAGGTTCCAAACATTTGTATCCAACTCTCATATCAATAGGTTAATAATCAATGTAGTCCTGAAAGTTATTCATAAGTACCTCAACAAATAATTCTGAGGTTAATCTTGGGTTAGGTTAGGTTAGATTGTGAACCACAAACGTTGTTATCAAAAACTCCTAATCAAACATTTACCGAAAGTTCGTTTTTAAATGATCTTGTTCGGATTTCACGAAGATTTTTGTGTGGCCGAACATGGATATTATGGTGATTCGTTACTCCACGTCTAGTGAGAGACGATGCATGAGTCCAAAGAATTTTATGCAAAAAGTTTTGATCTTCTATCTAATTTAAAAACCACTGGCAAAAGCTCATTCTTTTCTTAACATCCCAAGAGTATATGTCCTGAACGGACTAAAAGTGATATGCGTGCATGTAGTCTTCTTATAATGTTCTTAATATTTGAGACTTAGGTCTTTCTAATTCTTGAGCTGCCTTGCGAGAGCTGAGCCTCCGATTATTCCCAAAGATACGAAGTATTTGATTGCGATTATGATTTAGACGAATTCCTTTTTGTTCATTATTAACACTCAGATACCCGACTCGGTGGCGTAGAGGATATGATGCTTCGTCCCCTGCGCAGAGTTATCTAGATTCAATCCCCACAATGTCGGTGCAATTTTTCGGATTCTAGGAATCGCTTGAGTGACCATCTTTCGGAGGAGATGTAAAGCCGTCGGTCATGTCGAACAGGGATGTGTTGGCCTTTGAAGATCCCTTCCCTCGACAGGAGAGGGGTTTGGCGGAATTCCCGGGTTAATGAGGTGACAGAATTCCCCGGCGTGTCATTAGACGAAAGGCAGAAATAGAGCACGTTAAAGGATCAAAAAAAAAAAAACACTCAGACAAAGTTACAAAGATTCTGTTGTGTTCTAACACGTGCATCTGGATTTCTTCTACTTATATAGCGTCTTTGATATTCACGAACTGCCGCTTCCGCAATTTACATCAGAAAATCCATAACAAAAATAAATATTTGCGTAATGGTTATTATTAATTTTCAGAATATTGCTTGGATGACTAATAATAAACATAACAATAGCAAAAATTAGTAATAACAACAATAACAATAAAAGGATATCAAATTACTGGAGAGATAACTAATTATCACTCAGTCTTTGTCTCTTTCAATTTCGACGAATAAATTTGTTCAAGTCAATTCAAATATTTTTCATTTTTGTTTTGAATTTTCTGATAAAAATGCGGTGGTTCGTGAATATCGAAGGCGTTATCCAACTAGTAGAATCAGGAATTAATTAAAGATTTTTTGCCATTGAACTGAATGAAAGAAAATTCCAATTTTTTGATAAAAATTCTTTGAACAGATGAATCCTCTCCCATTAGACGTGGCGTCAGGAATTACCATACCAACCTTGCTTCGGCACACAAAAATCCTAGAGAAATTCGAGCAAAATATTGAAATAAACATAAAAATTCTTTGAATTCTAATTTTGATTTTTCACCCGCAAATGCTGAGTCGTGTGAAAAAATCGAACGAATGTTTTTTTCTTCCAAATTAGATGGAGAATTTTTTTTTTATAACCTTTATTGAAATTTACAATCTACTTTCTACAAGTATTGAGTAAATGTGAGCTATGTATTAAGACATGTGGAAGTTATCAAACTTATTGATACTTCTTCAAAATACTTCAATTAAAGTCGATTGGCCAAGTTTTCTGTAACCTTCTACTGCTGAACGGGTTTTCTGCTAGTTGGTCTATGTAGCTGTTCTCATGTCCTTCCAAATTTTGATGATATTTTGTATATCTTGTTTTGATTTCTTCGTTAACGAAAGGATTTTCAAATCGTTATGTATGGTCAAGCTGGAAACGTACCAGGGTGAATCTGTGATCGCACGAAGTATTTTGGATTGAAGTCTCTGTATAATTTGAATGTTTGAATTCTTCGCGCATCCCCAGAATTGAATGCCGTATGTCCATATCGGTTTAATTATGGCTTTATAAATCAGTAATTTATTTTCGAGGGACAGCTTGGATTTTCTGCCTATGAGCCAGTTCATATTTCGAATTTTCATCTGTATTTGAGTTTTCTTAGCTTGGATGTGATGTTTCCAAGTAAGGCGTTGGTCCAAATGTATTCCTAGATATTTGGCTTCAGTTTTAACTGGAATCGGATTACCATCTATTACAACAGGAGGACATATGTCTCTTTTGTTGGTGAATGTGACTTGGACTGATTTCGTTTCATTGATGATAAGGCGCCATTTTCTGTACCATTTTTCCAGCTCATTCAGGTGTTCTTGGAGATTTTTGGAAGCTGTTGCTGAATTCTGATGAGATGTTAATGTTGCTATATCGTCCGCAAACGAGGCTAATGTGGTGTTCTGACTCTCTGGAATGTCAGACGTATATATAACATATAGCAAAGGTCCCAGTATACTTCTCTGTGGTACTCCGGTTTTATTTTATTTGGGCTAGATAGAGCATCACCATATTTCACTGCAAAGTATCGATCCGTCAGATATGATTTCAATATCAGATAATAAGGTTGGGGTAAAAGTTTCTTTAACTTGAAGAGCAGACCAATATGCCAAACCCTTTCAAAAGCTTGCGATGAGTCTAGGAACACAGCAGTGCAGTACTTATTGTCTTCTAGACTTGTTGATATTGTGTTTATAACACGGTGTATTTGATGGACGGCTGAGTGGTGTTCCCTGAATCCTAGTTGGTGATTGGGTAGGATTTTGTATATGTCCATATCTTTCTTCAATCTCTTAAGAAGAAGTTTTTCAAACAGTTTTCCCATAATTGGTAATAGGCTGATAGGCCTATATGATCTCACATCGTTTTCAGGTTTGTTCGGCTTGCATATCATTATAATCTCTGCGTACTTCCAGATAGTCGGAAAATAAGAAAGGCTCATCATTCGGTTGAATATTGTATTGAGTAGAAGTATAGCTCTATGTGGGAGTTTTTCAATGTTTCGGCAGTTATCAGATCAAAACCGGGCGCTTTCTTATTTTTCAGCTTCTTAATTTCCTGAAGAACTTCCTTAGGTTTGAAAGGTTTTATGGGAGAGACATCTGGCACGCAATATCTAGAAAAGACTCAACTTCTGTATCATTGTGTCCCGTATGGGGTTCTTCCGGGTGAGTACTTGTGATAAGTGTGATGCGAAAATATTTGATTTATCCTCATCGGTATTGGCCCATTCTCCATTTGTCTTTCGGATCGGAAGTTTACGTGTTACAGCTCTTTTATATTTTTTTGTAGCTTTCCAGATGTTGTGATCGCTGTTATTGTCGATATTCTGAATATGATGTTGAAATTGTGCGTTGGAGTGCTCTTGGAGAATTCTGTGGAGATTTCTACCCAGGCGATTATACACTGTTTTGTCCGCAGGGTTACGAGATCTTTGCCATCTGCCTCTTGCCTGTCGTTTTGATGTTATCAATTCACGAATTTGCAGTGGTAATTTCGTTTCAGTGTCGTCCTCTCTTAATTGTGATGGCGTGCTTTCCCAGGCTGCTTTCTGAATCATTTCCGTAATATATCTTGTAGCTGCCTCCAAATCTTCAGTTTCTTTGAGTTCAACATCCAGTCTAATTTCGTTAGTTAATATTTGCTGAAATTGGTTCCAGTTTGTTCTGGTTGTTGTTAGTGTATTTTCTTTTCCCGAAATTTGGCGTTTGTACTCAGTGTCAACAAAATTGGCGAGTGATCCGATGATAGATCTGGAGTTGATTCTGTTTGTATATAGTTGTTATTTATACCATTTGTGACGAAAAAGTCTAGGATGTCTGGGATTTTGTGCGGATCAGTTGGCCAGTAGGTTGGGGTTCCGGATGAAACTACATCTAGATTCCTGCTTGATATTACCTTCATTAAATTGCGTCCTTTGGGAGTTATTAGTCTGGATCCCCAGTGGGTGTGTTTTGCATTCCAGTCTCCTCCAATTATGAGTCTTCCGTGAATTTCTGAAAAACTCAGTATATTTATTTTCGTCTATATTATGTCGAGGTGGGGAGTAAACAGCTGATACATCAAAGCTCCATATTTCCGTGTACGCTGTGATATTTGTTGCCTGTATCTCTTCAGTAATATAATTTGGTATTGTATGATGTTTGATACTTTTCCGAATAAGTATGGCTGAACCGCCGTGTGCTCTCCCATCTGGATGTTCAGCAGAGTAGATGTTGTAGTGTGGCAGTTGGAAAACCGTTTTCTCAGTAAAGTGGGTTTCTGATATTAACATGATGTCTATTTTATATAAATTCAGGAATGATATTAATTCATTTTTGTGGTTTGGAAGGCCGTTCGCATTCCATGAAGCTATACGTATTAGTTTAGTCATTGTGGAATCTAGTGGAGTTTATTCACAAGTGTGGTTAGCAGATTAAGTATAATCTGATTTTGGTTCATCATTTGCGTGATCATGGATTGTAGGTCTGAGAGGAAACTTGTCATCATCGTTTCTAAGGAATTCGAGTCTCTTTGCTGGGAGGGGTGTTCTTCGTGTGTTTTATTTTGTTGGAGTGCTTTGGCATAAGACATCTTGCTTGGCTGGGCTATAATTTTGGCTGGTTGTTGATCGATTTCATAGATGGTTTCTGGGATGTTCTGGACTCTGTTATGATGTTTGTGGTTCATGTTTTGGTTCTTTGATCTTGATAGAAGTTTATATATTTGGCATCCCTTGTAGTTGGCTGAATGGCTACCTTCACATAAGGCACATCTTGCTGGAGTTGTTTTCGGTTTATTGCAAGTTTTGGAATCATGTTGATTCCCACATTTCACGCACATAAATGGTCTATTGCAATATGATTTAGAATGCCCGTATTCTTGGCATCTAGTGCATTGTATAATTTCTTTCTTCATTCTTGGTGGTTCGATACTAATTTTCTGATTTAGGATGAAGTTCAGTTGATATATGTCCTTGTTATTTTCCTTCGGTTCTAAATCCACATAGAAAAGCGGAAGTGGATTTTTCATTTGATCTCTTATAATACTGATGTTAGATGGAGAATTCAAATCTAATTTTTTTTTCATTTGGTGGAAAAAGAGAGGCGTATCAAATTTTTCTATAAAAATATCCAGTTACGTGTTAGTACGGACACCGGACACGAGTGGTAAAATTTAAAAGAATTTGTCCATAACGGAATACACCATTTCAATCCTACCACAAATTTACAACGCTTTGGCACAGTTAGAAGTAGACTAACGAGAGACTAAGGTCTATCTAGTTTTTCGAACAAAAATTTAACAAATAAATAAAAACATGGCATACCTCGAAGTAAATTCAACATAAGCTAGCTATCATGGAAGTGAATGGTGCCCATTTTCAGCACTTAATAAACTAATCACAAAACTAAATAGCCTTCCACTTACTTAGCTTACTAATTTGAAGTGAAAGTTTAGGGCCAGATAGTACTCGATAAGATCTTCAAAACGAAGTATCGATTCTCCATATTTACATTTCAACGAAAGATGTCTCCCAAATGTTGGAATTTTTAACGTTCTCACATCTGTTTGTTATTGTTCGTATCTTTCTTAAAGTCCGATAGCGGGTTCGCCGTGTCGGTCCATAGAGGACGACTCTCGTACGTATGTACGAGGTGCGTCCTTTCTGGAATCGATAGGGTACCCCGATGTAGCTTGATAGGATGCTGGAAAGAGTTATGCGTTATGAGTTATGATGAGCTCCTAATAAGAGCGAAACTGCAGTCTGCCGCTTCGTTTCTCGGCATCCTGTTTAGATGCATCATTGTGTCTCTTGGTGGCTGCGTGCATGGCGGGCAGATTAGAGAACTAGCTCTTGTCAGGAAGGATTCTTCATTGATCTACGGATTTTTGAATAATTCATCTTGTCTCAAGTTTACATATGTAGACTCCTCGCGAAGTTTATCGCGGAAGATATTTGTCCCATCAAATATTTACCGACGGTAGGTTTTATCTCGGAAACAAAGGCCCATAGCACTATTCCAGCGGGATTATTCCTCTCGTTTATACCGTTGATGTGATTCACTGAACGGCGAAAGATGTATCCTGAATGTTGGAATTTTTAACGTTCTCACATCTGTTTACTACTGCTTGTATCTTTCTCGAAGTCCGGTAAGGGGTTCGCCGTGTCCGTCCATAGAGGGCGACTCTCGTACGTATGTACGAGATGCGTCCTTTCTGGAATCGATAGGGTATTAGGAATCAATACTTCCTTATAAGGGCGAAACTGCAGTCTGCCGCTTCGTTTCTCGGCATCCTGCTTAGTTGCACTATTGTGGCTCTTGGGGGCTGCGTGCATGGCGGGCAGATTTGGGAACTAGCTCTTGTCAGGAAGGATTGTTCATTGATCTACGGAATTTTGAATAATTCTTCTTCTCTCAAGTTACATCATATATATATATATATATATATATATATATATATATATATATATATATATATATATATATATATATATATATATATATATATATATATATATATATATATATATATATATATATATATATATATATATATATATATATATATATATATATATATATATATATTATATATATATTTTCGATTTCAGATACCCAGAATATATTTGCGAAAGACCTGAAGACCGTAGTGGGACATAAGTAAGTATGAAGATTCCTACGAAATATTTGCGAAAGACCTGAAGACCGTAGTGGGACATAAGTAAGTATGAAGATTCCTACGAATAGGAGAAACACAGGACTTCTTCACGAAGAGCTGTGGAAATACATTTCATAAAGGTCAAATCAATTTTTCCAATATGAGTAGACGAGCATACAAAATCAATAATGCATAATAATTTAACATCTGGTTTTTAAGAACATTGTATAAACCAAAAACATTTCCTAGATTTCACAAAATCCCAAATTTTTTATTCAGGTAACTAACGATCATTTCGGTTTCCGTTTCTCCCTACTTGTCTCATCTGTTTCTTGGGTATAAATGACATTTTAATATTTTAATTACAGCTCAGTTTTTGAAAATGGGATAAAACCCGAAACATAATTCAATTATTTTAATTCATTATATTTTGAGAAATTCAAGCCTAGTGTATTTTCAATAGCTTCATCATTTATTTTCGAGGTAGTCCGCATCTCTTTAACAGCAATATCTCAAATACAGTAAAAAGCGAAAAGACAACTCGAAAGATTTTGATCACATTTAAGCAGTAACAATCAACCACTCCATTCCGCATCGACAAACAGAAATGGAAATAGATTTACCGCGAAATATATTCTTGACTATTCTGGTTTAAAGACACAAACAGATACTTTCTCAATGTTTGCAACTCGGCAATCTGCAACAAAGATATTCGTCAATGCTTTAACAAGAGATGAATTCGAATGTTAAGCCATGTCATTTGAATAGACGAAGTTCAAATAACCAACGGCAGAATATTCAATCGCCATAATGAACACTGGCAGTTTGATGTCGTTTCTCTTCGCCACATCAGGGTCGATACGGCTTCAATGAAATGGACTGTACGTCCATGTTGGTTTATCATATATACATTGTGAACTACAGCATTTTTAACGGCTTCCTCGATGAATTACTCTTAGACCAAAGGCGTACATCATATTACAATACGGATGCGAAAGTGTACCAACATCCTCAATAGATTAGGATAGTAAATATTAGATTGGAATTTTTGAATGAACTCGACTGGTATAGAAGACGACTAATGAGTTGCCTAGCACGTTGGCTGATTTCCATTTGGTTTTCACTTCGAAGATCAAGAACATAAAATAAATAGTAACAGCATACAAGAAGTTCTAGAAAATTTAACTTATTACTCAAATACCGAAAATATTCAACGCAATTCGTTATTCTGATTTGCATATTACGAATTATGAAAAGATTTTTGAGTAGTTGTTATACTATGTGTGTCTTGCTTCAGTTTTCTCAAACCAAAAAAATTAGCTTGGATCGAGAATGCAATCTTCAATACCGGCCAACAATGAGTACCATTGAGTTTTCAACAAAAAACTGTATTAGCTGTGGGCAAAAACTAATGTAAATTTTATTGTCAATCAAATTATTATTGAATAATGAATTAATAGGCTAAACTTTCACGAAATATAATAAATGAAAATATATTTGACATATGATTGCGATTTTAGTCCGTTCGCAAAACCTAAGAGGAAATCAAAATATCACAAAACCATTCATACCTAAGATGTGAGAATTGGGGACAAATGGAATCAAGTTGGTTGTTGGTAATTAGTAGATTATCTTTGTGGTCTGCTGAAATTTCTAAGAATTCTAATAAATCCTATCTCGTGCTTTTGGTACCTGGTTGTAAAATTTGGGTTCCTGTGCAATCTAAGCAATTATACAATGTTGTGAAGCACCAGTTGTTGACTCATTATAAATTATTGATTTCTTATGCTCGTCTACTCCAATATTGATACAACAATCAGTTTATTCTGAATAAGAAGCAAGACAAACATTACAATATATTTTATTTATAGCACTTTTTTCAACTGTATCAAGGCGATCTTTTTTATTGACCAAGAGGGGCCATAGATTTTTCTTATTCTAATATATTGTATTGATTTTATTTTGTTTTAGTATATGGCATCATTCAGTACTTATTTGTAGAACGTTATTAATGCTGTGGGATTTTAATGTTTTCTGAACCTCAAGGGTGGGGCAGATGGTGGATAATATATAATAATTTGTGGTGGGTTTTAGCTTTCACTTAGTCTATGTTGTTATTGTCGTACCCGGTATTTGACGCTTATGTTTCCAGAGTTCAAATTTCACTTTCTTTCGTGAGATTTATCCATGCACAAATGTATGAAACTTCTATTTTATGCGGATGAGAACTAGTATTCTGGATCGAGGTATCACTAAATGTTGATTTTCGTTAAATCCATATTTGAACCTATATAGTGAATTGAATCGTATCGTTAAATGAATTTTTGAAATTTAAAAAGGTATTGAATTGGTAATCAAAGGGTGAAAACAAAGAGTAATAGAATTAGAAAAATCTCAAGATAAACATGGATTTAGTGACCTAATAATAAGACAGTTAACCAAATTCAAAAAACTGTAAAAGTTCCAAAATACTTGGTGATTCACCAGTGGTGCGGTGCACTGTAGCTCGTACACTCCTGAAGATTTCATTTGTGTTCGAACGGTTTTGTATTTAAAAAGTGGAAATCTACTTCAGCAATTTATTTTGCAGGAAACAGGGTGTCCCAATTTTGTATACAAATATCTCGAGGGGTTTTTTCATATTGGAAGACCACTTTTTTGTTGAAGATTCAAGAGCG
The DNA here is from genome assembly GCA_013387265.2 of Cryptolaemus montrouzieri. Taxonomy (NCBI): domain Eukaryota; kingdom Metazoa; phylum Arthropoda; class Insecta; order Coleoptera; family Coccinellidae; genus Cryptolaemus; species Cryptolaemus montrouzieri. Next base: position 31,370,991 of record JABFTP020000144.1, on the reverse strand, counting down.
TCCTAAACTCTGCTATAATGTCTTTTTTTGTTTTTTTGGTTGTAGTTTCGTCAAAATATTTTTTTTCCGTGAAAATTCATGAAAATAGGCTCTCACATCATCGCATGCTCCTTAGGCCAGAGAGGATGAATACTTTTCTCCTTTCGTTTTCTTATTGCCCAAGGAAAGCTTTATTGATGAATTGAAATAGATTATCCTCATTTTATACAGGAGTGACTCAAAAAATTATAGAATAATGCAATTTTAAAAATATTTTATCTTGATTTTCTCAAATGAAACTCCTGTATTGTATTATTCATGTCAACGCATGAAATCTTGTGCCATACTTTTGAAGAAGTAACCTTATCTTTATGTTCGACCATTTTCGAAATAAAAGAAAATAAACTAAAATAATAAAATCAGAGGTTGCGAAAGAAGAGTCTATTAGTACATATCATTATACTTGAACAGAGAAATGAAGATATTTTGAAGTAGTCGTATATGAAATACGTAATAGATTGGTTTTTGATGAGATGATCCACAAGATGTTGAACTATTTTAATAAGTGTTCGAAAGGTTGCCCGTTTTGTCGTAGACACAACTCAATCCTTCTGAGGAAAGACCGTTGAACTCTCGATAACATTTGTAGATTAACTGACTGAAAGGCAACGACTATTCTCTGTCTCATATCCAACTGTGTTGTAGTAGAAATCTGGTAAACGATGCCCTTAATATAACCCCACAGGAAAGAATCTAGACTGATAAGATCCAGAGACCTAGCTGGCTATCTAACAGGACCAGCACGTCCTATCCATTTGTTTGGAAATACATGATTCAAATGCTTCCTAACCTGATGTGAGTAATGTGCCGGTGCTCCATCCTGTTGAAACAACAAATCTTGTCTTATATGCTTTGCTACATCGGCAAGTAAAATTGGTAGATGATTTTGCAGAAAATCTAAATACATTCCACTATTGAGGTGCCCGTCAAAAAAGTGCGGCCCAATTAGATATCAATCTACTATAGCGGCCCATACATTCAAGGACCACCGATGCTGGTGATCTATTTGTATCATGAGGTGTGGATTTTCCGTGGCTTGATAATGAAAAGCTGTGCCTGTTAACAAGCCAATTCTTGTGAAAAGTTGCCTCATCCGAGAAAAGAACTCTGCTAAACATATTTGCGATATTACCCGTTTCGATAAATCTAATTAGAAGTTTTTCAAAGCATCTTGCAACAGGATGCCTCTTAACAGAAAACATTTGTGCATGAACTCTATTGCCAACAAAGAATTTCTATCACACTCACCCAGAATAAAAATCGTACCAACCATTTCTTCTTCGGAGATGTTCATGTCAGTCAATGGAGAAAATTGGGTTCAAACTTCACTTTAACAATGTTTAGTAACGAAACGCTGATAAGTTCACCATGTAAAATGCAGAATATGATATGTTAGGACACCTGACAGAAAGCACAAATAAAAAAAATGTCAACACACCTCGATTTACGTTTTAATCATTTTGATTTTATCATTCGTTAAAAGAATTATCTTGTTTAGGATTCATTTTTACTAAATGAATCATTACTGAAAAAACTGCCGTGCATGTTGATGAGTTTGATACGGTTTGTAGAATTTTCATCAAAATTTTTTCAAATAATCGAATATTTAGAAAATGATCTAAGATAAAGATAAGGTTACTTTTGCAAAAATATAGCACAATATTTTATGCGTTGGCGTGAATGAAAGAATACAGGGTGTTCCTTTTGAAAAAATGAAATGAAAGATATGATATTTTTAAAATTACAATATTCAATAATTTTTTTGAGTCACTCCTGTATAGAATGAGGATAATCTATTTCAATTCATCAATAAAGCTATCCTTGGGCAATAAGAAAACGAAAGGAAAAAAGCATTCATCCTTTCTGGCCGAAGGAGCATGCGATGATGTGAGAGCCTATTTTCATTAATTTTTACGGAAAAAAAAACATTGTTACGAAACTACTCACCAAAAAAACTTATTACTTAAAGACATGATAGCAGAGTTTAGGCCGTTCCTGAATCTTGAACAAAAAAGTGGTCTTCCAATCTGAAAAAACCACTCAAAGTTTTTTTCATAGAAAATTGGGACACCCTGTTCACTGCAAAATAAATTGCTGAAGTAGATTCTCAATTTCTAATTACAATACCGTTCGAACAAAAATGAAATCTTCAAGAGTGTACGCGCTACTGGTGAATCACCCAGTATATTTCGTTCATCATTTATTTGAAGAGAAACATAATTTCGGCAAAATGTTTGAATTTTATATTTATGGACTGAAAACATATTATAAAGTTTTGAGAATACCTTTATATCAATAGATTAAAACTTTCAAACCTTATTATTCAATGAACAGTTAAATTTTGACTATAATTCCCTTTACTTCATTTGTTTCCTGCTAAATGATTTTGGATAAGGTTTCTTTGAATTCGCCTAGGACTGTCCTACTAACTTTCAATCAGATTATTTAGATCAAGGTCAAACTGTTGTACCTTAGTTTAGTATATATTTTGCATCTGTCTGATGAAATCATATAGTAGTCAAAAGGCGTTGAATAAAATTGAAAATTATTGTAAGTAAAATTTTCGTTTTTTCATCATTTGAAATGGATTTTCATCAAGTGAGGGCCACTAGTGTTCACATCTTGAAGCAAAGCTCAAATTTTCCAGAAGAGCAAAACTGATGGTGTGAAGATACTTTGCAAGTAAAAATCAATGATGTTCATAGGGATTCACCAGAGCATAAACATCCATGTAAATGAAGTATTTCTATGCAAACATTAAACCCTTTATATTTTGTTTCACAATTTTTTTTATGCCGACAAGTGTTTCCTTCACGATTTACTCAGTTAATTTAATATCACGATTCTTATATGGGTTAAGCTAAAGTAATGCGGGAAACAAAATTTTCTTAGTACCCATGTTCTCACTAGGACTTATGTGAGACGTTTTTTTGTCGGCTTGACGTAAGAATTGAGTTGATAAGCAATGTGGTTTCATCCGCCTTTGAGACTGAGAACGCATTAACTGATATTACTAAACGTTTTTCATCTTATTTGGCATCTGAAAGAACGATGTATAGGGTGGACAGATTTCAACGTTCTAGTACTACAGGTGCGTGAGGAATTTATCGCTACAAACAGATTTAAGCTAGCTTCTATAGATTTCGAGTTATTCGGAAATTTTGAAAATTTTCGCAATCAGTCAAGAGTGAATTTTCAATTATTTTTGAAGTTATTTGAGAATTGTTCTGACATTATTTACGAAGAATCGAGCTACTTGCAGATTTTTTATGTCCAACGGTTTTTGAGTTAAACTGCAAACTTGCGTTTTCTTTAATATAAACCATAGGCAACTTTGATTTAGCAGAATAGACCCCTTTTTCTTTCCAAAGATATATCAGATGTGCTCCCATTTTTTCATCCAGGGCGTGTTTCTGTGAAAGAGGGGATTTTGTAACTTTTTCCTAATTTTATCGAACTGCGAAAATTTTAAAAATTTACAAATAATTCGACAACGAAAGGATCTTGATTGAATCTGTTTGGGACATTGAATTCCTCACACAAAAAACACAGGGTAGAGGGTGTCATTTATCTCTATTTACAACAGTTCATAGCTGCAGAAACGAAACGTTGAAATCCGTCCACCTTGTACATTGTAGCAAGAATATGTACAGATATCAGTGAAAGATGCAATACATGTGTAATTCAACAAACAATGTATCATAAATTTACATAAAGAAAAGGTTATTACATTTTTCTAGATTGGTGTTCACTTTCCTAGGAAATCAAAATCACTGTTCTCATAAATATATTAGCATTGGAACGTAGATGAATTGTAATATTTTGGTTCTTATCTACAATTAATTTTTGTTCTTATTCTTCAGTTTCTTATTTATAGATTATTTAATCTAAAGAAAAGAAACCCTTTCAACTATTGAGCTCATTCAAGGTACTTACGCTTGCGCATTGTCGAATAAAATGGTCAATCAATCAATATGCTATCGAGAGTAATCGATAGAAAACTACTAGCATTCATCAATTGTGTCCGCTTAAAATTATTATGCTGTTCACGCTTAACATAAATCAAAGTTCGAAATATTGAAGAAGTTCACAGAACATAGTGCAACCGAGGAGAGGCAGAGGAGAACCATCATACTCCACACCAGAAACCGTCAAACATTATGCTTTTACTCAGCAATAGCTATGCACATTTGAGCAGAAACGCCTAAAATTCCTCGATATCACGCCCATGGCTCAAATCTGTAGAATTTTGACAAGAAGGCACAATACTTGAAGAACTAGAAATTCCTATTTCCTATTTCTATTTCAGGGTATATTGCAGTACTGCTAATACATGTTTAGTAGTACAATGAAGTGAACGCTATAGACAACATACGTCTCCTTCTAAAATGGTAAGTTGAAAACGTACTGCAAGATCCCTGACTTGTTCATGATCTAAAGTCCATGATTGAAATCTAATGGAATGAATTAATGAGCAGTAGGCGGAGGTACTTCCATTACAATGGGTTCCAATTCTATAGGAAAGTATTCGCTGTAAACCAGAAAAAAAGTAATGTAAACAATATCAAAATATCTGATACTGAATAATTTCTTAACATGAAATTTCCTCCGAAACTTTAATGATACTATTTGTTCTTGATATTTCATTTTCATCATTTTTATATAATAAATCGTACATTATCAACTGAACATTCCTAAATATTTTCTCTAAAAATACAAATTTCGACGAATGAAGAAGTAATTTTACTTTCTTCAGATCATTTATAAGGCAAATGAATACTGAAATAACAGTCTCTACATCCACTAGATTAATTCTAATCAGATTTCCAAACTTCGTTATTTCGAATGCCGTGGGAGAATCTGGATCCTCTCTTGAATCTTCTGGACTATATAATTCGTCTGGGAACAGACGCACCTGCTTTTTACGCCTCAAGATGTTCCCAGTTGCCTGAAGGGATATATTTCATCACCGTCTGCCGTTCAAATGGACCCTGACAGACGTGTTTCTGATTTCGGTTACGTAGCCGGAATCACAGGATACTAGGATTGACGCCGGAATGCAAATTTGCTGAATTTTTCTGCATGAAATATACGATATTACAGAATAAATTTAGTTAAGGTTAGATTTAGCAAAATAATTTTACCTTAAATTATAACTCATCAAATATACGTATATATATATATATATATATATATATATATATATATATATATATATATATATATATATATATATATATATATATATATATATATATATATATATATATATATGAATATATTTGATGAATTATAATTTAAGGTAAAATTATTTGGCTAAATCGTGAATGGATTGTAATGAAATTTATATTGGTAGAACTTTCAGAAATTTCAAAGTTAGATTATCCGAGCACAAACGTAGTTTTAATTATCATAAAGCAGATTCCCATTATTCTAATCACTTATTCGAAGAGAACCATAACTTTAATGATAATTTCAAAATTTTACACAATGAAAATAATAGACAAAAACTCAATCTATTGAAAATTTTAGAGATCAACAAAGAAAAGAGTTCAGGTAGGTTACTTTTTAGTCAATTAGATCTGAATCCTTCTCCTTTACTCAATCTTTTCAATTCATAGAGTAAGCAACTCCGATGGGTTTTCCAACATACCCTTGTACTAGTACCTATTGTAATATTAAGTAGGAAATATTTCTAATATATAAGGAATAACTCTGTTCATTAGTTTGTATCTATCTGATAAAGCCACTTTGTGGTGAAACCGATCATAGTTTTGTTAATATAGTGAAAATCTAAATACTTTAGTTTTATTTCATTGAAATTATGTAAAAGTTTTAGTGTAAAAGTTTATTTGGGTAACAGCTTATTTTTAAAGAATTTTTTACCTTAATTTTATTTTTATTTCCTTATGGAGCTTTTTTAGTTGCCGATCTAGAAAAGTTTAATGATATTGATCTGATCCATTGACTCATATTGACTCAGGTACCTAACAGAGCGAAATCTTGAATTTCTGAAAACAAATTTTTATATGAAATTGCCTTCTGTAGGACGAATTCCAAATTAAAGAAAAACAAGGGTGATGGTCAGTCTCTAAGATCACAAATGATTACTGGTGTCTGAATTTAATCAATCCATATAAACAACCATTGACTTGGAAAGGACCTTGAAAATCTGTAGTTTCATTCATAAATTAAGATGAACCGGTGCACCAAACGAATAAAATGAAACAATTTCAAATTTTTCTTGAAAATCGATAGTGTGTAAATATTGACTATATTCATTATATTGAAAAGGAGAAGAATGATGCATACGTCAACAATTACTTTTAGCTCGTATTAAAAAAGAGCGTGTTTGTATTATAACTCGACGAGTCGAAATTTTTTCCTGAGCAACTGAATTTTTCCTTAAAAGGTGCCTGGAGAATGCCAAATTGATTTCTATGTAACTTTGATAATAACTGAAATAGCCACGAATGGCGTTTTTTCAAAATTCGAGAAATTTTGAATAACATGAAATCTTGGAGAGTTATCTGAAAATATTTTACACCAATCCACTAGTGCCTGAAAAGAAATACAGAGAGGGGGTCAATTTTCCTCAACTATAGTATTTCACATAGAAGCCGTACTAAAACATCGAAATTTATCCACCATTAATGCTTTTCCTAAGAAGAACGCATTTAAAAAGTTAACTACGTCACCCAGATACTATCGAACGTAGAACCAGATATTTAAGCTATAAAATAAGATACATTTCCTGTGATGAATAAAAAAAGATTTTATTACATCAATGAAAACAAATCGAGGGTAACGCCATACACTTTACCATGACAGATATTGATTAATATTGGACATCAGACTCTTTCCTAGACACTCATTTCATCTATTATATCGCCTAATTTCATCTTGACCTCTCGTCAAAGTCGGATTCTCTTTCAATACTATTTATAGCACAAAACTCTTTAAACTTTGATATAAAGCTCGTTCGGTTCATATCAGATATAATGAGATAATAAGTGCATAAATAGATGACCCAGGAAGTAACAGAACCTGAAATGGAATATAGAAATGCGACTAAATAGTCTCAATTAGGCAGAATATAATTTAGCCCCGGTTTGCACCTATATTGATGAGAAAATGTATGAAACTAAGTAGTATCTCGTAAAATTAAATCTGTGACCTCGCTCATTCATCATGATCTTGCTCGGATGTACATTAATGGAATGGATTACAAGTAAACAGGGCTGCTGTATATTACTCTTAATTAATTACAGTTCTGGGACGATATAGAAAAATAACATCACTATCTCTGTTGTTTACAATCTGAACAGAAATATCCAAATCAGGTGTGCGATTTGATAAAGTAAGGTAATCAACAGTTGATGCGAAGCACACGTTGATTCTAATGATTAATTATGATTCTGAGATCAAGATAAAATTATGTATTATTGTACCAGGTTTTCTAATATACAGATATAATGTTTTGAAAAGTGAATAAAATATAAAATATTTGTGAAAATACCTAAATTCTGTATTTTTTTTATTTATTTAACGTGTCTCGACTTCGTAGTGTCCAGTGAAACGATTTCAAATATTTACAATGTTTAAAAATGAATGTAACATTATATAACATTAATTGAGTTAAGATATACGTAAGAAATTGACTAAAATCGTGTTCTCGGAGGTGGAGTTTAGGATTTCGTTGAGTGTCCTTTTGAGTTTGGCCTGGTTGCTGGTGTTTTCGTATTGTGGGCAGACAGTAAATATATGCGCAATCGTGAGGCGGTAGTCTGATCAGTGTTGACAGATGGGGGTTTTTTTAGCGGACATAAGGTATCCATGAGTCAGGCGTGTATGTCCTATTTTGAGTCTCCGGTTGGCGACAGATATTCTTCTGCTGAATGTTGTAGGCGGAAAGGGCTCAGTGGTGGAGTGAAGAGTTCGAAGAAAGGAGGTTGATTCGTTCCATTGCTGTTTCCACTTTTCGTTTATTTTTTTTGTAGAGTGACCTTCAGATCTCCATGAAGTATCAGTGCTGTTTCGTTTTGGATCTCGGTGAAGGCCTCTTTGGCTGCTTAATCGGAAACTTCATTTCCGCAAACGCATACGTGTGAGGGCACCCAGAACAGCGTGATTAAGGTATTTCTTGAGTGAGGTTGATGATTTAAGGTGTAAATTTGTTGTATAGAATTTTGAGTATATATTTCCTATAGAATTGAGAGATGAAAGGGAGTCAGTACATATTGCCATTGAATGATTTGGTTGAAATGGATATGCTTTATAGATCACATAAAGCTCCTCGGTATGAACACTGCTCGAGGAGTAAAATGTTGTCTTTTGCTAATTTGTGGATCCGTCAACTATTATTGAGTAATCTACCCCGTTTTCTGATTTTGAGGCATTCGAGTTTATGCTTTCGGCTCTACTACAAAACCTTCATCCGGGCCGTTCATAATGGTGAGATTCTCCAGTTAGGGAACAACGACAACAATCATCAGTGAAATTAAATGATTTAAATATTCAATATTAATCATAATTCTGCCTCGATTACAATTTTTAGTATCTTTACTCACTAGCTGTTATCTGTTGTTGATTGCAAAGTTAGGTTATGAAATTAGATGAAGGAAAATTTGAAGATGATAAAAATTGTGAATCGAGGCAGAATTATGATTAATATAGATTATTTTAATTATTAAATTTCACTGATGATTGATGTCGTCGTCCCCAAACTGGAAAATATCACCATTATGAACGGCCCGGATGAAGGTTCTGAAGTGGAACCGAAAGCTTGAATGGCGATATGGGAAAATTATATACACGGATGCCTCTAAATCAGAAAACGGGGTAGGTCACTCAATAATAGTTGACGGATTCACAAATGAGCAAAAGACAACATCATCATTCTCGTGTAAGGTTCATGCCGGAGAGCTTTATGCGATCTATGCAGCACATCCATTTCAACCAAATCTTTCAGTGGCAATATATAATGCCTCCCTTGCATCTCTCCATTCTATATAAAATATATACTCAAAAAATTCCATACAACAAATTCACACCTTAAGTCATCAATTTCACTCAAAAAATATCTCAATCACACTCATCTGGGTGCCCTCACACGTAGGCGTTCGCGGAAATGAAGCTGCCGATAAAACGGCCAAAGAGGCCTCCACCGGGATCTAAAACAAAACAGCACTGCTACTTCATAAAGATCTGAAGGCCACTCTACATAAACAAATAAACGAAAAGTGGAAACAGCAATGGAACGAATCAACCTCCTTTCTTCGAACTCTTCACTCCACCACTGAGCCCTTTCCGCCTACAACATTCAGCAGAAGAATATCTGTCGCCAACCGGAGACTCAAAATAGGACATACACGCCTGACTCATGGATACCTTATGGCCGCTAAAAACACCCCCTTCTGTCAACACTGCCCAGAGTACCGCCTCACGACTGCACATATATTGACTGTCTGCCCACAATACGAAAACGCCAGCAACCAGGCCAAACTCAAAAGGACACTCAACGAAATCCTAAACTCCACCTCCGAGATCATGTACTTAGTCAATTTCTTTCGTATATCTAACTTAATTAATGTTATATAATGTTACATTCATTTTCTAACATTGTGAATATTTGAAATCGTCAATGGCCACTACGAAGTCGAGACACGTTGAATAAATAAAGAAAAAATACAGAATTTCGGTATCTTCTCAAATATTTTATATTTTATTCACTTTTCAAAACATTTATCTATATATAAGAAAACCTGATACAACAACACATTATTTTATCTTGATCTCAGAATCATAATTAATCATTAGAATCAACGTGTGCTTCGCATCAACTGTTGATTACCATACTTCATCAAATCGCACACCTGATTTGGTTATTTCTGTTCAGATTGTAAACAACTGAGATAGTGATGTTATTTCTCTATATCGTCCCAGAACTGTAATTAATTAAGAGTAATATACAGCAGCCCCATTTACTTGTATTCAATTCCATTAACGTATATCCGAGCAACATCATGATGAATGAGCGAGGTCACAGATTTAATTTTACGAGATACTACTCAGTTTCATACATTTTCTCATCAATATAGGTGCAAGCCGGGGCTAAATTATCTTCTGCCTAATTGAAACTATTTAGTCCAATTTCTTTATTCCATTTCAGGTTCCGTTACTTCCTGGGTCATCTATTTATGCACTTATTATCTCATTATATCTGATATGAACCGAACGAGCTTCATATCAAAGTTTAAAGAGTTTTGTGCTATAAATAGTATTGAAAGAGAATCCGACTTTTACGAGAACTCAAATGAAATAAGGCAATATAATAGAAGAAATGAGTGTCTAGGAAAGAGTCTGATGTCCAATATTAATCAATATCTGTCATGGTAAAGTGTATGACGTTACCCTCGATTTGTTTTCATTGATGTAATAAAATCTTTTTCTATTCATCACAGGAAATGTATTTTATTTTATAGCATAAAAATCTTGTTCTACGTTCAATAGTATCTGGGTGAGGTAGTTAACTTTTTAAATGCGTTCTTCTTAGAAAAAGCATTTATGGTGGACAAAGGTCGACGTTTTAGTACGGCTGCTAGGTGAGATATTATAGTTGAGAAAAATTGACCCCCTCTCTATATTTCTTTGCAGGCACTAGTGTATTGGTTTAAAATATTTTCAGATAACTCTCCCTGATTTCATGTTATTCCAAATTTCTGGAATTTTGAAAAAACGCCATTCGTGGCTATTTCAGTTATCATCTAAGCTACATAGAAATCAATTTGGCATTATCCAGGCACTTTTTGAGTAAAATTCAGTTGGTCAGAAAATCATTTTATATCATTGTCGAGTTATATTACTAACACGCTTTTCTTTTAATACAAGCTAAAAGCAATTGTTGACGTATGCAGCATTCTTCTCCTTTTCAATATAACGAATGTAGTCAATATTTGCACACTATCGATTTTCAGGAATTTTATTCGTTTGGTGCTTCGGTTCATGTTAATTTATGACTGAAACTACAGAGTTTTAAGGTCCTATCCAAGTCAATGGTTGTTTATATGGTTTGATTAAATTCAGACCTCAGTAATCATTTGTGATCTTAGAGATTGACCATCAAACTCTGGAGTGTTATATGCGAGAATAATGATGATTTCAATGGACTGTATATAAGAAATTCATAGGAGAAACTGATACGCTAAATTGTATCATTTAGTTATGAGTGCTGAACGAAAAATATATATAAAATTTCACGATAGACTCAAAGAAACGAATGTAACGAGATTGTCCAAATATTGCCTTGACTTACTTAAAGAGGAAACCCAGGATGCGAACAGCTATGCATTCAAACGTCTAGTTTGAGCAGTTGGTAGCTAAACTCAGTTCACAATCACTATAGGGCACTAGGTTTTATGCCATGTAGTTTCACTGTAGTCCAGGCCTGGAAAATGTCTTAGATTGGGTTTTAATGATTTTCTTTATAAGGTAAATGTATCTCAATAGTCCTTTATGTTACAATAGACGAAACTTGATTTCACATGGAGGTGCAAACGAGGTTTTTTTGGCGCAACTGTGAGGTCATATAAGCGAATCTTATATTTCGAGCGGCACTATACGGTCGATAGTACTCTCTGTAGCAGACTTACTGGCTCGCTACCCTGAGACACGATTTCCATTCGCAGATGTGCGGGAAATTGAAAACAGATAAAGAGCGCCAAGAGAATATGTATTTGAATTTTAATTTAATGTAACGAAGTTTGAATGCCGCGAAATCGAAAGAAAAAGTTCTCTCGCTTAACTTCCAGTCTCATGAAAGCAAACACAACGAAAAATGTACATTAAAACATAATTAGTTTGTACGTAAATCAATGTTAAATGTGAACCTGAGATTATTTATGGAAACGAGAAATATAAACTTTATTTTGATAAAATAATTCTATGCAACAGAGCTGTAAAACACAATAGGCCAGATATCATTCTTACTGATGAACAGAATCTAATAACATATATAAAGAATATTGCTTTACCCGACACACATAATATACAAAACAAATACAATTAAAAATTTCTAAATATATGATGCTCGGCGACGAGATCATGTGGAAAATGAAAAAATTTTATTCTACCGATTATTATTTCTACAAAATGTGTTATTCCTAGGAATCTACACAAAATATTGAGATAATGGGTCTGAAGAAAATTCATTTGAGCAGTTACAGAAGATAACAATCATCAAATCTTGTAATATTATTCGTAGGTTTCCGAAAAAACAATGAGGCAGACGTTTTCTCTTTAGTTTATACTGCTCAGAATCTCATTTCATATTTTATGTATTTGTATATATAAATGTAATATAATTAGCTGACAATTTCATCATATTTATATTCAGAGCAGTATTCAATTCGATCGTTCATCACATCACACAAAGAAAACTATGAATGAGTAACATTCAGTGTTACTTGGCTAAGGTCCGTACACTGAATTTTCCGGGGAGAAAGCCTCTAACACTACTCTATGGTACATTGATGTCATTGTCTGATATTGCTATAGTTTGTTATTATTCTGGTAGAATGATATACTCTCATAACATTTGACGTTATCCTAATATATAATCATTCCAGGATGTGTTTTGATTATAATCATTGCCTGGCAATGGTATTAATTACCGGGTGGTAGCTTTATATTTTTTCATGAAATCAGTTTGATTGCATGAACAGATATATAGGCAACTCGTCGAGGTTAAACTCTTTTTTGATATATATATATATATATATATATCTTTGGACCCAGTCTATCAAATGGCCACAAATTTTGACCGGCGTTAACTATTTTGTTCTTCAATTTATGTTTTATAATGAGAGCACACGGTGCAGTCATAGTTTTCTTTCTGTACCGAAAGTTAAAAAAAGTGTGGGAGAAAATATTATTATTTAGTGACTAACTTTCAACAAACTTCCAGATGAACTTGAAGTTATCACTCACATAAAAAATTTAGCACAAATATAGAGTATTGGCTACTGAAAACAAATAGACCTCATATGAATGCGTTAACGTGTATCAGAAATAATTCATGCCTTTAGCACCTCTCTTTGCATGATGTTTACATTTGATCTCGCAAAAGATTGTAAACCTTTGAGAGTTTTGTAGTTGTAAACTTTTCTCGAAATTGTTGTAATATTGAATAAGTTTATCATTATAACTGCTACCATAAATCTACCAGATTACATTCCATATCACTTGCACATCCCAGAACTTGAAGGATGTGTTTTTAAAGATTAAATCGTTTCGATTCGACAATAATCTGTGGTACGTATACGATTCCTATTTTCAGCTCGAAGTCTTGCGGCAAAATGAATAATACAACAGATGTAAAAGAATGAGGATATGAATCAATAACAATTTGCCGCTCATCGATTTATACAATTCGACCATGCATTCAGATCTGAAATAATCTCGTCTGACAACTGTGCCTTCGGTCAGGTTTTCAATGTATAAACTGAAACAGAGTTTTGATTTAATATTTGCTCTGTACGTAGTTTAGCATTGGATCTGATTCAATATTTCGCTTCGAAGAACTGAAGAGCTGTTATCTCAAATTCTCTATATTTCTCAAGTATTCGTTATACCTGTGAAGGATTATCGGTGCGATTGAGATTAATATTGACGAAGCGGGGCTGTGTACATTTAGAGCTGATAAATGTTAAGTCTTTTTAAATTTGAGCTTAAATTTATGGGTATTGGCGCGATACGTTATACAGAATCTGCATGGAAGTAATGCAAATATAATATATCAAAAAAATTTATTCTGGACAAGGCAGAGCTTTTTTTATCTAGAAGTTGGCTTGATTACTGTTGATAAGTTAAGTCTAGTACATAATTTTAAATTATTTATTCAAAATGAAGCCCATAAAACTTAAGGCAACAGCTTATTCGATTCAAAATAACTTTTAGCAAAATATATTCTAATATTTTTCAAACACATACAAAATTGTAAAACTATTAGAAAATTCAAAATTTACTTTCTTAATGAAAATAAGATTCTTGAAAATTTCAAACTCACCAAATTTTATCTCATTTATAATCTCAATTAAACCTTCAATATAAAGCTCTACAAGACCTTCACGAGATGAGGGTATAGTCACTAGAATGAGTACAGCACCAACAACAATTTTTCTTGAGTATCAAATATCAATTCAAAAATTATAAACAAATATAGTATCATTCGTACACTAGAAATAAAAATAATTGCATCAATTTTTCAGGAAGATTGGCAATTCTAAGCTAGCTATTTTTGAAGATCATTGAAGACCACAACGATGAAAAAATTTAAGAGTTTTCAATTTTCATTCATCTCACATATAAACTTACGTCATAAAATCATTTGAATATTGATTATAAAGGTTTGAAATTACGAGAACATTAAGAATCGCCATTTTAGTTCACTCAATATCAAGAATTTATAATTGACGAGATAAACAACATTCAAATGAGTTTATAACGTTATCTTGATGAGAGTATATGTAAAAAAAGCTCCAGAGGTAAACAAGTTCCAGACCAATCATGAAAAAAAAATGTTGTCTTCAACGGAGAGGTGGGCCTAAAATATTTCATTAGTTAAAAATTGACAAATGTTTGAGAAAATTCACTAACTAAATAGGGTTTTATCATTTGAATGTTTAAATAACTGTAATTTCTAAAATTTTTGAATCGATGAGGTCGTATTGTGAAGGTCACGTGGTGAATTATATTCAAGGGTGAATTAAGATTATAAATACAAGAGATTGAGTTCCCTACTTGTAGATATTTTTATTACAATAACAAAAACAAGTAAAATTTTTGAGGTATTTTACTGAATAATTGTGATTCGTAACGCGTTACACTACACCGTAGCTTCTTCAGCCGAATGAATGTACAGATGCTATGACAACTATACATAAATACAATTAAGAATATAAATACAAATTTTCTTAAGAAATTGAAAGCTTATTGAGTTGCTTCTTCGTAAGTGGTTATTGATGACAGGTATATCCTATAAAATCAAGGAAAAGACTGCTCCCTGAAGAGATTCAATAGGGGTGAAGAGCTTATATCGACTTGTTTATTAATGAGTCTACCTGAGTGTTTGTGTTTTGTTGATTTCTAAAGTTTCCCAAAGATCTACTCTCCAATATTTATCATCTATATGCATAATTTCAAACTGTGCGTCGAAAGAGTGATTATTTTCTAGGAGATAATTCTCGTAATTTGAAAAACTGCGTTTATATTCTGTTATTCTGATATTGAAATTTCTATGTGTTCTACCAATGTAGAAATTACCACAGTCATTTCAATTCAATCTAAAACACTTGATTTTATTATTTTTATCTGATTTGGTTTTATTGTTTTTCATATATTTGCTATTATTAGTTTTGAAAGCTATATTTGAATTATTTCTACTCAAGAATGAAGTTTACCCTGTCGATAAATTGAAAAAAAATTCAACACCTTAACCTACGTTGGCATTACAAGTGAAAAACTGAAAACATTCTTGAGTAGAAATAATTCAAACATAACTTTCCAAACTAATAATAGCTTAGACAAATATATAAAAACAATAAAACCAAATCAGATAAAAATAATAAATCAGGTGTTTATAGATTGAATTGCTATGACTGTGATAATTTCTACATTGGTAGAACACATAGAAATTTTAATATTAGAATATCGGAACATAAACGCAGTTTTCAAATAAAAATCAGATTCAGTTTGAAATAATTTTGCATACAGATAATGAATATTGGAAGGTAGATCTTTGATAAACTTTAGAAATCAACAAACACTAACAGTCAGGTAGACTGATTAATGAACAAGTCGATTTAAGCCCTTCACTTTATTGAATCTCTTCAGGGAGCAATCTATTCCTCAATTTTATTGGATATACCTGTCATCAATAACCACTTCAGGAGAAGCAAATCAAGAAGCTTCTAATTACTTGAGAACATTTGTATTTATATTCTCAACTGTATCCATATATAGGTGTCATAATTCCTGTAGATTCATTCGTCTGAAAAAGCTACGGTGTAGTGAAACGCGTTACGAATCACAATTTTTCAGTAAAATTCCTCAAAATATATTACTTATTTTTGTTATTGATAATGGAATTCTACCAAGTACAAGCCTCCCAAATTCTAATTTTTATTAAAATTGTCCTCTTAGAAAATCATTTTTGAAAATTTCTGAATTGGCAACAATCTCCCAAATATTTGCGAAGAACCGATTACATTTGTTCTTCATCTTGATTAGCTCTTAGAATTTTTATTTACTGAAATTAATCCTTATACTCTGATAACTGATGTTATATCATCGTTACTAAAATTTTCAAGGCGCATCCATTACATTTAAAAAATGGAAACTCTCAATTTTTAGTTCAACTTGCAATGGAATTATGGTGCCTTGAAACTGCCCAAAGTGAAAACCAATAATCATTTAGAATACAAATTTTAAAAGCTCCAGAGATATTTTCACTTGAACGTGCATTAAGTTTGTAAATATATATTTCATTACTTTTGAATTACTTACTATTAAATTACATTACTTTGATTTTTATTCAAATAATCCAAGGGAGTACACTGAAAGTTTTAATCTCTACGTGTCAATATATTCTTTCAACTGTCCATTATTGAATGTATTATGTTCCAACAAAAATTTTCCACCCCTTTCCTCTCAACAAAGAGCAAAATTTGAAGCGGAAAGCTGAGACACGTCAATTTTCGACAGGAGGAACACCAATTGGTTAGTTAGTTCTGAGCATGTAAAATCATGTAAAATCAATAATATACCCTCAGTATCTCCCAAGTCAAAATTCATAATAGGAAAAGTGGGTCGAGTGACAAGACTTCTAATTCTTATTCAAAAATGCTATTTTCATAAACGTTTGATATCACTCAGAAAATCAGAACGAAAATTTATATTCCTACGAAAATTTGCCACCCGCTCTCTGTCAAGAAAGACTGGTTGTAGCGGGAAAAGCGGAGAAACGTCAAGTTTTGATTAGATAGGGACCAATTTCTGAGTTGGCTCGGTGCATGTAAAATCAACCCTCTGCCCTCAGCAGCACCAAAGTCGATACTGATTATAGGAAAGGTGGGTCGAGCGACAATGCGTTAAATCAAATTCAGTTATCTGAATGACCTAATCCGACATCCATTCAATGATACAATTCTAACTCTGTGCTATCATTCTCAAGTAACGATTCTTGTCCTCAGTACAGCAGTTTTTTATGCTGTGGGAAACGCACAATTGTTTTTATCACAACCCTCTGATAATGATAAATCTGTTTCACATTCATACTTCATTTTCGCAATACTTTCAATCATACCTGTCGTTTATTAGACAAACGTTGAAAATGGTTTAATCAACTGATGAGCGGGTCTAAAACGTTCCAATTTCTCATCGAAATAAAACTTCTGCCAGAGAAATGGCAAGGATTTTCAATATGACGAAACCAGAAGAACAGGTAGGACCGCTACAACTGTAATAATAAGGCCTGAGCGCTCGGACCGCACCGTCTCGCTAGTAGTCATAACGCGCTTGCTCGATACTCTACCCTGCCGGGCGTTCGTCGGCGCTTCAACTATTATAAACATTAAAAACATTAATTTTTTTTTGGGGTTTTTAATTTTTATAATTTTTTTGTTATTTTTTAGTTTTCAGTGATTCGTATTTTGAAAAATCATTAGCACAAAAGACCTAGATTGCCTGAGAGAATATAGAAAAGAACATATTCAGGAGTCTCATACTCATGAAAGAGTATTTGTTGTACCTATTATAATTAATTTCAAAATGTATTCCGGGCTGTGGGTTTCACAAGCAGATAACCTATAGTTTTCAATTTCATTTGCCATCCAATAATCGAAAACAAAACTCACAACAAAATCTTTCTTGCAATTGACTTTCAAGAATTCATTCTCGAAATTTTCAATTAATTTCTTGAATCAAACGTAGTTAACTAAAACCAAACGGACTACAATATCGTGAGGAAAACAAAGACCTCCACGCCTCAAATTTTTTATCAAATCATAACTTTCTTCGACAACCATTTCCTCGTCGAACACTAATTTTGATTTACAAGAGTCACATTCAATTTTTTATATAACCTTATAGCTGCAATATCCTGCCAAATAAGAAACAACTTGCATTTCAAATTGAACTTTTTCAAAATCGTTTTCGTCGAAATGAATATCTAGCTGAAAGGAATTATCACAAAATTTCTGTTCTTCATGACAATCACCAAAATTTCCCGAAAAGCTAGTTGTAGAAATATTGCCAAAGTTTTGAGAGGTTAACGATAAAAGTGATTAAATTCTCAGTTTTTTTCAGATTCGTATAATTGCCTTATCGAAATATGATAGTTACCACCTGATGATTGTCTATATTTTCCGAACCTATGTTCCAAAGAGTCTGTCTGAAATTTCCCCAACAAAACATAGTTCATGTTGAGTTCTTCAAATCAATACTGAATAACTTTTATCATGCCATGTAGAGTAGGCGATAATGCTGTATGAGTTTGAGGAGTAAGTTTATGGGGAAAATCAGAAGATTTCCAACAATCCAGCCAATTGATCATATCGCTCAAAAATGTCAATTTGATATCATCTGGATTTGCAGTTCATCTCTGAGTCTCTCTCCTTTCAGAGGAGTTTTCACGTTTACGGTTTTACACCATGTAATTATTATATTTATAAAATCCGCTGTTTCTGATGAATGTTCTACATTACTTCCAAATTTCAATAGAGCTTCTATAACAAATGGACTGAACATTTTTTAAGCTAACATTACATTTTGGCGTTCGAAACTATTAGGAAATAGCGCCTTGAGTGATAAAGAATATCCAAATTTCAAAAGTTTGTCGTGTTCTAATTTATGCAATTGTATGGGTAAATTAAAGTTCACCAGTCTTGAAACCTGGAAACTTTAAAGTCTTATTACTTTTTGGGATTTAGCCAATTATTTCTAATATATTTAAGTATGTGAACTGAGTCGAATAAAGAAAGAGTGGTCGTTTATTATTCGATGGATGAGGATAAACTATCCCCAATTTTTTTCGGAGAGAAGTTATTCATGGCTTTAATATTATATGCATTATTGTCACTAATAACACCAAATACTCTGTAACCTATATCTTCAAGTTTTGAAACGATTATTTTTATATAGTCAAAAAGTGTATCACTTTTAATTGTCGATGTGGGGAATATATGAACAACTTCTTTGAATTTTGATGTCACACTAGTTACCATGAAAGTATAAGCTGATGTAGATACAGACGAATCAGTATATGAAGTTCCCATAATTTTTCCACCTTTGAAATCGAAGTAGGGTTGAACGTGAATTTCGTCCATAAGCAGCATGACATTTTTTTCGTGTTCTTCTAAAAGTTTGAAAATATTACGTGCGTAGAAAAGGAAAACATGTCTATCTTCGTTAGTTGGATCTGTTAAAAAACTTATTACAAGTGTTATTTAAAGTGAATGGATGTGGCAGAATCAAAAAATCTGAGTGTCGTAAAAATTTATAAGCATGCGAACTTATAGCAAGCATAATAGAAGACAAAATTAGAGTGCTAGTTGAGTAGCGATATCTTTCTTTTGGTGTTATTATTAGTTTCACTTGTTCAGAGAGGAATTTGAAACAATTACTTTTCCCTAAGTTTTCGCCATCTATAGAGTCCAAAATAGTTTTCAAACGATTAACGATACGTTTCAAATTTTCATCGTTATCATTGAGCTTTGGGGAACCCTTCAGTTGTTAATGTTGCATGGTATACTCACTCCTTTAATATTCACAAGAATTTCCTGACCGTAAAAATATGTTTCCATTTTTAAAATAGAATAGATATCAATACCATAGGTTGTTGTGGGGCCTGGCGTATAATCTAATCGAAAAAAAGTAACTTTCCCTGTTTCAATAACTTCAAGCCACTTAGGATTATGCGGCATTTGATCTTGAACTACTAAAAGTTTATCGAAAGTATCAAAAGAAATGAGATATTTGCTGAGTGCATATTCAGCTCTACTTTCATAAATAGCTTTGAGCAGATTCCGATTTTCTATTTAAATAAGTTTCTCTTTCTTCCCTTTACGATTTTGATATGGTTTTGATAAATATGTGGGGCAACTCGGAAAATAGCTGGTACTGACCCATCTTTCAAGTGAAGACGTTTTACTGGCACAGTAGAGTACTTACCAGTTTCTTTATCAAATTTTGTAGTATCCCCGATTAGGTCATCTGTTTGAAAATGTAATTCAGATACCTCACTGTACGAAGGTTCAAAATCACCTCAGGGAATAGATTTCAACTATTTACCTTCCAAACGGATATCTCCCGGAAAGGAAAATACCGCCACTTTGGGTGCATCTCCATAACCGTAGTTTCCTGACTAACCAGGAACACAACACCTGATCAGCATAATATATCAAAGACACTATCACTCTCACAATAAAAATATTAAAAACATTTGGGTTTATAAACGAAAAGTTTAACTGGACACTAATACGCCTTTCCTAACCTCACTCACAATTCACCTCACTAAAATTCGTTCAAATTTATAATTGACGCAAATTATTCGGTAAACACACAGCACTTTACTGTATCCTGATGTCTTATAAATGCATTACTACATAAATTAAGCACTAGAAACACTTATTTTCGGATGAAATACAGAAAACAAAAGGACATTCACCGGCTTTTCGATTACACTGTGCTTTCGTTTCGCATGCTTGTTATGACTACTAGAGATGTGTGACGTCATGATACGTCACAGCGGTCAGGCCTTATTATTACGGTGTTAACGGTAGAACACCATCATGTTTTATATTTGATGAAGAAATTATTAACTACAGGTTCGTTGGCTGACAAAATATGAAGTTCATCATCGGCTTACACTTCCATCAAAAAATTATCACGTGTGCCTGGTGTATCAGCTTCAACAGTCTACAGGATCGTGATGCATCAC
Source organism: Cryptolaemus montrouzieri (assembly GCA_013387265.2). Taxonomy (NCBI): domain Eukaryota; kingdom Metazoa; phylum Arthropoda; class Insecta; order Coleoptera; family Coccinellidae; genus Cryptolaemus; species Cryptolaemus montrouzieri. The sequence goes on along the minus strand of JABFTP020000144.1, from coordinate 31,349,957 downwards.
CAATCGATCGCCGCTTACAATATTCTGAAATTATAACTGAAAATATTAACAATAATTTTGGATAATAACTGTTTTTCTGACGAAAGTGCTTTCACTCTCAATGGTGTAGTGAATAGAATGTTTGGGGTGAAATATATGGAAACCATATTTTAGGAACTTCCTTCATTCAAAGTAATCTCAATGGAGACACTTATTCGCAGATGTTTTCATGGAAGAGCTGCGTAAAGGAATCGACACCGAATTCAGACTCTTGACACCAGATGTTCTTCAAATTGTTGGAAGAGAGTTTGTAAATAGATTCTATCATTGTACAGAGGTTGGAGGAGGTCTTATTTAGCATTTACTTTAATTTTGGCATTATCACATTTTCATTGAAATACAATTTTTCGTTGTGTTTGAACTGTCTGTATGATACCAAAAGTTCATAGATATACTATTTTTAAGGTAGAGAATCAAAATAACTTTCCAAAAATATGTCACTCGACCCCACCTTCCCCTTAATGAACTTCGACTTAGATGCTGCTAAAGGCAAGGGGTTGTTCCTACATGCTCCGAACCAACTCTGAAATCGATCCCCCTCCAAACAAAATTTGACGTCCCTCAGCTTTTTCCCCTATAATCAGAGATAGAGGGGGTGATAAATTTACATTGAAACTGACTGTATATACTTAAATACTTTTGATCATAACCATTTATCATTAAAATATACGAACTTTAAACAAATACTGAACTTCATCAATATTAGAATCGAAACACAACATCTATCCGACGTCTTCGCAACCTAGATGTCAAACAATGTTAGAGAGCTATGTCGATGAATTTACTTTCACCGCCATGTATTGGAAACTCATGCAAGCAACTAATAAATTAATGAATGCAAACTATTATCATAATGAACATTTAGTTTGCACTAAATGATTGAAAACTATCAATCTATATTTATATTCAGTTGGAACAAATTATACAACTTTTAAAAGCAAGACTACACCAAATCTCAAATGAATCTGACTTGTAATTTTTGTTAGGAACCTCAAGAGATCATCATAAATTATATCTGAACACCAATTCGACAACATCAGCTTTCACAGAAAAAAAACCGCATCATAATTAATGACACAGACGTATAAATACACACGTCAAACTTTTAATACCCCTGATTTTACTTCGGGGGTTAATTACTCCCTTTTTAGGAATGTTTTAATTGTGGAGAACTGTAGAATCCGCTGGGGCAAGGTCTGGACTATATGGAAGCACCGATACTACCGGTAAACTTGTCGAACTCATTTAACTCTGAAAATGGATATAACAACATAACAGAAGTCCTGTTCAATAATAAATTATTGCTTTCATCTTTCAATTAGGGATATTATTCATTATTCATAAATCAAATTATTGAAATATGGATTTATGAATACCATATTTACCATGTAAACTTGGATAACTGTCGGTTATGTTATTATGAATATTCAATTATCTATGCTTTAATACTAATCAAGTTAATGAACTACAGTACAGAGCCAACACCCAAATGAATCAGAGGAATATTTTCACTGATTTGTTACTTTTAACCTTTCGGAATTTCCCGAAGGATTTAATATAGCTTCACTACGCTGCAGAAAATAATAATTACTTTAACCTTTTAATGAATAAACATCAGGAGGAAATTTAGCTTTCCGCTTATTAGTTGTTTGTTCTCCTTTTATATCCGGTATTCATTTTAATCTATAAGAATACATCCAGGGAACTTTTATCCATGCATCGAAAAACCTCATAGAGGAACAATTCTTCACGATAAAGTTTCCTTTTATAAAATTCATCATTTGCAATAAAGGATTTTTGATGAGTCTTGCATTCTCAAACAAAGCTTATTACTTGGATGACTTCTAGAATTTATGTTGTAATCACGAAAGATCCAATTTTCAGTGAAGAGCGAAAACAAATCATAAAACAAGGACGCAAATACGTAATTTCCGATGGTTTGAAACAAACGTTCATTCTACAGACATAACTGGAAACTGTTCGAAACTAATCAGCCAAATTGTTGAAGCAAATATTCGAACTTGTGAAAAGCTAATCAGAAAAACGCAGGAAATACTGGACGAACGAAGAATTCTACGCAAGTGAATTCCTCTTAGATTATAGGGTTTGTTTTCTACTACTGAAGTGCTTTCATTAGAGCCAAATCAGGATATTTCCCCTTTAGTCCATTGAAATGTTACATGAGCTTGGCATTTTTCATAAGACGCAGTTTTTTTTTTTACATTTGGGGGGGGTCAATAGAAGCTTAACTCCATGTCTGTGGTGTTGCCGCCCTTGTCCCTCGGCCGCCATCTTGAAAAAAGGGGTGCACACACATTTTTGGCGATATCTCGGAAATTATACGTCTTACAAATTCGCAGGGACATAATTCATAGCAAATCGCTTTACCTACCAATATGCTCATACAACTTTTTGCCTTAAATTTAAAAATAAAGAAGTTATAAGCAAAAAAGTGAGAAAATTTCTATAAATTTTTTTTTTTACTCTATAACTTCTTTTTATACATTTTACAAAAAAATTACTTTAGACCAATCTTGTCGATGGCCTTCTGAGTAAATTTTTCTCTTCAGTTTTTTTTTATTTCATTCATTCAAAACGCTGTCACAGCGCTCCAAAAGTTGACCGGGTTCGTTAATGCTCATAAGAATCCGGTCAAGACAATCTGTTTAACGTAGTTTTATTTTTTTTTTTTATTGTAAATACATGCAACAAAAATTTTAGTTTTAAATCCCTACCTACAACTTTACTTATTCATTGCTAATTTTTTTCCCGCAACCTTTGAGCTAGAGTCTAGAGGCACGTTTTTTTTTAAGTGGTATCCCCTGTAGGCCTACTCCACAGACAGATGACATAATAACATTTTTCATCACTTATTAGCTGACTATGCTAATCTACTTTTTTTCGATGCTATAGCTCAGAATTGAACGTTGAATATGAAGGTTTGGAGAATGACAGGAGTTAAAATTAGGGTTATAGTTGGAAGTTTATTTTCGAATTTATTTTCTTACACTAATTTTGATATTTCCATGATGTTGCTGCCTGTTTCGCCAGAACAATGGAGGCATACTGTAGAGCATTTGGGGCCACACATGCTTCCACAATTTCCACTGTATCTGCAGATAATTAATTTCATGAGATCGGGGGGTCCTCGAGGCTTTGAAGTCCCAATCTTTAGGATTGTGATATCTTCCGAGCCACGACTCGACCTAGTGATTGACTCGGAGACTGTGAAAACGGGCTGCATCTTGTGTGGAAGGCAGCGATTATAAAGTAAATGAAGTTTTAGTCACTATCTTCGCAAATCGTTTGTATCGCATGCCGTCTAATGAGTCGTCTTCAGTACCGCCGTACGAGAAAACATTCGCCAACAAGAGTGAGCAATGATGGATTTACTTTCTTGCTCAGGAATAGCGCGGTACCACCAGCTGATATACAAGATGTTTCCCCATAATTTTTATAAATTTCAGTTCCCCCATATTATATGCAGCTGATGTCGTATCACATCGTCATAAAGCATGAAGAAACAGCAACTAATATCTGTGCTATAAGATCTCCATACATGAAACTTGAAGGGGTATACAGGGATATCCACCGTTAAAAACTTTTTGAGTTCCAATTACAATATCAAGCTGAATTTTATACGCGGCCATAACTAGCAATTTCCAATTGAAGAAAATATTTTCGAAGTGATACAATTTCCGGTTATACCGGAAGTGGCTCATCACTTTGTTATTTCAAATGGTAATCTACCTTTTTTATTATACATCTAGAACCGACATTTCAGCAAGGCATAAAATACCCAAGCTGTTGGCACTTATTTGTCAAAACTTTTGACACATTTAATTATTTCTGTTATAAACTCGATTTTTGAGGAACATTTAAAAAAATTGTAGCTCGTAGATCTTTTGCACTACATACACAAATTTTGCTTGGGTGGATAGAAGAAGGATCAAGGAATTTTTTAAGCTACACATGTCAAATGTTCATTGCGTTGTTTTGTATAATTTTTTCAATTTGGCCTTTTTCAAACAGTCAATTCTTATAACGCCATCAGATGAAGCGTCAAATTTCAGATGGAATTGTATAAGCATGTACTATACCCATCTCTTATAGTTCCGAAATAATTTGGGAATATATTGAATTTTGATGATTTTGCAAGAACTAACAGAGAATGCTTTGAAATATTTGAATCAAGTAGCTGAACTGGCTACGCTCACCTGACAGGTGCCTAAAATTAATGTTCTAGTCACTTCGTCCATTCGAATTTGATTTCAACAAGAATTGTCGTTATTTCAGATTGAAAATGGCCAAAAAATACAACACATTTGAAGTAAAAACATTGGTTATTCAAACGAAAATATATTTAATCCCTTTTTAATTCATTTTATAATGTCAAAAAGTAGTGGGTAGAAATTGCAAGCAATTCAATAACCAATTTCCAAATTTACCGTCCATGACTAAAATAAAATTTCGAAGCATTAGAAGCAATTTTCTACAATTCGGATGAATAAAAATTGTAGGAACTAAGCGAAAACAAATCATCGGAGATAATTATATTAATACGGATAAATGATAGCAAACATCATAGGAGAAAACTGATTTTCGATCAGAATAAATGCGAGCCCCATTTTGCTTGATACACTTGACAGCTCGTATACGAACATGATGAGTTGCCCTCCCAGTTTCCTCAGGAACGATATTACGAAAAGAATTATGAATGCGCTCTAGTAACTCTTCTTTACTTCTTACAGGAATAAGATACACTTCACTCCGGATTTTGCCCCATAAATAAAAACCAAGGGGCGTCAAGTTCGGAGAACGCGGAGGCCATAAATTTGGTTTTTGATTACCCCACCATGTATCCTCGAACATTTTTGTTAGCTGTCGATCTACAGCTCGAGTTTTATGTGCTGGTGCACCATCAATTTGGTAATAGCAATCCCTCAGAATGTTAAGGGATAATCCATCTAAAAAATTTGCCAATGTTTCCCTCAAAATTTCCAGGTATCTTTGTCCATTAAGATTTTCCTCATGAATGAGATAACCCTACAAATCATTCATTAAAATTGCAAAAATGTTCACGCTGAATTTATTTTGGAAATCAATAACCTCAGTGAAATGTGGTTTTTCTGTGGCCCAAAAATGTCGATTATTCCTATTGGTTATTCCACTTTCATTGATCTTGGCTTCATCAGACCATATAATTTTTTGCAGAATTGTGTTATCTTCTTGAAGCCGGATTAATAAATTTTCACAGAAATTTAGCCGCTTGGAAAGGTCACTTGGTTTCAATTTTTGTAGTCTGATAAAAGAATACGGGTGCATATTATGTTTCTTAAGGATCCTTTGAATGAAAGTATAACTCAGTCCAGTATCCATTGATGCTGACTTAATGGACGCATGTGATTGGCACGAAAATACGCCAGCGTATTAATTTGATTGTCGTCGTCCTCAAGAATTGGTTTTCTTCTAGTTTCTAAGTGTTTTGTTCCTCCAAATTGCAGAAAATTGCTTCTAATCCTTCGAAATTTTGTTTTACTCATAGGCGCCAAATTTGAAGATTGGTTATTCAATTGCCTGCAAGTTCTATCCACCACTTTTTGACATTCGCCATGAATTGAAAAAAGAGATTAAACATATCCTCGTTTGAATAATCAGCCATTTTATTATCAATCTGGTGTTTTTCAAAAACGGTCGCTTCAAATTACCAACAATTCTTGTTGAAATATCAAATTCGAATGGAGGAAGTGACAAGTACATTAATTTTAGGCACCTGTGAGGTGAGCGTAGCCAGTTTAGCTACTTGATTCAAATATTTCAAAGCTTTCTCTGTTATTTCTTGCAAAATCATCAAAATTCAATATATTCCCAAATTATTTCGGAACTATAAGAGTGTTTGTACATGCTGATACAATTCCATCTGAAATTTGACGGTTTATCTGATGGCGATATAAAAATTGGCACGTGCCATTTGAAAAAATTGGGTTACTGCTATTTGAAAAAGGCCAAATTGAAAAAATCATACAAACCAATTCAATAAATATGCAGTGTAGACTGCTTAAAAAATTTCTTGATCCTTCTTCTATCCACCCAAGCAAAAATTGTGTCTGTAGTGCAAAAGATCTACGAGCTACAATTTTTTTAAATGTTCCTCAAAAATCGAGTTTATAACAAAAATACTTTAATCTGTCGAAAGTTTTGACTGATAAGTGCCAACAACTTGAGTATTTTATGCCTTGCTGAAATGTCGGTTCTTGATGTATAATAAAAAATGTAGATTGCTATTTGAAATAACAAAATGATGACCCACTTCCGGTATAACCGGAAATGGTATCACTTCGAAAATATTCCACTTCAATTGGAAATCGCTAGTTATGGCCGCGTATGAAATTTCAGCTTGATATTGTAATTGGAACTCAAAAAGTTTTTAACGGACGGTCCCGGTGGATATCCCCGTATAACTGAACAGCTGTGCACCCCTTTGAAGGTTTTGAAAAGTTAATGTTGGACTGTCTTCTACCTACTATGAGCAATACAAGAATGTCAATGTCCTCTGCCACAATAATCACATAATCATGAGAAATCTGCGTCTGATTCAGCATTCTCGAAAATGGACACTCCTCTTAGAAATTAATTTCTATAGTAAGGAAAACAGTTAGCAATTAATGAGTAAAGTGGTAGGTAGGGATTTAACAAGAATTTTTGAGAATGTATTTATAATAAAAAAAAAGATCATAAGACTAAGTTAAACATTTTGTTTTAACCGGATTCTCATGAGCATTGACAAACCTGGTAAATTTCGGAGCGCTGTAACAGCATTTTGAGTGAAAGAAATTAGAAAAAATTTCCTCAAAAGACCATCTGCAAGATTAGTCTGAAGTAGTTATTTTGTAAAATGTATGAAAAGGAAGTTATAGAGCAAAAAAAAAATTTTTATAGAAATTTTCTTACTTTCTGCTTATAGCTTCTTCAATTTTGAATTTAGGGCTAAAATTTATATAAGCAACGCGATTTTCTACAAATTATGTACTCACAAATTTTTGTGAGTTTCCAAGATATCGCCAAAAAGGTGTTTGCACCCGTTGTTCCAAGATGGCGGCCAGGGAACACGCGCGGCAACCCCACAAACTTGGGGTTCAGCTTTTGACCCCCCCACATGTCTCAAAAATAAAATTGCGTCCTCTAAAAAATGCAATATTCAACCTTCAAATTGTAACATTTCAATGGACTACTTAACTTATTAAGTTTCATTATTTTTTGTTCTGAAAATGTGGTTTCCAAGTGAATTATAATAGAGATAGAATTTCAATGGATTTTCTTTGTGGTCCAATACACTGATCTCCAAATTTTTCAGTTCTGTTCTATTCTATGCTAGCATTACAATGAGTGAAAATACACACACCACAAAAATTATCGCATCACCTGGTATTCCGAATTCCACAATCGATAGAGCAGCTGGATCGCAGTTTTATTGTCAACATATGTTTTTGGACATATAAGGGGGAAAAAATCTTATCTATGCAGTAACATTTGTTTCCATATGATCTCAAACACGTCTGAAACAAGAAAGAGTTTATTTGACTATCAGTATTCATTCAATTTCTCTTCAGTTTTAACGCTAAATTAACGCAAGTTTTCTGTGTTTCTTGTTGATTTTAGAATCTTTGATTTTATTGTAATGGCTGTCGAACGTCCTGGACGCTATTTGGGTGATCATGAAGTGGTAAGAATTGTAACACTTCTAGAGGGGGGGCGAAGCCAACGTTACGTGGCTAACTTGTTGAATGTTAACCAAAGCACTATTTCAAGAGCAATTAATTGGTACCACGAAACAGGGGAATATGGAAGAAGGGCCGGACAGGGAAGAAATCGGATAACAACACCAGTTGATCATCGTTGGCTTCGTTTAACTGCACTAAGAGTTCGGCACTGTACGGCTAGAATGCTAAAAAATGAACTTGCACTTTCTAGGAATGTGCACATTTCATTGCAAATTGAGGAACCAGCTCAGAGAAGACGATATCAGACCAAGGGTGGATTCTACTGGCCCGCGTCTCACCAAAGAGCATCGAGTAGCAGGACTTCAGTTTACGAGGGAACATGAAAATTGGTGTATTCCAGAATGGTCGAATGTTCTATTTTCCGACGAGTCCAGGTTCTGTCTAGTATCAAGTGATAGACGCATGTCTGTATACAGACGACATGGGTAACGGTATCACAAATGCAATATCCGACAAACCGAAAACTTCGAAGGGGGCTCTGTAATGGTGTGGGGAGACATTTCTTTCCATGGTCGAACTGAGTTAGTTCTAGTGAATATTGAAAGAATGACAAATACATCGCAGATATCCTTGAACCCCATGTTGTACCCTTAGGCCCATTGATTGGCGAAAACTTCATTTATATGCATGATGATGCTCGGCCTCATGCAGCTAGAGTAATTACAGAATTTCTGCAAAATGCCGAAATTGATATTTTAAGATGGCCAGCCAGCATTCCCACTTGAATCCCGTAGAACATGTTTGGGACAACATGGGGTGGCAAATTGAACAACGTAGGATGCCTTGTAGAATACTCCAACAACTAGAAAATTTGCTTCCTGGAATTTGGAACTCAGTGAATCATGAGTACATCCAAAAATTTTTTGAGGGACTTCCGAGACGTATACTGTCAGTAATGAGGGCCTAAGGAGGAAACACTCGATTTTCAAAATGATTAGTAACCATTCGATGCTAGTTGATTGGTCCCTTCGCGAATGTTTGAAGATGGTAGAATTTTTCAATTTTTCATTAACTCGAAAACTGTTGATATTTTTTATCATAAACTCATCTCTTTTGAAAGATATCTTTTTATTTCACACTTCTGAAAGTTACCAAGCGACTCTTGAATGGCGAACCTAAAAGTTTATATAGTATTGACTTAAAAGTAGGGTGATGCGACAATTTTTGTGGGGAGTATATATCATTCATATTCTTATCCCACCAATAATTCATTATTAAATTAATCACCCACTCCACTTACTGTCCTTGACACTTAACCGTCCTCATTTTGAGGGCATACAATTTATCAGGAAAAGGGATAATTGAGCGTCGTAGATTTACAATATTTTTCCTATCTCATTCAATAAATCATCCTTATTTTCAATCGACCTCTGAGGTATACATTCTTCTGAGCAACTGCAAATGAACTGAGAACATTAGGATTTCTTAACGAATATCTATCATATCCAGATATTCACTGATTAATTTTCAGGTAGATTTCCTGAGAAATATTGGGGAATGCTATAGGACACAATCGGCCCAAAAGGGTAGAAATAGAACGGGTTGAAAATTTTCGAATCACCATATCTCCAGCAATAACCAATATGAGCCTATACGCTTATAATATTATTCTTGGGCATGTTATTTTCAAATACTTATGTTCGAATTATTTTTTCAGACATCACTTCCTCTCCGAATCGGGAAGGCTGGGTTGAAAATTTCAAATTGCCACATCTCTGGTAACAACCAAGACAATTCTATGCGGTTTTTGTATTATCCTTTGGCATGTTATTGTCGAAAATTTTTGATTGGAAAATAAGAAGATTTTTGACCCCGCCAAGGCGGAATCTTATGGGGGCCCCAATGTTACATATTCTATCTTCTTCTTTTAATTTTGAGAAGTAGCAACAGCTTCTCAAGCTGTCAGTTGATTCCTCCGAAAGCGCCCTCCAGTGTAATTTTAGATACTGAATTGGTTGTACTGCTTTTATTCACATCGTGCTTGTGATTCCTTGGAGTCCTTATAGTACCCCACATCCTCAGGTTTTTATGCAACTATTCAATACTTTTGTGTTTTCTGAATTCCAATAAACATAAATAAAATAAAACGAAATAAGCCTACATAATAATGGTAGAAGATATTATGTTCATGAGAAGGAGTATTCATTTCACTTCGATATGGAAGAAGATTTGAATTATCATATTCAGCAACCATACTGGGACATAGAGAACACCACATTTCAACTGCCAGTACTAGAGATGAACCTCTATGATTCTTTCATATAAATAGAAAATTTCTATGCCTACTGTGATTCAGTCACAACAAACTGTCAAAGTTGACAAATGAGTTGAAAAATGGATTTAAACCGTGAGCATTTTCGCTCAATGATTTTCTACGATTGTCAAAGACAATTATCTCTACAAGAATGTCTCAGCAAGTTGGTTTCTGTTTTCTCAGGGCCCCGCAACCATATGTGCAAAGTATGCAATGCACACAGGCGCCATCCTTTAGGGGCGCCAAAACACAAAGTCCAAAAAAATATCCAGGTACTGCCGATTCCTATGTTGCGAGAACATGTCAGGCGGCAGTTTCTCGATTGATCATGAATAACGCCTGGAGCTCTATAAAAGCGATGCATCGCCACAGGCGCTTTTAAATCAGTTAGTTCACTAGACCGTGCAACAACTGAATAAAAACAAGTAATTCTATTAATATTTAAATATAAAGTTATTTTTATTTTGTCAAGTGTGGTGTTGTGTTGTGTAATATTTTGCTTACTACTTTTTTTTTTAAATTAAGTGCCGAATACCTGCTGACTGCAATTTCAACGGCTTGATTTTTTATAAAATTGTAAGTATTGCCTACTTTATACTAACAACATTAATTTTTATAGGATACTGGCTATACTTAATTTTTTCAGTGAAATATCTTTTATTAATTGAAATGTCATGTACGAGTTTAAGAAAGTAACTGGTTTTATCCATAACTCGCCTAGTTTTTATGTTATTGATCTTTTGAAAAAACCATTTTGTAGGGTTGTTTAAGGGCTATAAGATAAAATTAGTTCAATATCTTATTGCCTCTTTTTTTGAAAGGATTTAAGCTGGTACGGCTTTTTACTCAAATACGCAAACTTTAATCGGCCATATCTTACTTAATAATAATCTGCCCTATAAGAGGTTAAAAATTATTGGGTACTTAGTTAACTTTTTAAAAATATTTCTTACCCTACCCACATGGTGCTTATTATTGTGGTTACTTTAGAAGTTAATTCCTAATTCCCATGAGTATTTATTATTTATTTGTTTTTTCAGGATAAAAGAAAGAGACCTTCAGGTGCGAAGTTTCGCGAGCAAAAGAAACTGGGACTACAAGAAAGGGGAAAAATGGTTGGATCTTTAAAAAATTTCTTGCAAAACAATCGAGATTCCACGGAGACTGTCGATGTTGGTGCAACCGAATCGTCCGAATCTCAAGATTCTAAATCCGTAATGTCAATAACCGTGAGTGGACCATCTGAAATTTCAACAGTAACATCAGGTCCTGCAACAAGTGGCAGTGGTTGTAGCAGCAAAACAGCTTCTACTGATGCAGAGCCCGATGAAGCGATGACACCATCCTCGTCTACAGCACTTGAACAATCCACTTCAGGTAATTCAGCTTGTGTAAAAAGTTCGGTAATGTCAGCTACCGAAATACCTGCTGCAAGTGACACTTTCGATGATGAAGGCTGTAATGAGGCTAGTATCGATATACTACCGTCCGACCCCGGTTTGTGGCCCGAAAGAATCACCAATGAGATGGCTAGAATATTCGTTAAATGTGGTCCGCCCTTGATAGACATCAGTTTTAGCTTTCCTAGTAATAAAGATAAGAGAGTTTTCGTGCCAATACTTTGAAAGAAATCTAGCAAATGGAGAGAAAGTCGAAAGGGCTTTTCTTATTTACTCTATCTCTAAAGATTCTGTATTTTGTTTTTGTTGTAAGTTGTTTCGTAAATGTAAAACACCTTATGCTTTTTGTGATACAAATGGAGTATCTAATTGGCAACACTTGACTTTGCTAATTAAGAGACACGAAACGTCAAATTTACACAACAGTTATATAAACACTTGGGTAAATTGAAAAAAAAATGTTGGAGACATCTATGACTGTTAATGCTCATCATCTGCGAATTTTAGAAACGGAAAAAAAATATTGGCGAGACATGTTGGAAAGAATTATTACGATTGTTAAGTATTTATCTACACAATGCTTGGCGTTTCAAGGTTCTTCTCAATTGCTTTTTGGACATGATAATGGAAATTTTCTAAAAGCTGTTGAGATTATTGCTTTTTTCGATTCAGTGATGAGGCAACACGTTAGCCGAGTGTATAACTCCAAAAAAAAATCTGTTAAAATGACTCATTATTTAGGCGTGCAAATACAGAATGAAATGATTGTATTATTGTTGTCCAAAGTAAGAAATAATATTTTAGAAATGGTTCGTAGTTCGAAATATTTTTCAATAATATTAGATTGTACACCGTACACTAGTCATACTGAGCAAATTAGTCTGTTCTGAGGTATGTTGTCCGTAACACCACTTCAAAATAGGTTGAAGTTAAGGAAAGTTTTATTGCGTTCAATCCAATACTGGACTCTACAGGAGAAGATATATATATATATATATATATATATATATATATATATATATATATATATATATATATATATATATATATATATATATATATATATATATTATATAATTACTTGCCTTCCAACAATATATAAAATTCTAACTGCATGTATTACCCAAAAATTTATGCACATTTGGAGAATTATAATATTCTTTCCGAACATCAAAAAGGATGTAGAAAAAAACACCTTGGTACTAGAGAGCAACTTGTAATTTATTCTGTTGCTTTGAATCAAGCTCAAACTAAGAAGAGAAATATTCATACAGCCTTCATTGATTACCAAAAGGCTTTTGATAGTTCTCCCCATTCATGGCTTCAAGAAATTTTGGAAATTTATAAAATTAATAAGACACTTCGTCATTTTCTTGAATTTGTAATGAAAAATTGGAGAACCAATCTTCATTTAAATATTTCAAAACAATCGTTAAAATCCGAAGTAATTCCAATCAAAAGAGGCATTTTTCAAGGTGATTCTTTAAGTGCTCTTTGGTTTTGTCTTTGCCTCAATCCATTATCTCATGAATTAAATGCTACTAGTTTCGGCTTCAAAATAAAGAGTTTATCAACTGAATTCAAATTAAGTCACTTAATTTATTTAGATGATATTAAATTATATGCCGGAACCAGATCTCATTTAAAAAGTCTACTTGAGATTACTTTCAACTATTCCAATGATATTCATATGAAATTTGGGCTTCCAAAATGTAAAAATCTTTCTATTGAAAAAGGAAAGATCACCTCTGATTATATAAAGATTTCCAATATCGAAATCGAGCCAATGCATCAAGGAGATACATATAAATATCTTGGATTTTGTCAAGAGAAGACAATTAACCATAGCAGCACTAAAGAAAATATTAGAAGTTCATATTACAAAAGACTTAGAATTATCATCAAGAGTTATTTAACTAGTAAAAACCTTTTCAGAGCTATCAACTCCTATGCTGTTCCTATTCTTACATCTTCTTTTGGAATTATTAAATGGTCTAAAACTGATCTAAATGAATTACAATGTCAAACGAGGAAAATGCTCTGTAAATATCATAAGCACCACCCAAAGTCAGCTGTTCAGAGAGTTACACTACCTAGACATCTTGGAGGTCGTGGATTAATTGATTTGAATAATCTTCATAGTAAACAGATTTTTCATCTACGTTCCCATTTTCATGATAAACAGAGAACGTCTAAATTACATGATATTGTTGTTGCTTCAGATTATAATCTTACACCTCTGAACTTGACAATGCAAAAAGTAGATTTTGATATATTTGATGATAATTCTAAAAGAGAAAGTTGCATGCAGAAGGAATTACACGGAAAGCACCCTAAAGAATTGAAAAATGATTATATTGATGAAATTGCATCGAATAAATGGTTAGTATCTGGAGAATTGTTTGCTGAAACAGAAGGCTTGGCAATTGCGATCCAGGACCAGGTTGTTTTCACAAGGAATTATAGAAAACATATCATCAAACAAAATATAGATGATTCTTGCCGTAGATGTTTCTGTTCTTCAGAAACAGTTTTTCATATATTATCATCTTGCTCAGTCCTTGCTTCAAGAGATTATTTAGAAAGACATAATGCCGTCGCTAATATTATTCACTTCAATCTAGGAATTAAACATGACCTAATTCCCAAAAGAAAAAAATTTCAAAAATATGAACCTGAGATTATTTGTGAAAATGACAAATATAAACTTTATTTTGATAAAACAATTCTTTGCAACAGAGCTGTAAAACACAATAGACCAGATATCGTTCTTAATGATAAACAGAATCAAATAACATATATAGTTGATATTGCTATACCCGACACACATAATATACAAAATAAATACAATGAAAAAATTTCTAAATATATGATGCTTGGCGACGAGATTAAAAAATGTGGAAAATGAAGAAAATATTTATTCTACCGATTATTATTTCTACAACAGGCGTTATTCCTAGAAATCTTCACAAAAGTATTGAGATTTTGGGTCTGAAGAAAAATTTGTTTGAACAGTTACAAAAGATAACAGTCATCAAATCTTGTAATATTCTTCGTAGGTTTCTTTCCGAAAATAATAATGAGGTAGAGTCATAGGTTTTCTCTTTAGTTTATACTGCTCAGAATCTCATTTCATATTTTATTTATTTGTTTATATAAATGTAATATAATTAACTGACAATTTTGTCATATTTATATTCAGAGCAGTATTCTATTCGATCGTTCACCACTTCACACAAAGGAAACTATTAATGAGTAACATTCAGTGTTACTTGACTAAGGTCCGTACACTGGATTTTTCCGGGGAGAAAGCCTCTGACACTACTCGTTGGTACATTGATATCATTGTCTGATGATGCTATAGTATATATTCTGGTAGATTGATATATCCTCATAACATTTAACGTTATCCTAATATATAATTACTCCAGGATATGTTTTGATTATAATCATTGCCTGGCAATGGTATTAATTACGAATTGGTGTATTTATATTTTTCATGAAATCAGTTTGATTGCATGAACAGATATATAGGTAACTCGTCGAGGTAAAACCCTATATATATATATATATATATATATATATATATATATATATATATATATATATATATATATATATATATATATATATATATATATATATATATATATATATATATATATATATATATATATATATATATATATATATATATATATATATATATATATATATATATATATATATATACATTTTAAATTTAGAATTAAAACACATTAGGGACAAAGTTATGATAATGGGACAAATATGAAGGAAAAAAATGTTGGGATTAAAAACGCATTCTTGATGCGCATCCGAAAGCCCTTTTTATACCCTGTGCCGCTCATAATTTGAACTTAACAGTAAATGGCGCTTCTAAGGTGTCAGGTGCTACAATAAACTTTTTTTAATCTTGTGCAAGAGTTATATAATTTTTTTTCGTCATCCACAAAAATGTGGTATGTTTTGAGAAAAAATGTCCCGGGTTAAGTTTAAAGCCTCTAAGTGAGAGAAGATCGTCCAGCAGAATTGACGCAACAAAGCCCTTCAAAGTTTATTTAATTATGGTCTGCGAAAGACTTCTAGAAGTGGCTGAAGATAATTCCTTTCACATTGATGCAAGACATAAAGCGACTTCCCTCTCAACGTCTGAACAAAATTTTCAATTTCTTTGAGGAATTATTATTTGGCATGACGTTTTTTTTCATATAAATATTGTCAGCAAACAAATGCAAAGTGCTACAATTAATATTAGAGTATGCCAAACCTACCAAAACAATTTAGTTGATCACTTCCAGTGATATAGATCTGATCAATCATTTCAAGAAAATCTCATGCAAGCGAAAAAAGTAGTATCCTCTCTCGAAACTGAAGAAGACTTTTCACCATTACCAACGTTTAGGAGGAAACTTAAACCAAAACTGTTTGACTATGAACACCGAGATGAAGCCTCCCATGATCCAAAAACCGCCTTTAAAATTAGTTTTTTCTTAAAAATTATAGATCAAACTAAAAGCTCTCTAAAAAACCGATTTGCCTTACTACATGAGTAAGATGATATTTTCGGTTTTTTTAGCGACATATTCAAATTAAGTGACAGCGATCCTGTAAAACATTGTTCTGTTCTTGAAGAGCGACTGACAGATCGAGATAATAAGGATATAGACTACAATGATCTGTTTAACGAAATAAAATCGTTAAAGTTGTCCTCATTACATAATGATAGTGACCCCTTAAGTATTTTACAATATATATTTGAAAACAATTTAATCTCCACCTTTCTAAACATAAGCATTTCAGTAAGAATTCTTTTGACATTGCCTATACCTGTAGCTTCGGGCGAGCGATCTTTTTCAAAGTTAAAAAACATTGAAAATTATTTGAGATCGACAATGATTCGACAATATTAACAACTGAACAAGAAATTTTTGACGGTTTGAATTTTAGCGATGTAATTAATGAATTTGCAACAGCAAAATCTCGGAAAATATCGCTACTACAATAGCTATCGTTTATTGTTCAAGGTATTTTTATTAGAAATATCTGCATATTTTTAAAATATCTAAGTATAAGTAGAAAGTAGTATATATATATATATATATATATATATATATATATATATATATATATATATATATATATATATATATATATATATATATATATATATATATATATATATATATATTATACATGTATTGCTTGGCAATTGCGATCCAGGATCAGGTTGTTTTCACGAGGAATTATAGAAAACACATCATCAAACAAAATGTAAATGATTCTTGCCGTAGATGTTTCAGTTCTTCAGGAACAGTTTTCATATATTATCATCTTGCTCAGTCCTTGCTTCAACAGATTATTTAGAAAGACATAATGCCGTCGCTAATATTATTCATTTTAATCTGGGAATTAAACATGACCTAATTCCCAAAGAAAAAAATTTCACAAATATGAACCTGAGATTATTTGTGAAAATGACAAATATAAACTATATTTTGATAAAACAATTCTTTGCAACAGAGCTGTAAAACACAATAGTCCAGATATCATTCTTAATGATAAACAGAATCAAATAACATATATAATTGATATTGCTATACCCGACACACATAATATACAAAATAAATATAATGAAAAAATTTCTAAATATATGATGCTTGGCGACGAGATTAAAAAATGTGGAAAATGAAGAAAATATTTATTCTACCGATTATTATTTCCACAACAGGTGTTATTCCTAGAAATCTTCACAAAAGTATTGAGATTTTGGGTCTGAAGAAAAATTTGTTTGTACAGTTACAAAAGATAACAGTCATCAAATCTTGTAATATTCTTCGAAGGTTTCTTTCCGAAAATAATAATGAGGTAGAGTCATATGTTTTCTCTTTAGTTTATACTGCTTAGAATCTCATCTCATATTTTATTTATTTATTTATATAAATGTAATATAATTAACTGACAATTTTGTCATATTTATATTCAGAGCAGTATTCTATTCGATCGTTCACCACTTCACAAAAGGAAACTATTAATGAGTAACATTCAGTGTTACTTGACTAAGGTCCGTACACTGGATTTTTCGGGAGAAAGCCTCTGACACTACTCGTTGGTACATTGATATTATTGTCTGATGATGCTATAGTATGTATATATTCTGGTAGATTGATATATTCTCATAACATTTAACGTTATCCTAATATATAATTATTACAGGATATGTTCTGATTATAATCATTGCCTGGCAATGGTATTAATTACCGGGTGGTGGATTTATATTTTCCATGATATCAGTTTGATTGCATGAACAGATATATGGGCAACTCGTCAGGGTATATATATATATATATATATATATATATATATATATATATATATATATATATATATATATATATATATATATATATATATATATATATATATATATCCGAAATCCCTAAGGGCGCCAAATCCTTTTTTGCACACAAGCTCCAGTAGCCCTCACAGGGGCACTGTGTTTTCTGCATTGGAACACCATACCAACCTATAGTTTCCGTTGGTATGGAGGATTTTAACGCACAAGGGTAAGCTTAGCTATGATCCAACGGCAGGAGCACCAAAAACAGTGGTCACTCAAGAAAATGTGGATGCTGTGTATGCAATCAACCAAGGATAACACCGCACATGAGCAATTCTCAATGATTGAGTTATGGCACATGATATTAGCCTTATTTTTAATTACGATTTCAAATCCGTGCTTGAAACTTCTATATCAGCTCTGGTTTAAAAAATATATAACACGACCCATTTCACAATGAAACGCAACTGAAAATTCATCTTATTTTATCAAATTCTCGAATAGAAAAAAAAATCTTCCGTAAGATTGTCTCATATATGTTAGTCGGTGAAATGTTGGAAAATCTAGAAACGAACAAGGGAAATAGCTGCGATATATTCTCATCAATAAATTTTTCACGAGGATGAAATTGGGGGGTCATTTTGTTCTATTTACATCGCAATCGTACTAAAACATCGAAAAAAGCACACTCTGTACAAGTTGCTTTTAAAATATTCCCCGTTAATCTTAAAATTTCTCATCTACTTGAATCGATAATGTCGTTTCGTATCTAATTTCCCAGAAATTTTTCTCCTCTGTCACCATTCACAAAAAAATACATTTAGCGTGAAATGGTTTTTCAAATTTTAATTTCGACTCTCTTCTATGAACTACACAGCGCCAGATATTACTCAATTTCTTTACTCGACAATTTCTGTTTACTTTTAATAAAAATCTCATTTGAGTGAATTTTCAGGGATAAATTGAAAATGTGCTGCGTACCTCTCTGAAGTATGCGTGAAATTATTAAGGACTGGTTTGTCTTCTTTTCAATTTCGAAGAACAAAAGGGGCGCTTTGTACCTTTCCTGGAAGGTTCTTAATACGATATCATATTTCGAATGGGTAGATGGACTTGAATACCGTAATTGAAGCGGAAAAGAATCCATTATGTATTGATGAAATGTATAATTGAAGACATTTTAATGAATATTAAGCATATTCTTTTTGTCTCCATCCAAAATGGATACTACGAACTCAGGACTACTGTAATACTCAGGAAAAAGTATTACAGGTAAAGGTTCAATGTGAGGTTTATTATATTAAATTTATTAAAAAAAATATTTATATATTTAAATGTCTATGATTGTTTCTCATGAATGAAAACTTTCTATGCGAGCTGAGTTTCAGCGACAACAAACTGTCAAAGTTGACAAACTGGTTGAAAAATTGAATTGAATCGTGAGCATTTTCGTGCAATAATTTTCTACAATTTTCAAAGACAGTTATTTCAACAAGAATCTCTCGGAAAGTTGGTTTCTATTTTCGACATTGAAGCACCATACCATTCACCAGTTTTCTGTTGGTATGGAAAATTTGAACGCAGAAGGGTAAGGCTTAGCTATGATCCAACGCCAGGAGCACCTTAAACAGTGGTCACACCAGAAAATGGGGATGCTGTTACGAAGATTGGCATGCAACATATCAAGACATTGAAGCATCATTGCGAATTCAAAAGACCTCAATACAAAAAATGTTGCACGGAGAATTGCATGTGAAAACAGTAGTTTCCTGTTGGATAGCACATATTTTGACAAAAAACAGAAAGCTGCTGAAAGAGTAAATTGGAGTCAGAAAACTCTGGACCAATTTTACTTCAGAAATGCTAAAAGCGTGCACAACATTGTTTTCGATGAATCTTGGATTCACTCATTCGAGCCAGAAAATAAACGCCAATTTTCTGTTTGGGTGTTCCAAGGAGAAGAGCTGCAAAAATTATTTGTGGCCAAAGTTTCACCTTAATGATGGTCGCAACGTTTGTATGTATCCACAATTCCTGTAGAAGATCATAGAACAGTCACTACCGATTGATACACAACCATTTGTTCACCGCAAGTCGTTACTAGGCTTCAAAAAACCAACACGGAACAGTGAATCAACCTTCACCAAGACAATGCAAGTTCGCACACAGTCCGGAAAACATTTGAATATTTAATGCAAAAAAACATCGAATTGTTACACTATCCTTCGTATAATTAGGTCCTAAGTCCCAACGATTTCTTTACTCTTTCGAAAATCAAGAACTTCGTGCTGTGATCACAAAGCACAAAGTCGAAGAACAGCCAAGTCTTCGAAAGCTCCCAATTATTTAATTTCAGCTCTATATGCATAACTTGTCCCTTGTTTCTCAGCACTTTTTCAGGTCGAAAGTGAAATGTAAGGAAGGGGTCTTTTACCGGAAACTAATGCAAATCGAACAATATCTCAGATCACAGGTAGAAGTTGCGGAAAAATTTGATTTGAGATGAAGTGTGCTAAGTAGCTTGTAGAATCGCTTCTTGGGTACAGACATAATTTTCCAAAGACCTGAGAGTGGTGTCCAAGTTGAAAAACTGTTTAAAAGAGCTCAAGTGCCTTACAAGCAAGTAAAGGTCGATCTGTGAATGTGAAATCAATCCGCATTGGCTCTCAGCAATCATCAAGCTAGGCTCCATACCGAGCTGCTTGACTCTCGAATGCTTACTATGCAGGTTGTTCACGATTGATACGAGAACACCAACATTTGTAGTTTTCCTAAAGTAATCTTCACGCCACTGGATTTCTAATGCAGCAACCTCTATTTAGTGCTTCCAACCGAAAATCAATTTTAGAACCTCGAAATATAAATATACATCATGCCAAGAAATTAACGCACAAAATCTAAAATTCAAATTTATCCAGAATTTTTCCAGTAATTCACCACTACCAAGAAATGCTTGAGAACAATCGAAATGAATAGAAATTGAAAAGAAAACAAATAATGAAAAATGTCAAACTTTTAGAAATAATTGAAAACCTGTTAATACCATACATCTACGATTTACTCAAAATCAATGACTTTATAGTATTCTGATCCATTTCGATCAGGCCTGTTCCGAACTCCATTCGCGGTTGCTGATTGATTGCGCTGGCTTCTTAATTTTAAATTGAAAATGTCCCAGACATATTCGATGGAATTGAGGTCTGGACTTCGTAAAGGCCACTCCATTGATGGGATTTTGCGATCTTGGAGATAGTTCCTAACGATATGGGCTTGGTGAAGGATGACATGATTATGCATGAACAAAAAGTTATCAAATGGTACAACATGTTCTTCTAAGATGTCTGTAATGTATGTCTGAGCATTCACGATTTCATGATTAGCGATGGGTCAGTGTGGGCGTTCGAAAAAACTCCTCACAACACTGTTATTGAACCTTCATCAGAAAAATTAGAAGGTAGAATGTAGTATCTCTCATTTCGACGTCTGTACACTAGAGAAAAATTTAAAATCTCGACTTATCTTTAAACAAACCTCCTCCCAGTCAGCTTCTAACCACTTCATGTTTCCTGGCAAAACTCCATCAGGCTCTTCGATGTGCAGCGGTTAGAGCTGGGCCTCGAGCTGCAACACGAGGCCTCAAACTTATTGTCGTTGTTGTATTGTTTCAGTGCTAACTTGCACTCCACTGTTTTGTTAAAATTGCATTCGAAGATGACCAGCAAACCCCTGCCGGTGCAATTCTTAAATTACGGTTATGGATCGCCAAGGTCATCCTTGCTTCTTGTACCTATGGATCATACTGGAAAGTTTGAATGCACTAATAATAAGCACTAGGCCTATTTTTGAATCAATCCAACTTATGTCATCTCACACCACTGCTAGAGCAGATTCTGCCAGGGTCAAATTTGGTTATTCGTGTTGTATTATTAACGGAAATTAAAATTTTCAAGAACATCAAACGTTAGTCACAAAAATTAATGAACAACACATTTCAATAAGTTGTGGTTTTTTGCAAAATTTTAATTTATTTCTTACACTTTCGTCATCGAATTTTAGTGGAATATGTCCGAAACCTATTTCAATAATTAGTTGCCTACCAAAATAGAAATTTTAAATATTGAAATTGTGGGTTAATTTCTTGGCGCAGTGTATTAGGTGTACCTATACATATTCCGATTAGATTGTTGGAATTCATTTTCAATAAGTTGCTAGAATCTTTATATTATCTTATCTAATTGAGCACTTAAATTTTCAAATATAGACTAACCAGAAATAAAATCCCAGTGGAGGTAACTTACACACGCAATAAAAAATGTTGAAAGTGTCTACCTTCTTCTTGGATGGGCATAACAATTCAATGCACGAATTTTTTTCTCGAATTATTGAGATTATCCGTAGTAATGTTATGTATCTCGGATTCTCTGCATTATATCATCCCTTGTGATAATTTTAATAGACCATTCTGTATTTAAAATGAAACAACGGAAAGCCAATTTCATTACTCGTAGAAATGTATTCGTTTCCCCACACAAAGTTCCAACAGATAACTGAAAAAAGGGATTTTCTTTTAATCTATTTACAACATTGTCATTAAGCTCACAAAATGTACTGAGTGGACAAATTTCGATGTTTTAGTACTGCAGCTATGTAAACTATTGTTAACAGAGGAGAATGACGCCACTTTCCCCGTTGTCTTTTTGTGTGAGAATTGATTACAGTGAACAGATTCAAGCTAGCTTTTTCCGTTTTCGAGATTCAAGTACTTTATATCTTAAAATCGAACTACGAATGAAATTCGTCTCGCGGTTTTTGAATTATAATGTCTTCTCTAATATAACCATAAGTAACTTTTCTTTTCGAAATTCTATCACGTGCTTTCAATTTTGTCAAATCAAGATCTGTTTGCATAATGAACAAAATATTGTATAACTTTTCGCTAATTTGATCTATATATTAAAAAACATATAGTGTTCTGGTAACGATATGTAGATGATATTTTGGTAGGTTTCCATGGTTCGAACAGGCAAATTGATAAAGTTCATGACAACATTAGGTTTACAGGTCAAATAGAAATTAATATTTCTTAACTTTTTAGACCTGACAAAAACGAAATTGACCAATAATTTCTTTTATAACACCTTCAGAAAAGAAACCTTGATAGACTCAACAATGCCCATTCAATAATTTGATTCACAAACAAGCAGCTCATGATTCAATGATCCATAGAACCTTTCCCATTGCCCTGTCACCGACAAACTTCAAAATTGAAATAAATACTATCAGAAAAATTGCTTTGATTAACAAAATTCTTCTGGTTTTCATAGGCAAAGTTATACAACGCCAAGATGACACAATTATTATATTCCATAAAAAATACTTGCTTGAAAAATTATGTTAGTTTCAACTACACTGGTCCTCTCTGCAATATCTTGAGCAACTATTTTTCCAAATCTAACCTAACCACTCGAGCGAACTATTATTCAATGCTAAACAAAAACAGAAAAATTAAAAAAATCAGGAGTTGACAAAATTGTTTGCAATATGTGTACGGTAGCTTATATTGGGCAAACTGGTAGGAATTTCGAATCCAGATTTAGGGAACGCTCATTCATTGATAATAATTCTCCAATATGTGAACATATAAAAACCGCAAAACATCCAATAACATAGGTAATATCAAAATTCTTCATAATTGCAACAAAACAAGACAATAAATCTGTTGGAATGTTTGAAAATCAATGAAATTTGTAAAAACTGTGCTTTCGCACGCTTAATAGCCAACTAGGCGTTAATATCTCTCCACTACTCAATTTTTAATTTGGGAAGTATCTATATAAGTACGTTCTTTTTCTGTAGTTGGCCACTTGAAAATGACTTGACGGTCGAAACTGGTCGTTTTTTTGAAAATAAAATTGTGGAAAGTATAAAATATATTTCACTTTCTCTTCGTTGAAGTAAAACGAAATGAGAAACTTTTGTCACTTTTCTACAATTAATTCAATAATCACGACCGGTTTCGGCCCTACGGTCATTTTCAAGTGAATAATTATATAATACATGAGTAGGTAAGTGCAAGTACAGAATGAAATTTATCCTAAATATTGAGTAGTGGGGATCTAATGGGGAAGCTGTTGAGGGCTTCAATATTTCCAACAAATTGATCTCCCTCCCTTTGTTACATTTATAAAGGATTTTAAGAATTTTCATTGATATTGATTGGTTAGTTGATTTTATGTGTTCAATTATTGGCGAATTTTAATATGAGGAAATATGTTCCTTGAATCTAGCTCCAAAACTTCTCCCTGTTTGTCCGAAATAGGCTACCTGACATTCCTGATTGCTTGAATTTATCGTTCTTTCGTTTGACATTCAATAATAATCTGCTTAAGTTGGGGCCGCTTTAGAATGAAGTAGTCATATTCAATTTGGAAAAGTAGTTACTGATTTTGTTAGAGAGTTCGTCGGTGTATCTGAGACTAGTCTATCTTTTTTACGGGGTTTCTACGATGCTTTATAGTAATTGAGAGGTAATACGTTGTTCTTTGAGTTTAATGATTGTAGTTAAAAAATGTTATGGTATGTTGTTATTTGAGGCAATTCTTCTGATGAGATTAAGTTCAGTTTGAAAATTTTCTGTCGAAAGGGGAACTAAACAAGCTCTATGAATCATGGAGTTATATGCGGCTAGTTTTTAGCTCAAATGACTGAACGAGTCCATTGGAATCGATGCGTCTGTGAATGTTTCCTTTCTGTAAATTTTATGAGTGAGTTGGTTATTTGAATTTGTAATGGTTAAGTCGAGAAAATTAATTGAGTTATTATTATCGAATTCAGAAGTGAAGCTGATGCGGCAATGTATTTTATTCAGGAAATTTGATAATTGATGAATTTGTCTGTTTGAACCACTTTACCAGACAAAAATGTGTTTTTCAGCGAAATCTGTGTTTAATATCGAGTTTTTCTCTGAATTATTCATGAAAATGTCGGCTAGTAGAGGACTAAGAGGTGAACCCATTGGAAGCCCTGAATTTTGTTTGAAGAATTTAGATTGAAATTGAAAGTAAATTTGAGATAGGCATATTTGAAAAAGATTTCTAAATTCATTAGTGATATATGGCGGTGTATTAGACTCGGAGAAGATATCTGTAACAAGGGGAAGACACTCATTCGTTGGTATGTTCGGGTACATATTTTTGACATCGAAAGAGACTAACTTAATATCTAGGTCTAGAAATTTTTGATTCAAGAATTTTGCTAGTTTACCTGATGGTGTGTTTATATATGACACTACAGGTCTTGCAGATTTTTCTTTCTTATGTAGTTTAATAAATCCGTACAGTTTTGGAGCTTGAACATTCATTGGAATCAGTTTCCTCTTCTCCCATTCTGTATGTGCTAGGTGTTCTGACAAACTTGACTCTTCTTTGATTTCTTTTGTGAAAACTTTGGTTGGTTCTTTTGCTATTTCGGTGATATCCATTGTTCTCAGTGCATCCTGCATCTTTTCTTCGTTAGGTCCTCATTGAGGCATACTATACTATTGCCTTTGTCAGCTTTAGTCATTATGAGATCTTCGGCTTGGATTTTGCTTGATATGGACTTTATTATTTTCTGATTGTTAGTTTTTATGTCAGATTTTCTGATAATTTCTGTGAGTTTGTGTTTATGGTGGCTTGGGTTGGTGATGTTATCTTTTATGTTTTCGGATGGCCAGCTCTGGTTATTTCCTTGTCTGTTTTGAATTTGTTGTTTTCCGGGTTGAGTTTTGATCCTTTGTTCAGCAGATCCGTTTAAACTTCATCAAAGAATTTGTTCGACAGATTTATGAATCTAGGATAAAAAGTGATATTTGATCGTTCGATAACATCTGTTGGGATCATAGGTTGCTGAGGCTTCTGTTTTTCTTTTTTGTTTTCTAAGGTTGAGAGTTTTTTATGCAGGTTTTCGTAATTTTCTTTTGAAATCTAACTTATTTTCATATTCATTTTATATTCAGGGCGCTCAAATTCAATATTATATAAAATATAAAATAATTCGTCCTGAACTGATTTGATGTGAAGTTTTATATTATCACGTACCTTATACTACTTTTTAATTTCTTTCTTTAGCCAGAGAAGTTCCATTTTGGTTTAATTTTGGAGGTTGTTTCGTTATTAATACACATTTTGAACCGGATATAGTTAGGAATCACTTTCCGCTTCAGACACTCTTTGTTGAACCACAAATTCAAGGACACTCTGTTGTATTTTATCTCTAGTCGATAGTACATGTTCACCAATTCTGCTCGACAAGCTGTTCTAATTGGTAGTATTGATGATTTATTTATTTTATGGAAATTCATTTTAAAGTAAAACGAAATGAGACACTTTTGTCCCTCAATAAACAACAAACCACAACACTCTCTAAATACAATCATTAAACGTAAAGAACAACGTATTACCTCTCAAATACTATATAGCATCGTAGAAACCCCGGAAAAAAGATGCACTAGTCTCAGATACACCGGCAAACTCTTTAATAAAATCAGTAACTACTTTTCCAAATTGTACATAACTACTTCATTCTCAAGCGTCCCCTTAACTCAAGCAGAATACTATTCGAAGCCAAACAAAAAAACGATAAATTCAAGCAATCAGGAATTAATCAAATCAAATGCAATGAATGTCAGGTAGCCTATGTCGGACAAATAGGAAAAAGTTTCGAAGCTAGATTCAAGGAACATATAAAACACATAAAATCAACTAACCACACAAAATCAATGAAAAATTTCAAAATCCTTCATTAATGTAACAAAAGGAGCGAGATGAGTTTGTTGGCAAATTTGGAGATTAACAAACTATGTAAAAACCTACAATTTATTACCCCCAACAGCCAACTAGAGCATAATCGATCCCCACTGCTCAATATTTAGGATGAATTTCATTCTGTACTTGTACTTACCTACTCAAATATTATATTGTTATTCACTTGAAAAAGACCGTAGGGTCGAAACCGGTCGTGATTATTGAATAAATTTAGGAAACGTGACAAAAGTGTCTTATTTCGTTTTACTTTAAAAATGAATTTCCATTAAATAAATAAATCATCAATACTAACAATCCTCTTCGTTAGATTATAACTTTCTTTCTATAGATTGTGAACTATATACTGATATATGGTTCTTCCAAATCTAAATAACGTCGTATCTGTATATACTGGTTTTCATACTGTCCGATGATGAAGGAGAGTTCGAAACCGACAACAATGAAATCTCTCAATTCAATTCATTTGTTGGTGATACGTGGCAAAGAATCCCATTTGTGTTTTATCGATATCCCACCTTTCAAGAGGACAGTGTCCATTAAGAAACCATCTCAGTAAAATTGACAGATCGGAAACGAGAACATGTAGATTGTGCAATAAGGTTGTCGAAATTGCTGATCACATTCTCTGCAGTTACGTAGCAATTGCTACAGAGAAGAATGTACAGGGAGGCAGATTTCAACGTTGTAGTACTGCAACTATGTGACAAATTGCAAATAAATCCAAGCTAGCCTTTTTCGTTTTCGAGTTATTTTGAAAATTTGGAGATTTTCGGAATAAGTCAATACCTCCGTTGTTTTGAAGGTATGGAAAATAGTTTTGACATTGTACAGGCACTTTTTTACGTAGAATCGAACTACGGAGAAAAGTTTGTTTTTGTCTCACGGTTTCGGAGTTATTATGCAAACGTGTAACCTTTTCAATATGGACTATAAGTAACTTTGATTGCGTTAAATAGATTTTTGTTTCATTTCGAAAATATAACACATTTGCTCTCAATTTTTCAATCCAATACGTGTTTTCATGGAAAACTGAAAATTGTATATATTTTCCAGAACTTTATCTATTAGAATCACTGAAATAGCTCGAGTTTATTCTGTTCTCTCATTAGAATAATTCGAGAATTAATTCTTGCAATGACGATTCAGACAAAAATAATTGGATTCGAACATCCTCGGCTTTGTCGCTGTTGGACTTTTTTCTCTGGAGATATATCAAGGATCTGTTAATTACAAGAGCTAGTCAGAATACTGAAGAGTTGAAGCAAAATTTCAGGCAGTATCTTGCTTCGGTTACCAATATTAAAATTTTCAATGCGTGTCGGTGTATCCTCAAAGGTAGAAAATCATGCATACAGAAGAATGGCAATATATTTGAATACCTACATGATTATTCCCATTAAATGTCATGCCACAATTAGAATCTCACGATAGTTGCGAAATGAGGATTGCATATTACTTTCAAAATGTTCGTACGTCAACGTCTTTTCGTTATTACAAACGACACTATATTCACACAAAAATTGTAACTTGATGAAGAAAACATTGAGTAATTTTTCTTAACTGTCATTGCACGAATTAATTAACTTGAGAATCAAAATCTTACATCGAATCTGTTCGCGGCAATGAATTTTCTCTATTCACAATACAGTTAAAACCTGATATAGCGATATTTAAGGGACCATGTAGTTTCCGACGTTATATCCGATGGTTGTTATAAGCAATACATATACATAAGCAGTTATATTATCATAGGTATCTATCTAGTATGGGTATATGTTATTTATGTAAACTCGTTATCAAATGAAGTACCAAAAAAGAAACAAAAATGGTTATTGAGAAATAATTTTAGTACAAAATGTACTCAGCTGCCTACAGTACAGGTTAAAAGACTACACTAGTTTTCAAAGTGATTAGGCTATAGTGGCCTATGTGACATTTCCCAAGCCTTCGATATTATTAGAATTGCATCCAAAACTTTTTGTATCTTCGCTATTCTGAATATTTTGTGTCATTTATAGTACTTGAAGTGTTGTACATTGTGTTGTTGTAATTTCTAAAGCTTTTCTCACTCTGGTCCATGAGCTGTAAAACAGAGGTAACAGTGGTAAAACCACAAGCCTTATGCATTTCAGAATTGAAGACTAGAGGATGAGCGGGACAGTTGTCTTCTAGGAGGAGAATTTTCTTCTCTAGACTTCAATTCTGCATCCCAGCTACGCAGCCATTTTTCAAAAATTTGCTATGTCATCCAGCACCTAGTATTGTGTTCTGGAATTACATGCAAAGAGTGAATGTTCTTAAAGCAAGAAGATTCTTTAGTTTTTCCTATCACCAAAAGTTTTCTTTCACATGAACCATGCCGCAACCAATACTGTAATTCATGTTTTGGACAACTTTCCGCCTTGCTTTCCTCGTTTTGGAATTGTCAGTGGTTAAACTGTGAAACAATCCGGTTTCATCAACATTAAGGATTTCCTCTGGTGTGTATCTTCCGCACAGCGCAGGCCACTTATGAGAGAGCCACTCTTTAGTCACTCCTTCAGGAACGCCAGCCGCTTCACAGCAAACTTTTCTTTCCACAATATTATGGCGACCTCGAAAACCTCTTAACCAAGGCGACTCCAAATTTTTTACCCATAAGATGAGCAAAACGTAGGCTTTTTGTTGCAGAATCAGACCACTTATTGGGAAGTTATTGGCCCTGTGATATTTAAACCATGTTCATACAGCATCTTCCATAACTTTATGCTCACTTGTCCTCGATCGTTCAAGTTTTATAGAGTTCTTTTCGAGGGGAACTTTTATTTTATCTCCATTCATCCAAATCGTTGATATTGTAGAGTGCAAAACTCCACAATGCTTTGCAATTGCACTATTCCACTCCTAATTTTCCAATCTCCATATGATATGAGATTTTTCTTCGATAGCAAATACTTTCATCTTTTTTTGCGACATGTTAACGCATAAATTCACGGTTTTATCAAAGCTAAAACTTATAAATCAAGCTATCACTCATGCAATCAATTAGGGCACTGAACAATAGGTGTGAAATATGCAAAGTCAACTGACCACGAAGAGGTCCGGATGGTGTGGGGGAAAGTGCTTATGTAATAAAACGCCTGAATATTCCTTCAATACTTGATAATGAGATCTAAATCGTTAGTATTGTTTTGTTTTGCTGGGACAAGTAAGCAGTTGGTCGTTATAGTCGATGAATATCGTTAAAGTTTCGTCGTTGTAAGCGATGTGTCGCTGTATCCGATGTTGTTATAGGCGGTATGTGTACTAAATAGTTGACTAGATATGCGGCTGGGATCCTAATCTGGTTTTAATAACCGATCAGTCGTTGTAAAAGATGTCGTTATAATCGGTTTCGACTGTTTCTCACATAACTGCAGTCCTAGAACGTCGAATTCTGTACAATTCGATAACAGATTACTAGAGCCAAACGAAGTGAGAATAGAAACCTTTAGGCAGCTTCTCAATATTGCCAAAGAACTAAATCTACTGGGAAACAATTAAGGTATAGCTATGAGCAATATATCAATGGTGGTAGCAATTTGAAAAGCACTAGAGGTAAACGACCCCAATCAAAGTAATGTAATGTAGATAATAAGATAAGCCATATCATTGATAACTTCCGATGGCCGGATGAATAACTAAAACACCTAACAATTGAACGACTACTTTTGTCTTTTCACTCCTTTCAATTGATGGCATATGCAATTTTTTAGTACATAGTTATAAAATACTCTTGAAATCAAATTCCGCAACAGATTTTAACATAATAGGAGCTTAGCTTGCCAACCCTCCTACTCATGCTACTTAGTTTTCTTTCGAACAATCTAGAACTTAGTTCACAACGCCAGCTTAAATGGTTATTTCACATCGATAATGGGATATGTAATCCAGTTTAAGCCGAACTCGTGTACATAAAGCTCCGTCATAATAATCGAGCATCTAAGAAGTTTCTCATAACTTTATTTTCCAAGTAAATGTTACCGAAAGTTCATGATGGTAAGCTGGAAAACCGCCCTTAAACATTTTCAAAATAGGCGATAGTTAATCTAATTCGCTGGCAGTGTTTAGGTTTCGTGTAAGTATTCTAACTTATCGCAAAGCCCTGGTCGATACTATATCAAATATAGTTTGGAAAAATAACTCGATTTTGTTTGAAAAGTTGAGAAAAGTTCAGAGCGTGGAATTAAAATAGAAACGAACTGGTTTTCGCATTTTGCTCAAATTTTATGAAAACGGATGGTGATAGAGTTCTTACATTTCTACATTTTATTTATTACCTGCAAGTTGGCACGAAAATTACTTTTACGCAGCTTTGAAGTTGAATTGTTGTATTGAAATTTATTTAGATATTACACAAAAGCTTTTATAAAATAAACACCTCAAAAAGTCTAGGGAACACTTACCAATTTCTTCAAAATATGAATTTGATGATTCGAATTTATAGAAATCTTTCGGTTTTGTTAGGATGTATTGTGTATAATGTATTCTCAAGAAAACAAAATGATTTTTGACTTCTCCAAAGCCCCTATTATAGAAAAAAATTGAACTTTGAAAATGGCGAAATTTGGTAAAACCTAAAGAAAATCCTGAACTAATATTTTCGAAACGATATGGAAGCACTTATATTTTTCAGTACCCAGAAGGTCCACCTCTGTTATTAATGACACTTTGGCATCGTCGCGGCATACTCAATATCAAATTGTCTATTACATTTTTTCCTAAGTCATTCCAAACCCCCTGAACTGCTAATCGAAGCTCCTGTTCATGATGGAAGACGTTTGGACGCAGGAGATTTCTTTTTAGGGTGTCCCACACATGCTCGATGGGATTCAGATCTGGGGAGCAGGATGACCACGGAAGAAGATCGATATCATTCTCTTCAAGAACGTTCAAGACAACTCTTGCACGATGAAGAGGGGCATTATCTTGTTGGAAGAGTAGATTTTGACCCATTGTTTGGAGATACGGTACCACTACAGGTAAAACTATCTCACTTGCGTAAGAATTTCCCGTGAGGTTGTTCTGTATGAAAACGAGGTCAGTTCTTCCACCAAGGCGTATACCTCCCCAAAACATCACTGATCCGCCTCCCTGTCTAACAACTTCACGAGCATGCTGGAGACGGTTTTGCTTTCCAGGTTCCCTCCATATTCGAATTCTTCCCGAATCGGGATAATAACTATATCTAGATCCATCATTGAAGAGAACTGTGACCCACCTCTCTTGATCCCAGTTTACGTGTTCTTGGCACCAAGCTAAACGAGCAGCGCGATTTCCATGGGTCAGTTGTGGAACTCTTAAAGGACGTCTGGAGTGGAGTCGACCTTCGTGCAGTCGATTTCTCACAGTTTGGTCGGAAATTTGTACATTATGAACTCGTGATAACTCTTGAGCTAATTGAGATACTGTGGTAGTACGATCTCTTCTGGCTTGTACAACCAAAAATCGGTCTTGGGCGACTGTAGTAATCCTGAAACGACCTGTATGGCGTTCTTATACGCTACCTGTTTCATTGAAACGCGACCATAAACGGTTTATGACACTTATGCCACTTCTCTGATTCCTGGATACTTCCCGTTATGAGCTCCCAGCTTGGAGCATGCCAACGGCTCATAACATCTCTTCCCTAGTCAAATATCGTCTTTCCATGGTCGAATCACAAAACTTGAATCTTTTATTTGTGCTTACAACAGAAACAAAGTGCCAACTAACTGATTTCAGACAGTGAATACATGAAATCATTATAAAGCAGCGTTTATAAAAAAAAACTGAAATCTGTTGCGGCACTCTACATAATTTGGTGAAAAATTGATGCAGGTGTTCATTTCTTGAAAAAAAAATCATCCATATTGATCGTTCTGGATACGATATATCGATATTCAGAAGTGTTTCCTAGACTTTTTTGAGGTGTGTAGAATAAAATCGTTAAAGGCTTTGGCAGATCTTCGCAACTGCGAAGATCTGCCAAATTTGACATTGAAAATGGATTTAAATCAAGAATACTTTCGCGCTATTAACTAAATACCAATTGCTGAGTGTAATAAAGTTGCACTTATTTGGCTAATTTTCGTTGTGTTCTTAGTTGTCAGGAAAAGGTTTGCTTGAAAGAAAATATTCGAAGAACCGAATTGAAACATGACTACCCCACTTGGTAAGCACAGAAAAAATGGGCAATGAGACTCTAATTCAATGAAATTTGTCACTGAGATCTAGGAAGAAAAAGTCAAGTAGTTCTACTCACATATTTAATTAAACATAAGAATTTTCAGTAAAAACTTATAGAGTTACAATTCAATTTTTACAAACAAATGCTTTTTTTCTATATACAATTAATTTTACTTATCTTGTTGATATTCAACGAATCATTGTTCCTGAAAAAACCCACGAGGCAGAGATCGTTGATCTTGAAGAAATAGACAAGGTAGAGGTCGTCTATTTTAGAGACCTGAGGGCGAGTATGATTTGTTCTACGAATAGAAGTTTCCAATCACATATTTGAGTTCAAGTTCCAAAATTCTCTTGCATTTTTAGTGCTGCGTATGGAGTGAAAACTTTTATTTCAACTTCAGCTAGGATTTATCTGGATTCCAGGGCTTCAGATAGAATTTACATTCCGACCTCTGGGCTCCAGCTACGACCTATATTTTGGATATAGATCACTACACAATAATTAAGATAGATATAGCTCTAATTTTCACTAGAGAACTTTTAAAGAATTTAATTATTACAAATACAATCAAAAATGATTTTCAACTTGAACTCATCAGTGTGAAAGTCGGCAGCAGAAAAAAAGTGAAAAGTGAAGGTTCTAAAGCCGGTAGACTATAAAATGTGACAACTGATTTTGCGCATTAGACTTCTCTTAGGTTGTACTGTCGGAATATGGTTCGATGATGATAAGTGATAGCCAGTAGAGTAACTGTTGGACATAGATGGAGGGTTGATTGGAATTAGGTGTTGTATGTAGTGAACATCGGATGTTTCGTAGAAAACTCCCCAAGCTATAGCTCCTACACTTGTAGATCGATTTCAATGAAGTCAAATCCGAATGACTTCTTGAATAATACTATAACTGAAATATTTTCATGGGCCCGTCACTTGTAGAAATATCACCATCACTTGGTATTTTCAAATAGTAACCCAAAATTTCATTTTTTTTTTAATTCATTTACTCATTTAATTCTAAGTAGCTCCTGCAAAAAAGTATCACTTGAAACGCTGTATTCCACAAGAAAAAAGAAATTATAGAAAAATTTCGTGAAAAATTTAAATTTCATATTATTGATGTAATTTGAAGAATGGGTCATTGTTACAGTGTTCATTGCAAAATTCATTTTTGGATGAAAATTATACGATAATGTGGGTTAGATTGAATTGAGTAGGTATGGTATTGTCGTCGGACTTAGGAATTATCTGAAAGTAATTGTGACTAATGAGGATATGCTCCTTTGTCAATATGTCTTGCGTTACTTTCGTTTCTCGTGTGCTTTTTTAGAGAAAATAGGTTATTATTCTTATTATTATTAAACTCATGAGAAGGGTTGAGGACAATGCCCTATACACCCTTTCAAACAATCGAGATTTCGAAACTAAAACAGAATAGTATTGAAATATGAGAGACAGCTCGAAAATCACTAAGAACGCGAAGACACCCACGAATCATACTTGTTTTTAAAGTTCACAGACGTAGCTTTAATCACAGAAGATGGTAAGTTATTCTAAGTGTCTAATATTCTATTAGGAAGGTGTGATTGTCTTGATCTGGTTCTGAAATTTTCCTTCTTCAACTTGAATCGATGGCCTCTCAGTCTACTGTCTCTATTCATTTTGAATAAGGATGCTAAATTCCCGCCTATCAATTCATTCAGGGCCTGGTTTGCAATAATCATGTCTCCACGTAACTTCCGCTCTTCAAACGGCGACATTTTAGCCATTGTAAGTCTTTCCTCATAAGACGAAATCTTTCAGAATAAATACGGGACGCTCTTCTCTGAACTGACTCTAGGACTATTCCATCTCGTACAAGATCTGCATTCCACACTGGGCCAGTATTATCCAGGAGAGGACGAATATACGTTTTATACATACTCGAGAAAGTTGCAACGGAAACTTTACTGAAGGATTTTTTGAGTAAATACGTCATCCAGTTCGATTTCTTACAAATTGACAAAATATTTTCTAACTAGGAAAGATCTTTTGTAATAATGACGCCCAAGTCGGTATAAGAATCAACATTTCTCAAAGATGTGCCACTAATTAGATATAAATTCTTTGGATTATTTTTTTCCAGATGAAGCACTGCACACTTGTCACCATTTAAAGGAAGATGCCAATCGGCGCACCATTTAGATATATTGAACTGGTCTCTTTGTAATGTTGTGTGGTTGTTCAGTGGATCAGTGAAAATTTTCGTATCGTCAGCGTAAAATGCAATTTATGATTCGTTAACGTTCAAGTCCGAGACATACACTAAAAATAGAAGAGGCCCCAGCAGCGAGCCTTGGGTTATTCCACTTAGGACCGATTGATCGTCCGAAAACGAGTCACCAACCCTCACACAGTAACTACGGTTTGTCAGAAAGTTCCCAATCCAACGGAGAATATCACTCCGAATACCGCACTGCTGCTACTTCAGTAAAGCCGCCGTTTCGACACTATATAAAATGCTTTAGCAAAATCCAAGTAAATGACATCAATGGGTATCAGATTATCTAGAGCATTTGATCAGTAGGTAACACATTGCAGGAGATTAGTGTTCGTTGATCGACCAGGCACGAAACCGTGTTGTTCCTCTGAAATAACTTTTTCAGACATCAAGAAGCTCAGCATTTTATCTCGATTCATCGACTCCATGACTTTACTAACGATAGACACCAGACTGATTGGCTGGTAGTTTTTGCTGTTGAGTTTATCATCTTTTTTGAAAATTGCCGTTACAGACGCTCTCTTCCAGGAATCAGGTAGAGTATTCTGCTGAAAGTAGGATTTCATTATGATTGATAACGGTAGCGAGAGTTTGCGGGTGCTTTCCTAAGAACGATGCTTGATATGCCATCGAGACCTGATGCTGATCCATCTTTTAACAATTCCAACCGTATATAGATTTCTGAAGGGGAAAATTCAATAGATCCTAAGAATGCATCTACTTATCTCATATTGAGAGGTGGTAAAGGGTCGTAATCTGGCTCAACCGAGAAAACTTTCTAGAAAGTCTGGCGGAGGATATTTGTGGATTCTTCATCAATCCGGCAAGTTTCGCCGTCGTTTTTTTCAACAAAGGAACTGCTACTTTTGGGTTGAGAGAGATTTTAATATGTTTATTTAATTTCTTTTTATTTTCAGTTGCGATGAAGTCCTCGTGATCCCTCTTAGCATCTTTTATCTCAATGGACAAAGTCTTAGAGAAATTTCTGTGAATTGCAAAGTTTTCAGGCCTTTCAGTCTTCTTATATTTTTTCTCCATAATATATTCTTCCGTTTGATCTCCAAAATGAGACCACGTTTCAACCAAGGTTTTAATTTATTTTTGAGTTTCTCCCTCACCTTTGAATGGCGATTAACAACCTCTGAAAGGATTCTCGAAAAACATTCCCACATTTCGTTCAAGTTAGTTTTGTCACCAAATACTTCATTCCAATCTATTTGCCCCAAATCTTCAGATACCTGAACGTAATTCACGATTTTAGTTTTTTCTTAATTTGCAGCGTTTGGATGTTACGAAAATATTGCAGCCTCGTGTGACTCGTGCAGTGATCAGATTTACCCATAGGAGGAACAATTGTGGGATCAGTTAAGAGATTTTCGTCATTATCGACTCAACAATTAATAAGTCGAGTAACCTTGGCTATTGATTTTCGCGGTATCTTGTTGGCTTGTTGATGGTCTGAACGAAGTTATTGTTGGAAAGCAAATTTAGGAAAGTCGATTCTGGACTGTGAACGTCTGAAAGGTGTTGTATTGGCCAAGATATATTTGGAAAATTGCAGTCACCTAATAAGATTGGATTTGGATGATTTAACATTGATTCAATGATTCCAAATAGTGCCTGGTCATCCTCAAAAGAGGTCCTGGGAGGTCTATATACGCAAAGGAATTTGAAAGAGCAGTCTTCAGAATGTAGTTGTATAGTTAGCAATGTTTGGTGTGTCAGATGAGATTCTCTTCAAAATGAACTGACGAAGATTATCGTCAGACACATACACGCATACGCCTCCGCCACTTCCTCTCAGCCTATATGTCCTTATCAATGTTGAATCTTTAGGCTGAGCCATGTCTTAGTAATGAAGATTAAATATTGTTGCATTTATTGAACTAAAGCGATAAAATCATCCTTAGAATAGCTAACTTGGAGTAAAGGAGTGTCCATTCAGTGAAAGAGTTCTTCAGTATGTTTCTTGATAAATTCCGGTATACCATTCGAATATCTGATGGTCAGGTCACTCTCGACGATTGCTAATCGACTTTGGAGCTCTTTGCGAACCTCCTCCAAATATTTTATCTGGGCAGGGGTTTTGTCGTCTGCAATCTTGATGCTTCAAAGTGGGTGTATCTTGAACCTTTTTTTTTTGCGAAGAACAAAGCAGGAGGATGTGAAGGATATTCACAAAAATGTATGGTAGAATGAATGTACCACTACTACTTCCGGAGCATAGAGTGTTAGCGATATAAATGGTTTAAATGATGTGTCTCGATTTGATTGGCTAGAAATGTAGCGCACCACATGAAGAATGAACAGTTATTGGTCAGTTGAGTTTTTATGGTTATGAGAAACTGCAGCTGAGGAAATCCTGCGACGTCTTTCTTCTTTTGAGATATTACTTTGAGAGTGGTTAATACGCTAGTGAAATTCAAAAAGACAAAAAGATTTCATTGTGCCCTTCGAACATCTGGAGGTGATTGCTCTCTTGAATTTCTGATCTACTCCTTGGCAGCTGGAATGTGAACTTGCATTGAAAGAAATCATTTCTACAGTTACAAGGGCCTTAGTTGTATAGTGGAAATCCTTGTTTCGCATTGGAATTCGAAGTTCATATCGGAAGTGTATGTTATATGTGGAGTCCTTGTGAAGATTGTAGGAAACCTAACCTATGCATCCACCTGCTCACAAGTCCAAGAGATACTACAATCCCATCCTGGGGCTGTGACCGCGCCGATGTACTGTTGTAAGCTTGAAGACCTCTATAGTATTGACGCATGTTGATAAAGGTCATACTCTTTTCTAGCTCATTCACAAACTATTTGAAACTTTCCTTGAACACTGTCGGTCTGTTATTCAATTGAATTCATTTTTAATTAGTTTGAACTCAAGTAAATAATCAAAATTCTGCATCTTAGATAATAATTTCAGGGTGGGTCTATTTGTTAACTGTATGTACTCTTGATTTAGCCGCTGTATCAGGGTATCGAAGTAACTTTTAGTAATAATAATAATAATAATAATTAGTGAAAACAAATAGAAAATGTAAATTTCATACAAATACATTTGATGAAGCACAGCCTTGTGCATTCAAATGTTTCGCCTGTATGCCCATAAAAATGAAATTAAAAAAATTATTTAGGTATCTAATGTCTCTCTCTAATCTCACATTTAGGATATTCTGTCACTGGTTCGGTAGATTTATTCGTCATAAATGGGTAGTTCGTCATAATCGGATGATGTGTCACAATAGGGGAATCTGGCACAATCAGATATTCTTTTACGATCAGTATTTTTCTCAAACTCAACATTTCCTTCATCTTTGGTTATAGTGTCTGCCAAATTCGCGTTCATATTTGTTTCAACAACTATTGATGAAATCATGTACATTTTCCCGACCATAATTTGAAATTCAAGTATCCATCTTTTTTCTGAAGAGTTTCTTGTTTTTCAAATTTTTTATACTGCTAGGAACTACTGAATATATTCTACGGGCAATATATGATGTTGACCTTGTTGTTTGCCCTCGGTGTTACATATGCAATTTGTCTGGATCTCCTTTAGTGGCTATGGTCGAGGAGGTTAATGCTTATTTTATTTCTGACAACATTTGAGATGATCCTCCACAGAAAAAGCTGTCTGATATCTGAAACCTGAAACACTCTGAATATTTCTTCACTG
The DNA here is from genome assembly GCA_013387265.2 of Cryptolaemus montrouzieri. Classification (NCBI taxonomy): domain Eukaryota; kingdom Metazoa; phylum Arthropoda; class Insecta; order Coleoptera; family Coccinellidae; genus Cryptolaemus; species Cryptolaemus montrouzieri. The sequence continues at coordinate 31,311,203 of JABFTP020000144.1, read as the reverse complement.
GCGTATCTGAGACGGTTACCATAAATAACTTTCAGTATCCATTTTTGTAGAACATTGAGACTTTCTAGGTGGCAATCAAAGGAGCCTTTGATGGGGTGGAGCCACCCCATCAAAGCCACCCCACAAAATTAGTAAGTGTTCTACGTTCATCTGCTTTTTCAAGAATTTAAATCGAAGCAGTAGAGCTCTAAGTTTATTCGCTATCTAAACAGAATGATGGTTCAATCGTAAGTGCGTGTCCAGCACCACCCCTAAATACTTCACATACCCCTCATCCGGTTCCATGACAATATCCCCTATCCTAAGAGGACCCAACTTTGGGAGACCAGACTCGTGGGAAGTAAAGGCAAATATGATGACTTCTCAGCATTCAAAGTCAATTTATTGAGCTTCAACCAAAGTTTATTCTCAACAAAGTCTTCATTTTGAGTTCATTCCAGCTATCGGTCTCATAGAACACACATGTATTGTCAGCAAAACGTCGATATTTTAACAAGAACTTTTAGCCTCGATAGATCCATCATGTAAATTATGAATAATAAGGGACCCAACACTCTGCCCTGCGGAACACCATAAATCACAGTTTCTTCTTCACTAAATTCAGGACCGATTTTAACGAATTGTTTTCTGTTTAACAGGTAACTAAACAATAATTTGAACGTTTTTCCTCTGAAACCATATCTATGCAGTTTGTCCAGTAGTCGATACGGTGTCAAACGCCATTGAAGAATTAAGGATAATGCACAATAAATATTTGTTTTTATCAAGCATTCCATAAATATACTGCGTCACATGTCGTATCGCATCCTCCGTCGATGAATTCTGCCTGAATCCAAATTGTGTTTGTGAAATAATTCCATTTTCCTCTAGGAAGGCTAGCATTCAGTTCTGGATGATTTTCTCTACAACTTTCGATAAATTTGAAATCAAGGGAATCAATCGGACGGTAACTCGACACTTCTGATTCTTTCACTTTTTTGTACAGAGGTTTTATAATACCCCTTTTGAATTCAGACGTAAAACAGCCTGTAACGCGGCATTTGTTAACTAAGCATGCTAGAGGGTTGGTGATTTCATCTCGGATTAGTTTGAGGGTTTCGCTTCCAGGTGTTTCGCCTTGCTTCAAATCACCGATGGTTTTCTTGACTTCCTCTGGACATGTAGAGGACATTAAAAAAACTTTCTCTCAGGTGAAATTTGATTTCTTCGAAATCCAGAGGCTCTATAATTTTTTCCACGTATTTGTGGTGTAATAGTCATTAAATTCGTTAGCAATATCAGCTTGGTTTTTCAGTTATCGACCATTTTGAACAATAATTTCTTTCATTTCTGTTTCAGGAACTTCTTTATGGCATATTTTGTTCACATGGTTCCACATCCTGCTTGATTTTGGTTTCCATCAATACATTTCGACAGGTAATTTCTTTTACTAATCTCTGTCAGTTTCTGTATTTTATTTCTATATAGCGTATAATTTTTCTTCAGATTTTCATCATAGGGATATTTTCTATGTAGTTTAAACAATCGATTATTTTCATTGATTGATTTCAGAAGTCCTTTTGTAATCCATTTTCTTTAGCAAAATTCTTTCTATTTCTCCTTGTTATAACTGTATTGTTTTCAATGTGGTGAGTTGATATTCTCACGATGTTTGAAGTTATTCGATCATTATTATTTTCATGATATACAGAATGCCAGTTTTCCAGTTGTAGCCGTATTTTCAATTTTTTGTAATTTATTAAGACTTTTTATGAAAAGAAGTTTCATCAACAAAGTGTAGCTCATCGGTTTTATTCTTTATTTTCATTTCGGTAAATGTAGGTGAATGATCCGTGAAATCATTATCAAGTATATATCCATCAATGATAATTGCGGGATCATTCCTCTGCGCAACGAAGAAATGATCAACACAGCACCCACTTCTGGGGCGGGTAGTCTTATTGATATAGGACGTGAAACCAAATGTACACATAATATTTTCATACATATCAACAAGTGTATCATTCTGCTTTAGATTTAAATTCATATATCCCGAAAAAAAAGTAGGTATCATATATCGAATAAAATTGACCATCTATAAGTTGATATAGATTATTGAGAGGATAACTGACTTTGATTTTGAGAGATTTACATGAATGTTTTGTGTAAGGTTCATGACTTCACAAGCCTGATGACTCTTAGTGTGAGGAGTAAAGGAACCGCTTCGTATACATAACTCTTTAGGTCAAAGTAACTCTTGATTTGATACTTTATCAATTCAGCAGCTCGAAAATAGTACAAGAGTTTATGATGAAATTTTTCCATGCTATGATGTCATCATTTCAGTTCGGATAACTTACATAATTTCGTATTTTGGATGAAAAGACTCACAACGTAACAGGAGATTCCAATGCATCGTGAAGTGAGATCTGTTTTGAAAATTATAACAGATTAGGTTATATATATATATATATATATATATATATATATATATATATATATATATATATATATATATATATATATATATATATATATATATATATAACTCTTGATAAGAATTAATCAAAATGGAAAACCAATTAAATACATACGTTTTACAAGCCTATTTACAATCTAATCGAAATACTGCTGAAGCATTTCGACTCTATCGAAAACGATTTCCGGATCGTGATGAACCAGAATGCCGCAAGTTTTCTTGACTCGAAAATACTAACGCCAATACGATTCACTCTGAAACCACAAACTTTCGAAAGGAAGACTAATAAAGATACGGAATTGAATGTCTTGTCGAGAGTAGAAGCGAACTCAGGAACATCTTTTCGACAGAATTCTGCAGTAACCGGGACATCTGCGGCGAAAACATTAATACAAGTCGGCTGTTCTTCGAATGGTTCAAGTTCTTGATATTTTTAAGGATAGAATGCGTTGAGATTTGGTCTGGTGAGTGTACTTATCGCAATAATTTTCGATAGAAATAATTTTAGACATTGGAGCTAACAGAATCCTCATGACGTAATGAACAATAATTTTCAGCGTATATTCGGTATGAAAGTGTATATAATTATTATAATGGCTATATAGAACCAGCTTTCAGTGAAGGAAACTTAAACTTCATTTATAATGAAAGTCTCATTCGATCATTGCAAGATTTCTTCCCCCAGAAGAACAGGGAGAAATCTACTTTCTACAACATTGTGCTGCTCCTCACAATGTAGTTTTGAATGTGAACAATAATTTTGGTGATCTTTGGATAGGAACAAATGGTCCTGTTGTGAAACAAGGCCGTTCCTAAGATTTGACCGTTCCTGATGTAACCTACAGGATCAAGTTCACCGCACTCTACCAGAAAATCTGAACGTGTTGAAAAAAAGAATAAGAACCTCCAGCCTAGAAATTCCTCCAGGTACCGTTCGGAGTCAACTCATGCCGTATGCACGAAATGCCACGTTTGTATTCAACAGGTTTGAGAGCATTCTCAGCAATTTTCATGAAATTTTCATGATATAAGTTACTTTCGGCTTATTGAAACAGATGTCTTCACTTTCTGGAGTATTTTTGGGTATAATAAACTTGCAGCGCTCTGGTTCATAACAATCTGAAAATCGTACTCGATAAAGCCAAAATACTCGATTACTATTTCTGTTAGATTGAAAATAAACTTTCATCGTGTCTGTATTGACTTTCGTCTTCCATACTAATTGATAATTCTCAAAACAAAAAGACTCGGTACGAAACAACAAGAATTATAGGGTAAGTACCTAACTTGTCATAATTCCTCGTTGATAATTGCGGATGACATTCATTATAATTACATGAAGATTACACAGTGATATTCAATGGTATTCCACTACAGACCATTCTTCACGATTAGAATCTTCTGTTACTTTTTGAGTCCTTTCATACCCAAATAAAACCAATATATCAAAATACAGAGTTGATTTCAATTAGGTTTCATTCAATCTAGGGTTGGCGTAATCATAAGCTTTTGGATTTAACTCATGAATGAATGGTTGAATAAGAAAAACGGTATATCAATTCTTCAATGATTTCATCTTCATTCCTAAGTTGACAAGCTTAAATTTAATTGATGTGTTCAATTTGTGGGAAAACTTTATTTGAAAGAATATAATAAGAAATTTTTTCAAGAACTTGGTTAAGGTGGGTGAAAAGTGTGAACAATTCTCCTTTTATAAACTATCAATTCCTAATTGTACTGATCAAAAACAAATATTGTAATTTCGATGTCGGATTAAAATAAATATTCGATATAGGAACTGAAACATTATTATGATAATGCCCAAATACCGGAATCGGGAAGGCGTGTTGTGTTATTTCTCCTGAAGTCCCTCTCAGTTTCAAATAAGTTGGTGACGAAAAGCTGATGTCTATCAGATGTTAAGTTCGTTCGAATGAAGAAATTGATGTATGGGTTAGCGATAGAATAACTTAAAAGTTCCCCCTAGCAGATAAGATGAACCAAAATCGTGGAAAATATTGTTTATTATCGTTTTTATCAATGACTCCTTATATAATGTTCCAAATATTGTTAATGGTAACAATCGGGTAATTTTATATTGTCTAAGAGATATGCAGTGTATTATTCCTTTCAATATAAATGGTGAGTCAAACGGGTGAACTAGTATCAACACTTGAGAGAGAAAATTTTCAGAGCACTGTCTCGACAAAGAACCTGTGGAAAATGACCGTAAAACTAAATCAAGAGTAGCAAAAAGACTGAGCATTCGCTCACCTCACATAGGGTTATATGATCCTTTCCTTCGAATAAAAGAACATTTCACTGGTGACGAATTTGTTAGCAGAGTATAGTTATATAGGAAAAATTGCAATCCAATGTTTATTTTAATTTTCCGATGAAATTTGCCTGATCCAAGCTTCCATTTATGAGAAGAATCTGTCCTTGCCCACCACTTACTGATATCATTTCATCACATGCAAAAGTGCTTTTACCTCCGAGGAAAATAAATATAAATAATAACAAACTATTTACTGAGTTATTTGAGTTTACAGCCCTAAAGTAAATCCTAATAGTAGGTTGTCCTGGACGTAACTAACTAGAAATGGAAGTTTTGTTATCGTGAAAAGACATTTTCCTATAATTAATTCAATAGTCCTTTCGTCTCGGTTTCAAAAAGCTGAAATTAACACATTCAAAATAAGTTAATTAACCTATAGGATAATTATTCAAAACTTTGATAACGATATTCTAATTACGATTGTTGAAATTCTGTCAACTTCAATTCCATCTGTTCATAATTGAGTCGACTAGAAGAGTATAATACAGTTCCGAGTAATTGTTTAACTCAAATTTTCTGACAAGAAAATGAAATCAAATTAAATTAATTATCTTCGTATTCGAAAGTTTGGATCGGGCGTGACTTTCAGTTCTGTTTGCGAGTTAATATACTTACGTTTGTTATTCAATGTCTTTGTTCGTTTTTAACTGTAAAAGAAAGAAAATGTTATTATATTAAATAAAAACATTGAATAATAATTTATATTACTGATAATCGAATGAGTAAAGTTTTAAAAACAACAAAATCGAAAAGAAATTATAGATATGTTCAGTTTTTCGAACACCTTCATTTGTATCTTTTAAACTTCATTCATTCTTGAGAAATTATGAAAATGTATTAATAAAATTTTACATACAAAACACATCGTAGCTTAAGAGGGAAAAAACGTCTTTGTAGAATAACTATCTAATTTTCGATAATCTTTTCTTACTTATAGGAACCGAGTAGAGATAAGTATCATCATATACAATGTCATTCCACCCCTTCTCAAGATGGACTAATTATGGCGAAAAAATCTGAGACCATCAATTTTCAATCAAGTCAATTTCTGAGTTGGTTCGGAGCATGTGAAATCTACCAATTACCCTCAATAGTACCTGAGTCAGAAGACATTATAAGGAAAGCGTTCCTCAATTCAAAACAAGTATCCTTATGAACATTCAATATCACACAGAAAGTTCTACCACTACGAAAGTTTGAAATCTAACGACAATTTGCTACCCCGTCAATGTCAAGAAAGACTGAATATAGCCGAAAAAGCTGACACCTCAAATTTTAATTGGAGGGGGACCAATTTTTGAGTTGGTTCAGAGCATGTGAAATTAATCCCTTACCCCTTGCTGCTCCTAAATTGACATTCATTATTGAGAAAGCGGATCGATTGACGAATTTTTGAAAACATCTTCTAATATTATTTTGAAGAACGTTATTTTTATGAACGTTTAATATCATACAGATAGTCCAAACACAGAAAAAGTTTCCTTTCCACGATTATTTGCTAATGCTCAAAATCAAATTGAGTTCCCAAAATGACCTCATCCGATATCCATTGAATGATACAATTCTTATTCTCTGCTTTCATTCGCACATGACGAGTCTTGTCCTCAGCACTTCCAAGTTTTAATTGTCAAGGAAATGTAATAACCATCTGGTAATGGGAAATCTGTTTCACATTTGCCATTCATTTTCGCAATACTTTTAATCATAGTTGTCGTTTGTTAGTCAAACGTGGACAATGGTTTACTCAACTAATGAGCGGGTCGAAATTGTTTCAATTTATTATCGAAATAATAGTTGCGCCGAAAAACGTTGAGTATTTCCAATGTGAATCATCCAGGTAGGACACCCGTATGTTTTTATTAAATGAATAAATTTATAACTATAGGTACGGAGGCTACCGAAAACATGAAGTTCAAAATCGGTCTTTATGAAACGAAGCAACTAAAGTGGCAGTTTTTGGCCACCTATAAAAGAAAATCATTTCTTCCATCAGAAAACCATCATGTGTGTTTGGTCTATCAGCTAAAAGATCTTGAAACACCTTCAATTTCACTATTTTAAAGTGAAACTAGTTCATGAAGCGAACGAAGATCATACCGATAGCCGATTGCTATTTTGTGAAATTTTGAGTACGAATATCAACGAAAATCCACATATTTTGAAAACTGATACGTTTTCAGCAAGATGGTGCTGCTGCACAATTTCTATTTTCATGAGCAATACAAATTTCCCAGGTCGGTGGATTGGCAGATGAAGAATAGTTAAGTGGCCAGCCTGCTCACCTGATCTGGGTCATTCAGATTTCTTCTTATGGAGTTATCTAAAATCAAAAGTTCATGCTAAACAACCTGAAAATTTGAAAGGGCTGCAGGAAATAATTGTCACCGAATCAAATCAGAAGTTCTTTAAAATGTTGAAAGAAAATTCGACAATCGTATGTATCACTGTTAGGAGGTAGGATAAGGTCATTTTGATTATTTAATTTGATTTTTGGCTTTGTCAAACTTTTGCTGAAATACATAGTTCCGTTGTGTTAGAACTGTCTGGATGATATTAAGTGTCTATAAGAACACAATGTTTGAATAGGAGGAGAAGGACCTTTCCAAAGATGTCACTGGACCCACTTTCCCTAGAATGAATTTCGCCTTAGGTGCTACGAGGGTGGGGGCTTGTTTCTACATGCTTCGGACCAACTCGGAAATTGGTCTTCACCAATCAAAAATTGACATATCTCAGCGTTTCCCATCGAAATCAGTCCATATTGAAATAGAGTCAAAATCAGTCCATACTTGGAAAAAGAGGATTCTACTAGTAATCAAACCTCAGTAAAAAAAATCAATCTTCGCCTTTTGTTGCATAAACGTGAATATCCGAACTGTATTTCTGCATCACAACCATTAATTCACACCTAAAGTTGTTTCTTTATAAACATGGTTTATACAAATACAGTAGTAGCTGAAAAACTTTTAGAAAATGCTTGCACTGAAGAAATAAATGCGACGACGGAAAAACTGTTGATCTTTTTGTAAAAAGTTCCTACTGTAAACAATGTGAGCCTTGGAAATCTTTGCCATGTTTAAACGTTCAGTAGAGAAGTTTTGAATTCGTTTCAGGAACTGCATAGGCGATGGCGACCACAAAACTTACTCAGGAATTTAAAAGGCTGCTTTTTAAGATGATATTGAAGTTATAAAAAAAATGCATAGGTCATGTTCAAGAGAATGGGTACACGACTATCAGAGTGTGTGAATAAAACTACTTTAGAAATTACAGATAAGAATAGAAAGAAACGACAAAAGAAAGTACCTGGAAAAGAGAAACTGACTGGAAAAATGATAGATAAATTAACTATTGATTATGGTTATCGATTACGAGACACTGCGATTCAGTTCAAAAAATGTATAACGCCATCTGTGCTCCTTACTATCATTACTGTTTCACTGAAAAAAATCCTCAACATGGCAACTGCCTGATAGGAGAACACTTGTGGTGTTCTTGGCAAAAGCTCAGGCCCTGAATACTTTGTCTAGCTACAAACATGACTATCAAACTTCACCAACTGATGTTACTCTAGCCATTTTTTCTATTTATACAGTTCTCCGCAATGAAAAATTACTGGAACGATGCGTTGATGGTTTCACGCAAAATAATAACAAAAGTTACACTCAGCTAATATGGAAAAAAACCAGATCAGTTAATCGCCGACTTTTCGATTTATTTGAAATCTCCTTCAAGGCTCTGAGAATAAAAAAAGATTCATGAAAAAAATCAAAACTTGTACATCTCGAAACAATATAAAGAATATAAGCAATGTGAAGGATACTGAATTTTCAAACAATATTTGAAAAACTAATTTTCTCTAAAACTCTCAAGAGAACCAGAGAACAGTCATAAAATCATGTAAATCATACATAAAAATGACTGATAGATGTATTAATAAAAATTCAGTAAAAACATTTATGATTGATGAGGACAGTTACTAATTATAAACATTTGAAAAGCAGAGTTACTTACATAACATGTTGGTTTTATGAGTCACCATTAATAATAAAAGAACGAACGAACGGTGCATTCACTCTCTTCTACCAAACACATGATACAGACTGAATTATCATGCCGCCCGTCTGCAGGGGATGGCTATGTATCGCGTCGACAAGACAATCAATGAATAAATAAAAACGTGACAATAACAATTTCAGACTCTAATCGATGGTTAACAATTATTCTACCTCTTGATTTTTGGAATTAGATTAAATTAAGAAGTATTTAGGTTATCAATATCTGATCTTTTGTTGAGAGAGTTTTCTTTTTTCTCAATTTCAATCATTTTATGAACCAACATTTTCTGTAAAATGTTCTGTCTACCGAGTACTTTCACATCGTCGAAATTAAAAGTATGTAACTCTTTCAAGGCATGTTCTGCCAGAGCGGTGTTATTCAGTTTTCGTTTCAAAGGATTGTGAACCTCAACAGCATCCCTCTGATGTTCTGAAATTCGTGTACCTAGATAGCGTCCCGTCTGACCAATATAAACTTTATTGCAATTTGTATATGGAATCTCATAAATAACATTGCTTAGTTGATTTTTTGGATTGGTTGATTTCAATTTAGAATAAAACTTTCCATTTGCGTTTTCTGCTTTTGAGGTCATAACAACACCCTCATTCTCACTTTGCAAAATTCTCTTTAATTTTAATATGTCAGACAAGTTATGCATATATGGTATCTTGAAGTATTTTTCATTACTGTTGTTTTCAGTTTTGCCAGATATAGTGCCATTTTATGTTCTTGTTGAAATCTTATTGATGAGTATAGGAGGATAATTATTTTCTTTTTTATTTTTATTTTACATCTATCAATCATTTTCATGCATGATTTACATGATTTTTAGACTGTTCCTGGTTCTCTTGAAAGTTTTAGAGAAAATTAGTTTTTCAAAAATTTTTAAAAATTCAATATCCTCCACATTGCTTATATTCTTTATATTGTTACGAGATGTACAATTTTTAATTGTTTTATTCACAAACTTATCTCGAAAAACATACCACTATAGAGGATATCTTCTATACCTCAACAGTATTACTACGGTTGCGATAATCTCATTCTAGGTACTACATACTACCCCACTGTCAATAGATGAATAAGTACAATCACTGGAGTAAGGCGGTGTCGGCGCAGTTATTAACTAGATAGCTACTAGGGATCAAGGATAGAGAGAGATTGTTTCTTTGTTTGTTTTCCGTAAATTGTTATCTTCTTCTTCATTCAGATTGTGACGAATATAAATGGTTGTGAAAGCCCTCTACCGCCTAAACAGAGTGCTTACTCGTATTGTCACCTAGTGAAACAAAGAATCCTAAGAAATCCTTGAAATTACCCATTGGCTCATAATTCTATGTGTTAATTATTTCAAAATTACAATCTTACATTTCTTACGGATGTCCAAAAGAAACATCGACTCAGATGACAAACTGCTGATTCCCGCGGATCATTCGATACATTAGTGAACTTTTGAACCAAGAAAGCCAGGTATATAAGGATACTCTTTTCGATCTTGCATTTATTAACATCCACATTCTCATTCACAGTCATTATTAATTCACATATACTTTTTATAAATTCTTTGTGGTGACAAAGTGCCGGTTATGCTGAACAGGTAAGCGGAAGTGTTTTAAAATGTATTTATTATTAAAGTAAAAATTTTTATTTGCCAACGCTTAATGTCTGTTCCTTTTTATTTTTGGTTTTTGTATTTATTTTGGTAGAATTAAAATTCCCTCCTTGTTTTCTATTCATAATGCTAATAAATCAAAATTTATTTTATCTCTTTCTTTCGAAATTCACTTTGAGCTACCCCTACAAATAATGGATTTCCACTTTCGGGAACTGGCCCAACCCTAACTGTTGACATCCTGATGTTTCCTAGTATATTTTCTATATGAGCGCTTTCCAACAGTAGGCGAATCTGTTAGACCACATAAGTGGGCACCTGGAAAGGATTGAGGTGTCTGTTTACTCGCTTCTTGAAGAGGGCCAAATTGTAGGATGTTGGGAAGATGTTTAACGGAAGCGAGTTTAACAGCTCACCGGCCCTGTAAATGATAGAATTCTTAAAGAGAGGTTCAAGGATTCGTTAAATGTACCGCCATATGATGAGAATTCCTTGCTGGCCTAATGTTGCGGCAAAACATGAGTTTTCCCTAACTAGGACTTTCAGCTTCTTGAAGGATCTTCCGTCGAAGTATCTGTAAAACAGAGAAAGGTCAGAAACTTGTTTTTTGAGAGCCAGCGGTTGGAGATCGCGGGTGATCTCCGGGTGGTCGATGAGGCGCACAGCCCGTTTTTGCACACTAGGCAACATCCGAAACGAATGTTTTGTTGACCGTTATTTCGAGTAGGTGCATCGAATCTTTGAATGCAATTTGTTGGCCTTGCATCATTTGAGCGGTGGTTCAACTGACCCCACTCAGATATCCTCTGTAAGTCAGACTTTATGTAATTGATTGTAATATAAAGTTGACATCTCTGACGCTGAGATTCCGCAGCTGTAATCGGCCGCAGACTACTGAAAGACGAAACCACGGTACAATCGTCTGAAAAACCGAAGATCTTGTTCTCTGTAGATGACAGAAGATCGTTTATCTGCAACAGAAACAAGGTAAGCGAAAGAATGGATTCCTGAGGTACTCCTGCTTGCAACTGGAAACAATCAGATGTTATATCGTCGACCACAACTCGTATTTATCTATTTGAAAGAAAGCTACTGCAACAATCCCGCAATTTTTCGGGAAGCCCACATGCAGCGAGTTTATTCAACAAGGCTGCATGCCAAACGCTGTAACGAGTTTTACGCCCAGGTAACTTAGCGGAGGAAACATAGAGTTCATAAACATTTAATTTATTATCACTATCAACCATAAATTCTGAATATTCAAATATATACACTATTTACAATAATATGTCGTCCTGGGGATCGACTGCTACTCCACTTCCCAATCTATCTGCGATGGCAACTGTACTCAATATGTAAAACCAGGTATGTGGCCACTCAATTCGTGGTCAACGAATAGGGCAGTATACAACCACTCAAGGATGGGAATAGCTGAACTCAGTACGAACAGCTAGGTATGCGGCCACTCACTACGTGGTCACCGACTAGGAATGTGATTGAACTCACTACGTACAATCACTCAAGGATAGGAATAGCTGAACTCAGTACTCACAAATAGGAGTAAGACCTAAGTTCTCTCAGTTCGAGACCTCGAATGCCTATCCGTGTTTCAAGCGGTAGCCTTTATACAGTTTTGCCTGCGCTGTCAATCTGCGTCGTAGCATCATGCGCAATGCACTACTCGTCGTGGCAGTACAGCGGTGTTGCCTGATCTTCTGTTATTAGTGTAACTTAGTGATGGTAACAACGTTACCATTACAACGCTATCGAAGGCTTTAGAGATGTCGAGGGTATTGCTCTAAATTCCCCATGCTTTTCCATTGTTGATGTACAAACAGGAATGACGTAGGCAAGCAGATTTCCTGTCAATCTTTGCCTGTGAAAACCATACTGACGGTCGTTAATAATTCCCTGCAACTCAAGATATTTGATGAGTTGATCATTTATGACTCTCTCCATCACTTTGGACATAATGGGAAGAAGTGCAACAGGGCGGTAGTTTTGGGGTAAATACTTCTTTCTTTTCTCTGGGATCGGTTGAATTCTCGTTATTTTCCAGCTGCTCAGAAAAGTCTGGCTTTCATAAGAAATCTGAAACAGACGGTTAAGAATGCATGCCAGTTCAGGAGCAAACTTTCTCAGGACGATTGGCGGTATTTCGTCTAGACCTTCTTGCAGTTCAGCTGCTCGAGAGCCCGTCACACAGTGCCGACTCTGAACTTGATTTCTGAAATGGGAGAATTTGTAGGTGGAATGTTCAGTGATTATGCATTAAATTAATCTAGCACAGAATTCTTTGAGAACAAGAGATCGGCTTTCTCTTTTGGAAATGATGCTATACTTCCGTCTTCTCTAACGGGAGGCGGAAACGCAGATTTGCAGAAATTGGCACTAACAGTCTTCGCCATTGACCAGAATTGTCTAGTCCCGCTTGCCTGTTAAATCAGTTAATTACTTACCCTTCGTTGAAATTGTTGATGTGATCGTATTTCATTCCTAAACATGGAATCAGTTCCAATCGAACGTTGAATGCGCAGACTTTTCAATATGTGTAACAGACCCTCTATAAAATTTTTCAATATCAACAAACGAGTAGAATAAGTAGTTCTAGAAAGAGATCAGCCACAGTCAAAAGTGCCATAAACTTCCCTTAGTAGAGAATAGTTGAAGAAACATAAGTCTTTAAAAACTATCTACTGCTTTATCCAGCCCCATATACAAAAGTTGAATAACATCCCTCGTAAAATACGATTATTCCTCGTGTGATAAATACACCCTCCAGTCGAAATATTGTCCAATTTTTGCTTCTACTATGTCCTAAACAGCAGCGCTTATTTTTATCACATGTGCTATAAATTATATTCAAATCAGATGTATGAGTTCTAGTAAGCGCATCTCTCTTCGGAATAAAACTCTTCGGACAAAATCCCCTTTACCATTCTAAATCCTATTTGGTTGTTCCAGTTCAGTTTTCCGAGATGAAATCGATTTTATATGTCAGAGGATAAAGGGCTGCCGACTTGGCAGTCGACCAAATGAATATACACATTTTGTAACACAGATAGATCTGAGAGATATGACCTGTTTAAAATCAATTTCACCGAAGTATTTTATGATAGCCCTTCAGGAATATAAAAATTGATATTCAAATCAAAAGAATTTATTTGCTTTGAGAGAACGTGTATATAGATGATAATTGTCGCATTTCCTTCCATAATGTCATTTATTTTCAAACAGTGGAGGATTTAACGGATTTTGACCCTTTTTTACGAAGAAGTAATTTCATATGAATTCCCTGTACATGGTGATCCATCACAAACAAGCCGTAGTTATTGCCGAAACACGTCGAATGATTTTGTTTGCGGGACATCTCTTGACGTATATTTGAGGCTTTAACGAGCAACCGTAAAAAGAAGGCGCTTCAACCCCTTACAATTGCATAGGGCAAAGGGGTTAAGCGACAACTAATTTGAAAGCTCTTCAAAAGTAACAGTGTAAGAGAAAAGTGATTTTCATCAATCTTTCTTGCAAAGAATCATTTTTAATCTCAAACGAGTCACCTTGAATATTTTGACTATTTTCAAAATTATTGGAGAAAGGAAAAACCAATTAAGTTTTGTTTTGAAGGGGAGTTTTTCGAGAGAAGTTAGTGCATGCATGCATTAACCAGTGAATGATATTATTTTACTATCTGGCACATATAAAATACACACAAGCAAATTTTATGGAATCACTCGGTATTTCATATTCTTGATTGTTTTTAACCATGAATCTTTGACTACTTGTGAAGAATGAAGTTTTTTGTTGTAATAACAATGGATAGTATGATAAGAAATGTTGAATCATCACCACATGTTCAGGATATTGTACTCAGTCGTCACTGAGAAATTTAAAAGAGTCTATAATCATAATTAATAATGCCTTACGTTGGATTGGCCGATATTCAGATGGGTCTAATAATTTCTCTCGTTGAAGTAGGGGTGGCACAGAGGAATATAGCGGCCCCAATGGGGGTATCACATGGGGTGATTTCAAAAACCTATGCCCGATGCGTGAAGCTACAATCTCTGAAAAATAGGCCTAGAAGAAGTCGCAGGAATATCACTTCTGAAGAACAAGACCGCTTTTTGTGCCAAATTGCAAGAAGAGACCCTAGTGCGTTGCACCCCATACTCCAGAGGAAATTTCTGGAAGGAACAGGCAACAGTGTATCAGTCGAAACGATACTTCAAAGACTTCGCTCAAGGAGTTTATATAGCAGAAGGCCCTTAAGAGTTCCAGAGCTAACCAGACAACAAAAATCAACAGAATTAATTGGTGTATCGATCACCAAAATTGAAATATTGTGAATTGGCGAAATGTTCTTTTTTCGGATGAGACCAGAATAGGTGTTCGATCAGATGACCCCCGGATTCGGGTTGTATAGGTTCGTGGAAGACAAGCTGGACTCCGAGCAGCAAGACAAATTCCGAAATACCAAGAGGGCAATATGATCCTGCTTCGGGGTGGCATTATGCTGGAAGGCAAACAGATTTGATTTAGTTTCTTGCGAGTGTAACGGCTAGAAATTACGTGGACCTAGTGCTTGAGCCCATAGTGATACTCTAGCGAGTTGCCCACAGTAAGAATTTCACTTTTATGCAAGATAATGCTCCTCCGCATACCAGCAACCTCGCGCGACATTATCTTGAAACATAGGGAATCGCTATTTTAGGCTGGCCGACTTGCTCTCCAGACCTAAGTCCTATTGAACATTTATGAAATAATTTCAAAAGTAAAATCAGATCGAGCCAGGATAATCAAGAACCCCACAACAGCTCATCCAAGCCGCCACAGAAGAGAGGAAGTCGAAAACCTAATCCAAAACTTGCCTAGACGGAGTCAGGATTGTATCAGGGCAAGAGGAGGTAATACAAGCTACTGAGGTCAAGAAAAAAAGACCTACTTCGTTAGAAAAAATTTCTCCATATAAAAGGTCTTGAATGAAAGAATAAAATATTTGTAGCATTAATTTCATTTGAGTAACAAAAAAAAAACAAGATGAAAAGGGACTGGAACATAGAAAAATATAAAAAAAACTTCAACTACATTTTCATAAAAGTTGAAAAAAGTGATTAAATTAACTAACCCAATCGGCATCCTCTTGATTGTTTTGGAAGCATTCCGAACACGCTAAAGTAGCATGCTCAAGGCACAAGAATATTTTACAACTCTTGCAAAAATATCTCGTGGGTCTGTTCTTCATCCTATCGCACACTCCACACCGTCTTCGTTGGTTTTCTGTCGGCTCTGGTCGTTGCTGCTTCGCCAAGTGCTATTCAGTTTGATTCTTCTTTTTGAGGATTTCATTCATTCTTGAAGTAAGACTTCTTGGTTGGCTCTTTGACAACCTTCGAACCTCCACAAAGGGTTTTATAAGCTCAAAAGCAAGATCACTCAAAAATTCCCTATGGTTAATTTTTGAATTCGGATTATTACTCTTGAAGATGATGAGGGAATTTATGCCACCAATTTTCAACATACAGTAAAGTATAACCATTGGCCAACGTCGCGTATTACGTGCACAATTGTATGTAGAACATAACTGGTCGACATTATCAACTCCTCCCTTTGTAGTGTTATACACCATTATCATCTCTGGTTTTCCAGTAGTGTCATCAATGTGGTCGTCGTGGTGCATACTAGGGACGAGTATTACATTTTTACCTTTTTTTGGAATATAGGAAACGAGTGTCACATTTTTGTGAAAAGCGAACATTGAACTTTTTATTGGTCTTTTCGCAGGACAAGAAAAATCAAATGGCAATTCTCGCTTATTTTTTCTGATAGTTTCAACCACAGTGAGCTTGAAATTTCTCCAGAAGATCAAAACTTGTGAACCAATATCCACAGTTACGTTTCTTCCAGTTCCTCTTATTGAATGGCACATTCTTCCCATTACAAATTGTGGAGAATTGCTGACTTCATAAGGCCCTGGAGGGTGTTTTTCAACATAAACTTCCAAATTTACCGTGTAATATAGTCTTGAATCACATAGTAGTTAGGCTTGTTAGATATGTACTGGCGAAATGCACATCGTCCACGAAAGGCCTCTAGCTTTTCATCCACAGTAACATAATGAAGAGGAGTAAAACCGTTTTTGCACTGATCAACAAAAATCTCAGAAACATCTCTGATTAGGTCAAGTTTGTCGGTTGCTGTCTAGTTTCCAAATCATCGAAACGAATGTGTCTCAAAAGAAATACGAAACGCCCTCAGACATCGTTAGTCGAAATATTTCAACACCAGTGCCGTCGGTTTCCACAAATTGTTGGTATTCAGGTGGTTACTTTTCAGTACCCCTGCCAAGTAAAACAATCTAAATAGTGCTTTTATTTCCGAAATGTCGGTCAATTTCAAATCCCTTCCACGGGAGTAATTCATGGAAGTTTGTTGAATATGTATATTGGTATTGTCAACTATTATATTCAGTAGTTGGTCCGGAAAAAATAATTCCATATATCGTACATCGTTCTCAGACATTTAGTCGTACTTCGGGTACCAGGCAATTGTGTTACAAGATTTTCCGATCGAGTTCTTATAGTCTGTGTCGGTTTATGTTTCAGCCACATTGTTAGCCGCATCACATTCTATATCATCGGACTCCTCTTCATCTACAGAATCATCATTGGTTTTACCCTCATCGTCATCGAATACAAAAGACTCATCTAACAAACGCTGCAATTTTTCCTGTTCCTTTTCGTTAGAATAATTCATTGCAGGATCAAACACGAATAGCCGAAAAATATAAAACCAAACACTCTTATCTTGATAATATTTGTAACACTCGTAGTCGCGCGCAGACTCTCACTCCGCAAAATTTCTGTAGCCGGCACACCTTCACTATAAAACTCAAACTCAGTACTAGGATAATACACGCGATTTTAGGAAGGTAAATAAATCAGGATGACTTCAAGTAATGGGGATGAAAGATAACCAAGAATTTGCATCGGTGCGAAGTGAAAGTCCGCGCGCGACCACTGCAGGGTTAAAATAAACCTTAATTTATTTTTTCTTCAATTGAAATATCTCAAAAAGGATCAATTCTGACAATCCCTCGAAATTTTCAAAATCCTTGAGGAATTATTCAAAATATCGGGTGATTCCATATAAATTTGGTTGGGTGTATATATCATCAATTCTATTCAGCATATAATTTTCCGTCATGGCATTACGAAACAACAAAATAATATGAAATTAGTCCTACAAAAAGATTATGCAACAAAATGTTGATTTTGTCAGATCACGGGTTGATTCATTTCAAGTTATCGTTCACTTTAACCTCTTAACCATTACAATCTTTAAATTTAAATTTAAATTCATTTTCCAGTTCATATTTATTTTGCATAGTTTCAAAATAATTTCTCTTTATTTTATATAAATAAAGTGAACTTATATCGTGGGTACATCAAGTGATCTGTATGTATTCTAGCAGCCAATAATGCCTAGTAAATAACAACATATCCTTACATATTTTGGAACACGAGGACGAACGAATACAGTAAAATTCCTCATTCGCTTCCTACATTCACGTTTTCACTATTCTTGAATAACAAAAATGCAACTAAATTTCTATATTCGTGGCTGAATATTTCTTTATTCGCGGATCAAATCGGTACATCGAAAAATATAAACATATTAATAAATTGGATTCGGTATCCTTTATAAAGGCATCGTCAAATGAACTAATGGAGAAGTAAAATTAACCTTATGACTAGTACGACTGAAGTATATTTTTAAATGATATCACTTTACTTTGACGTAAGTCACCTTCGCCGTGGTCGGTGTTTTTGAGAATGTAAACAACAAAATCTTTAAGTATAGCGACCTTGTTACTTAACGCATAAAGTATCCGGGGTCGGGCAACTAAAACGAAAAAGACTCAATAACTGCTGAACTATTTGTTTCTGGACAAAACGTTGAAACAGGTCGATTTTTGTCTGAAGGGGGACATCTTTTAACACACGGTCATTTTATTTTACACCAAACCCCTAAGCAGGGCAGCAAGAAACTCAATTTTTTGAATAGGGAAGATAGGTCTAGTGGTACCTCATTGGAAAGCTCTTTTAATTCTCAATACAAACGTGTATTAATTTTTGAATCTTTACATATTCGGAAGAAGATACAGGCTGGTTCGTCAAAAGATGAGTTATATTCTGTGAGTGCGAAATCTGTCGAATTCGAATGAACATTCATTTATTGTATTTTGGGGAAAAATATCTTAAATCACTGGTGCTTCTACTACACATTAAATTCATTGAACCATGCTTTCGATGCGTAACGACGCTTTTTTTTTTCAATGTAATTAGACCACTCAGGGGCATTCTTTTTTGTTAGCGGCCTTTTTCAATTTTCTTATTGCTAGATCAAGAACAATTTTCGGTAACAGTGAAGTTGAAGTTAACATTGGATGAGTGTGATATGGATGTATACGACTCTCCAAGGCGTCAAAAGACGAGTTATTTTCAATGATTGCAAAATCTGTGGAATTTCGAATGAACATTCACCGAAATACTGTTGTATTGGAGGAAAAATATCTTGAAGCAGTGTTGCTTCCACTACACCCCCTCAGATGAGGGTGTCAATCCCTCACACCTTCGAATTGATCAGATAATTTGAATAATAACTCATAAGAAAGGTTTTAGAATTTCTAGAATATTGTAGACAAAATATTTTCTTCATCTGCATTGTGATGAAGATACAGGGTCAATTTATAAAGAGCGATACAGTGTTTGCGAGATCTGGAGTTTGGATGGAGATTCAGAACACGTTTGTTTGGTTTTCAAATGACGGAGCTTATTTATAGAATTACCTACATGTTGTTGAGTAGGGAAAAATTGAAAAAACAATTGAATTTATTATACCTGATACATTTTATAGATCTACTCGTTATCAATCGAACAAATCTTCAAAGTGTTCGCCGCCCACTTTCAAACAATAATTCAGATTTTGCTCGAAACGTTCCCGGACATTGCGTAGCATTTCAGGGGTTATACGATTACACTCGACTACAATTCGTTATCGTAAATTCACCAAATCTGCTGGATCACTTTCATGAATTTGACTCTTTAAGTGGTGACAAGCGAAAAGAACGTGGGGGCTATTCTGAAGGATCTCTTCTTCCGACCCACCGATCAGGAAATTCTCTTTCTAGATATTGTGGAACAGGAAGTGCAAAATGCGGGAGGACACCATTCTGCTGAAAGACAACATCCCCTTCTAAATGGCTAGGATCGATTTCCAAAATTTCAGTTAAGGCCGGATTGATTAGTTGTTCAAATAGTTGGAGATACGTTTCTCCCGTCAGATTTCCTGGTGAGAAAAATGGCCCAATCAGACGATTCCCACAGACGCCAACCCAAACATTCAATTTTTCAGGATATTGAGTATGTACTCCACCAAAGAATCTGGGACTAGAGTCGGACCAGAACCGGCAGTTATGAGGACTCACAGTGCAGTTCAAAAAAACTACAATTATCCGAGAAGCAAATATTGTAGAGAAAGTGGGGATTGTTGCGATTCGCTAACTTACTATTTCACAAAATTGCGCTCTGCGGTGGAAGTCATTCTCATTCATCCCCATCTTCATTTTATACGGATGGAATTTGTATTGTACGAGAACTCGTCCAATAGTTCTTCTAGTTCAGTTTCCAATTTTCTTGTACTCAGAGTGGAATCAATCACCACTTGCCTTAGCAACGCAGTTTCCATTTCCTCTTTTTGTATGGGTCTTTGGACCTGCTCCCTCTTCCTATTCTGAACAGAGTCCGTTCTCTAAATTTTTTCACCAACTCCAAGATGTACTTGACACTTACATGTTTGCCTTCATGGCGTTCATTGAAAATAGCAGCTGCCCTATTTGCACATGCAATATTGCTGAAAATAATGTCAATAAATTCTACTCTTTCAGCTATGGAATAAACCATTATACTGGTATAGATGCAACCCGTGAGTGTGGGAAGCAGATAGATAAACAAACAAAGTAATTCAAATTTCACTCAAGCAATCTGGAAAAAAAACAAAAACTGCCGCATTAGTTGTTGAGAAATCTGCAATACACCTGTATGATTTCGAATGAATATTTTACTGTAACGAGAACTTTACTTGAGTTTGTTTCATTTCAACCTTGGATACCATGCTGTTAGAAGCTTTTCACATACGACGATCGGTTGCATATGCGGTTGGTGAGGCGTGCGGGTCATTACCCTATTGGTTGCCTTCACATATCTGCGTTCTATCAGTCCATCGATAGGGAACATTTTTGGCGATTCAACCGATGACAAGGAGCGATTTCGCTTCTTTGTGAAGAGGCTTTCTACATACTGTGTATGAATTTCTCTAAAATCCACACTGTATCCTCACTAAAAAAAAAATATATATATATATATATATATATATATATATATATATATATATATATATATATATATATATATATATATATATATATATATATATATATACATATATTCCTGTCACAAAACCCTTTCTTCAACCCTTGTCTTCGTTTGGAAATCATGGAATGCAAGAGAGAATGAAGCGGCTCAGCAGAAAAATCGTTGGTACTCTTTTGTACACACGACACTAACACAACATAAACAGACAAACTATCCAATAGCGACAGGGAAACGAGTTTTTTCCTCAGGTTTTTCCACTCGTTTATTGAATCATATACAAGATAGTATGGCTCCCCTGTTACATTTCCTGAGCTCACATTTGTGCTTCTTCTGACACACACCAACATTATAGATATAAGCATTTATTGTAGATACAATTATTCAAATTTTGTAAATCCTCCCTTTTTAAAGAAGATATATATATATATATATATATATATATATATATATATATATATATATATATATATATATATATATATATATATATATATATATATATATATATATATATATACGGATGTGGAAATCCGGTCACTGAAATCAGATAATTATAAATATCTATAATGACCTATAACTCGAACTAACTAATCAATTCGAAAATTTGAAGGGCTGGCCACCCTCATATGAGGGGGTGTAGTGGAAGCACTACTGCTTAAGGGTATTTTTTCCCAAAAATAACTCGTCTTCTGACGACATATTTAGGTCAAGAATCAAAAGAGCTTTTCAATGAGGTATCACTCAACCTATCTTCTCATTTAAAAATATTGAGTTTTATGCACCCCTCCTTAGGCAGTTGATGTAAAATAAAATCATCGTGTGTTAAAAGATGTCCCCCTTCAGAAAAAAATTAACCTGAATCATCATTTTGTGCAGAAACGAATAGTTCAGCAGTTATTGAGTTTTTTCGTTTTAGTTGCCCCACCCGGTATATATTGTTAAATGCCACTTATTCGACGTTTCGTCCTTTAGTAAGTTGCTTTGCGTTTTGGATTGTTTCATTTTTTCATTCGGTACAAAAATTGTGATCGAGTAATGCGTACGCACCTTTGTCTTTCTAATTCATAATGTCGCCTAAAAAAAATTGAAAACGAGTTTCGATACGAAAAAAATGCTTGATAGTTCACGCCTTGGAGAGTCGTTTACATCCATATCACACTCATCGTCCGAATCAACTGTACTGTAACAAAGAAAAATTTTGCTAGGTACGCTAAGGGAAATATGAGCAATGAGACTCTAATTCAATAATTGTCACTGAAATCTTGGAAGAAAAGTCAATGTAGTTCTACTTAGATTTTAATTACATATTATAATTATGGTTAACAATGTCAGCAAATGCTTCTTTCTATATCTATATACAGTCAGTAAGACTTATCTTGGTGAAATAGATGAGGTAGAGGTCGTCTATGTTATAGTCTCTTAGGGAGTTCAATTCCAAACAGTTCTTGTTTGCTGCATATGGGGGAGAACCTTTATTTCAGCTTCGAATTCGTCTGGATTTCTGGACTCTAGATAGAAGCCTTATATCAACCCCTGAGCTCCACCTACGCCTTTTCATCTACGACTCTCCACCTATGAATCTCTATTCACGACTCTCCACCTAGGAATCTCTATCTACGACTCTCCACCTAAGACCTATATTATTGATATAGGTTAGATACACAGTATTTGAGATAACGATATATCTCTAATTTTTACTACAGAATTTTGATATAATTCAATTAGTTCGAATACAATTGAAGAGAATTTTTGAGAACTAATTAGCTTAAAGGTCTGCGGTAGAAAGAAAAAGGTGGAGGAGGTTCGGAAGCCGGTAAGACATATCATCTGATAGCCAGATATGCACATCAGACTGTTAGCCAGTAGCGTGACATAGATGGAGGGTTGACTGGAATCAGGTGTTTTCATTCAAATTTTTGTGACGTGATTTTAGCGATAGCGAAGTTACAGTACGATCTTTTAAAAATTCCGAGGATAAAATGAGGTCGTTCGTAGCTTCAACTTCACTGTTAGCGAAAATTGTTCGTGATCTAGCAATGAAAAAAAAAATTGAAGAAAGCCGCTTACGAAAAAAAATGCCCCTGAGTGGTCCAATTAAATCGGAGAAGGAAAAGCGCCGTTACGCATCGATAGGATGGTTCAATGAATTTAATATACGACAATCATTGCGTAGCATTAAAATCGTTGAAGAAGCTGTATGTGCATACACTGCTACAGCTGAAAGATATCCAAAAGAATGAGCAAACATGGTATGTGATGCTGATATAAATGTTATGGAATGCTGGAAGGAACTTAACTTAGCAGAATGTATCTTAAACATAAAATAGTTAGTGGAAAAACTGAGCCCATATACATAGAAATCATGCTAGGAAAAACTGCGAATGGAATAGGACGGGATGGGTTCGAACAATAGAATTGAGTAACATTCAAGGGTTGCTTGAATCGTAAGGTGAAGGTTGGGATTAAATTAGTTAAATCCACAGCCTACTACATGTCATTTTTGAAAGATTTAAGAATGGCAAATGAGCTTTGTGATTTTTTTATGAAAATTGATCGGTGTATGGAACAAACTCTTACTATTTAGAGGCAAATTATAATTAATGAAATACCACTGCTGAATACCATTTTATATTGAAGTAGCTTTTCAAACTTCTTCAATTTCATTGCCTAAACCTAAAAAGATATTCAATCAATATAGTTGATTTTTTCTATATTTCCTTTTTTTCGTTACCTAGAAACGTATCGTATATAATTCCATATAAATTGACATTCGATGTTCAAGGTTTCTGTACTCGTGGCATATTTACGGAACTAACCCCGTGACTAAAGAGCTTGGACTGTATTGTCACTTCACGTTTAGCTGGTAAAAAATAACTTTAAACTGTCAGGAACAATCGTTTCGCGCCAGTATTGTTAGGTTAGATTAGAATTTTATAGTTTAGACCTGGGGTGCTCAAACGGTGGACTTGACGATGCGAGTGCTTTCTGAGTAGATCTCGAGGAGAGAAAAAATTTTAATGAGTAGATTAGATTTCTAACTAAATTACGAAATTTTATTACCTAATAAAATAAAACTCTGACAGAGGCAGAAGGCGGCTTTATCAAAGAAACGCGCGTATTTGTCAAAGAAAAGCCGCGTTTTTCATTCTTCTCGCTTTTCTAGACATTTCTGGCGGCGAGTTTGACGGGAATATTCGAGACATTCGTTCACGCCGATATAAATGTTGCGCCTGCAGGAATTGGAGTCATTCTGAATTGTAACTTGAAGGCAATACTACGTCGGTACAAAGTTTATTATTAAATAGTACAAAATGAGTGCATGCAGAAATCTAAAACGTATCATTCTAATAACGATTAGGAGGAAGAATTTTTCTTTTGTATGGTGCATTTGTCTTATTTGTCGTGCGTCAGTTGCAATACCTGAGCGAGGTAATATAGATAGGCATCATAAAACGGTTCATAACAACTATGAAAAGGATTTTCCGCCACAGAGTGAATTGAGGAAACGAAAAGTTCATGATTTGATATCTTGTTTGAAAAAAAAAACAAACCCTGTTCACAAGACCAGCCAAACAATCAAAAACTGCTACGATCGCGTCATTTAAAATGTCTCATATAATGGCGAAACACAAGAAACCATTCGAAGATGGATCGGTTGTGAAGGAAGCAGTTATTGAAGCGAGCGAGACTTTATTAGGAGATTTTGAAAATAAAACAGATATCATGTTTGTTATTAGAGAACTTCAGTTATATCGTCCGACTGGCACAAGGCGTATTGAGGTCATGAGTCAGGACATGCCAGATAAACTGAAACATGATATCATGAAACATACATATTTACATTACAGTTCCACGAATCCACCGATATAACAGACACTGCCCAGCTGTGTATTTTTATTCGGATTGTATTCAGTGACATGTTCGCTAAGAAAGAAGACAATCGTTCCTCTGAAGGGGAAGACCTGTGCCAAAGATATATATGAGTTTTGTTGAAAAACAACAAGCTACCAATATATAAATTAGTATGCATTACAACCGATAGAGCACCAGCAATGACGGGAATCAAAAACGGTTTTGTGTCGAACTAATGAAGATTTCCCCGTCATTTTTTTTCATTCCATTGCATTATACATCAACAAGTTTTGTGTTCTAAAGTTTTAAACACGGAGGAAATCATGGGCATTGTAACAGAAATTGTGAATACCATCCTTGCACGTGGCTTTCAACGGTGGCTCTCTAAGTTGCAGTTGGAAGATAGGGAGTCAGATTAACATACTGATTTAGTTCTTCACTCGGACATCAGGTGGTTGAGTCGCGCAATATTCCTAGAAAGGTTTCAAGAATTATTGCCCGTAATAAAAGCCTTTCTAGACGAAAGAGATGATGACACTCAGATGTTGAAAAACGAAAAATGGCTGACTAATTTGGCATTTTTGATTGACGTCACAATGCACTTAAACACCATTGACTTGGAGCTTCAAGATAAAGAAAAAACTATTACTGAGATGGTTAGCGCAGCAAACGCATTCAAAAGTAAATTGCAACTTATGGTAGATCAACTGAAAAGAAAGGATCTGAAACATTTTCCGTCTTTGAAAGCTAGGATTCCTCAGTTGAATTATGATACGTATGAGAATGAATTAACAATTATTTTGGGATAATTCGAAATGTGTTTTCATGATTGCAGTAAATTGGCAAATATAGCATCATTTATGAGTTATCTTATTTCGTGTAAAAACATTGAGGAACTAGCTACTGAAATAGCAAGTCAGTTTAATATGAACTCGTGTTCTGTTGAGAATGAGTTGGTGCAGATTAGGTCAGATATACATCTCAAAGCTACAGCATCTGATACCAATTGCTAGTGTTTTATATCTGACGATAAATATCCGAATCTAAGGCAAATCGGGCTTCAACTGACGGCAATGTTTGGGTCAACTTACTTGTGCGAGTCTGCAATGAAGATAATTAAGTCAAAATATAGCAATCAATTAACTGACGATCGTATCTCATCATTCTTGCGATTAGCACTCAGTGGTTTTGTACCATCTTAAGAAAATTATGCTGAGGACATTCAGTGCCACGCTTCAACATCTAAAGTCACTCCTTAGTGAAGTTGAACACCATATGTTTATGTCTTTTGTCTTGTAACAACCAATAAACTCGCAGTTTTGAATAACTAAGAGTTTATTCATTGATATTATAGAGAAAAACCTAACTAAACTTAACCCAAACCATGACTAAAATAATGTATATTGTGCGGAAAGCTAATATCTATATATGCTACGATACACCCTACCTAGGTAGGTAGATAGGGTGTATCGTGTATGTACGATAACACTGCATCACACATACTTGCAGCCTGTCAGAGTCGATCGTAAGTACTCTAAAATGAATATTGAGGTAGATCGCCCGCAATTAAAGTTTGAGGTTAGGTTATTATCTAAGCTTCACAACACAACAAGTCTTTATGAAGCTCGAGTAAATCCCGATTTAGCATCGTGGGCTCCCCTACTACTACAAATTATTTGCTCTAAAACGCATATTTCACACATAATATCTACTGCATAAATATGTGCATACATTCAACGATTTATGTGTATAAAAATCCTAATTACCATTATATAATCCAGATCATATATGACGAACTGATTGTTAAATCAGTAATTATAGTTGTCCTGATACAAATTTTGTATTGAAAATAAATTGGGTGAATCCTGAAATTACTATGTTTTTGCTGAAACAATGATAAGAGGCTAGAAAATAGTAACATATAAATATGTGGACCACAATAATCACAATAATAGCATACTCATAACTTCAAATACAATTAATTGTTTGCGCACGTTGTATAAACGTTATCCAGGCAATTTCTTTATTCTTGAAAATTTTTCTTCCAAATTGATTATCGTAACGCATGAAAAGAGTTTTCTGACAAACATTTATCTCAAAATCAGAGCAGCAAAACAATCAAAACAACATCTGTTAATGAAATCCAATACACAACATATCTACAATCCATCAAATTTTTGTTTCATTTTTGATATCAAAAAAGGTGATAGCAAATCGTACTGAAAGCATGTTCGACGTACATTTTATAACGGGAAATTTATTCAAAACATCCATATGCTGTTTACGGAACAAAGCATTCCCTTATCTTTTCGAATGCATTGCGGATTCCAGGCGATTCAGTCGTTTTATATTCATTCTTTGTGAAATACATGTACTTTTATAGCTTTTTATCATGCATACTGTCATTTAAATAGCTTACTTTTAGAGCATTTAGTCTTTACTGTAACCCATTATAGTATCAATAGAGAAATTCAAGTTATCAGAGTCGAATTATGCAGTTTTATCGATGAGAATATTGCTTTCCAAAATTAATATATGTCCATAATTAATTACAATAATTTAATGATGAATATTCAAATCTCGACTGGAAATTATGGAACATTTCACCACTTCGTGATATATAGAACAATTGCATGTAAACAACTCGAAAATACTACTAACGAAAAATATTCAAACATCAAATTTAACAATCAGAAAATGAAAGGCTAAACTTACTAGGATTCCATGATATTGTTCAACATTCTCTATAGAGTGAGATCCCAGGGCGAGCAAAAGTAACTTTTTTTCTAAACGATAAAATTTATTGGACAGAGTACTTTAAAACACACTTTTAGAGAATGCATACTTGCTCACTTGATTGTTGGTACCTTTCGAGGAACGATGTTCAAAGGGTCGTTAAAAATTGAACCCACTTTTATTGAATCCTCTGAGCTGATATTTATGTAAGTTTTACAGGATATTGCAGAAAATAATGATTCCAGACACATTCGAAGACCGTCATTTCTGCCGGACGCTTTGAAGCTCCCGAAAATATAATGTATATTCTCTGTTCAGAGTTTTATATATGTTATTCAGGAAATTTTTAGCAGCAAGATTAGTTTCATTGGTCAAACAGGCCACCAGACTACTTTTATTATCAATTACAGCATAGACCAGTCTCATTGGTCAAACAAACCGCCATATTTTTCGAACGACTGTCAAAATTTTTTCGCAATTTTGTCTTTAAATTAAACAAAATCCACGAAGAAAAAATATATGGGCGATGTCTACCCAAATTATTGGGTCCATAATGATTCTAAAATATCTATAGATCAGAATCGGCATCACTTAGAAGACTGACATCGGGGCTCTCTTGGTCAAAAAAAGAAAGAATTGTTTTGTTGAGTTTGAATATTGAAGGGTTTTCTGAGATTATACTTCAAAATTATCAAGCAAGAATAAGGAAGTGAATATGTTTCAGGAGACTCACACTGCGACGGAAGAACATCACCGCGAAAGAGGAAATATCGCAGGTTATGTATTTTTTGATTATCTCCTTAGTCCTTTTTATGACCTGCTTGCTATGTAAAATCTTTCCTTAGATTTGTTTAGACATATAAGAGGTATGATTGTTGAAATATTTTTCTGCTGGTTTTTTTTTCCATTGTTACAGATTCCTGTCCCAAACCTCCTTCCTTTGGAATGCATGGAATGCAAGAGAGAATGAAGCGGGTAATCAGGTTCTCTTTATGTACACACGACACTAACACAAAATAAACAGACAAGCTATTGCTAGTGCAACAGCGACAGGAAAACGAGTTTTTTCCTCAGGTTTTTTCACTCGTTTATTGAATCATATGCAAGATAGTATGGTTCCCCTGTTACATTTCCTGAGCCCACACTTGTGTTTTCTCTGACACACACCAAAATTATAGATATAAACATTTATTATAAATACAATTATTCAAATATTTGTAAATCCTTTCTTTTCAAAAGAATATATATAGTTATAGCAACTCTACATATATATATATATATATATATATATATATATATATATATATATATATATATATATATATATATATATATATATATGTTGTAGAGTTGCTATAACTATGAGGACCAACGATGTAAATCCATGGTTCCATAATATCAATTGCAGTACCTATAGTACATTAAATGATATACCAGACGTTTTTCATTGGCTATATTTATAAAAATTATGGATTGTGGCAGTACCATTTCATAAAATATTAGTTTATTATCATTTCATCGAACAGTGAAGTTTTCAACATAAAATTCAAGAAAGCATAGGAATGAATATTTATTCAGTTATAAGTAATTGTCATGTTTTAATACCAATTTGATATTTGATAACGCCTCATCAAGCCAATAGTGGTATCGAATGTGAAGAAGATCTTCATTCCGAAAGGATTTTTCGTGTAAGTTAGTTCTTCATATGCAGTAGATTTTTCAATAGTGTTATTTCGAGGTAAATAGAATTCTTTCATCAAACTTGTGATTATCTCGTAACATTGCTGTATTTTTGTATTTGGGGTTGTATTCATTTCTCTGTGCCAATACAGTTTATTGAAGAATCTTCAGTGAAAAAACTTGAAGTCTTATCAGGCTTATCACGAAAAACACACCCCAATATTTCAACCATATTATATTTCAAAACGATGCACTTTCATATTTTTTCTGAAACACAAAATCTTAATTACTAAAATCATAATACCGAATGACTAAACAGCTAATAAAATATTATTTTATTAAATACACGCATGCGCCCAGATACGTAGAATTAGTGAGATCCAGCAATGGAAGAGAGAGAGAGAGAGAGAGAGAGAGAGAGAGAGAGAGAGAGAGAGAGAGAGAGAGAGAGAGAGAGAGAGAGAGAGAGAGAGAGAGAGAGAGACGAATGGTGGCTGTGCATTCATGCTCATAGCGACTCTAAAAGTGAGTCTGGTGGCCTGCTTAATTGATGAAACTGGTCTGGCTGATTATAAAAAAAACATTTGAATAGCTCCCCAAATATCATATATAAAATTCAGGACCGAGAATACAAGTACATTATGTTCAATTACATTATATTTTCAGGAGCTTTTAAGCGATCTACGGGGATTGTCTGGCGGTATGATGCATTAATTTCAAACGAATGTTTCAAAAATTTGAAATTACTCTTTATTGAATACACGCATGCGTACACATACGTCGCATCAATGAGGTTTAGAAGTAACATTGTGAGAGAATCCTATATAGACTCCGTACTGTAGTCGTAACCATCCTGAAAGTATGTCTAGTCAGCTGTTTAACCAATGAGACTGGTCTAGCTGCTTATAAAAGATATTTAATAAGTTCCCTGTATAAAATATACAATATTCTGGGCAGAGAATATAAGTAAGGTTCTATTATATTTTCGGGAACTTCTTTGAGGAAATAAATAGTATTTGACAGCTCTGGTATCTTGGATTACTAGCTCATGGTATGCTTCGGCATTGGATTCAACAACACGCTCCAAACGCCTTTTTCAGTTCAAGAAGCAGTCTTTTCGGTATAACCTTTAAAGCGTTCCTCGCAGTTGCAATCGCTTGTTCGCTATCGAATCGACAAATCTAAGAGGCTCATTCAGTAACTGATGGAAAATATATCAAGATTTTTAGGAGGCTGCCATAGCTGTAATACTTGTGCTCTGTCAAAAATTGCTGCATGACGTTAGATATATATATATATATATTTGTTGATTTGTATGTTTTCACGGATCGATACATATTTATATGGTCCCTTCGGGGTACTCGTCCGCTTTGAACTTAAGTTCCTTTCGAAACTTTGGTTTTGACGACGTTTCGATGCAATCTCATGCACCATGAATGGCGTCCTTAGAACTCTAGAATCTAACATGTACAAGGTGAAATGACGGCTCTGAGGTTAGCATTCCAAAAAAACGGCTTTAATAGATGGCAAGACAATAGAACATTCAGAAGATGTAATGAAGCAAAATACTCCAACGGAATCCGGAGAAGGTAGTATTCCCTTATGTAGGTGGCGTCACTTCAAAAATTAGACGAATCTTGAATCAGAAGGGAATCACGCCTATATCTCGACCGCTAATTACAATACGAAACATACTTTCGGCTCCCAAAGACATGATCCCTTTAGAGAATCAGGGTGTTTATGGCATTCCTTGCCGAGACTGTGATGAATGGTATATAGGACAAACAAATAGATGCATTTCATCTCGCATACAAGAACATAAAAATTCAATAAAAAATAAACAGTCCACAGCAGCTTTGTTCCAGCACACGAAAGACTACAAACATTCAATCGACTTTGATAAAACAAAACAACTGGCCAACATCAAACAATTTTTTAATTTTTTAATAAAAGACTGGTCAGAGAGGCAATAGAAATAGAACTACGAAACAATCTCAATAAAAAAGATGACACCCTGAACCTGTCGCAGTCTTGGAAAGTGGCGCTAAGCAACTACCAATCATCGAAGAAATCCCGAACACCAGCGGTCAACATTCCAGAAGGAGGAGTCAAAGTACGAACTCTCGATGAAACACTTCCCCCACCACTGAACGCACAAGTCACCCACTACAATTTGCGCAGCCGAGAAGTTATATATAGGAGTGCCACACCGGACTAGACGCATTAACGAAAACGTCAACAGGCTTTGAAGATGGTGCATGAGATAGCATCGAAACGTCGCCAAAACCAAAGTGTTTCGAAAGGAAGTTCAAAACGGACGAATACCCCGAATAGACCATATAAATATATATATATATATATATATATATATATATATATATATATATATATATATATATATATATATATATATATATATATATATAACACAGGTGCTCCAACGAAAACTAAACAAAGGCTATATCTAACAAGATATTCATTTTCGATAAAAACGCAAATACAGGTCAATACAATACATTTTTGTTTCAAAGGGGACATCTTTTGGAGTACGAAACTTGCCTGAAATATCAATCCTCTAAGCGGGGGTTGCAATCCTTGAGCATTTGGAATAGGGAAGATGGGTCGAGTGATGACTCAAAAGAAAGGTGGTATCATTGTCTACATTGCCTTGAACGAATTTCCATTTTTAATTGAAAACTGTGAAAGATACAGGGTGAGCAACTGAAAGATAGGAAAGACTATTTCCCTGCGACAATGGCAGTCATCATCAAGTACCATCCTCATCTCGAATTTTAACCCCTAGAGCAGGGGTGACCACCCTTGAAAATTTGGAAGAGGGTAGATGGGTCGAGTGATACCTCGAAAGGAAGATATGATCTGTCTGCATCACCGTGAACGAATTTTCATTTTTTATTGAGAACTGTAGAAGATATAGAGTGAGCTACTGAAAAATAGAGGAGACAATCTATCGCCCTGAGCTATTCAAGTATTAGTGCAAAAAAATGGAACAGATTCATTCCAGATCAAAGGTTGTCATCTTTGATATGAATGAATCTATTCCAGTTTTTCGCACTAATACTCCAATAGTCTTGGGGCGATAGTCTTCTCTATTTTTTCAGTGGCTCACTCTGTATCTTCTACAATTTTCAATCAAAAATGCAAATTCTTTCACAGGAATGCAGAAAAAGATAATACCTTTTTTCGAGTTTTCACTTTACCCATCTACCCTCTTCCAAATTTTCAAGGGTTGTCACCCCTGCTCCAGGGGTTGAAATTCGAGTTGAGGATGGTACTTGATGATGACTGCCATTGATCAGCATGGATCTGTTCCAGTTTACCTCACTGAAACTTGAATAGTCTCAGGGAAATAGTCTTCCCTATCCTTCAGTTGCTCACCCTTTATCTTTCACAGTTTTCAATTAAAAATGGAAATTCGTTCAAGAAAATGTAGACAATGATATCACCTTTCTTTTGAGTCATCACTCGACCCATCTTCCCCATTCAAAATGTTCAAGGATTGCAACCCCCGCTTAGGTGGTTGATATTTCAGGCAAGTATTGTACTCCAAAAGATGTCCCTTTAAAACAAAAATTGGCCTGTTTTTGCGATATATATATATATATATATATATATATATATATATATATATATATATATATATATATATATATATATATATATCTTATATCACTAAGTATTCATAGGTTTTAGGTCTTTTCATACAAAACACAATAAAAACGTTTGATCAAATGACTACGTCCGGGGTTGTCGAATGTTACTCTATGAGATCATTCATTCCCTTCGTGAAAATTGATGAAGGAGGCCACTTCATCTTGGAATAGCCTGTATATAATATTGTTGATCAGAGAAAATAAAAAAACATGAAATAATACTCAAATACTCCGTAGAGAATATGAAAAATGAAGTAGTAGCATTTTGAATCGAAATTTACCCAACTTCCAGATATAATTATTTTACCATTTGTTCGGTGGATCGGTTTTAGACAACAAACAAAAGTTTCTTGTAAATTATCACGTTCGAACAACTTTCCTTCTGAACAAAACGAATAAAAGAATTCCAACCGCACTAAACTTGAAGCCCGAGGTAACTGAAGAATCCATACTTACTTCTACTTTCCAGGATTCGGATTACAAAAACCAAATGTTCCGTTCTATTTTATTACATGAATGATGAAAGTATTAAATCAATGTTTGCTGCCACACTCGATTTAACGCCAGTCTATGCTTTGATGAATCGCATGTTTCCAATAAAAACGAAATAAAATCGAAGTTAGCTTGGTAAACAAGTCATTAACTCATCACCACTCACCTTGTAACTAAAATAGCAGGTATCATGGGATTATTAACCGCAACAATTGCATTAATATGATTCTTAAAAAACATATAAAAACAATATTTGGCGTTTTGCAATTTAAGTGGAGGTCAGTTTGTATGAAGAACGCGATTTTAAAATAACAATCGAGCAATTCTTGTATATAATATTATACAGGGTGGACAGATTTCGACGTTTCATTACTGCAATCATATGAAATATTGTGAATAGATCAAAACGGCCTTCCTTCTTCTTTGTGTGTGAAGTATTAACTGCTACAAACAGTAATGATAAACAAGTACTGTGTTTTAAGGAATTTTACTTAATAATTGCGATTCGTAACGCGTTACACCGTAGCTTCTTCAGAGGAATGAATGTACAGAAAATAAGAATGAAAATATAAATATAAATGTTCTGGAGTAATTAAAAGCTTATTGGGTTGCTTCTTCTTAAGTGGTTATTTATGACAGGTATATCCAATAAAATTAAGGAATAGATTGCTCCCCGAAGAGATTCAATAGAGATGAAGGGCTTAAATCGACTTGTTCATTGATGAGTCTACCTGAGTGTTTGTATTTGTTGATTTCTAGAGTTTCCCAAAGATCTACCTTCCAATATTTATTATCTATATCCAAAATTTCAAACTGTGGGTCGAAAAAGTGATTATTTTCTAAGAGATGATTGGCGTAATTTGAATCTGTTTTCTTATTTGAAAAACTTCCTTTATATTCCGATATTCTATTATTAAAATTTCTATAGGTTCCACCAATGTAGAAATTATCACAGTCATTGCAATTCAATCTATGAATACCTGATTTATTGTTTTTACCTGGTCTGGTTTTATTATTTTTATTTATTTGCCTAAATTATTATTAGTTTGGAAAGCTATGTTTAAATTATTGCTACTCAAGAATGATTACAGTTTCTCACTTGTAGTGCCAACGTAGGTTAAGGTGTTGAATTTTTATTTCAATTTATCGACAGAGTAAACTTAATTTAATGCTATTCTACTTTGTTATTTATTTAAAATATTATTTATTAGTTTGGGATTGAAACCATTATTTTTGGCTATTTGTTTAATCAAATTCAATTCTATGTTGAAATTTTCTGGTGATAACGGGATGTTAATCAATCTATGAATAAAACTATTGAATGCTGACATTTTAGGTTGATACGGATGACACGACGAGTTATGTATTATAATGTCTGTATGTGAACGGCTTATGGTAAATTGCGAAAACATGTTTTCCATTCATTCGAAATTGTTACGTCTAAGAAATTTATCGAATTATTGCTTTCTATTTCGGTTGTGAATCCAATTTTTGGATGTAATGAATTTATATGATTTTCGAAAATTTTTAACTGTCTATCTGTTCCAGTGAAGCAAATAATGATATCGTGTACAAAGCGATACCAGTATGAACAATATTTACTCAGTGGATGGTTATGAATAATTTCTCTAAATTATTCATGAATATTACTGCTAACAAAGGACTTAACGGTTTTCCCATAATCAAGCAGTCTTCAACAGTATAATTTTTGTTATTGAAATGGAAATAATTTTGATCTAAGATTGAACAAATAGCCAAAATAATGGTTTCAATCCCAAACTAATAAATAATATTTTAAATAAATAACAAAGTAGAATCGCATTGAATGAAGTTTACCCTGTCGATAAATTGAAACAAAATTCAACACCTAACCTACGTTGGCATTACAAGTGAGAAACTGAAATCATTCTTGAGTAGCAATAATTTCAACATAGTTTACCAAACTAATAATAATTTAGGCAAATATATAAAAATAATAAAACAAACCAGGTAAAAACAATAAATCAGGTGTTTATAGATTGAAATGCAATGACTGTGATAATTTCTACATTGGTAGAACACAGAAATTTCAATATTAGAATATCGGAACATAAACGCAGTTTTTCAAATAAAAAATCAGATTCAAATTACGCGAATCATCTCTTAGAAAATAATCACTCTTTCGAACCACAGTTTGCAATTTTGCATACAGATAATAAATATTGGAAGGGTAGATCTTTGGGAAACTCTAGAAATCAATAAATACAAACACTCAAGTAGACTCATCAATGAACAAGTCGATTTAAGCCCTTCACCTCTATTGAATCTCTTCGGGGAGCAATGTATTCCTTAATTTTATTGGATATACCTGACATAAATAACCAGTTAAGAAGAAGCAACCCAATAAGCTTTTAATTACTCAAGAACATTTATATTTATATTCTCATTCTTATTTTCTGTACATTCATTCGTCTGAAGAAGCTACGGTGTAGTGAAACGCGTTACGAATCGCAATTATTGAGTAAAATTCCTCAAAACACAGTACTTGTTTTTACTATTGATAATGGAATTATATCAAGTAAAAGCCTCCCAAATTCAAATGCTACAAACAGATTCTAGATTGCTTTTTTCGTGTTCGAGTTATTTAGATAATCTCGATATCAATCAAGTGCCAATATCTCGATTGTTTTTTAAGTTATGTTAAAATAGTTTTGGCATGCTACGAACACTGCTCTTCATAGAACAAAACTACGTGCCAAATTTATTTTTGTCTAACGGTTTCTAAGTAAAAATTTAAAGTCATGTTTTCTCGAATTGCATGATTTTGTGAATAGAGTGTTTTTACTTTTCAGTTTAATTTTCACAAGTAAAGTCAATTTTGTTATCCAGGACGTGTTTCAATGAAGAAACGAATGATCTATAAATTTTATCTAGTAACTCCATGCTCATTCACAGAATTTAAGCGAAATTCAAATAGCTTAAGTATCATCATGATTGTACGAAAATTATTCCTTTTAATGACAACTCAAATGAATTACTCAATGTTTTTCATCAAGTTAAAACTATTCTGTGAATAAAGTATCGTTTGTAATAAAGAAGCGATCATGCTGTACCAAAACGATAGCAGTTTCGTATGATTCAATGATATATTTGAAATAATTATGGTTCTGATGTAGCAGAAGCCGCTGATTCCGATTGTTTTTCTGAGACGCGACAATCTCATAGAAGTATATTCCATAAATATAGGAAAAGCTGCATAAACCATGAAACAGAGTCGAGCAATTAGTACTC
Source organism: Cryptolaemus montrouzieri (assembly GCA_013387265.2). NCBI lineage: Eukaryota > Metazoa > Arthropoda > Insecta > Coleoptera > Coccinellidae > Cryptolaemus > Cryptolaemus montrouzieri. The sequence continues at coordinate 31,274,599 of JABFTP020000144.1, read as the reverse complement.
TAAAGAAAAATAGATATACATCTCATAGAATTAGAATATCCTAGGTTTTGCAGCTAGAACCAATTTAGACTGATAAATTCAACATCAGTAGTGATGGAATATTCAATCGTTTTCCAACAGGTGTTCGAATATAAACCCACATCGCCATATAATATTCAACATCAATGCCGATATTAGTTTTCGTGCGGCCTTGTCGTTTCGTTATTACATGCGATATTATTATCACACAATAGTTTCAACCTGATGAAAAGCTATTGAAGAACTCATTTGAATTCTCATTGCAAGAATTTGTTTTCGAAATGTCATAATGACATAGGGCATACTTATTTTCATATTTTAATCTATATTTCTCTATCTCTATATTTCAATCATTCATGTAAATTCTGGGAATAGACAAAGAGTTACCAGATAAAATGAGAGAAAGATAATACAATTTTACGTTGTTCAAAAAATACGTTTGGATGAAAAACTGAAAGCACATGTGATGTATTCTTGGAAAGAAAAACGAACTAAATCAAAGTTGCTTATGGTTAATATTAAAAAAAATGCAAGTTTGCATGTATATCAAAAATCTTTAGAAAAAAGGAAGTAGTTCGATTATACGTGAGAAAATAGAATGTCAAAACCTTCAATTTTGAAAACTTCAAAAACAACTGAGATATTGGCAAATCTAAATGCATTTCACTATTGAGGTGCCCGTTGAAAAAGTGCGGCCCAATTAGATATCCATTTACTATAGCGGGCCATACATTCAAGGACCAACGATGCTGGTGATCAATTTGTCTCATGAGACGTGGAATTTCCGTGGCGTAATAATGAAAGTTAACAAGCCCATTCTTGTGAAAAGTTGCCTCGTCTGAGAAAAGAACTCTGCTAAACATATTCGGATTTTCCGCTTTTTTGTCACTTGCCAATTGCAAAAATTGATTTGATTTTCATAGTCTTGATTGTTTAGTTCCTGGTGCAGCTGTGCATGATATTCAGTTTCAAGATTCTCTGGACGGAAGTTTGGATTATATCTGTTAACTGAGAAATCTCTCTTTGGCTTTTTTATGGGCCCTCTGTCACTGTCAACAAAACTGATAACAGGTTGTCTTCAGCTGTAGCAGTTTTTGGTTTTTCATGTTTTTTTTATAAGCGATATTACCCGTTTCGATAAATCTAATTAAAAGTTTTTCAAAGCATCTTGCATCAGGATGCCTCTTATCAGGAAACCTTTGAGCATAAATTCACTTGCCAACAAAGAATTTCTATCACTCTCACCCAGAATAAAAACCATATCAACCATTTTTTCTTTGGAGAACAATGTTTACTGACGAAATACTGAAAAGTTCACCATATAAGATGCAGAATATGATATGTCCGGACACCTGACAGAAGGCACAAATGAAAAAAAATGTCAACACATACCTCGATTTACGTTTTAATCATCTTAATTGTATCATTCGTTAAAAGGATTATCTTGCTTAGGTTTCATTTTTTACTTCTTGAATCATTACAGAAAAAAAAACTTCTGTGCGAATAATTTTGCATGTTGGAGAGTTTGATACGGTTTGTAGAATTTTCATTAAAATTTTTACAAATAATCGAATATTTCGAAAATGATCGAAGATAAAATTAGGGTTATTTCTGCAAAAATATAACACAATATTTTATGAGTTGACATGAATAATAAAATACAGGGTGTTTAATACGAAATCAAGATATGATAGTTTTTAATTACAATATTCAATAATTTTTTGAGTCACTTCTGTATGAAATGAGGATAATCTATTTCAATTCATCAATAAAGCTATCCTTGGGCAATAAGAAAACGAAAGGAAAAAAGTATTCATTCTCTCTGACCGAAGGAGCATGCGATGATGTGAGGGCCTATTTTCATGAATTTTTACGTAAAAAAAAAATATTGTGACGAAACTACCCACCAAAAAAACTTATTACTTAAAGACATTATAGCAGATCTTAGGCCGCTCCTGAATCTTGAACAAAAAAGAGGTCTTTCGATCTGAAAAAACCACCCAAGATTTTTTTATAGAAAGTTGGGACACCCTGTTTACTGCAAAATGAATTGCTGAAGTAGATTCTAACTTTCTAAATATAATACCGTTTAAACAAAAATGAAATCTTCAAGAGTGTACGAGGTACAGAGCACCGCGCTACTGGTGAATCACCCAGTAGAAGATCTAACCACACCCCATCGTCAGCAATAAAAAAATTTTTATGAACACGCGTTTTATACAACAAATTACTTGATCTTAGGATCACGCAGATTTTATGATATGTTCCCTAGAGCCTAGATGAAAATTATTCTCTAATATATTGCAGTACTTTTTGCATCAGAATTTCATCTTTCGATGAATGTAGCATATGTCTAAGTTTTTTCTCTAGAGGTCACGTTGGAGACCATATGTTTGCATTCATTTTAATACATTCTTTTGCCTACCAATTCAGTTGTGATTTCAGCTTTATCGTAAAAATATTGTATTGAGTGCTTGCAATAACGAAGCGATATCCTCTTAAACGAAAAAGAAGCAGGGCTGACCAAAGGAACTGTTGCAACCGCATTAGGGCTTATCAATCTACCATCAGTCGCATGTGAATTCGTTATAATCAAATTAGTGACATAAGAGAGCAACATACTGGTCGTCATCGATCAACAACTACGGCTCCAGATAGGTTCGTAAGAATTCAACCACAGAGAAATCCCACTCATACCGCTGATCAACTTAACATTAAACTCAGGAAAGCACACATTGATCAGATAATTGACCAAACTGTCAGAAATAGATGGATTCAATTTATATGCCAGAGGGGAAATCGCGAAGCCCGAGTAGTCTGAACTAGATATCACCTTGAATGGTAGTAATCAATGGGTCGACGTATTACTAAGTACTAAATACAGATTTGTTTCACATCCATATACGAGACGTGTGTGTATGGAGGCAATCTGAAAATGAGTAGAGGCTAAGAACTGCGTGAGAAGTTGACAGCTACCAAGGCGGTACATTAATGGTATGGGGTGGTATCAGTATTGGAATAATTTGTTAACGCTCTGAACTATATGATATCGCTGCGAGCATTATGCAATTTTTATAAGAGAATGAAATAACTGTTTCAGATTGGCCTTCCTAATCAATAGACCTTAACGCAATTCAGAAAGTTCAGGACAATCACAAATTTCAAAAAACTTAACAATTATTTTATGCTATCATGGAGGAACGGAACGCAATTGATCAAGGAAGTATCCATTATTCAATTCTCCTATCATAGTAGAGCAGTTCTAAACCGTCGTGGTGGACATACACTTTATAATAAATCCCCGGAAATGCACAGTGATCTTTCAGAAAAGAAATCTAATTTCTGCTTTTGTTAGCCAATTATTCCTGAATACTTTAAAATTGTTTTGTTCAACTTTTTCCTCACACAATAAACTTAAACATCAATTTCATCTCCATAAAACGATACAATACAAAAACTTCTATCATTTCATAGAATCTTTACATGTGTGTATTATTCAAATGTTTGAATTTTTCTTACACATGTGTTGTGGTTACTTATTTAGCACCGGTGCTATTGGAACTAAAGTGGAATATTTTGTACACCCAAAACAAACATTGATTCTTTCAAACCTTCTTGTGGAGTATTTGTATGAGATATGGAGAGGCATTATGTAAGTGTTGATGAAGTGAACAGAGCAATTGAGATGACGGAGGTTTAGACAACACAGACAGACGTTGCATAAACGAAGAGAACTAGTCAAAGCGTTATTTCACGATCAGTAGTATAAGGGAACAAGAAGTGTAAGGGAACAACTTGGACGTAGACATCGTAACAATAGTCGCTCTGTTATTTCAAGAATAGCTTTCTGCAATTGGTTACATGAAATCAACCTCACCGCGGAAGCCTTAGAGGTATCAGATACTAATAGAAGGAAACCCTGAGCTCCACCGGAATAGGCTTAAAATCTTATGGAACAGAGATCTGATGAGTGATCTAAGATTTCATTCTCGGATGAATCTCTAATTGGACTACACTCCGATAGTAGCCGAGCACAACAGTGGCTACAACCTTCTAATATTCAAAGGTTTGAAGAACTCTAAGAATACTGTGCAAGATTTATCTAACGCAATACCACCGAACATTCCACCTACAAATTCCTCCATGGCAAAAATCAAGTTCAGAGTTCGCACTGTGAGACGGGCTCTCGAGCAGCTGAACTGCAAGAAGGTCTAGACGAAATACCGCCAATCGTCCTGAGAAAGTTTGCTCCTGAACTGGTACGCATTCTTAACCGTCTGTTTCAGATTTCTTATGAAAGCCAGACTTTTCTGAGCAGCTGGAAAATAACGAGAATTCAACCGATCCCAGAGAAAGGAAAGAAGTCATTACCCCAAAACTACCGCCCTGTTGCACCTCTTCCCATTATGTCCAAAGTGATGGAGAGAGTCATAAATGATCAACTCATCAAATATCTTGAAATGCAGGAAATAATTAACGACCGTCAGTATGGTTTTCACAGGCAAAGATCGACAGGAAATCTGCTCGCCTACCTCATTCCTGTTTGTACATCAACAATGGAAAAGCATGGGAAATTTAGAGCAATAGCCCTCGACATCTCTAAAGCCTTCGATAGAGTTTGGCATGCAGCCATGTTAAATGAACTAGCTGCATATGGGCTTCCCGAGAAATTGTGGGATTGGATAAGTAGCTTTCTTTCCAATAGATCAATACAATTTGGGATCGACGGTATAACATCTGATTGTTTCCAATTGCAAGCAGGAGTACCTCAGGGATCCATTATTTCGCCAACCTTGTTTCTGTTGCAGATAATTGTACCCTGTTCTCGTATTTCAGTAGTCTGCGGCCGATTACAACTGCGGAATCTCAGCGTCAGAGATGTCAACAAATTAATAACTTAAACCCCGACTTACAGAGGATATCTGAGTGGGGTCAGTTGAACTTGGTGAGCTTCAGCGCGAGCAAGACGCAAGCAACTACGTTTTCTAGAAAGGTCCCCGCTGGACAACCTCCTCTAATGATGCAAGACCAACAAACTGCATCCAAAGATTCGATGCACCTTCTCGGAATAACGGTCAACTCCGGGTTTTGCTGGCATGAACATGTAACAGTAATAGCTAAGTCCGCATCAGCTAAACTTAGTTTTCTTTTCATCATCCCAGCTGTTGCTTCGATATAAGGAGGAGGTTCGACCTTCTTTGGAATATTGTTCCCATATATGGGGATCTGCACCCAAACATTCGTTGCGGATGTTGAATATTGTTTTTTTCCTGGCCTCAGGTAACACTGTGAACCTGTTACTCCGCCACAATAATAGCAGATCTCTACTCTCTCGATTGAAACCTTGACGACTCAAGTAAGATAATTTCTTCGCCAGCTGTTTAGTGTTTTGTAACTACGCGCGAGTAGTGCACGCCACGAAAATGGAACCTTCTTTCTGTTGCAGATGAATGATCTTCTGACATCTACAGAGAACAAGATCTTCGGTTTTGCAGACGTTTGTACCCTGGTTTCGTCTTTCAGTAGTCTGCGGCCGATTACAGCTGCGGAAACAAATTAATAACTTAAACTCTGACTCACAGAGGATATCTGAGTGGGGTCAGTTGAACCTGGTGAGCTTCAACGCGAGCAAGACACAAGCAACTACGTTTTCTAGAAAGGTCCCCGCTTTAGAACCTCCTCTAATAATGCAAGGCCAACAAATTGCATCCAAAGATTTCATGCACCTTCTCGGAATAACGGTCAACTTCAAGTTGTGCTGGCATGAACATATATCAGCAATAGCTAAGTCGGCATCAGCTAAACTTACTTTTCTTTTCAGAGCCAAGCGATACACATCATCTCAGCTGTTGCTTCTATATAAGGCGCAGATTCGACCTGCTTTGGAATATTGTTCCCATGTATGTGGATCTGCGCCAAAACATTCGTTGCGGATAGTGGATAGTGTGCAAAAATGGGCTGTACGCTTCATCGACCACCCGGAGATCACCAGCGATCTCCAACAGCTGGTTCTTAAAAGAAAAGTTGCTGACCTTTCTCTGTTATACAGATACTTCCACGGAAGATGCTTCAAGGAGCTGAAAGACCTTGTTCCGGGAAAACTCATGTTTTGCCGCGACACAAGGCTGGCAAGGAGTTCTAATCATATTGCGGTACATTTAACGACCCCACGAAACTCTATAAGGATTTTTTGTTCACTTACCAAAATCCGACAATTCGGCCCTCTTCAAGAAGAAAGAGGACCTCAATTCTTCCCAGGCGCCCACTCATGTGGTGTAACAGGTTCGCCTATTCCTGGAAAGCCCCATAAAAAAAGCTCCAGGAGATACATAGCTACAAAAAAGATACTATAATGATTTTGGGGTGGAATCCTATTTTACGTGCACGATAACTCCTCTTTTCACACGGCAGTTGCTACATTAGTTTTTTTGAATCTGCATTGCATCAACGTTTCACCTTAGCCTGCCCAATCGCCTGACGTCAATCCCATTGAGTATAATTGGGTAGAATTAAAAAGAGGCACACAAGGTCAAAATGCTCTCAAAAATCGGCAACAATTGTTTGATGCTCTTCAATTGATTCGGTTAGATCCCCCAAGATTTTCTCAATAGCTTGATTGTCAGTATGCCTACAAAGTTTTAGACAGTAATCAATTAATGAGAGGGACACTTCATTATTTTTTGCGAAGAGGGGGCATCTGGTTTTTGGCATTTTTGCAGATTCAAATTTATAATAATTTCTGATTTTCACCAGTCAATACCAGTAGTTCAATAAGGAGCCAAGAAATACCAAATATAATTGAATTTTTATCATAAATATGCAAGAATAGTAAATCAAAATTATTGCAAAGATATCAATTTCACATGAAAATATATCATAATAACTATTATAGTTATGGGAATTATAGGAATTATGTTTAGAAATAATTTAAGGTTATCAAGCCATTATCCCTTATGTTGATCATGTGCTTGAATTTGGAATAATTTTTCACACAAACCAAAGTACATAATCTATGACAAAATCTACTCAATTTCGTATGAACAGCATGTTTATAAAGTTCTAAATTAAATCTTTGACTATTTCAGTTACACTTTACTGTGTTCGTTCACAGAACTCACTTATGAACTCTACGAATTGAAAACGTGAAACAATCACGAGTTACAAGTAGTTCACCAACATTTTTCACGAGTTCTAATTCATAAGCTCCCAAACAATAGTCCAAAGCAGCTCTGCTTATTACTAAGCTTTTAACTTGTACCATCTGATAAAATTCGAAGCTTCGTAATTAATTGTGATTCATGCAGTTCGCAACAAAAAGGGCAAACACCCCTCGGCTCTTCCTACAAAAGGAGAGCAGCGAAATCCAGTACACTAGAAAATATTTATAATGCTCTCTAGCTTTAATGAAACATGATTCAACCATCTCATAACAGAGTCCTTTTCAACGTGAGACCTGATGAAATGTGATCCTAAAGCTTTTAACTTTCCTCGCTATGACAGGTATGGCCTATCGCGGAATGGAATGTTATTATATGTATAAATTGAAAATTCGAGGCTCAGGTTTGAAACATGAAACCGTCTCTCAAGATGTGAAAAATGTTTTTATTATATTAGATTTCTACTCTAATATCTGGCGATTAAATTGGAAGAAGAGATGATTTCAGTCGGATAATCCAATTGTGAGAAGATATGATCATAATTCATCACACGAGTTTTTCCTTAGAAACTATATACTCCTGGGGTTTTTAAAATCTAACCTAACCTTATTTTTACTTTAAATCATTGATATTAATCCGGTCTCCGCATTTGGAGCAGCAATGATTCACACTTTTATATTGCATGCTTAATATTACTATTATATAATACTCGAACGGCAAAATTCGGGTAGATGAAGTTAAGGAGAAAGGAGAATCCTGACGCGAATTTCAGAGAAGAGAAATTTTTTTCCAACAACGGACAATCTTTTATTTGCGGACTCATGAAGCCAAATTATGATCGAGAAGAAAACTCCGGCTCAAATATTTTATTCCTATCCTCAACGTTGTATTTATTTCAAAGGTGTACACAGACGAAATTCTCAATGTTGGATTTAAAAAAGACAGAATGAACTTTCACAGCTGAAACTCATTTAAATGTTTTGCGGTTTGAACTTTTGCAAACTTAGGTGATTCTTCATCCAGATCAAAATAATATGCCTATCCCAGAAATTCGGTTTCATAAAGATGGAACCCTTTTCAACTACGCAAGGAAAGCAAGGGAATCATCATCATCATCCATCAGCCACTTTGGTCCATAGTTGGAAATAAATCTTCTTCAAAATTGTCCACGTCTATTCAATTTGGGCATATTCGTTTGATATCATCCTTCTTGCTAATTAGTGGACGCCTTCTACGTCTTTGAACTTCCTGTCTTGAGCGCCATTCCAGGAGACGTTTTGTCCATCTTTAGTCTTTGAATCTAGACAGATGCCCTGTCCAGTTTCATTTAAGTGTTATTATATTTCAACTCCATTTTGGACCCTTCTTCTTATGATAACGTTAGGGATTTTGTTGCTTAGAATAATGCCCAACATTGATCTTTCCTTTTTTCGTTGGACTACAGACAGCACGAAGATTTCAACTCCATAAGTTACTACTTTAGCACACATTGATCATAGATCCTACATTTGAGGAAAAGAGTCATACCAGATTTGAAAATGTTTTTTTGCTTTTCAAATTCCCCCTATATCAGTACCATCCCTCTGTCTATTTTAGGCGCTTGATTGTATCTACTGATAGATATTTCATGACCTAACTCTATATATGGTGCCTGTTTCTTAGATAGATATATGCTAGCTCAGAACCAGGTTGGTCATCATATTTGTTTTCGACATCTTTAGATCTTAGCCTACCATACGTAATTCTGTGGCTTACCATAGGAGCCTCTCTGCATCTTCAACCCAATTCGAAATAATGACACTTTCGTCGGCAAAGCAAATATGATTCAGATATCGTCCATCTGAGTTAATTCCTCTTTCGTCCCACCTCGTCTTTTAAACATATATTCCAATAAATAGTTTCGGAGATAACACACTCTGAAATTTTCGGAACAGGCTTAGTGTCTAGGGTTAACCCTAGATCAGAGACTCAACTGGAATTCACACATTGACAAAACTCTTTCCAAAGCTACATCGTGCCTATGGGCATTCCGTAGACTCTTCGGAAAGACCTGGGGCTACAGCCAAAAATAACCTTCTGGTTATACATAGCGGTTATAACACCCATTGTCACATATGCATCGTTCGTATGGTGGACGAAAACATCAGAAATAACTACACAAAACAAGCAGCAAAAACTGCAGCGGTTAGCGTGCGTGGGCATGACAGGGGCTATGAGAAGCACCGCGACTACTTCCCTGGAGGTAATCCGAAATCCCCCTCCTCTTCATATAAAATTGAAAAAGAAGGCGTTGATGGCGTCATTATGGCTCCATGATACAAAAATTTATTACCTTGTGATCTGAAGGGACACCTGGGGATTCTGGGTTACATAGCGCCAAAAATATTATCACAACTATCGGATATAATGCCGCTTAAGTTTGATTTTCACACACTTTTCGAAGTGGCCATAGAAGACCGCACCATCGTAAGGGAAAAAATAAATCAATTAGACCAAAAATCCTCCGTTTGGTACACGGACGATTTGATCCGTCCGTGTACCAAACGGAGGATTTTTGGTCTAATGATTCATTTCGTTACGATGATGCGGTCTTTATAACGATTTTGTCTCAGAGCCATGTTTCGTGTCAGTGAGCCATATTTTCAGATGATTCTGAACATCATGATCACATATGAAGATATTCATGTGATCAGTTTGTTCATCGAAGAAACATGCACCATGTTAGTTATTATGTCATGAGATGATCATCAGTAGAGACAATCAAGCCTGATAGACAGAGATGATTGTGATTTGGAGTAGAGCCCAGAGGCACTGATGACGAGTACTTGGGTTCATATATGCCTGCTTTTGTTCCATCAAGCGTACGAACGATTGATGGAACAGGAGCAGGCATAAATAAACCCAAGTACTCGTCATCAGTGCCTCTTGGTTCTACACCCACATCAGTACTATCCCTCTATCTGTATCAGGAGCTTGATTGTCTCAACTGATAGATATCTCATGACCTAATTATATGATGGAGCCTGTTTCTTCGATGGATATAAGCTAGCTCAGAATCAGATTGGTCATCATATTTGTTTTCGACATCTTAATATCTAACCCTACCTTATGTAATTCTGTGGATAACTGTAGGAGCCTCTCTGCATCTTCAACCCAATTCGAAATAATGACACTGTCGTCGGCAAAGCAAATATGATTCAGATATTGTCCATCTAAGTTAATTCCTCTTTCGTCCCACTTCGTCTTTTAAACATATTTTCCAATAAATAGTTTCGGAGATAACACACTCTAAAATTTCCGGAACAGGCTTAGTATCTAGGGTTAACCCTAGATCAGAGACTCAACTGGAATTTACACATTGACAAAACTCTTTCCAAGGCTACATCGTGCCTATGGGCATTCCGTAGACTCTTCGGAAAGACCTGTGGCTACAGCCAAAAATAACCTACTGGTTATACACAGCGGTTATAAGACCCATTGTCACATATGCATCGTTCGTATGGTGGACCAAAACATCAGAAATAACTACACAAAACAAGCAGCAAAAACTGCAGCGGTTAGCGTGCGTGGGCATGACAGGGGCTATGAGAAGCACCGCGACTACTTCCCTGGAGGTAATCCGAAATCCCCCTCCTCTTCATATAAAATTGAAAAAGAAGGCGTTGATGCCGGCATTACGGCTCCAAGACACAAAAAACTATTACCTGGTGATCTGAAGGGACACCTTGGGATTCTGAGTTACATAGCGACAGAAATCTTATCACAACTATCGGATATAATGCCGCTTAAATTTGATTTTCACACACCTTTTGAAGTTACCATAGAAGACCGCACCATCGTAAACGAAAAATGAATCAATTAGACCAAAAATCCTCCGTTTGGTACACGGACGGATCAAAAACGATTGATGGAAGAGGAGCAGGCATATATGAACCCAAGAAGTCATCATCAGTGCCTCTGGCTCTACTCCCACCTCAGTTCTATCCCTCTGTCTATTTCAGGCGCTTGATTGTCTCTACTGATAGATATCTCATGACCTAATTATATGATGGAGCCTGTTTCTTCGATGGATATACGCTAGCTCAGAATCAGATTGGTCATCATACTTGTTTTCAACATCTTCATTACCAAGCCTACCTTCCGTAATTCTGTGGCTAACTGTAGGAGCATCTCTCTGCATTTTCAATCCGATTTGAAATAAAAACAATGCCGTCGACAAAGCAAAGATGATTCAGATATTGTCCATCCACGTTAATTTCTCTTTCGTCCCAGTTACTCTTTCAAACATATATTCCAATAAGTATTTTCGGAGATAACTAGGTGCCTTGCCTGACTCCACTCTCAATCTTGAATAAGGTGGATTTATTAAGAGTGAAATAGCATGATCATAACATATTTTTTGATATTTAACTATCTAGTATCGATTCTCTAGTCGGTCAAGGCTTAGAGCATCTCTAGTTGTCTTACTAAGCCAAAAGATTTTCATAATCGACAAAAATTAATTTGACCGGCAGATTGTATTCAATGATTTCCTCCATCGAGGTCTTTATCGCTTGAAGGAAGTCATTTATGCCAAAAATAGCATGAAAGCCAGCTTGTTCTCTTGGTTGATACAGGTCTAGCTTGTTTGGAAGGCGTTTCGTAAAGATTTATGTGGATATTTTGTATAGATGTGGAATCAAGTTTATAGGTCTGTGGCATATTTTCTTTTTGGGTAGTATACAATTATGGCGTTGTTCCAGTTTGAATAGATTTTGGCTTCTAGTGAAGAGTTTTGTTATGTTTTGTGTGATCTGGTGTCCTTCCATTTGATCTGGTGTCTTTCCATTTTTCGATAACTATTTGATCTCCGCCCGAAGATTTATCATTTTCCATCTCCGATAGTGCGCCTTGTATCTCTACTGTGGTTATTACTGGCATATCTTTTGAAACTTTGTTCTGAAAAAGAGATATCTGGGTAGAATTTTTTTCGGTTCCTTTTTAATATAGTGTTGAGTGAAAAATTCTCCACGATTTCCATAATTTCTGACAAATCGAAGGTGATTCCACCATCTGGGTGAACAAGTTCATAAATTCATTTCTGGTCTATTGCAACTTTACATCTAAATACTGTCATTCTCCCATCGTTCTCTATCACGTGTAATGCCCAGCTCGTATTGAACTCTTTAATATTTGTTCTGGGATTATACGTTATTCTTTCATTTAATTTTCGTGACTTCATTCACGGTATTCTCACTTCTAACTTTTTTTCCGCATCTCCATAAGGTTTCTCGTGTTTGCGCTTATTTTGCTTTGCCTCGATCGATATTCGTCCACAGCCTCCCTGATTGATGTGATTTTCTTGTTAAGTTGTTCATTACTTGTGTCTTCTTCTATGCCTAGTTTGTTATTCGACATTTGTTTGTACCTTGCATCCATGGTTTGCTCATCTTCCTCGTAGTCATTATAGGTCTCTTTCGTTCTGTTCAGCATTGTAACATCACAAACCGTTCCTTCCTTATTCGTTATGATGAAATCCTTTTCATTTTTTATGGTGCCATCGGGACTCGTTCATATCCATTTTCTCTCCGGTGGCTATTACAATGTTAGGGAATATTTCGATTAAATTTTACCAGGAAAATGGATTGGACGACGAGCAGATATTGAATGACCAGCAAGGCCACCTGATATGATTCCTTTTTACGTTTTGGAATGCTCCAAGAAATATTGAAGATCTTAACGATTACATAAGAACAGAAATACACATTATTCCGCCAAAAGCGTTGCGGAAAGTTTAGAAACAGTTCGTTTTTTGACTTGTTTACTATCAAGCAGTGAACACTCAACATTTTGAAAGAAGTTCTTGATATCCATCGGCTCTATTGTTGACAATTTCATACCTATTTCGTTATTGATCGTTCTTTGTTCTATTCTTTTTCTGTTCTTCTCATCTAATCCATTCTTCGTTTGGGAATCATTGCCATGTTTTTTCAACAGGACCTAAAAGAGTCATTTCTTAACTGGATTACATTCAGATGAATATTTATGATAAAATATATTTGGTAGCGTACATAGTAAAACAGAAAACTTTCCAAAGATTTAATACGCGATGTTAATTGCAATAAAAAGCAATGATTTCTAATTTTTGATAAATATTCAAATTTAAAATGAATTTCACCAGAAAATTAAGGAATAAAAATTGAAATTGACCTGATCAAGCGTTCTCCAGAAAACTCGAAGACTACTTGATTATTTGTCTTGGTCCATACTTTTCCACATTGTACACAGCTACAGACTGCCTCGCGAACTTTTAAGATATAGGAGCCTCTCTGCATCTTCAACCCAATTCGAAATAATGACACTTTCGTCGGCAAAGCAAATATGATTCAGATATTGTCCATCTGAGTTAATTCCTCTTTCGTCCCACCTCGCCTTTTAAACATATATTCCAATAAATAGTTTCGGAGATAACACACTCTGAAATTTTCGGAACAGGCTTAGTGTCTAGGGTTAACCCTAGATCAGAGACTCAACTGGAATTCACACTCAAAAAAGAAATATAACAACAACGCGGTGGTCCAAACCTATCACTCAACTAAGTACAAACCACGTGGCATTTTCCACATTTTCAATATTCTATTCTAAAATGAAATATTGAAAACTCCTTTCATTTCGGTGTTTGACGAAGAGAATCGAAATCGATTATCATGGTAATAATTTTAATAATTGTAAAATAAAGTATGTGTTTCAATTCGGCGTATACAGGGTGTTTCCGTTTTTAATATGCCAAAATGCACAGAATGATAGAAAATCTAAAAATTCTGAAACTTTCCTCAAGAACATACCCTCTCTCAGATGTCGTCTTCGAAATACAGGGTGTCAAATCTTCGGAGCAAAAAAAAAATTATTTTTGATTAACTCGCTTAATTTTTTAGGTATTGTCCACTGACCACATTTTCTAATATTATCAAATTACTCATTCAATCCAAAAATTTCCCTGTATTCTGCATTTTTGTCGTATCTGTATCACCGTTTTTGAGGAAAAAAATTAAATACGATTTATGTTCTGAACTTTTCATCAGATTCTGGCATATTTTCGTGTCGAAACATAAGTCCAGAGTTTTTCCGTTAGAATCTGCTAAAACGCACAGGATGATAGAAAATTAAAAAATATTGATACTTACTAAAAGAACATACCCTTTTCGACGTTTCGTTTTCGCAATACAGGATGTCGAAAAAATATTATGCGGTTCATGATTAATGCGGCTCTTGATTTTATTCTGTTGTTCAAAACCATTGATTGGAACTTCACAAATCATACACATTCACCGCGTTCTTAAAATGATATCTTCGAACTCATTGAAAAAACGGGCGATGTGTATGGTTTATGAAGTTTAAATTAATGCCTTTGAACGACAGAATAAAATCATGAGCCGCGTTAAATGATGAACCGCATCATGATTCATAACCTTAAATTCTATGGCCTTTTCGTACAAATGTCTTTGAAGATTTGTCTCTTTCGATTATTGTTATTTACAGGTTCAAATTAATTGTTCAGTGTTGATTTATCTTTCGAATTTCTAATCGGAAATGCCTTATTCGTTTTCAAATGCAGAATATGCAGATATCCATTTCATTTATGGTTTGTGTGATGGTAACTCAAGATGAGCTGTCGAAGAATATCGAAGAATGTTTCCTTCTAGAAGATATCCTAACAGAGAAGTTTTCGAAAGGGTTCATCGACAATTTGGAGAATGTGACTTGGCGAAGATAGGAGGTGATTGGCAAAATCGAAGAAGAAACGTTAACGAACGGGGCATTTTAAATTTATTCACAAATAATCCAAAGTTTAGTTTACGAAAGGCGCAGCAACAAACTTATATAAGTTACGTTACCATAAGAAAAATCCTAAAGCGAAACCACAGGAAGCCATAACATCTGAGCCCAGTTCAACATTTCAAACTGACGGATATTCCAAAATAGGTGAATTTTTGCTTGTTTTTACAAAACGAAGTTTTGCGGAAAACAAATTTTTTGACGAGAATTTTATGGACGGACGAGTCAATTTTCACAAGACGTGGAGTAGTGATTTTTCATAATCGTCTCTGAAGTCTGAAGAAAACCCACGTGAGATTAGAATCCATAAATTTCAAAGGTTGGCCGGCTCGGTGGCGTATGCGATATGATGCTCGTCTCCTGCGCAGAGTTACCTGGGTTCAATCCCCACAAAGTCGGTGCGATTTTTCGGATTCTGGGAATCGCTTGAGTATCCATCTTTCATAGGAGATGTAAAGACGTCGCTCCTGTCTAACCGAGATGTGTTGGACAATAAAGATCCCTTCCCTCGACACGAGAGGGGTTCGGCAAAATTCCCGGGTTAGTGAGGTGACAGAATTCCGCGGCATGTCATTGGCCGAAAGGCGGAAAAAGAGCACATTAAAGGAATAACAAACAAACAAACAAAATTTCAAATGGAATAATTCAGCCTTAACGTTTGGATTGGAGTCAGGAACCGATCACTTATCGGTCCAGTTTTTTTTACCAGCAAGATTGAATTCGAGAAACTTTTTAGATTTTCTGAAAAACGAACTGCCGGAGTTGTTAGAAGATGAACGGTTAGAACAAAGAAGGCATGGGTGGATTCAAATGGACAGGGCTGGTCCTCGTAATGCGAGAATAATTCATAATTGGCTAGACGAAAACTACCCTAACAGATGGAGGACAAGATGTAATCGTCTGAATTTTGATTATGTTCCTCAGAATGGACCTATTGCATGGCCACCGCGATCCGCAGACGTGATCCCATTGGATTTTTTCGTCTGGTGCGCACTCAAAGACTTCGTGTACGCAACAAATGTAAATGATGTTGAAACTTTGAGGAATAGGATCATTGATGGGTGCAATTTCTTGGGCGACAATAACGGCAATGCAATCTCTAAATCAATAATGTCGCTTGAGAGGAGATAAAGATTATGCATTCAACAAAATGGAGCAAACTTTTAATGGTTCCTTTAGCAGCTCAAGATTATTCGACATGTTTTCTTCTTTGTTCTGTGTTAAATGTTTTTCTATTGTAACTTATAATGAAAACGTACTTCCCTTTTTTTTTCATTATTTCGATAAGACTGTGATTCAATACCATGGATCGCAAATAAACAAATGATCCACTTGCAACTCGTGAAAATCATAACACCTGACAGTAGTGCTATCATGAAAATTTCGTGATAGAAACGCTTAGGAAAGGAAAAATTCTTTATTTCTTCAGAAATGATGACTGCTCTATAGGTTGATCAATTCTGATAAATTCCAGTGGAGTATTGATTTTGCTTAAGAGGAGGAATCTTTCCGGGATATGCTTCGCCATTGGTTTCCCATCGTAAAAAAATTATCTTTGATAATATGTCCAAATTTTCTGGTTTTCAACTGGGTATGACAAAGAAATTACAGCCATTTTACTGTTTTAGGAGAAATCCCTTCTGAGTAATGAACTCTAACTGCTTATCTTTGACCTCAAACATCATGCGTCGCATAAAAAAAAGCAGGATCATCCTACGCCACTAGTTTTATGCTAAGTAAATTCTTGCAGATCCAAATATAAGTTACGAAATATGTAATTCGGAATTTGACACCCTGTATTATGGCAAACAAAACATTTTTTTTTGAGGCAAAATTTGTTTCGAGAGTCACTCTAAATGTCGATTCAGGGTCGGCCAGTGAAGTTTGGTAGATTGAAATAGAAATAACCTGGACGTGTGTTTCGACACGAAATTGGGCCAGAGTATATTGCTAAAGTCGGAACATAAATCTTATTTCAATTTTTTCCTCAAAAACAGTGACAGATATGAAAAAAATGCAGGGACAAAAAAGTTCTTAAATTGAATGAGTAATTCGAAAATTATAGAAAATGTGGTCAGTGGCGTGCTGCAAAAAAGTTCTGGGGAAAAACGACGACATGACACCGAAAAATATATCACCCTGTGGGGCAACTGACAAATTTTCAATATGCCGTCATCTAGCTGATGAAAAAACACTCGAATGTCGAATTTTAGTTCGATATCTGAAAAATTGAGTGAGTTATCCAAAAATAATTTTTACCCGAAAATTTCACAGCCTGTATCTCGAAAACGACAGGTCCAGGTCATCTGGAAAGTGTCAATATTTCAAGATGTTCTATCATTCTGTGCATTTTGGCAGATTAAAACGGAAACACCCTGTATGTTCATATAAGCCGCTCTGCCAAGGCTGCACACCTTGGCACCATGATGAAGACGCGATCTCCATCCGAAAACAGAAGAATTTATCTATAACATTATTTCAACGTTAATTAGAAACGAAATTATCGGTGACCCCTTTGTGTAATTCTTGGTACAAAAAATTTTGCCATCTCTGCAATGAGTAATCTCTCGTCTTCATTAAAAACAGTTGATATATAATTTTTTTTTATTTCATATATTTAAAGTCTCATCGACCACTTGGGGTTAATAGAGACTTTTCTAAGGTAGACAAAATATACATTTTTACACATTTGTCAACATTTGTATGCTATTAAAGTGCAGCTTAGTTTTATTCAAATTACAGTTTTCACCGAGAATATTGCACAGTTCACCCTTTATCTGACACTTCCGGTTTATGCTGTATTTCTGACACTCAGCAACCACATGCTTCACTGTTAGAATAACATCACAGACATCACATTTCGGCTTCTCTTTCAGGGTCATCAAGTGTTCATGTGAGTTATATAATTCTTTATATAAAATTAACCTTTGTCCGGCATCTCCAACAAACACTTGCGGTTTCATGGGGCATTTTCAGGCATAATTTCTTATTTTATTCGTAAAATCACAAACTTCATCTTAGCACATATATTTACGAATACCTATGTAGAATATAGTAATTATAATTTATTATTAATTTAACCAACCGCTGGGGACATTTGCCAACATCAATTTTCACTCTCATGATTGTAAAATACGAAATAATGAAACAAGAGGAATGAATTCGAAAATATCTAGAAAATTCTTCATCTGTGTTCCCAGTCACATTTCAGAAGCATTTGCATAAACAAATAATTTAATACAAGTCAACAGAAAAAATTCGCAATCCAGAACTTTATTTCATTGATCATTCAGAAATTAATTTGACTGAATTTTACCTTCAATGTTTGATATATTACAGTAAGCGACCAACCGCACCAATGTTCGAGAAAATTATGGTGAAGTTAATTAACTTTTTAATGAAAAATCCATTTCCAGTGCAGATCAGAGAGCATACAATACCTAGAATCCATCACGTGAAATTTCAAGAGCTACTCGCTTGAGGCAAAAAAATTAATAACTCTGGTAGTATCACGTGGAATTTCAAGAGCTATCAGGCTTGATAAAAAATTAATAACTGGTAATAACTGCAATAAATATACCTTCAATTGAAGGAAGTGAGATCTTTCTTAAGAGGATTGACCAATCTATGAATTAACATTCCAGCCACTAATCTATATAAATATATATATATATATATATATATATATATATATATATATATATATATATATATATATATATATATATATATATATATATAAATATATATACTGGGTGATTCACCAGTGGCGCGGTGCTCTGTAGCTCGTACACTCTTGAAGATTTCATTTTTGTTCGAACGGTTTTGTATTTAGAAAAAAAAATCTACTTCAGCAATTGATTTTGAAGTAAACAGAGTGTTCCAATTTTCTATAAAAAATCTTGGGAGGTTTTCTCAGATTGGAAGATCACTTTTTTGTTGAAGGTTCAAGAGCGTCCTAAACTCTGCTAAAATGTCTTTAAGTATTAAGTTGTTTTGGTGAGTAGTTTCGTCACAATATTTATTTTCCGTGAAAATTCTTGGAAATAGGCTCTCACATCATCGCATGCTCCTTCGGCCAGAGAGGATGAATACTTTTTTCCTTTCGTTTCCTTATTGCCCAAGGATAGCTTTATTGATGAATTGAAATAGATTATCCTCATTTTATACAGGAGTGACTCAAAAAAATCATTGAATATTGTAATTTTAAAAATATTATATCTTCATTTTTCGAATGGAACATCCTGTAATTTATTATTCATGTCAACGCATAAAATATTGTGCTATATTTTTGCAGAAGTAACCTTATTTTTATCTTCGACCATTTTCGAAATAAAAAACGTAAACTAAAATAATAAAATCAGAGGTTGGGAAAGTAGAGTTTATTAGTATATATCATTATACTATCAGAGAAATGGAGATATTGTAAGGTTGTCGTGTATGAAATACGTATTATATTGGTTTTTAGTGAGATGATCCACAAGGTGTTGAACTATTTCAATAAGTGTTCGAAATGTTGCCCGTTTCTTTGTAGACACAACTCAATTCTTCTGAGGAGAGACCTCTGACCTCTCGACAACATTTGTGGATTAACTAACTGAAAGGCGTCGACTATTCTCTGTCTAATATCCAACTGTCTTGTGAAGGAATCTGGTAAACGATGCCCTTAATATAACCCCACAAGAAAGAATCAACGTCCGGAGACCTAGCTGGCCATCCAACAGGACCACCACGTCCTATCCATTTGTTTGGAAATACAGGAATCAAATGCTCCCTAACATGATGTGAGTAATGTGTCGGTACTCCATCCTATTGAAACCACAAATCTTTTCTTATATGCTCTGGTACATCGGCAAGTAACATTGGTAGATGATTTTGCAGAATATATATATATATATATATATATATATATATATATATATATATATATATATATATATATATATATATATATATATATATATATATATATATATATATATATATATATATATATATGTCAATTCTGGTTTTCTGTCAATATCTCGATGATATTACACTCCAGTGGCCTCCCGGCATACAGGTCAACCAAAACTTTCAATGAAAAAACAGCACACCACATTTTTTTTCAGTTTTCATATTGTTCTACTCAAAACACAACTTTCTAGTTCTGTGAATTTTTTACGTATCTGTCTTAGTTTTCGAGATATAAAATAAAAACTAACTTGTAACCTGTCCGTGATAGTAAGTACAGAACCCTAAAAATCTAAACAGAGGCGCATTTTAGACCAAGACCCAAAACAAAAAATTGTTTAGAATTGTTCGGTACTAACCATGCGTGGTACTGATGTTAGTGTATCGGTTAAATTTCTTTAACTTTGAGATATGCTGTACTTTGAACAATTCTAAACAACTTTTGTTTTGGGTCTTGGTGAGAATTTGCCTCTGTTTCGAGTTTTAGGGTTCTGTACTTAGTATCACGGACAGGTTAAGAGCGGTTTTTACTTTATATCTCGAAAACTAAAACAGATATTCAAAAATTTGCAGAATCAAAAAGTTGTATTTTGAGTAGATCAATCTGAAAAAAATATGAAAATTGAAAAGAAAATCAGTGGCGTGATGTTCTTTCATCGGAAATTTGGTTGGCCTATCTTCCGGGACGCCACTGAAGTCGATAAGTGGAAACAAACGAAAGTTAAATTTGCCTCTTGTTATATTGAATATCATTACCGATTTTCAACTGAATGAAACAAAATATCATCGAGATAACAACAAAAAACTCATTTTTTCACGAAACTTTGACACCCTGCATCTCAGTAAGGAGACACATTGGATTAAATCTTAATATTTTGAGCTCAGAATTCCACAGTTGAAATATTTCCAATTAATAGTGAAAGATCCTGTCCATATACATGGAGAATTGTTCGGACCCGACGATTTCTGATTTGAGGGGGAACAACTTTTCCGATTTTTTCATCCCCGTAACTTCAATCCCTCAACGGGGGTGAGCACAACCCCCAGATTTTGAATGGGAATGAGGGGTGTTGCGATATCCCATTTTTAATATCTAACCGAGTACTGTCTGTTCCTCAATTATGGCTCAAAAATTTTCATCGTGTACGAAATGACAGCTAAGAAATTGGAAGACTACTTACTTTTGTGATTAGTTTATTAAGTGCTGAAATTGGCACCAATCACTGCCATGCAGTAGAATAAGTTCCGCTCAAATCGTTCACTTACATTACTCAACATTTCTCGTTCAATTTAACGGAATTTATTAATGATCCGAAATGGGTTCAACAGGCTTAACTGTCGGAACTGGTCAGATGAAAATCCAAGATTATTTCGAAAAAAGCATACTCAACATCCCCAAAAGTTAAATGTTTGGGCGGGTATTTATGGAAATCACATCATCCGCCCTTTTTTTATACCCAGGAATATCACTGACCAAATTTATTCAGAACTTTTACAGAACGCTATTTATCCAGCCCTCGTGCAAGTATTGGAGAATGAAGAAGACCATGAAACGATCATTGGCGCACCACCTCATTTCATTCAACCTGTGCGTCAGTTCTCAGACGGAAATTTTCCTCAGGCCTGGATTGGAACAAGGGGACATATTGAGTGGCCACGCCGATCACCTGATCTGGCGCCACTGGACTTTTTTCAATGGGGTCACCTGAAATCCAAGATTTACGCTACCCAACCTGAGTCACTGGACGATTTGCGAATTCAGATCATTAATGAATGCCGTCAAATTGAACCAGATATGTTGAGTGATGTAAGTGAAGGATTTGAACAAAACTTTTTTTACTGCATGGAAGTGAATGGTGCCCACTTTCAGCACTTAATAAACAATAAACTAATCACAAAAGTAGGTAGTACGCGATAAAATTTTCAAAATGAAAAGTTGTTCCTCCTCGAATCAGAAATCGACGGGTCCGAGCGGTTCTCCATATTTTCATTTTTAAACCGGAAAATCCATTTATATGTATATATATATATATATATATATATATATATATATATATATATATATATATATATATATATATATATATATTTCAATTTATTGATAACGGGTTAGTAGTCTTGGAACAAAGGAATACTCTTTTTCATGTCAAGCTTCCGGAAATATATATTGTTTCCATCTTCAGGCCTCTGAAACGAACAAACATCAATGAAACTAAATCATATAAACAAAAATAATCACTTGGAAACCATAAGAATGGCAACTTACAGAAAGTTGAGGTTAATTATCCAAAAGTTAGTATGTGATGAAAATCCGAAGTCATGAACTCAAAGAACACAAGACACATCGACAAAGTGCACAATAAAACTCATATAAAACATCATCAGGTACAAAATTGAGAAAATTGCCAGTTTAAAAACAACAATAAATCACGTAAAATTCATTTCATTCTAAGGCATGAAACGGCGCAGGAGCGGTCTTGTATAGGTTCTCAAAATGTAATAGACAGAGAATGTCAAACTTTTGTACTTTCAACAATCAAGAAAGTATGCAAATTATGAAACCATGTCATTCTACAACAATCATTAAACTTTTTAAATTAAAAAAGAACACCATTGGGCATACTTGTAGGACTCTACAAGCTCGAATTAGTTCGCATAAAAGTGACGTAAGATTACATCCGGAAAGATGTGCTTTGGCCCGACATGCGAGTGAGCAAGATCATACTCCGAATTATGCAATGGCATCTATTGTTGACGCGGAAAAGAATTACCACAAAAGACTGTTTTTGGAGATGGTTGCCATTCAGAAGGAACCTTTGACAATCAATAAAAAAACAGATTTGAATAATTTAAGCTCAATTTATATTCATTTATTAGTCTTAGATAAAAAATCCTCCAATTGATCCATTTCTTGTAAATTTAATAATTTTATAGTCTTTCAGTTTTCGTTCTCCACTTCTCAATTCGCATAATTGATCAATCATTTAATACACTTTGTTCTTTTTTAATTTAAAAAGTTTAATGATTGTTGTAGAATGACATGGTTTCATAATTTGCATACTTTCTTGATTCTTGAAAGTACAAAAGTTTGACATTCTCAGTCTATTACATTTTGAGAACCTATACAAGACCGCTCCTGCGCCGTTTCATGCCTTAGAATGAATTGAATTTTACGTGATTTGTTGTTGTTTTTAAACTAGCAATTTTCTCAATTTTGTACCTGATGATGTTTTATATGAGTTTTATTGTGCACTTTGTCGATGTGTCTTGTGTTCTTTGAGTTCATGACTTCGGTTTTTCATCACATACTAACTTTTGGATAATTAACCCCAACTTTCTGTAAGTTGCCATTCTTATGGTTTCCAAGTGATTATTTTGTTTATATGATTTAGTTTCATTGATGTTTGTTCGTTGTAGAGGCCTGAAGATGGAAACAATAAATATTTCCGAAAGCTTGCCATGAAAAAGAGTATTCCTTTGTTCCAAGACTACTAACCCGTTATCAATAAATTATATATATATATATATATATATATATATATATATATATATATATATATATATATATATATATATATATATATATATATATATATATATATATATATATATATATATATATATATATATAAGTTGTTTTGATTACATGGAAAGATGATTGATCAACTCATCGGTGTAAAACCCTTTCTTTTTATATTTATACATTTGAAAGCCACACTCACTTCGGCCCATTGCATGCATTCACCAGATATTCTGTTGAAAAGGAAAAAAGAGAACGGGAAATCGATCGTGAATAAAAACACAATTTCTCAATTTGGACGATATGAAATGAATGGAAACCTCATGAATTATTCATCGGCAAAATTAGAAAGCCTCATTTCGGTATAGATCCAAAGGTATATTACATAATAAATTTCCCGAAGTTTCCCCCAAATATAAATCCATAAATTTAAACTGAATGGAAGAAAGGAAAGTGTTATGTAACAGTTGGCTTCCTTTTATGGAGTACAGTATTAAATCAGCGTAAACAAACGATGCAGAGGCAGAGGAACCCAAGCATATATATTGGTCATCGCCCGCAGGTATTTGTGGAATCTACAATTACATTATATCGAATTTCAATGACGGATTTTTATCTTGAAGCTATGAGAAAGAAAGACGCTTATTCAAAGAATCGAATTTGTGTGGCGAGTTCTATTTCCATTTCACTGGTTTCATTGAAAACTGAAATTATCAGGTTTGGGCTGATGAAAATCCATTATAATTATCGATAAGCTAATTTATTAACTTTACGTAGTAATATTGTGTGCATTTCATTCAGAATCATCTTTTAACAATTATGCTGGGAGCTATCCTACAGTAAATAGTGAGGGCTATTTGTTCAGCATTTATGGATTTTTGTAAGTCTTCACTTGGATTAAAGATTGTCATACAACCATGTGATTAATGAAGTTATTGAATGAATACACAAGTCTGCAAAATATGAGAGCTGTCTTGGTTCTTTTACGTAATTCTTATGCTTCTTGGTGCACTGAATCCGAATATGACTTTCATTTCATCATAAAATGTCATATTTTCTGACAATGTAGATGTCTGTGTTCAACAAGTTCATCATCCTATAATGAAAGTTTTAAGACTGAATTTTTTTAAAATTTAATTGCGCAACGAAACTTATTTTTGTATCTGTATGCTGTCATCAGTAAGCAGTTAACATATTTCTTTTTATCAGACTCCTGTTAGTTCATTTCCGTTTATGGGAAGCATCTGGATGGTCTCTCTGAAGTAACAAAATTCTACTATAATTGACACGCTCTATATTCCATTGTACCCTTTTTCCATCTCCCTGATATCTTGGTGAGATCGTTCACCTTACTTTTCACTCACGTCTGCTGAATTTTTTGGAGAGTAGTCGAAGTAGGAATGAAGTAAATGTACTTTTAAACTAAATAGGCAACCTTAAGCTTGAAATGCTTTCAACATTCATTTGTTATCGTCAAAATATTTTTCTATGACACTTTCAAAGGTAATCCGTCCTTCTTTTAGATTTGTAGGTCAGCCATAAGCCGTCTAATATCTGGTCCAATGAAAACGCCTCACTTCTTTGCCTCTGAGAGGTCTCGGAATTTCGATACAAAGTATTTGAAACGATTTCTATCACTTATGAAGAACTAGTAGAAGAACACCCACGTCTCATGCAGAACGTTCTTCTCTTTAAGTTTAAGCTCCCTTGGGGGTCAACACTTTTCGTCCAGAGCTTTGCTTGGTCTCTGCTATCACATAGACACAAAAAGCAAGGAAACTTGGTAAACCCAGATTAATGTGCGAGCAACATGAACAAGATTTTTGAATCGCCGCAAACTTGCTAACCGTGTTCTTTATCTTTTAATTCGCAGGAAACCAATTTCAAGTTCTTGTAGTTTTCCTAAGGGTGTACGGAATGACGGACAAGAATGAAAGCATAAAATCCGCCATTGTGAAGCAGAACTACTCAAAGGCTTCTCCTCGAAGAATCTATGAGAATACGCCACGTGCAGAGTCGAATGAGATCCTAAATGTATCCGTGAAACCTTCATTGTTGGTACATTAAACCAACTCGTCTTCTTGGGCAAAGTAAGAAATGAATTGATTCTCACGATATTTGAATCAGAAGGAAGACACTCCAGGCAAAAGTAAGTTGCTACCTCTGAGCCTTGATCCAAGCAACTCAGCAGCGTTTTTGAGAAGATTCAAATCTCTCATCAAATATTTAGCTCGCCCTGAGAAGATAATTTAGGGCTGCTGTCATCTTCAAGTTTAAACGTTGACCTTTCAACAGATGGGTTCAGGTACAGCACTACCTTCTCCAGAACTTGGAATATCTTCCAAAGTAGCAGGGGCTTTGGGCGGTCATATTTCGGTTCAATTAGGAATGGACGAGTAGCTGAACACAGATAGGGGTATGAAATGGACTGCTTCCGTTTTAAATTGTACCTTTTCACATTACAAACAAAAAAGTAACAATCATCATTATAGTTATTTTCCCATGCCATAGGAACCGAATATAGGAAGACTTTGTTCTTGCCTTGAAATCACATTTCACAGGCTCTTTTTGAACTTAATTCAGTGGTATAGAAAAAAATTTTGTTCGGTTCAATAGTTATCGAGTTATATGCAAACATGTTTTCTTTAAAGAACTCTTTGCGATTTCACTTTTGGTTGATGCAATTTTTTTTCTACTCAAAAACTTAGAGACATGTTGTCAATTTTTTAATTAACTTACGTTTTTCAGAAAAAAGAATGAACTTGTCCCAATTCACTCATTGGGTGCATTTTCACGTTGTTCTATAACAGAAAACAAAAGATTTTTTTGTGTTCTGGCCAAGGCCATGGTTGTTTCTATGTTTCAGTTACACGAATGTAATTTCAGATGAAAATTTTCCTCTTCTGAAATTCGAAATAATGCTTCTTTAGGTAACTGAGCAACGTCAATATGAGTCTATGTATGTAGCATTGCATGCCAATATTTCATTCTTTCATTCAGAATGATAACAAAAAGATCTAGAGTCTAGAGGCATTACGTCTGGGGAACAAAATGGCCGTCTATAACCCGTAATCCCTATGCTCAAAATTCAAATTCAACAAGTCAGTGGTGAACCTCTTTTCATGGAGTGGAGTACCATAGTATTGAAGGGAAGTATTCGATATTTATGCTAGTAATAGTTTATCGAAAAATATATAATTTAGTCATTATTGACGATTTTTTCATGACCACCGTTCATTTTTCATCAAAAAATTCGAGAGCTTGCTTTGTAATGCACATCAATTTTCTGCTGGAAATTGGCATCAGACCCAAAATGCTCATTTGGGCGATTAACGATCCCATCACTGGAGATGAAGGTATCAGTCCATATGACGTCTCTAGAAAAGTCTGGCCCTTCATTGTTTTTTTTTTTTGAAATACCAATTGCCGAAATTCAGATGGTACATGAAACCGACCACCTAATATCACGAAAATTTGATACTGTTTCCTCTCAGAATACCTATCGCAAAAAGTTTCTATCTCTATTTACTAGCTTGAAATGAAAGGTTAGAACGCTACAGCTTCTGTTACTTCAATTGATGCTTCGTCGTTATCTCTTAAATCCCATTCCTCTCTTCTTGGTGTTTTGATCGACACAACATTGGCGAGATCTACTCTTAACCTTAGGAAAATAAACTGTTGCTGCTGCTGCAGGGTATGATACCCGCTTTGAATGTAATATCTTTTCATATCAAATTTCTCAACATTTACGTCATTATGATTTTCATTCTACAACAAACCAAATTCATAAATGAAACAACTTTGAATATTCAACTATAAAACCATCCAATTCGAAAAATTGGACAAATCATTTTACCTCAAAACTAAAACGTACGTGATTATCAAACTCTAAATCCACAGATAATCAGTACAGTTTGAATTTGATCAAACCATAGAAACAGCCATAATCTTGGACATCCTGTACAGGGTATCCCATTTTCGATGGGGGAATCGAAGAGTGAAATGAGAGTCTCATTTTTCTCTATTAGCATTATTTCATATAGAAGCCATCCTAAAACATCGAAAATGGGACACTCAGTACATTCCACATAAAATGTCATTACGTCATGAATCGCAGAACAGTATACTGTAAGCAAATTTCTGGAAAACCCTTTACTTTTCGACATCTGTTTGTGTTCATGGAACACACTTCAGTAAAAATAAGCAAATATGAAAAATTGAATATATGCTCTGTAAGACAGTATTTCAAAATGATCAACATGAAATAAATTTTCCCTATAAAAAAGGTTGACATTCATTCTAGTCAAATCAGATACTCATAATCAGATACAAACAGTGCATTGAATTTACTCGCAAACAATCTACTGCGATAAAACGTTGCGTGATCTGTAGGGTGTGCACTCCAACAATAATTATTGTTAATCATTCTCCATACAAAAATCCGACCAACCCACCTATTAAGCCATTATTCGTTTTATAGGATACAATTAACCTTTATCCAACCGTTTCATACCTTAAAACAGATAAGATGAAGTGAAACCTTATCTGAATTTGAATTCGTGTAAATACAGTGTTCCAATAAAAATTTGCCACTCCTTCTATCTCAAAATGGACTAATTTTGGCGGAAAAAGCTGAGACACGTCAAGTTTTCCTTGAAGGAGGACTAATTTCTAGGTTGGTTCGGAGCATGAAAAATCAACTCCCTGCCCTCAAGAGAATCGGAGTCAAAATTTGTTATAGAGAAAATGGGTCGAGCTGAGAAAGTTGTTTTAACTCTCTATTCAAAAACTATCTACATATATATTTAATATCACAGGTAAAGTCTAGACACAACGAAATTTTGTATTTCAATTTACCACCCCTCTATGTCGAGAAGCACTGATTGTAAAAAAAAGTGCGAAAAAAGCTGTCACACGTCACTTTTTAATTGATTGAGAAGCATCTTATCGTCAATGGCAAAAACTTGAATGAAAAAATAGTTGCCTCAATCGATATATACTACCTTTTTTGCAAGTGCATAATTTGATTTGAGTGTATACCTCAGTGAACTTCTAAATAAATCTTCAAAGTCACTGATTTCCAAAAATTGAATACAAGTGGCCGTTTTTTAATGCCAATCCATTTCAAATGATAAAAAATTAGATTTGCACATATTTATTTATTTGTAACGCGTTTCCACAACCTACCTTCATCAGACAGATACAAAATAAAAACTAAACTAAGGTACAGTATTTTATATCTGATCAACAAAATTGAACAAAAGGTAAGTTAAACCACCTTAGGCAATTCACAGAACTACACACAATGAAGTTTATATAAAATTACTCGGTATTTCACAATATTGATTGTTTCCAACCATGAATCTATTTCTAATGAAGTTTTTTGTTGTAAAAAAAACTGGATAATATGATAAGAAATGTTGAATTATCACCACATGTTCGGGAATTTGTACTCCGTCGCTGATATTTGTAACTGTGAATTTCAAAATTAAAAGAAGCCTATAATCATAATTGAAAATGCCTTACGTTGGATTGTCAGAGGTGCGGAGGAGTCGAATCATTGCTCTCGTTGACGAAATGGTAACACAGAGGGATATAGCGGCCACAATAGGGGTATCACAGGTGGTGATTTCAAAAATCTATGCCAGATACGTGGAGCTACAATCTCTGCGAAATAGGCCTAGAAGAAGTCGTAGGAAGATCACTTCTGAGGAACAAGACCGCTTTTTGTTCCAAATTGCAAGAAGAGACCCTAGTGCGTCGCACCCCATACTCCAAAGGCAATTTCTGGAAGTAACAGGCATCAGTGTATCAGTCCAAATGAAACGTCAAAGACTTCGTTCAAGGAGTTTATACAGCCGAAGGCCCTTAAGAGTTCCAGAGCTAACCAGACAACAGAAAATTAACACACTTAATTGGTGTATCGAACACCAAAATTGGAATATTGAGAATTGCTCTTTGTTCGAATGAGACCAAAATTAGTGTCCAATCAGATGACCGCCTGATTCGGGTTTTAAGGGGTCGTGGAAGACAAGCTAGGCTCCGAGCAGCAAGACAAATTCCGAAATACCAAGGGGGCAGTGTGATGTTTTGGGGTGGCATTTGCTGGGAGGCAAAGCAGATTTGATTTCGTTTCCTACGAGTGTAACGGCTAGAAATTACACGGACCTAGTGCTGGAGCCATAGCGAGGTGCCCACAGTGAGAATTTCACTTTTATGCAAGATATTGCTCCTCCGCATACAGGCAACATTGCGCGACATCATCTTGAAACAGAGAGACTGA
Source organism: Cryptolaemus montrouzieri (assembly GCA_013387265.2). NCBI lineage: Eukaryota > Metazoa > Arthropoda > Insecta > Coleoptera > Coccinellidae > Cryptolaemus > Cryptolaemus montrouzieri. Next base: position 31,244,853 of record JABFTP020000144.1, on the reverse strand, counting down.
GGCTATATAATATGAAATTTCTGACAGAACTTTATACCTTCAAAAACACAAAATCAGTCTGGTTGATTAGGACAAATAGAGACAATAACGTTTCCAAAGACAACTGGTTACCTTCTTACATACCTTAAGCATTTGTGGACATCAGCAATCGAAAAGCATAGCGAATTGAGGGCCATTGCTCTTGATATCTCGAAGGCATCGGACAAGGTTTGGCATGCAGCCTAGACGACTAAACTAATCGCATATAGACCTTCCTAAGAATTGCATGGTTGGACTAGCAGCTTTCTGTTCAATAGATCGATTCGAGTAGTTGATGGCGTAACGAGTGAAATTTTTCAAGTGAATTCAGAAGTACTCCAGAACTTCATAATCTTGCCAACTATTTTTCTGTTGCAGACCAACGATCTGCTCCGTTCTACCGAAAATAGAATATTTGGGTTTGCGGACAACTGGACTCTGGAATCCTTTTTTTCTAGTTAGCATCCTTTACCTGCTGAGGAGTAACACCAAAAGAGCATGTCACTGAATTCAGACTTGGCGAATGTATCAAAGTGGAACCGGTTGAACCTGGACAATTTAAACGCGAATAAGGTGTAACCAACAACGTTCTCCAGAAAAGTACCTATTAGAGAACCTCTTTCAATCATGCAAGGTAATCGATTTTCTTCATGAAAGAATATTCTTCTACTCAGCATCACAGTCAATACCGAAGTTTAATGGCATGACTATGTGTCAACCATTGCCAAATCGGCTTCTTGCAAAACTCAGATTTCTTTTCAAAGCTAAGCTAAGCAGTACTTGACGCCATCACAGCTCGTGATTTTCTACAAAGCACGCGTGCAGACCTGGTCTGGAATATTGTTTCCATGTGTGAGGTTCCGCATCTAAACATCACTTTATCTATTGGATACTGTCAAAAAGAGAGCAGTGCGCCCCATCGACCACCCAGAGATCACGCGTGATCTCCAGCCTCTTGCTCAAAGGCGGCAAGTAGCTATTCTTACTATTTTCTACATTCACCATGGTGAATGCTCTGAACAGAAAAGCGCCGTTCCAGAAAGAATTCTTTACCAATGGAAAATCAGGCATGCGAAAAAGTGTCATTAGCGGATGGTCGAACTAGCAGGGCCACGTACCTCGCTGTATAAAAATTCATCTGTTTACAGAACTGACTTTTATTGAATATCTTTCCGCTAACTTACAATTTGGTCCTCTTCGAAGCGAGTGAATAAACACATTAAATCATCTTGGTCGACCACATCTGAGGCATGACAGACCACGCCTCCTCATAAGAATTTAAAATGAAAAAAGACTCGACTTGGTAGCGAGTAAGACGACAAGCACAATATCTCAAAATATTCAGAAGTGAGAAAAATCAGGTTCAAAGTTGTTGGCAAGATTACTACCCAGAACACAACGAATTGAAGAGGCTTCCCTTCATCAAGGTTGTTGCGGCAAGCCGCTGCAATTTAATTATTATTATTTCAAAAATATTTCAAGCACTAGACTACTCGTCGGATTGCGTGTTGCAGTACGCAGTAGACATTTCTGTGCAATTTTCAAAAAGTGACATTCCGATTTTGATCTTCAGCTCTCGAAGATTACGCTCATTTCGCTATTTGAGTTTTCGAATATTCTCCCAAATTTTCTCTACTTGAGATCCACAATTTGTTTTATGTTTACGGCTTGTGTAAACCGCAAAGACTATTATTGCCATAAACTATAGAAATTCAGTGAAATTTCGCACCACAAATTCAAGAAGATTGGATTCACAAGATCAGCTGAGAGTACTCTCAAGAAGTCCATCCTCAGAACAACGGTGAGTTTTCTTGTGCGAGTATTTTTTGTTTTGTCTGTTTTTTTACATCAATCTTTTTAATTCAAAAGTACAGTCCACAAATTTTCTCTTAACTTAAGAGCTACCGCAACAAAGGTATTCTACTTAATGATATTGATGACATATTTATTTTGTGGTAATCCATTTCAAAATATCGAAAACAATAAAACACTTGTTAGTTTTCCACGTGTATTTGTAAATAATGTGTAATATTCATGCTTAATTTTACGGAAATTCATTCGCAAACGAAGATGAAGTAGAATATATTTTATACTTTCACAATTTCCACATTTGTGGAAAGTATAAAATATTTTACTACATCTTCGTTGTATCTGTAAATACACGATCGGTTTCGACCCTTTGGTCATTTTCAAGTGCTGTATACAACGTACAAATATTATTACAACATATATTTCTCCATTGAATATTAAGTAGAGAGGAGTTGCTGATTTCAAGTTGGCCATTGTTGGCTTCACATATTTTGAAAGGTTTTTGACTGCTTCCCTGTTCAGTCGTAAATCACTCAGTATCAAGATAAACAAGAGACTGCATGGTCCAATTTTCACATTCGTATAGCTAATACTCCAAATATGGGTTTTCATGAATTTCGTTAGTATACTAAGATAATTCGTGAGTGATATTCTCTTCTTTCCTTCTCAAGAGTTAGTTTAGTAAAATTGATGGTCTTCTGACTCAATCGTATAAAAGAATTGCGGCTACATAACTTACTTTTGAAATGGCTTATCTTTTCCATCTCTTCTTCAGTAAACACACGCGCAGGTGTGAATTGAAGTTTCATTAGTTCTGGCGATCTTTAAACAATTCACAAGTGTAATTTCAGTTTACTGTGGCTCTTAAATCCTCTATGATGACAATCTTGTGGAATGTTGCATACTTAGTTCAAGATATTTCGTACAAGTTTTCCTGAATCACTGTAGTTGTTCGTGTATGTCATTAAGAATAATTCATTCACGTTTGAATTCACTATACTAATGAGGAATAGTTACGTTGTAGTGCCCCATTACCAAACAGGAAGTTTTTCGGAGAAATATACTTGTGAAAAGAGTTGTCATTGAAAATTATAAATAAATTATTGCGAGGAATTGCTCTCGATTTGGATTAACCAAAACTTCAATAAGATTGATATGTACTAAGTATATTAGTGCCTCCTTCTATCTCCCAGTATACAAAATTTTAAATACATCCCCTGTAGCGGAACGTTGACATCATCGAAGTTATCTATGGAACAAACTGAAAGTATATTGGTAAGTTACCTCAATTTAAGTAGATCCGTTTCTGATCAGGGGAACTTGGCTGATTTGGAGTTAAATTGTTCAATTCCCATAGGTTGTTCCCTTCTGCACCGATGGAGGTTCAGATAAGGAAGTCATTAAAACTGTCTAGCCTACTGGATGACTCGATATTGATTATTCGTTCTAGTTGAACCTTTGTACTTGGGAAAATGGTTGATTAATATGTTAAATTCAATATTGCCATTGATATATGTGCTAGATTGAATTACATTCCGTTCATCATGATCGGAAAGTTATAACTTGAGTAGGACAATTACAACCAGATTATTGTCTTTGAGTGCAAAGTTTGAGTTTCGAGAGATTGAGTAAATTTTTGTTCTATAATTTTTTCTCTAAATGGAGTGAGTTTTATTGAAACAAGAAACAATAAAATATATCAGACTCCTGAATGGTCTATTAAACTATCCCAAGGTTTCGAATTCAGCCTGGCGCATTCGCCAATTTGTAGTCCCAACACATCCCAATGTTAATATACAAGGATTGTCCCAAAATTAACTAACCAATCTTGATATCTCTAAGCCTGAACATCCGAACAATCCCTTTGAGGCATGGACGTAACCAATAAGTCTTCCCTGAAGGCTTTTGCAAAGGCAAACGCCTTGGTTTATCAACGATGTGTAATTGTTTATAGTGTTTTTTCGTGTTCGTCGTTATTTCGTTTTGCGAAAAATGATGGTAAAAACAAAAAAAATTGTGTTGAACTTTGCTTCAAACTACGAAAGAATTGTGCTAACGAAGAAATCATGTTAGTTAGAACGTGTGTATGGGGAAAACACAAATGAATATAAACTGTTCAATTTTAGCAGCTTATGTATTATAAGCAGCCCATGTTCTGAGCGGCCCGAAACTGTCCGAATACTAAAAGATCTTAAAATATTGAATAGTCGTGATTCGAATATTTCAAATGAACATGATCACTAGTATGTGCAAAATTCATCCCAATTTTGAGTAGAGGAACTGTCAAATTTAAATCGCTCAGGACAACTTAGAAATTGTTGATAATGATGAAAATTTGTTCCAAAAGATTGGCGATCAATCACAGGTTTATGGTTATAATTCTGAAACGAAACATGTTCTCAGTGGAAGTTTAAATTTGGGCCACGACCGAAGAAAGTACGTAGAAATCGAAGCAATGTCTCGTCAATATTCACTGCATTTTTTTATTATGTTCTTGAGCGCAATTTGCTCCTGAAGATGAGACAATTAATGAGTAAATGAAGATTGCGTAGTACAATACGAAAATAATAACCACATCCTTGGGCAGTGGTGATTATAAGCTACTCTACGATAACACACCAGCATATTCATCGAACCTAGCGCAGCAATATGTATTACAGCATCAGTTCTCACAGCTTTGTCAGCCCTCATACAATTTTTATATAGCCCATTGAGACTTCTGGCTCATACTGAAAGCGCTGTGAAGGCCATACCAAAGAGCGAGTACCTGAGCTGCTTCCATAACTAGAAAAGATTACATAAAATAATACCAAGGGCGAAATATGGGGTAGATATTTTGAGATAATTTTCGTCATCAAAGTACAATACCACACAAATACATATTATATTTGAGGATTGAAGAAAATATAATCTTTCATATAAATTCATCAGCCAACTAGGAGCTATTGAGAAAATTTAATTGCCATCGTATGAATAATAAATGTAGTATTATGGTTTTCTTCGAAACGCCCAAACCCTGGTTGTTTGCTTTCTGCCTTTTTATCCTTTGACACTAGTGTAGATTGAAACCTTGCCAACTCCAATATAATGTATGCATTTGCATGTCGATGAAATCAGGTTCTGGTGTTTTACTTGTTAACAGACTTATTGGCAGACTGTACTGTAGTGTACGTTCAGTTATGGAGTATTAAGTTGATGAATTGGGATTGATTCCAATTATATTTGTAGTTTCTAGAATTGAAAACTTTTCAAAAAAATGACCTAGATTACACTCATTAGGTTTGGTTATGCAAGCCGGAAGACATTGTTTATATAATTAAGGTATAGGAAAAATAGTCCGCAAACCCAGGTTATTATTACTTCTGTATTGGCAGAAAGAAAAAAGACCGATACTTTTGTGCTATAGATGGTTGAAATAAATCTATGCAACGGTTCATTTGACAATATGACAATTTAGCGGGGTAATTGATCATTTCATCAATTAAAATTATTGTCAGTGTTAGTTGAGAGAGAAATTTCAATGTCTCTTATTGAAGGGTTACGAGTGATATCTGTAGTAAAAACAACAATATTAAGCATGCACCGTAGATATAGCTCATTTGAAATCTTGAGAGATCATTACAATTTTTTCCCTCTTTCGAAGGCTTCTATTACTTTTCGTTTTTTTGTCCATCATTATATGTTACCTCTCTTTCTTGCAATCTATACACTTGAATTTTTACTCATTGTAGAATCACCATCTACACGAATCTACGGTATCTACTCAGAAATTTTCACAGGTTGTCTCCTGATTTCTGATCTATTGGGAAAGAAGTAAGACCAGGTAGCATACAACTAAATTAGGACAAAACAAAGTAGTGCCAGGAAATAAGAAGTTACATAAAAATGTATCAATATGGCCGTGTTCTAACTTCACTTTTTTGATACATAATTGCACTAGCTACTCATCTCGGCTTCCCACGAGTGCAATGTGCTTCTTAACAGGACGTCAGTATGGTGGAGCTGCTGTCACCCGAGACGAGCGCACGGTCCGACGGCCAGAGGACTCCTTATTTCGAATTTCTGATATCTTCTAACATTTTTATTCTCACGATATGCGAAGAATAGGGGAATAGAATAGATCTACACTAAATGAACGAAGTAGACTGTATTCAATTAGTTATGGAATAATAGTGTATTTTTTAAAATAACTTTGTGAATAGCCGTATTATACATATTAACCTCTTTTTTTATTTATTGTCATATTTTCTTTAAATTAAACAAGATCCACCAAGAAATAATATATGGGAGATGTCAACCCAAATTATTGGGTTCATAATGATTCTAGAACATCTATAAATCATAATCGGCATCACTTAGAAGACCGAACCTGGCCATCGGGGCTCTCTCGATCAAACAGAGAGGCAATTGTTTTGTTGAGTTTGAATATTGAAGGGTTTTTCGCGATTATACTTTAAAATTAACAAGCAAGAACAAGGAAGCGAATATGTTTCAGGAGACTCACACTGCAACAGAAGAACATCTCCGCAAAAGAGGAAATATCGCAGGTTATGTACTTTTTGAATATCTCCTTAGTCCTTTTTATTGCCTTGCTTCCTATGTAAAATCTTTTCTTAGATTTGTTTAGACACATAAGAGGTATAATTGTTGAAATATTCTTCTGCTGGTTTTCTTTTTCCATTGTTACAGATTGCTGTCCCAAACCCCCTTCCTTTCGCCCTTGTCTTCGTCTGGAAATCTTGGAGTGCAAGATGAAAATGAGAGAATGAAGCTGCTCAGCAGAAAATCTTTGGTACTCTTTATGTACACACGATAATAACACAACATCATATCATAACACAACATATTGCTAGTGCAATAGAAACAGGAAAACGAGTTTTTTCCTCAGGTTTTTTCACTCGTTTATTGAATCATACGCATGATGGTATGGTTCCTCGGTTTCTTTTCCTGAGCTCACACTAGTATTTTTCTGACACACACCAAAATTATAGATATGAGCATTTATTGTAAATACAATTATTCAAATTGTAAATCCTCTCTTTTTCAAAAGAATATATATGTATATATATATATATATATATATATATATATATATATATATATATATATATATATATATATATATATATATATATATATATATATATATATATATATATATCAAATCGTACAGATGACGGAGAGAAACTTTGTTTCAAATCATGTTGAGATAAGACATGAAAAACTTGGCGAATATGCCAAGGCGAATACACCTGTGATCTAGTTAGTTTTCTATTGTATCACAACGATTATGAAAAAGATTACTCTCTTGTAAAAAGAGATCAATATTGTTGAGATATTTGAATTAAGAATAACGCAAAAACATATACTTATTAAATTTCGTTGGTAGATTGAAAAGGATATAGTTAATACGTTGTGAAAATGTCTATTGAGACCAATAGGTTCATCTCATATAGCCTGGGTAATTGAACGAATAGAATGAGTAAAACGCTTTAAATTCTAGAGATTACGGCATTTGAGTAAATATTCCCCATTTGACATGTTTAGTAGTTATTATTTTATATGACATGCAGATTAAGTCGCTTTATCAACAGCGAAACGCACACACCGTTGCTGTCAACTCAGCCTTATATTCTAGTGAGTGATATCTGAGTTAAACAGAGTGCAGTAACTCAAGGCTGAATATTCATTAATAGGGACAAACTTTTTATTCAGTATTTAGGGTGTTCCGTATAAAACCGTTTCTACCAATAGCTAATGATCGATTTCAATGAAACGAAAACCGAATTGCAACTTAGAGATAAACTGTATCTAATCAGCATTTACAATTCTATTTAGGTGATTTTCGTTCAGGAAATATATAGAAAAGAAACAGTCTCCATCTATACACAGAGAATTTATACTACTTCAAATTGAAGTATATCTTGAAACGCTATATTTTCCGAGAAAGAAGAAATTATTTAAAAGCTTCGGAAGAAAACTCGTATTTCTAATCAATGAATCGAAGTATTTCGAAGAGTTGGAGACCGTTTGAGTTTGCGAAAGTCCTAGAAAGTATGTCATTTTTCAGTTCTGATAATTCACATTATTTCGTATTTTGGGAAAGACTCAAAACGTAACCGAAGATTACTAATTTTCGTTATTTTTTCGAGTCTTTTTCATGGCTAATTATTAAATATGAAAGATAAAAATCGAAGAAATACAAGCTAAATAAAACAAGTTTGTTTTCAATTTAACAGAAATAGTGCTAGAGAATTTGGACTTTTTCGGAAACGATTTCCATATTTTGACGAACTAGAGAGCTACAAAGTAGCCATTCTCGAACAAAATTAAGAAAGTGAAGACATATGTTTCAATAAACCAGAAAGAAAATTTATTAAAAATACTATTGAATACACAATTGTCAACTCCTGAATATGGCACGTGTTGCATTCAACGCGTCCGGATTCGAATTTTCTGGTGAAGTGTGGTAAACTCGATAGTCAATTCCAGGGTGAAAAATCAGGAGGGGTCAAATCTGGGGAACAGGCTCCCAAATAGGACTATTAACAATTAACTTATAGTTCAGCCAGTACACATTTAAAACTGCGTTGTGGGAAGCAGCAAGATCTTGTTGAAAGTAGGTTTTTCTTCGTTCTTCCGGAAGAAGATCATGGGGGAAATCTTGTAAAAATTTTTTCTATTGAAATGATGATTTTTGTAAAAAGTAAATGTGAAAAGTATACTCATCAGACCGAATGATGTTCATTCTATCAAAAAATATATTAGAATACTTGAGGCATCTAATACTCATGTTCTTCAAAGCATAATTCTTCTGTAGAACGTGATGCTTGCTTTTATGTTTTCGTGAACAGTAGTCACAAACGTCTTCATTTCTGCAGAAATTTGTCTAACAAATGTTTCTGGTATCGGTCTTAGACTCAACAAGTCATTCATTTACGTTCTATTATTTTTTTTTTCTTGAAAGTTTTCAATTTTTTGAATCGACATTATTCATTATTCACGTAAGATTTTTCGATTCTGAAAAACTTGCAGCGCACTGATTCATCACGATCTGGAAATCGTTCCTGAAAGAGTCGAAATGCTCCAGGACTCTTTATGTTGGATAAAGAATAGGCTTGTGTCTTGTCTCCATTCATTTGATTTGCATCTTCCATACAAACTTATTCTCTGTAAAAAAGACTCAAAACGAAACAATTACAAGAATTAGCGACTAGACACATAAGTATAATTTCTCGTTAGTAATAGCAAATGACATCTTCTATAATTCCATGAAGTTGTTCTGCCATTGAGCGTACTTCACGATTCATTAGAATCTGCTGTTACGTTTTGAGTTATTTTCTACCCAGAATATGGAATAATGTGAGTTATCCGAACCAAAATAATGACCAAAATACTTTTTGGAAGAGAAAAATTCCATCACAAACTCGAACAGTCGTCCATGCTAACAATTACATCTATTAATTGAAAATGTGTCTTTCCTTCCGAAATTTTTCGATTTTTTCTTTTTTTTCGGACAATACAGGGTTTTAAGTGATAATTTCCGCAGAAAGTACTCAAAATTGAATGAGTAATCGGAAAGGTAATTGAGAATAAAAGGTTACCATTTGAAAACTTCAACATCCAGTATTTCCGGACGTGACATGCCAATGAAAATATTTCTGTTTGTTCGAATATCATTCGAGATGCAATTCGGTTTTTATTTCAATGAAATCGTTCAACAATTGTAGGAGTTATAGTCTTGGGCGTTTTCCAATGAATATCCCATATAAAAGAAATTTCAATTTGAAGTAGTATAGAGTAGCTGAGGTTAGATTAGGAATGTTGTTTTTCCTCGTGTATGTCCTGAACGAAAAGCAGCTTAATAAAATTATGAATGCTTGGATACAGTTTATCAGGTTGTCCTTATGATATGAACAGTAAACCGCTCCAAAGTTTCGTGAAACTTAATTGCAAGAACTTTCATATAAGCCACATCAAAACTGACATATGGTTCATAATTTCCATCACCTTATCTCAATTATTAATTACTGTGAGGAATTTGTCTCCATATGTATGAGATGGGGTTGATATCAAAGCATGTAAATATTAGTATTCGCAGATTTTAATACCTACATACTCTGGAATGCTGTATATAAAGGAATAAACACTAAGGGGGTAACGCAGATTTCTTGGCAAATATTACTCAGAAATTATACGATCTTGGGGATATTAGGGAATCAAATATTTTAGATGTTATAGTTTTACTAGAACAAGAGACCCAAGAATTGAACGGTTCAATTGTACTAACGATTTGGTGATATTAATTACTAATTGATTATTAGTATAGGAAATGTTAACATGCAAAACATGCAGAATGTTGTTTTTTTTTCTAATTTTCAAAATTCCAATCATATTATTATGATGGAATATAACTTAGTAACGACCAGATCAGTGATATATTTGAAAGTTACATTGATAGAGAATATGTTGTCTGATAGAAATTGAAGGGAAACCTAGTCGGTTTTTGTATTCTTAATAATAATCTTCCTCAAGGCTCTATTCATAAGTCACTTTCATCCAATTCTTAATCGCTAGAGATCTGTTCATCACATTGTCTATATATTTTCTCAAGTATAATCTTGAGATATTCTTTAAGGACGTGCCTCATGAGACTAACAGTGCGGTGGTCTTCACATTTCCTCGCTTTGGGTTTATTCGGCAGAATTATGTCGTCTGGACCAGTGGCCTTTCCATTGTTGAGTTGTTTAATTGCATATCGAACTTCATCTTCCAGGATGTTTGGTCCCGTACTCGTTTCTCGCAAGCCGTGTTATTCATCTCTCACATCATCGAAAAGCTGTTGAATATAATCCTCCTATATTCGCTTTTTCCTCGATCTCGTTGACATTGTTGCCAAGTTGATCTTGAAGAACACCCTTTTTTCTTCCTCGTCTTTTCCTTATCGACTCTCGAATCTTTTTGTGAAGATTAAACAAATCATGTCGTTGTTGCAGCTGTTCTAATTCTCGAAAGTTTTTATCTTCTCCACGTTGCTTAGCTTCTCTGACTTTTCTTTGAATACATTTGTGCGCATCTCTGTATTTCGTTCGGTCAACATTCAGCCATTTTCTTTTTCTCCATAAGTGTTGAAATTTCGTTTTGTCATTCTTCTTCATTCTTTGTGCGGCCTACTTTGCTGGTTTCAAATGTTGTTTACTTAAGTCATTGATTATTCTTTTCACTTTCATCAACATCTCCTCCACGTCGACATCTTCAGAATTTCTTAGTGCATCATTGAAACTGCAGGCAACTTCTTCTGCAAGTCTGTTTTCCGTCTTCCTCGCACACTCGCCGTATGTCAAATGCAGCCTTCCTCACGCCTTTTTTCATCGCTTTCAGCCTCATGAAAATATCTGCAATAACAATGCTGTAGTTAGTTCCAATATCTGCACCAGGGTAGGCTTTTGATGATAGCACTGCATTCCTGAACGTATTGTTGACCTCAATAAAGTCAATTTGATCTCGGACAATGTGCTCTGGTTGATTTCTGGGTGATCTCCATGTTAGAGTCTTCTAACAGGTTGTTGAAAAACGGTGTTGGTTAGAACCGTCTCTTTTTCTTCTTGACAGAATTCAATCAGTCCTTCGCCTCTTAAATTACGCACTCCAAGTCCAAACTTCCCTGTCACTGCTGGGGTTTCCTCGGCACCAACTTTGGTGTTGAAGTCGCCCATTACAATATTGACTTGTTCCTTCTCTATTCGTATCAGGCTTTTCAGTTCTTCATAGAAGCATTCTATTTCTTTATTATCGCTGTCCGCTGTGGGTGCATTTAGTTGAAGTTTGCACACCCTGTCCGAGTGAGTTCAAAACAGTCGGGTTGATAGCCTTGGTGACGATGAATCCGACTCCTCTTCAGTGTTTAGGCTTATCGTTTCCAGCATAGTATATATGGTGATTGGGTATATTCAGATCCGCTTCCCTTCCATCTCATTTCACTCATTTTCAGAACATTAACCTTCAGTGTCTCCTTGTCTTTAAAAACTCCTTCCCCTTTTGTCACTTCATACAAACTCCTAATATTCCATGTGGCTACCTTGGTTACATTTCTCTTCTTCTTCGTTATTCATTTCCATCACATTGTTTGAGATCGTCCCCCCACCCCTCCCGGAGATCTGAATGGCGGACTTACTCCGGAATATAATTTAGTATTAAACAGTAGATGACTGTTCTTGGGAGGATTGGGTTATGCAGTGGTTCTCGTTGCCTCCTGCATCCTTATACCGTTGACTCGACCAGGTCGAGTTTCTCCGCCTGAAATATATGACCAGCTTGAATCCTGTGACAATTTGACGCCCAGATAATTCTGCGATGCAAAACTTTCAATAATAGATTAACATAACCGGTATGAATGATTTTTGTTGTTTCTACCAAGGAGTAAGCAGCACTTTTATGCGCATTTGAGGAAAGAAGCCATTCATCGCAGCATCGATTACTTCTGATGACATATTTCTGATGTCCCATTTACTGTGATATGGAAAGACCGCATGATTTCAAATCGTCAGCGTACCAAGATAATTTTGATTATCAATCAGCACGGGCTCGAGTACCGAACCCTGAGGTACTCTACTCGAAACTAGTTGCTCTTCAGAAAGATTATCATTCACCTCTATATAGAAAATTCGATCGATCAGGAAATCGTTAATCCAATGGATGAGATCGCTCCTAAGTTACTGAGCGAAAATACTGTTCAAGTCTAGCCGAAATACTGTCCAAGCCTAGCCGATTGTCAATTTTTAGTGCATTTTTATATATTTTTCTATCGCAGCTTTGCTAAATATTACTTGTTCAATTAGGGAGTGTACCTAGAAGAAATTACTGGAGGCAGCTGTCCCTTTGGAGCTTCTCCAGAATAGACTGCTACAAAGGTCCATAAATTTGTTGAGCAATATTCGCCATTGTTGATTATTGAAAGTAGAACACTTACCATGGAACTGACTATATCGAGAACATATTTAAAAAGTTTTTTCTTGCTACCGAAGCATAGGAAGTTTTCATAGAGTTTCATTATTTCCTAATTTGTTTAGATATATCATTTGATTTTATTTTTGCACACAAAATTTTTTAATTTTATGTTGTTCAAAATATCGATATTTATATAAGGCAGAGGTGCAGATCAAGATCGACCGTTTCCTACCAGTCACTACAGTCGCGAAAAACTAGGGCCCGCATATTTTTGCCAGCATACTATACACACTCTGGAACATGGGTGCTCAAACGGTCGATCGCGAGTGCTTTCTGAGTAGATCTCGAGATGAAAAAATTTTTCAATAAGTAGGTAACTAGATTAAAAATTTATTACGTAATAAAGTGACACTCTGATAGCGTCAAGAGGCGGCTCTATCAAAGAAATTTCTAGAAATTTCGGAAGGCGCGTTTGACGGGAACATTCGAGAATTTCGTTCAAGCCGATATAAATGTTGCGCCTGGAGTTAGAGTCATTCTGAATTGTAACTTGAAGGCAATACTACGTCGATACAAAGTTTATTATTAAATAGTACAAAATGAGTGCAGCCAATAAATCTAAAACGTATCATTTTAATAACGATTGGGAGGAAGATTTTTTCTTTTGTATGATGAACGATAAGTGGATTTGTCTTATTCGTCGTGCGTCAGAGTTGCAACACCTAAGTGTGGTAACTTAGAGAGGCATCATAAAACGGTTCATAAAAACCATGAAAAGGATTTTCCGCCACATAGTGAACTAAGAAAACGAAAAGTACGTGGTTAAATATCTTGTTCGAAAAAAGAACAAACCATGTTCACAAGATCAGCCAAACAATCAAAAGCTGCTACGATCACGTCATTTAAAATATCTCATATATTGACGAAACACAAGAAACCTTTCGAAGATGGATCGGTTATGGAGGAAGCATCTATTGAAGCAGGTGAGACTTTATTTGAAGATTTTAAAAATAAAACAGCAATCATATCTGCTATTAGAGAACTACAGTTATCTCGTTCGACTATCACAAGGCGTATTGAAGTCGTGAGTCAGGACATGCCAGATAAACTAAAACATAATATCATGGAATGTACATACTTTTTTTTACAGTTCGACGAATCCACCGATATGACAGAAACTGATCAGCCGTGTATTTTTATTCGGATGGTATTCAACGACATGTTGGCTAAGGAAGAATTTTTGACAATCATTCCTCTGAAGGGGAAGACCCGTGGCGAAGATATATATGACGTTTTCTTTAATTTTGTAAAAAATTACAAGCTACTAATATATAAATTAGTGTGCATTAGAACCGTTGGAGCACCAGCAATGACAGGAAACAAAAACGGTTTTTTGGCATTGTGTCGAGCTAATGAAAATTTCCCTTCAATCTTTTTTCATTCCATTGCATTATACATCAATAAGTTTTTGGTTGAAAAGTCTTAAACACGTAGGAATTTATGGGCACTGTGAATTCCATCTGTGCACGTAGCTTGCAACGGCAGCTCTTTAAGTTGCAGTTGGAAGATACTGACTCAGCTGAACACAATGATTTAGTTCTTCACACGGACGTCAGGTGGTTGAGTCGCAGAAAATTCCTAGAAAGGTTTCAAGAAATATTGCCCGAAATAACAGCTTTTCTAGACGAAAGAGATGATGACACTGAGATGTTGAAAAACGAAAAATGGCTGACTGATTTGATATTTTTGACTGACATCACAATGGACTTAGACGCCATTAACTTGGAGCTTCAAGGTAACGGAAAAACATTTATTGAGATGGTTAGCGCAGTAGACGTATTCGAAAGTAGATTGCAACTTATAATAGATGAACTGAAAAGAAAGGATCTGAAACATCTTCCGCCTTTGAAAGCAAGGATTCCTCAATTGAATTATGATACGTATGAGATTGAATTACAAATATTTTGGGACAATTCTAAATGCGTTTTTATGATTGCAGTAAATTGGGAAATATAGCATTTTTTATGAGTTACCCTTTTACATTAAAAACATTGAGGAATTAGCTACTGAAATAGCAAGTCAGTTTAATATTAACTCATGTTCTGTTGAAAATGAGTTGATGCAGATTATATCAGATATACATCTCAATTCTACAGCATCTGATATAAATTTCTAGTGTTTTATATCTGAAGATAAATATCCGAATCCAAGGCAAATCACCCTTCAACTGACGGCAATGTTGTGGTCAACTTACTTGTGCATGTCTGCATTTTCTGAAATGATGATAAATCAGTCAAAATATCGCAATCGACTAACTGACGATCATAAGTCATCATGCTTGTAATTAGCACTCAGTGGTTACGTACCATCTCAATAAAAGTATGCTGAGAACATGCAGTGCTACGCTTCAACATCCACAGTCACTCCTTAGTTAAGGTTAACACCATATATAACTCTTTTGTTTTCTAACAACCAATCAACTTTGAATAATTTTGAATAACTATGCGTTTTTTCATTGATATTATAGAGAAGAACCTAACTAAACGTAACGCGAACCCTGACTAAAACAATGTATATTGTGCGGAAAGCTAATATCTATATATGCTACGGTACACCCTACCTAGGTAGGTAGGTAGGGTGTATAGAGTGTGTACGACAACCCTGTATCACACACACTTGCAGCCTCCCAGAGTCGATCGAAAGTAGTCTAAATTATTGAGGTAGATCGCCTGCAGTTCATGTTCGTATATATATAGGGAGTTTCACCCCGACGAGTTGCCCATATATCAATGCAATCAAACTGATTTCATGAAAAAATATAAATCCACCACCCGGTAATTAATACCATTGCCAGGCAATGATTATAATCAAAACATATCCTGGAATAATTATATATTAGGATAACGTTGAATGTTATGAGAATATATCAATCTAGCAGAATATAAACACACTATAGCATCTTCAGACAATGATATCAATGTACCAACGAGTAGTGTCAGAGGCTTTCTCCCCGGAAAAATCCATTGTACGGACCTTAGTCAAGTAACACTGAATGTTACTCATTAATAGTTTCCTTTGTGTGAAGTGGTGAACGATCGAATAGAATACTGCTCTGAATATAAATATGACAAAATTTTCAGTTAATTATATTACATTTATTTAAAAAATAAATAAAATATGAAATGAGATTCTGAGCAGTATAAACTAAAGAGAAAACCTATGACTCTACCTCATTATTTTTTCGGAAAGAAACCTACGAAGAATATGACAAGATTTGATAACTGTTATCTTTTGTAACTGTTCAAACAAATTTTTCTTCAGATCCAAAATCTCAATACTTTTGTGAAGAATCCTAGGAATAACACCTGTTGTGGAAATAATAATAAAAATTTTTTCATTTTCTACATCTTTTTAATCTTGTCGCCAAGCATCATATGTTTAGAAATTTTTTCATTGTATTTATTTTGTATATTATGTGTGTCGGGTATAGCAATATCAATTATATATGTTATTTGATTCTGTTTATCAGTAAGAATGATATCTGGTCTATTGTGTTTTACAGCTCTGTTGCAAAGAATTGTTTTATCAAAATAAAGTTTATATTTGTCATTTTCACAAATAGTCTCAGGTTTATATTTGTAAAATTTTTTTCTTTTGGGAATTAGGTCATGTTTATTTCTTAGATTAAAACGAATAATATTAGCGACGGTTTTCTAAATGTCTTTCTAAATAATCTGTTGAAGCAAGGACTGAGCAAGATGATAAGATATGAAAAACTGTTTCTGAAGAACAGAATCATCTACGGCAAGAATCATCTATATTTTGTTTGATGATGTGTTTTCTATAACTCCTCGTGAAAACAACCTGATCCTGGATCGCAATTGCCAAGCCTATTGTTTCAGCAAACAATTCTCCAGAAACTAACCATTTATTCGATGCGATTTCATCAATATAATCAGTTTTCAATTCTTTAGGGTGCTTTCCAACTTTCTCTTTTAGAATTATCATCAAATATATCAAAATCTACCTTTTGCATTGTCAAGTTCAGAGGTGTAAGATTATAATCTGAAGCAACAACAATATCATGTAATTTAGACGTTCTCTGTTTATCATGAAAATGGGAATGTAGATGAAAAATCTGTTTACATTGAAAATTATTCAAATCAGTTAATCCACGACCTCCAAGATGTCTAGGTAGTGTAACTCTCTGAACAGCTGACTTTGGGTGGTGCTTATTATATTTACAAAGCATTTTCCTCGTTTGACATTGTAATTCATTTAGATCAGTTTTAGACCATTTAATAATTCCAAAAGAAGATGTAAGAATAGGAACTGCATAGGAGTTGATGGCTCTGAAAAGGTTTTTACTAGTTAAATGACTCTTGATGATAATTGTAAGTCTTTTGTAATATGAACTTCTAATATTTTCTTTAGTGCTGCTATGGTTAATTGTCTTCTCTTGACAAAATCCAAGATATTTATATGTATCTCTTTGATGCATTGGCTCGATTTCGATATTGGAAATCTTTATATAATCAGAGGTGATCTTTCCTTTTTCATTAGAAGGATTTTTACATTTTGGAAGCCCAAATTTCATATGAATATCATTGGAATAGTTGAAAGTAATCTCAAGTAGACTTTTTAAATGAGATCTGGTTCCGGCATATAATTTAATATCATCTAAATAAATTATGTGACTTAATTTGAATTCAGTTGATAGACTCTTTATTTTGAAGCCGAAACTAGTAGCATTAAATTTATGAGATAATGGATTAAGGTAAAGACAAAACCAAAGAGCACTTAAAGAATCACCTTGAAAAATGCCTCTTTTGATGGGAATTACTTCGGATTTTAACGATTGTTTTGAAATATTTAAATGAAGATTGGTTCTCCAATTTTTCATTACAAATTCAAGAAAAAGACGAAGTGTCTTATCAATTTTATAAATTTTCAAAATTTCTTGAAACCATGAATAGGGAGAACTATCAAAAGCCTTTTGGTAATCAATGAAGGCTGTATGAATATTTCTCTTCTTAGTTTGAGCTTGATTCAAAGCAACAGAATCAATTACATGTTGCTCTTTAGTACCAAGGTGTTTTTTTCTACATCCTTTTTGTTGTTCGGAAAGAATATTATAATTCTCCAAAAGTGCATGAATTTTTTGGGTAATACATGCAGTTAGAATTTTATATATTGTTGGAAGGCAAGTAATTGGTCTATATTGAGACGGATCAATAGAATTTATTTTATATTCACGTAGTCTAATGGAGTATACTGAAAGTTTTTGTTTTAAAGTATCGATGTATTCTATCAGTTGTCCATTACTTATCTCATTATTTTTATGGGTTTTATATTTGAGGAATATTTTCCCAATATGTGCCATAAGTTTTTTGATCGATTACCTCTGGAATATTGAGTCAATCTTCCTAAATCACATCTGATACAAGAAATTTTACCTTCTAATCTTTTTTGCCATGAAGGTTTTTCTTGGTATTATAATTAGATCCAAAATTTTCTAATTTGTATTCAGAATGTTAAACTACTGTAATAGCGGCACAATATATATAAATATTCATTACTTTAACAAGTTGCTTTGGATTTCTATTCTCATTGAACTCGTTTATACAATCGAAAATTTTCTTTGAATAATGAATTTTAGGAAGTTTAGGTCTCATACTTGGGTCAATATTTTCAAATAAATTCATTTGATTGAGAAATAAATTTTCTATATCTTTGTTATCAATATTTTCAGGCGAATTTTCTGATTTATTTTCGATGCTTTTCATGAATGGGACTAGGTTTATATATATATATATATATATATATATATATATATATATATATATATATATATATATATATATATATATATATATATATATATATATTTCACGGAGGATGGCATAACTCTGTTTATAATCGATGAACAGTACATGGAGAGGCAGGTTCTGATCAATATTATTGTGTAGGATTGTTTTAAGGACATACACTAGGTGAATAACTGAATCCATTTTTCCGAGCCATATCAGCACTGCCCTCATTTTTCCTCTATTGTTTATTATAATATATGGTACCATCCATTTGGTATCCATCTAGGCAATGCCTCTGTATTTCTCGTAATTCATGACGTCTTCACATCTACTTGGCACTTCTTGCTCTTTCCAGTCACGTGATATTACGATACATATATTTTCGTCCATTTCATCTCCTTCTACTTTCAATATATCTGCCGTTGTGGCATTTTCCCCTTCTTTTAGTTTTGAATAATTTCATTATTGTTTTTATTCCTTCCGTAATTCTTGATTTCTCATACATTCAATTTCTATACAGTGGTATACATAAATGTGTTTAGTTGTCAAAAAAGCTGCATCACGCTTCAGTGAAATTCGAAATCATAAAATTCACATGTGAAACAATGAAAAACATATTCTTAATATCAACTCAATTAGTATTGCAAAATGTAAAGAAGGAGAGCATAAATTCAACAAGAGATTTGAATATTTATCTGTAATCATATTTTCGAACTGTTCGTTGAAATACATTCTGAAAATTGAATTTTTCACGCATTCAATAATTCTACTCCTCGGATTGAAAACCTTCATCCAGACATATGCGTCCATCACGATCGAGGTTGCCCTGGATTGTTCGTATCATTTCCGTATCAACAAAGTTTAATCTATGTGAAGAATTATGCGAGGCCGAAGTCAGATTGTGAATTTTAATTGGACGCAAAGTTTGCTTTCCTAAGTTCAATTTTGCATACCGTGGTTTTCTAGATCCTATGGAAATAATAACCTTCCGTCTGTCGTAGCACCTGCAAGTCCTTTAATTTTGTATGCCTGTAATAAGGGCAAAGTGCACCTTACACTCTATGTACTCGGAAATCGCTTCCGTTAAATTAATGCACCTGGCGTTCCGGATAAATAGTAGTTGGGGAAAGCTGAATATTTTTATGAATAGGGGAGAGTGTTATATTTCTGGGCATTTTCCAGTTTTAGTTTTTCTTCTGTATTCTCGTGAAAAATAGCTGCTTTAAAAACCTCTGTGATCTTTATCTCTCATGCGCATGATTTTTCACTTGAAATTTAGCACTACATTTAAACGAATCAACTATCAATTAAGTGATAGTAGCTGATAGTTCCGAAATAGAACACTACAGTGTACCTTATGACAGCAAAAAATACACCTTGGAGCATTGATCAAAATAAATGAAGGACAATAACCTGAACATTGATTACAATTCATTTTACTCAGCATTATAGAAAATAAAATCACCATAGAATGGAACTGCTCAATTAGACGTCCTCATCTACCATCCACTGGAGATTTCGGTTTTCAACAATATCAGAGTTGCATATCTCGTAATTACCTACATTACTCAATTCTTACCTCCAATCATTTTTTGATAGACAACCTACAATTTGTTTTTCCACTAATTCCCGTGTTATTTCTTCTATGAAAGAGCGAACACTCTTTTCACCCTTCAATTCTACCAATACAAAATCTCCAATTTTGACAGTCATTTTCACATTCTGCCCCATCTGCATTTCTAGGTTTAATTCATCGATAATATTTGTAATAGCTTTCATCATCACAAGTATCCTGAACTACTCCTTCGGTGGTATCGTCTTCAGAGCTTTCTTTTGCAGAACTTTCCTGCTTATCTCTTTAATTTTGAGTCTGAATAATTTTTCTTGTTTTCTCTTATATTATATTATTATTTATTATCGTGGACTTATGCACTATCTCAGCTAGTAGCTGGATATAATTTACCTTTCCCAGATTTAGCAATCAAAGGAATAGGCTCGATTACAATATACTTGACAGAAATTTCCTAACTATCCTACATGTATTAAGAATTACAGCTTTTTGCATTTCTATATAGGTATTCTTATGCAATTCTAATTTCTTAAGGCTATCATGCAAAGTTTTGGGTATTAAACCAGTCGAGGATACGATGACAGGAACAATATCTATTTTGTCGAGCGAACGCAATAATATAAATATCAAACCAAATCTCGCAATTAGTAACTTTTTGTTTTGAGATGTTTGTGTATGCGTGGTTGTAAACCACATAGAAATAAGGAGCGTCGGTCCTTCGATAGCCACTTCTGTCTGATACGTGAATGTCACATGGCGGTATGTTATCGAACTAGTATGACCACTTAACGTTTTCTTGTTTCATCTGCTCTTTGGTTTCACCGTTTTGCGAGGTAGTCTCTGTTTCGGTTCGTTAGGGGGCGCAGTGATATTTATATTATTGCGTTCGCTCCAATGAATTGAGATGAGTAGGTAATGGCATGGTCTTTTGTTACGAGTGGGTAGATAATGCTGACGAGGTCAAACGAGACCGAAACTGCAGTCCATTATTCCTATTCGTGACATCTGACCGTGCTGTACCACTTCCCGATGGCCCCGGTAGGCGGTGATTAAGAAGAGTAAATCGGAAAACTTGCTCCTTCAAGGGAGGATATTTAACATTCTACGGAAGGTTGAATATTGCCATTGAAAAATAATTTTCTTCGATATGTCTACACATTGCGAAATCTCGAAATTAGTAACTTTTTGTTTTGAGAAGTAATTATGAACTTCGACTTCTCAATTAACATCATTTTCAGAATGATAATGAGGTTTTCAATAAATAAATCTACATCACAAAAAGGGGCTAATTAGGCCTATATATACAAATAATAATGAGTTTGAGACTAGCACTAGATACCTGAGTCGCAGAGCATTCAAACGCCTTTGGTACACTTAACGATTCAAGCTCAGGCCTTTTCTTATACTCATAAACGTCACGACACAAAATTGTACTTCCCCCATTCTAAACTCTTTCTCGGCAGAAACTGAAGACCAATCTGTATCCATCAAAACGATATGTACTGATTTCCTCTAAGCATTTCCAATGTTCTCTAGCTAGGAGTCCGATCTTGTTGAAAGCAGTACCAATTGACTGTAGATTCTGATGCAGAATGGTAAATACCCTCTTTGAAGTGCAAACTTCACTTCTAAGCACTGATGGAACTTTGTGTGTTTGTGGTTGTCTGACGAAAAAACCGATATCTTCTTACCAATACTCCACCTGGCCATATTTCTGAATTCATCACATCTGATACCCTATCCAGATCAGTTTTGACTCTGAAAGACTCATGAAAATCCTAGAATTAAAGTTTTCAACTCCAATATATTAATCTTTGTAATTTAGTTTGTCCATTAGATATTTTTTTTATCTTCCTCCTTGGTATCCTTCTTTACTCGAGAAACAAATAGCCAAGCATTGCGCTTTCTTCCCTTGAATCCGTTTTCAACATCATTTGATGCTCTACCCACTATTATGTCACTCCTTCGCTTCTCTGAGGAAAACGTTTTCCTTTTAGGGACTGATTCATTTTTAGGATTTCTTGTTTTATTTCCTCCTGGGTTGTTTACTTCAGTTTCTTCAAGTTTCGTTTAATATTTTTGATTTACTCTTTTTCCTACCACTGGTAGTCTTTCCATGAGAAGCTTTCGGTTAAGACCTGGTCATTTGTAGATTTACTGAATTCCTTTGTTCTTGTTGATTGGATGGCCCAGGTTCATCAATATTTGAAAGTGAGTGAGAGATCTAACGCACGTTTGGTTTCCATGTATGGACGAACTGTTACAAAGGCATTCAAATGGTTATGATCAAACAGTTAATTGATTCCGCCATTACTACGTGATGGTTAATCATGATGATAATAAGAAATTAACTATGCATTATACTATCACACATTTATTGAAAATCAGGTTTGCAATTTCGGTCCCTCGACCATCTTCAGCTGACAACAAATATTGAACTGAAGTTGAAAATACATAAACAGATAGATACAAAATTAAGAAGGGTGCAAACAAGAGGTAATAAAGTAATTAAAATAAAAGCAGGTATTATTTCAAGATATCAAATAGGGACGAATAAGCCGGGCCGTACTGGTCGTTCAGAAGATTATCTCTATGAGGTATCTGTTGCACTTTGAAAACTTCGTTGGATCCAAGAAATCTAACTTTCGTCCTTAAAGTATTCTGTGAATAATTTGAATTCGATCTATGGGTGGGGCCATTTTCGGTACAATGTAAAGCTTAAGTAGATTTGTCTCCTCTCTCTGGTTTTTGTAACCTGATTGATGCTCTCTATATCTAGTTTTGAATGAACGACCAGTCTGGCCTATATAGATGTCTTCACAGACTATACAGAACAACTTGTAATTTTAAGTACAGTACAACTTCACTAGTCCGGACACTCGCTATATCGGGCACTCCAGTAACTCGGGCACTCGACTAATTCGCGCACTTTGAGAATTTTACCTTTATAAGGTCAGGAAAGAAGGTTTTCTGGCAAGTTCAGGATGGTAAGATAAATTCAAGCTTAGACATGGAATTCATTTCTTGAAGGTTTGTGGTGAAAAACTTTCCAGTGATGTTTCCGCTGTGATACCATTTAAGGAAAAATTTTTATTTGTTGTTGAACAGATGGAATTAAGCAAATAACAGGTATATAATGCTGATGAATTGACAATTCTTTGGAGATGATTACCAAACACAACTTGGGTTCATCAAGGAGAAAAATCAGTACCAGGTCGAAAAGTGTCAAAAGACTGATTTGTATTCACTGGAACTCACCAATCACCTTTACTAGTCCTAGGGAAAAGCGGCAAATTACGAGCATTCAAAAGCGAAGGATCACTACCAGTTGTCTACAAAGCATCTTCCAAAGGGTGGATGACCAGACCATTATTTAATGAATGGTTTAAAACATCTTTTATCCCCGGGGTGAAGAATTTTTTAACTAAGATTAACAAGCTCTCTAAAGCTCTGTTGTTGCATACACCATCGCACTCACCTGAGGAAGTGGTTAATACTGATCCAAACTTATGTTTGTTTTGTTTTGCCACCCAACTGTACTGCCGCTCTCCAACCTATGGATCAGAATTCAATTCAAAACATTGAAGTGTCGTATAGAAAATGCCTTCTCAATCATATCATTTCGCATGTAGGTGACGAGATAGATTTTGAGGCAGTATAATTTGAGAGATATCGTGAACAATCTTGCCCAATCTTGGAGAGCCATTACTTCAGAAAATATTTGAAATGTTGGACAGCATTGTGGCATGACATTACAGAAGTAGAAGAATCAGATGATGAAAATATTCCACTCTTAGAGCTTCAGAAAAATTTCGTCCAATCAGTGAAAATGATTTGAAAAATATTGCCGAATCATTAAGGGACATCGATCCAGAAAATTACTTAACCATTGAGAACATTACCAACTGGGCTGTGGGAGACAAAGAGTTTGTTTTCGATTTGAATGAAGAAGAGCTTATGCAGGATGCTTTAGGAAGGAATATTGAAAACGTGGAGGAATCTTCTGACTCAGAAGATGGTTTAAATAGTATGGTAAAAGTGAAACATGCAGATCGTGTAAATGCGTTCTCCCTGATTATTAGTTGGGCCGAACAGAATAATCTTCCTGTAGAAGACGTATTGCTCCTGTAAAGGCTCAAGGAAAAATCAGTTCAGATGGCAGCATCGAGAAAGCTTCAAAGTAAAATCATTGGATATTTTGAACGTCATAAGGAACAGCATGTTGTTTATGAACACTCGCTTATATTTAAATTCTATATTTTCTATGGAGTAAGGTTATAATGAATGGAAATTCTATAATTTGATTCTGTTTCATAATAGAAACTAATTTTTGTTCAACTTTTCGATATTTTCATAATAAACTCAGCTTTAACCGATGTTGGGTTGTTTCCATTTTGAAAATGAATCAAATTCAAGTCACTTCAGAAATTCCAACATTAGGATAATCCGGGCATGCGCCGAAAAGATATCTGCCCGGACTAGTGAAGTTGTACTGTCTTATCAAATTTATCAGTTTAATCTTTACTATTAAATAATTCCATGGAGAGTTTCACGAGGGTCTTGAAAGCTACTATCTTATGCTGTTTTGAAAAGACATTTGAAATATTTTCACTGATAGGGCCAAAATGTGTTAATGAAATATATTTATCAGTATAAGTTGATTCCACACGTTGGATAAATATTATGATATGCTATTTGTGCATTTTTTTATTAGATGGCATGTTTTCCAACGACGAGACGAATGCCTCTATTGGTCTCAGACATCTTGAACGAATCACACGTTAATCCGGTTGTATTAAATTATTTAATGTTTTTGCTCAAGTTGTGCCTACAACTGAATTATTTCAAATTCAATGACAAATCTTATGAACAACCTAACGGTATGTCCATGGGATCATCAATTCAATATATAGAGAGAACTCGATAATCAAATTCATTCTCTAGACTCAAAAATGACTCATGAAAATAACACACTAAATTTTGATATATATCGAAAACCCACCTCTACTGATATTTGCGTATCTTATGATTCAATACACTCAAACTCTCATGAATACGCTGCATTTACTTCAATGATTCATAAGGCTATCTCTCTGCCTATATCCTATATCTATGTAAGAAAAAAATATGTCTAAGGAAGTGTCAACTATTAAAGAAATATCGAAGAAAATTATTTTTCAAGGGACAATATTCAACCTTCCGTAGAATGTTAAATATCCTCCCTTGAAGGAGCTAGTTTTCCGATCTACTCCTCATAATCACCGTTTACCGGGGCCACCGGGAAGTGGTACAGCACGGTCAGATGTCACGAATAGGAATAATGGACTGCAGTTTCGGTCTCGTTTGACCTCGTCAGCATTATCTACCCACTCGCAACAAAAGGCCATGCCGCTACCTACTACTACCTCACCAGCGCCCCGCAAAACGGCGAAACCAAAGAGCAGATGAAACAAGAAAACGTTAAGTGGTCACACTAGTTCGATAACATACCGCCATACGACACTCACGTATCAGACAGAAGCGGCTGTCGAAGGACCGACGCTTCTTATTTCTATGTGGTTTACAACCACGCATACCCAAACATCTCAAAACAAAAAGTTACTAATTGCGAGATTTCGCAATATCCTCCCTAGTGTGACCATTTAACGTTTTCTTGTTTCATCTGCTCTTTGGTTTCGACGTTTTGCGGGGCACTGGTGAGGTAGCCTCTGTTTCGGTTCGTTGGGGGGCGCAGTGATATTATTTCGTTCGCTCCAACGAATTGAGATGAGTAGGTAACGCCATGGTCTTTTGTTGCGAGTGGGTAGATAATGCTGACGAGGTCAAACGAAACCGAAACTGCAGTCCATTATTCCTATTTGTGACATCTGACCGTGCTGTACCACTTCCCGGTGGCCCCGGTAAACGGTGATTATGAAGAGTAGATCGGAAAACTAGCACATTTAAGGGAGGATATTTAACATTCTACGGAAGGTTAAATATTGTCCCTTGAAAAATAATTTTCTTCGATATGTCTACATTGCGAAATCTCGTAATTAGTATCTTTTTGTTATGAGATATTAAAGAAATAGCTGAGAACAATGATTATATTTCAAATATGATAAACAGAATGTTCAGAGAAAAACAGACACAAATAGCATATTATAATATATAGATAGAATCACCTTATTCAGATGAATATATATATATATATATATATATATATATATATATATATATATATATATATATATATATATATATATATATATATATATATATATATATATATATATATATATATATATATATATATATATATATATATATATATATATATATATATATATATATATATATATATATATATATATATATATATAATATATTTTTGTTCTATCACCGAGAATATTGCGAACGTCTTTTCAAATTAGCATAAAAGTAGCTTTCCAGGAAGTTCTTGGTAGTAAAAATAAAACTGATAAGTTTGACAATACTTTTATAAGTTTATAAGTTGATTGTGGAGAAGTTTATATAGGTCAGATTGGTCGATCATTTGAAACTAGATACAAACAGCATCAATCAGATTACAATAACCATAGAACCGACGAATCCACTTTCACTTCACATTGTTTCGAGAATGGTAATCATTTTCCACCCATAGATCAACTTCATATCATTCGCAGAATACCTTAGGGTCGAAAGTTAGATTTCTTGGAATTCATCCAAATTTTCAAACTGCAACAGACCCCCCATAGAGATTATCTTCTGAACGACTAGTATGGCCCCACTCATTCGTCCCTATTTGATAGCTTTGAATAATACTTGCTTTTATCGTAATTAGTTTATTACCTCTTATTTGCACCCTTATTAATTTTGTATCTGCAGATACCTGTTGATATATGTATGTATTTTCAACTTCAATACTTGTTGTCAGCTGAAGATGGTCGAGAGACCTAAATTGCAATCCTGATTTTCAATAAATCTCTTGTGATAGTATAATAAATAGTTACCAAAGATTTCTTGAATGAATGAACTAATTCCATTCTAATTACCAAATCCTTTGGTAATAATTGGTAGAATAAAAGCATGGAGATAGTCTATTCCAACAATTTCGACGACTCGCTATAATGTTATGGGTTGTCCAGGATTTTGAAACATACATTCGATTATCTCTTTATTATAATACGTTTTGTATGAATCGAATATGGTGCTGTCTAACGGTTGTAGTTTGTGAGATATATGAAGTGGCAGTTTTGTTGACACTAAATCATGGGACTTGGCCAGATTAATCAAGGGAATAGATATATGACTGTCATAATTGTGAAACACTCACAAGACTGGATTTCCTCTTGTGGGTTTAACACGATCTATGAAATGTTTCTATATAAGGCCAATCTAGATTGGCCATACCAACACTTCCTTCTGGCGTCCCTTTTGTCATATGCTGTTTAAAATGTACGCTTGGAATGCCACGTTCACCAGTCATAGAGCCAATTCGTCTTACTCGTTCTAGAGCTATAATACGCGATGGAACATAAACTGTTATCTTACCTCTGTCGTCCACATTGAACATATTATTTGGAGTGAATTATATTTTTTTGGAAGAACTCAACGTCAGTCTTGTTGAAAAACGAGACAAACTAGTTGCCTCTGGTTTTCTCAGATATAATGTGTAACTACGTCTAAACGAACAGAGAATCCATTATTTTCTACATTCATCTTCACCTTCCATTCATAAGGCATTTTGTACTATTTTTATTGGCGAATTGAAAAGCCAAAACACGAACTCCATCCTTATTCAAACTAGTTCAGACGGAAATGTCTATGTAACCAATTTACTTATTCCATTCAAATTCTGTGAATACTTGATTCGCGGCATTTGTTGCTGAATAAGTAAAAGTGAAGTTTCCGGAGACTCGATGAAGTTTAATATGACGTCCAAGAGTGGACTTACTTACGAGGTTTTCAAAAAAAGTGATAAAACTGGCAACGTCGCTTCCGATTCGACAGCACATAAAACGAGATATTTCGGGCAGCGTTATGTGCGCATGTGATACGCCTCCAGTATGAGTTTGAACTCTCCACAGTCATTCCTTGGTTCGTAGCATTAATTTTCTAAAAATGTGTGGCGTTAATTTTGAGTAAAGTTGTATAATCAGGTTTTGATTCAAACATGGATACAATGCAACAAAAAAACTTCGGCGAACCTATGTCAAGGTGGTTTAAGGCAGAGATGGAATAGAGCCGATTGAAGATGAGCCATGAAGCGGGTGGCTTCAAGTGCAAGCATCGATGAAATGGCACCAGTGTCCGGAATCTTGTTTGTTCAGACCGACAGTTCACAGTTAGAATGATAGCGGATGAATTTGAATCACACCTCCATTCACCAGATTTTGACCAATGAATTGGAGATGAGAAAAATATGTGCAAAAAAGGTTTCCGAAATAGCTTTCCCAAGAATGAAAGAACCCAAGAAGAAAAGGAGACTCGGCTTTTGGAAATCGATTGAAAAATGATCCACGATTTCTGGAACCAAACGCCAGAAATTGCAACCTCTCCAAGATCCAAAAGAGCACGAATGAACAAGTCACAGTTCAAATGCATACTAAATTGTTATTTTGAGAGCCACGAATTTATGTACAAAGAGTTTGTGCCTCGAAGACAACTTTTACCTAAAAGTCTTCGAAAATGAGTCTTTCGTGTTGCCTAATATCAAGAAAACTGCGTGTTACATCACGACAATGCGCTATATCACACAGCAATCTCAATAATGAGAGTTTTAGCAAGTCAAAATATTCCAGTGTCTCCTCAACCTCCTTATTTACCAAACTTGAGTTATTGTGACTTTTTCCTCTCCTCGAATAATTGGGGACCATCTTCAGCTCTATGTGACTTCCCAAAGGAACAATTTTGAAAAAACAAAATTGCGTTTTGTAATTATATTCGAATAAAAAGTTGAAAAAATCAGTCTCATTATTTTATTTACATACCGCGTATATTTTGAAGCCTAACTATCTCTTGTAAGCTCATATTGGTTACCGATACCTGATAAACAGCTTGTTGATCTCACCATCTCGGTCGATGGGATTTGAAGTTTCACCAATATTGCTATGTGGAATATCACTGGAATAAAGGAAATGCATAGATAGCCAGACAAGCATCTATTGAATATTCATCAGTGAAAATATCAAAGTCAAATAAAAGACAACCATTATGTTGTTGAAAATATTAGTCAATGAATTTTTAACAAAGTCTGAAACCGAAATATTTTTTAATTGATTTTTTATTTTGTAAATAATTTTAAATATTCTTGAAAATTATTGCCATGTACCTTGGAACAGTCCCAAGGTTCATGCTAGATATTCGAGTCTGAATATTCCCTTTTCATTCAGTATTTTATAATGACAGGAAATGAAGTGAATACAACTACTGCCTTGAATATAACCATGTCCTAGGATCTGTACCTTTTGAACGATATTCGAGTATTATTGATAGACGATCAAAGATGGCCAAATTGGCCGAAGCGCTTATGCGGCCCAAGGTACAACACTGTTCCCTAGCATCTTTGTTTTTCACCAATTCAGTACACATAACATTTATGTATTAACAAGAAAGTCTAATGAGTATGACGCACACATTCGAAAAACATTCACCTTGAATGATATATTGCTACTAAATAATACATATATTTTAGTACCATAATAGATATGTCATAATATAATCTATGGGGTAATGAGCTTATAGAATACCCAACACATGTCTACAAAATAGTTTTCCTCTTACCCTGAATATTGTAAATTTTCGTTTTCGAATGCCTCGATTACGAATTTATTCATGAAAGTATTGAACCTGCGCTTGTTTTCATGATTTTTGCATGATTAATATTTTGAACAATTATCAACATAATATAAATTTTTTTATTCCAGTAACAATTTGGCTTCTGCGCATCTTTTTCGCGTGTACAAAGATCACGTGATCCTAACTCTCAAACCCCTTACACGTGAATCTGGATAAGTTAATGTTAGTACTTTGTTTTATTCGTTGAAAGTTTTCTAATATACTTGTCATGTCTTTTGAAACATAAGTTCGTCAAGAGGAAAGTGAAGATATAGTAGTGATTTATTTGATTATATTTATTATATGACAAAAACATGAAGGAATATCACAGGACTTATTCAAGGGGACTTACTGTGTGACAAAAATTATCCAGAAATTCTCATTTGAATTGCCGCGTTGTGAATTTTCTAGTATTTTAAGTTCCTATATGTTGGTAGGACTGTCCTTAATTAATATGCCAAACGTTAGCGTGATCTGTTAATTAGTTTGTTCATGACAGCTGTTGACACCAGTCGACCTCAATGGTACTCTACGAATTTTACAGTGGAAAAAAATATTGAACAAAGAGTTTGTCTCAAATTTTATGTTTTGAATGAAATTCCGTCTGCTGAAGCATTTCGAATGCTGGAAAAGGCATATGGAGACTCTGTTTTATCGAAAGGTCAGGTGTATGAGTGGTACAAAACCTCTTCAGACGGTCGGAAGATCGTCGATAATTTGCCTCGTTTCGGACGACCTTCGTCCTCTTCAACCGACGATAACGTCCAACAAATCAAGGGAATGGTGCACGAAAATCATAATGCTAGTGTTAGAGAGATATCTTGTGATCTCAACATCTCTCGCGAAACCGCTCATTCAATTTTGGTGAACCAATTGGGCATGCGGCACGTCGCCACTCGGCTCATTTCAATAGAGCTGACTTTTCTTCAAACAGAGTTCCAGATGCTGGTAGCTGCGGAAATGCTGGATCCTGCGAATTCTGATCCCACGTTCATGGGACGAATCATAACTGATGACGAGACATGGGTCTATGAATACAACACACTAACGAGTTAACAACCATATGAATGGGTGGGAAAAAATGAGCCATGATCGAAAAAACCTCGCCAAACTCGTATGAAAATCAAGACGATGCTGATTTTTTTTCTTCGATATACGTGGTATGGTTCATCATGAATTCGTTCCGCAAGGTCAAACGGTCAATTGGGACTTCTATTTAAACGTTTTGAAACTTTTTTGTGATAATATTCGCCGTAAACGGCCGGATTTGTGACAAAATATTTCTAAGATTGTGCATGACGTGAACGCATCATCTCATCGAGCCACGGTTATTAATGATTTTAAGACCGAATACTCGATAAATACCATCGAGCAGCAGCCTTATACACCTGATCTAGCTCCGTGTGACTTTCTTTCTTCTCCAGAATAAAATTGCCGCTCCCATGAACCAGATTTGATTCCATAGACGTCATAAAAGAAAATTCGCAGAAGGAGATGAAAGCGCTTATGAAAAATGTTTCATTGATTGGATGAAACATTGGCACATGTATATTGCTTCAAATGGAGCATATTTTAAAGGAGATTCAACAAATATTGAAGTATATTAAGATTTTTGCGTTCTATTTCAAATTCTCGGATACTTTTTTGTCACAGAGTATGCTGAATTTTCCACTTTAAATATGGACACCATGGATCCTCATAAAGTTTGTGTCTTGTGTTTGGTCTTCGCGGTTGTGAAAAAAATGAGTACCTCCTTGATTAGACTTGGGTATTTCTATGATCTGGATAGAGCTTCAGAATCATTATGATGATTACTATTTTTGCCTGTCTACTGTCAGCCATTTTCTACCCTCTGGGTATACGCCTCCCTTTTACTCCTCCACAATTCCCTACTCCCTGTTACCTGGTATCAGTTTAGAGCTGCATTTTTTTGAGGTCATCACTCATCTCATTTAAGGTCGTCCTCTTCCTCTTTTCTGATCCCACGGCGTCCATCTTATTATTTTTCCACCCCAGTTTTCCGGGTGTCTAGCCACATGTCCAGCCCATTTCTATTTCAAGTTGGCAGACCTCCTTCACGTCCTCTACACCAGTCATGTCTCTTATCCAATTATTCATTTAACGATCACTCAATGTGGTTCCTAAGATCTTTCTCTATATCGCCCTTTGGTTTACTCTCAGTTTGTAGAGGATGGCTTTTGGGGAGCACCACGTTTCTGCGCCGTATGTTGCTACAAGTAAGAGGCACTGGTTTTAGAGATCAGCTTTCAGACATAGTCGAATACGCATCTGAATCACGTCTTTCATTTTCGAGTAAGCTTCCCAGGTCATTCTTATTCGTTCATCAATCTCGAGTTTTTGATTTGCTTTTCCAAAAGTGATTTTTTGTCCTAGATATTTGAAACATTCTACTTTCTCTATTTCGTGTACTCAGTTCTACCTTGGTCTGACCAATCGCAGCAACGTCATCTGCGTACATTAGGTGTGTTAGTTTTTCTCCATTGATGTTTAAACCTCTGTCGTCCCCCTACTCTCTTCGAGAACCGTAATGAAAAGGTGAAATAGTATCACCCTGCCTCACCCATCTCTCTATATTCACTTTATTGGTACCGTCATGAAGTTGTACTTGTAGGGTGGCTCGCTCGTACATACTTTTGATAAGGCTTATGTATCGGTAGTCAAATCTTAAGTTTTTCAGAGCTTGTCCTGTTGTTTATAATTTAATTCTATCAAATGCTTTTTTGTGATTAAGAAAAGCTATCCAGAGAGGAATATTATATACAGTACATTTCTCTATGAGACTGCTCACAGTTTGTAAAAGCTCGTTGGTGCTAAAACTCTTTCTGAGGCCGGCCTGTTCTATTTGCTGATAAAACTTCAATTTTTTGCCTAGTAGATGCTAAACGTGAAGATACAGTCTACAGAATGTTCTATTTTACATAATGAAAATCTCCCTCGGCCTTTTATCGTTTCAAAAGTAATTCGCATGTATTCAGGAATAATGATATTCCAAATTCATTGAAATCTGTAAAATATACAAGTGGAAGTGAACACATTCTGATATATTTGTCTTGTCTTTTAAACATGAGTTCACCATGAAGAAAGTGTTCATAAAGTAATGATTTATTTTGTTATATTTGAGATATTTTTATAACAGAAAACAAAAAAGAATTATCACAGACTTTGTCAGCGGGACTTATGCTGAATATTTCAGTTTCAATGTGGACAAACTAGATGAACCTTTTGTTTTTAAGTCCACTGTTGAGTCTTCACGGTTACGGAAAAAAAAGAACGTCCTGGATTAGACTTTGATATTCTTATGATCTGGATGTAGCCTAAGAATCATTTTGATGATATTACTTTAACGTAGTAGATTATTACTTAACGTAGGGATACTGGCCACAAAATATGCTGTTTCACATATTGAAAATCACCCTAGGCCAATTTACGTTTGAAAAGTAGATTGCGTTCCTTCAGAATTTATGATGTTACCAAATACATAGAAATCGGTACAATCGACAATGGTAGTGAATATGAGGATGGAACATCTACTCCAATGTCTATATGTATAAAGTGAATACAAAGAGACAATTGATATTATACGTTTCTGCGTAATTTCATTAAAGTTGATTGAATACTGTGCGTAATGGGACCCTGAAACTTTTACTTCTAATCTCATAAACATTAATTGATCCCCTTCTTACTGCCACATGCCTTGGGAATATGAAGAACCAGACGATAAAGTTAAGTTTAAGGGTGTTGAATTAATTAATAGGTAATGAAGCCCTGGTAGCAATTTGTCGTTCAATTGGGATATTCCCTGAAATTAAAAGCATTGAAATATTAAGACATGAAGATTTTCATGCTAGAATAAGCAACGTGTGATTTTTTATATGTTTCTGGCAGTTCTGGTCTGATAAACATTCTCATAAACGCAAAGTCCAAATACATTGTCATGAAAAATTATTTGTCGAATATATAAACGTGACTATTCTCTTACCACTTCAATGGTATGAAGAATCAATTCGATATCACAACATGAAATTATAGACTCCATGTTTTGATCTTTTCAAATATGCTCATCAATACCGTATACCACTTTTCGTTAATTAATCAAAATTCTCCATAACTACATGTAAAACACATGATACCGTAACAATAACAAAGCTTCAGTTTGTCATTCTGACTATATATTTATTCATTTACCTATTTATGTATTTATTTATTCAGTTATTCAAGCGGAAATAATTAGTTTACAGTGGTCAACCCTACAAAGATAACTTCAACCAGTAGGCGTAGTAGTATCCAAACGAAAAATCAAACATAGGAAAATATAATGGAGTGTGTACAAACTGTCACTATTACAATGAAGAATTAACATAATACATGAGTATTCAAGAACTTTTAGCTGCTTCGACATTGGTAACGTTCAAATTGTCTGACATATTTGATATCGAATTAATAGTTGAATTATAAACCTATAACGACTGTCAGAATTTTTTCGCAAATTTTTTCTTTAAATTAAACAAGATCCAGGAAGAACTACTATATGGGCGATGTCAACCCAAATTATTGGGTTCATAATGATTCTGAAACATCTATAGATCATAATCGGCATCACTTGGAAGACTGAACCTGGCCATCGAAGCTCTCTCGGTCAAACAGAGAGGGAAATATCGTAGGTTATGTACTTTTTAATTATCTTCTTAGTCCTTTTTATGGCCTTACTTGCTATGTAAAATCTTTTCTTAGTTTTGTTATGTACACACGACACTAACACAACAGAATCAGACAAGCTATTGCTAGTACAATAGCGACCGGTAAACGAGTTTTCCCCAGGTTTTTTTCACTAGTTTATTGAATTATATGTAACGTACCAAAATTATAGATATAAGCATTTATTGTGAATACAATTATTCAAATTTTGTAAATCCTCTCTTTTCAAAATATATATATATATATATATATATATATATATATATATATATATATATATATATATATATATATATATATATATATATATATATATATATATATATATATATATATATATATATATATATATATATATATATATATATATATATATATATGTGAACTTGAGACAAGAAGAATTATTCAAAAATCAAAAATTCATGGCTGCATGAACGCAGCCCCCCTTTCTGGAATTGATAGGGTACCCCAATGTAGCTTGGTAGGATGTTGAGAACCGTTATGCGACACTGATGAGCTCCTAATAAGGGCTAAACTGCAGTCTGCCGCTTCGCTTCTCGGCATCCTGCTTGGTTGCACTATTGTGGCGCTTGGGGGCTACGTGCATGGCAGGCAGATTTGGGAACTAGCTCTTGTCAGGAGGGATTATTCATTGATCTACGGATTTTTGAATAATTCTTCTTGTCTCAAGTTTACATATGTAGACTTCTCGCGAAGTTTATCGCGGAAGATATTTGTCCCACCAAATATTTACCGACGGGAGGTTTATATCGGAAACAGAGGAAAAGAGCACTATTTCAGCGGGATTATCTCGCTCGTTTTCTACCGTTGATGTGATTCACGGAACGGCGAAAGATGTCTCCCAAATGTTTGGAATTTTTAACGTTTCCACATCTGTTTGTTATTGTTCGTATCTTTCTCGAAGTCCGGTAGCGGGTTCGCCGTATCGGTCCATAGAGGGCGACTCTCATACGTATGTACGAGGTGCGTCCTTTCTGGAATTGAAAGGGTTCCTTGATGTAGCTTGGTAGAATGCTGAGAAGCGATATGCGACACTGATGAGCTCCTAATAAGGGCGAAACTGCAGTCTGCCGCTTCGTTTCTCGGCATCCTGCTTGGTTTCACTATTGTGGCGCTTGGGGGCTGCGTGCATGACAGGCAGATTGGGGAACTAGCTCTTGTCAGAAGGGATTATTCATTGATCTACGGATTTTTAAATAATTCTTCTTGTCTCAAGTTTACATATGTAGACTTCTCGCGAAGTTTATCGCTTAATGATATACCCAATTCTAACTCTGAAAAGAACAATTCCAGCGAAATACTGAAACAGGTAAATATTCTATTTGAGGAGAATCGTTTTTGAGGTTGGTTTGAAGCAACACTTATAACCTCTGCATTCCTCTAATGAAAAATAATTATAGGAAAAAGGGATCAAATGACACTTCTTTGAATAGAATTTTCAATTCTCACTCGAGCATTCTATTATTGAAAAGTTAAATTATTACACTAAAAACTGAACTATTTTGTTGAAATATCAGGATAGGCTCAAGTACGTATGAAAAATTGAATTAGCATATATGAATTTGGAATTAGTTTTTTCAAGTGTATCTGGCTTGAAATTATATCGGTAAAAATTGGTCGAGTTGCACCTCATACAAAAAGCAGTTAAATTTGCCCATTGACTTGTATATTGAAAATGATCACTCGAAATACTTGGCAGTGAAAGGATGGGCATGAAAGGAAATAATGATACATCATTTTCCTCTCAAAGGAAAACGACTAATGACGACACAAAATACATTTAAGTAGCGAATAATTATAAGAGATGATAACATTTTTCTAAACATCAGATATCTGAAATTTTCCATTTAATAATGACGGTTCTTCTTAATTTTTCCGAATTATAAGACAAATCTAACGATTAGATTAATACCATATTTGCTAGTTTTCACCTACAGAATTGTTAAAAGATCAATGTGAAAATATTTCACACGATAGAAGCTACGATCGAAAATGTATCGATTTATTTCCAAAATACACACACCACAAAAATTGTCGCATCACTTGGTATTCTGAATTCCACAATCGATTAAGCAGCTCGATCGCAGTTTCTTTGTTAACATATGTTTTTGGACATATGAGGGGAGAAAAATCTTATCTATGTAATAACGTTTGTTTCCATATGATCTCAAACTCGTCTGAAACAAGAATGAGTTTATTTGACTATCAGTATTCATTCAATTTCTATTCAGTTTTCTCGCTAAATTAATGCAACTTTTCTGTGTTTTTTGTTGATTTTTGAATCTTTGAATTCATTGTAATGGCTGCTGAACGTCCTGGACGCTATTTGAGTGATCATGTAGTGGTAATAATTATAACACTTCTAGAGGCGGGGCGGAGCCAACGTTACGTGGCTAACTTGTTGAATGTTAACCAGAGCACTATTTCAAGAGCAATTAATCGGTACCACGAAACAGGGGAATATGGAAGAAGGGAAGGAAATGAAAGAAATCGGATAACAACACCAGTTGATGATCGTTGACTTCGTTAAACAGCACTAATAGTTCGGCACTGTACGGCTAGAATACTACAAAATGAACTTGCACTTTTCAGAAATATGTATATTTCATTGAAAACTGTTAGGAACAGGCTCAGAGAAGACGATATCTACCGGCCCGCGTCTCACCAGAGACCATCGAGTTGCAAGACTTCAGTTTGCGAGGGAACATGCAAATTGGGGTATTCTAGAGTGATCGAATGTTCTCTTTTCCGACGAGTTCAGGTTCTGTCTAGTATCAAATGACAGACGCATGCCGGTATACAGACGACCTAGGGAACGGTATTAGCAATGCAATATCCGGCAAACCGAAAACTTCGGAGGGGGCTCAGTATTGGTGTGGAGAGGCATTTCTTTCCATGGTCGAACTGAATTAGTCCTAGTAAATAATGGAAGAATGACAGCGGCCAGATACATCGCAGATATCCTTGAACCCCATGTTGTACCCTTTGGCCCATTGATGGGAGAAAACTTCTTTTATATGCATGATAATGCTCGGCCTCGTGCAGCTAGAGTAGTTACAGAATTTCTGCAAAATGCCGAAATTGATATTTCAAGATGGTCAGCCAGAAGTTCCGACTTGAATCCCATAGAACATGTTTAGGACAACATGGGGTGGCAAATTCAGCAACGTAGGATGCCTTGTAGAACACTCCAACAACTAGAAAATCTGCTTCCTGAAATTTGGAACTCAGTGACTCAAGAGTACATCCAAAATTTGTTTCAGGGGCTTAGGAGACGTATACTGGCAGTTATTAGGGCCTGGGGAGGAAACACTCGATTTTGAAAATGATTAGTAATCATTCGATGCTAGTTGATTGGTTACTACTCCTCGCGAATGTTTGAAGATGGTAGAATCTTTTAATTTTTCATTAACTCGAAAATTGTTGATATTTTCCATCATAAACTCATCTCTTTTGAATGATATCTTCTTATTTTACACTTCTGAAAGTTACCAAGCGACTCTTGAATGACCAACCTAACAGTATTGTTACGAATGAATATTCGATGTGAATCATCCAAGAAGACAAATCAGTCACCTGTTTGTGAAAAAAGAACTAGGTTAGTGACTAATAAAAAACAGTTGTGTTTCACAAGAAAGAAACGAGGCAATTGAAGAGGCAGTATAAGATCACTTGCAGAAAGAAAATACTACTTTTAGCAGGTGATTATATTGCGCGACTCGCGTATTAGTTGCAACTATCCACAGGAT
This sequence comes from Cryptolaemus montrouzieri, assembly GCA_013387265.2. Taxonomy (NCBI): domain Eukaryota; kingdom Metazoa; phylum Arthropoda; class Insecta; order Coleoptera; family Coccinellidae; genus Cryptolaemus; species Cryptolaemus montrouzieri. Next base: position 31,206,394 of record JABFTP020000144.1, on the reverse strand, counting down.
GGCGAAACATCACAAATTTCACCCGTAAAATTGAAATTAATTCTTGAAAGAATCGAAGAAGATCCTGATCGTCGCATACAAATTAGTAAAAAATTAATTTAAAATATGGACCAAAATCCTAATCTTTCGAATAACATGTGTTCTCACACAGAACGTCACAGAAATTGAACTTTTGACGAGGATTTATTGGAACCATCTTCTAGGACTTTTCGATTCCAAAGGTTGTCTGAATAGAAATAGTTATTCGCAGTAGTTGAAAGAACTTATAAATAACTAAAATTTTGGAGAACGATGAAATTCTATTTATTAATGAAATACATTTTCAGCACGACAGTATAGAATAGATTTATATTGACATCAAATAAATTACAAGTCGCGTCACATAAATATAATAGATATAATTTATAGAAACAGTATGAGACAGCCAATAAATTTGCAAAAACACACATATAAAATTAATTTATGGCCTACATCATACTTCACGTAAAGTATAAATTACACCGACAAGAATTAGTATGACTGATTATTTAAAATGTTGTCTGAAGAAACTCTTCAACAGAATCGAATGCGTCCTCGACAAGCAGCTTCTTGACTTTGATATTAAATATCTTTTCTTACAGTGCTTCCAGATCTCTGGGCAGCTTGTTGTATAGTTTAGCGCCCCAATAGTCCAAAAATGGTTGCGTTTTCTGCAATCTATGCTTTCAAATCTGTTCTGAATCTGGTGCCATGTTCATGGGAATCACCATTTTTATTTAAGTTATGCTTACTCTGATGAATATATTTGAGACATAAACTTATATAGATGGATGAAACAGTAAGTATCTATAGCTTTGGCGTTGGTCGAGACCCCCCTGCACTCGGATTGCTTTCTTTTGCATTATAAAGACTTTTCGGGCGCCTGACCCCAAAGCAGTATACCATAAGAAAGGATACCATGTACATTCGCGTAATAAGCTGTTTTAATGGTTTGGTAAGTTGAAATCTTGATCCTTCTGAGGAGGTACAGAGCTTCAGAATTTTTTTTACAGATTTTGTCTTCGTGAACTATCCAAATAAGCTTAGAATGCAGCCAGACACACAAAAACTTCACACACTTATCCGCTGCATTTGGTTTGAACGTAAGTGATTCGGTTTTCTCTTGATTTAATTTGAGGTTGTTAGTAGCGAACCATTCTTCAATGTATTTCACTAAATTTCTTCTTTTCATTTCTAAATCTGATGGATCTTTACCTTTGCTTAAAGCTGAAGTATCGTCGCAGTAAAGACAAGTGCATTCCGTCTTAGGCACCTTGAGGTCGTTAATGTACAGGATAAATAAAATTGGTCTCAGGATAGAGCCCTATGGCACTCCAAACTAAACCCTCAATTCATCAGAAATGCTATCGTTCCACGAAACTTACTGCGTTCTATTCTCCAAGTATGATTTCAACAGTTTATATACCACACCTCGAAATCCATAAAAGTTTTAATTTTTATAGTAGTATGTCATGTGGTACCGAGTCGAACGCCTTGCTCAGGTCGAAGTTGAGCATTTCTGCTAATGCTCCATTATCCAAAATAGTTACCATTTGATATATTACCTTGGTAAGTGCTGTTGAGGTGCTTCTTTTTGTTGAAGTTGTTGTTTTTTCCAAAAATTGCTCTATTCGATTTCTTATGGACAATTCGAAGATCTTTGATAAGCTTGGAAGAATTATCGGTTTTGTTCTTGTCTCCTTTTTTCTTGTACATTGAAATAATTTTCGAAAGCTTGAGCTCCTGCGAAACATATCCGCTCTTAAAAAATTTATTTATTATAATACTCAATAGTTTAGAGAGTTTGCAAGAAAATTTCTTGATATGAGATGCTGAAACGAAAAATCCGTCCACTGCTTCCTTATGTTTCAAAGATGTTAACAGTTTTTTAACCTCTTCCTCTGAGCAGTTAAACAGATTAATAGCTCGCTTTTGTATCTATATCAAATTGTTGTAGGTAGTGTAGATATACCAGATTTTTTTACTTGTTTTGTGGTAAGTTTGTCCACTGCTGCAAAATATTCTTTCAATTTATTTGCTGTGAGGTTGCTATCACTTTTCCCGTAATTTTTTCCTGTAGTTGTTTTAATTAAGTTCCACATAGCTCTTGACTTGTTATTAGAGTTTTTGACAAAATTCTCATTAATATCAATTATTGTTTTCTGGATTTCCATGTTAAAATTTTTTTTGTAAGTTTTGTAAGCATTCTCAGACTTCAGGTCCTTTCTGACTGTTTCGATGACGAACAGTGCTTCCAGTGCTTCTAACCTGTTCAGCATGTCCTGTACTTCTTTCGTGTTCCATTTCGTTTTTCGTGCTATCGCCTTATTAACGGTTATTTCTTTTACAGATGCCCACTTGTCAAGCAGTGATATGAAAAGTTCATGAAAACTGCTGAAACCATCTTGCGCATCTTTCGACCAAAAAACTATCCCAGTCGATTTCAGATAATTCTTTTCTCAATTGGTAAGTATTATCTTTCTTGAATATTCTCTTCTTTTTAATAGTTTTATTTTTTTCAGATGGTGTCTCGAGGAATCTGAAAATTCCTCCTTGTGCTTGATGATACAACAGGTGTATTTCTGTTGTTTAAAGATTAATCTCTAGTGGCATATTTGTGAATATGTTGTCTACACAACTGCCTTTTGTTTTACATATTCTAGAGGGTTCCGTTGCATTTTCCCTAAATCCATATGAGAACATAAGATTGTTCATCTCTTTAGTAGCTGCTTCGTTTTGGATTAAGAAATCCACGTTGAAATCTCCTGCAATAATTACTGACTTTCCCTTGTATCTGTGTATTATATAGTCGAGTAGATTGGAAAGACCATCCATGAATATTGCGAAACTACCTGATGGTGATCTGTAAATCGAGACTGCAACAGCATTCAGGTACGGCATATATGCACCAGCAAATTCTGCTTCCTTTCAATTGACAAATTGTTTATTTCTGAAATTTCTGTTGTCATCAATTTTTCATGTATGGCTATGAGATCTCCTCTGTTACCAAACTGTTGTCTACAAAACGCGCTTATTACGTTAAGATTCATTATTTTTGTTATTTCAATCTGATCTGAGCTAAGCCAATGCTCTGTTAAGAAGACTATATCTGTTTGGTTTTTTGACAAGTAGTAGTTCAACTGATCCATTTTATTAGGCAGTGATCGAATATTGAAGTTAAAGAATGAAATCTTATAATTTTCCTTGTTATCTAGCTCGAAAAAACTTAAATTTTTTTATAGTAATATTCTTCCGCCATATTTGCGGATTTTTTATATCTTCCAATAGAGAGAAATTGAAACGCACTTTGTACGATTTATTCGTTTCTGTGTTCAGTTCATCTTCATAAAGTTCTTGTACAATGAACTTTTCATCTGAAAAAAGTTTTTTCAGGTAATTTTCTTGTTTCTCTGAGGTAGAATCCGGCCCTGCCCTACCTACGTGAAGCCTACCTAGTTTTTCCGCTCCTTTGAAATCATCAATGTTATCCGAAATCCCCCTCATTACCTGTTTTGACGCCACTAACTCTCCTGGATTTAGCGATCTCGGTACTGGCATCACATTAGTGAAGTTCTTCTGACCGTGGTTGATAATTCGATCATGATTTATTGTTTGTTCTTCTTTAGCGTTGGTCCCGTCGATACCACCTTTATCGGGTCTCGCACCTTGTTTGCCTCTGGAGCACAACCGCCAACCGCTCTGGCCATCAACAAAGTACGAAGAAGATGAATCTTTGTTATTGTTTGGATTGATTTCACCTAACCTTGCCTTTCGTTTTCAATAAGTTAATGATCTGTTTTTGATCGTCAATTCTGAACTACAGTTGTTCGTTCAACTTGTGTAGAATGTTGATCATCTCTCTCAAATTGCTAGGTTTCTCACCACCAGTTTCCTCCCCAGGATCGTCATGTGTCTCCTAGAATTAATCCACAACCCCATGCTGGATATTCTGCGGTACGTTCGGAAACAATTGTTCAATGAGTCCATCCCTTAGCTTCACATTTTCAACTCTTCTTGTCGTCAAGAGTTCAATCAACTGATTTTTCGTCAAATTTTTTGCAGTCTGTCATCCGCCATGGTCGCCATTTTTCACATGTGTGCTTTACTGTTCGGCGTACTTGAGCGACAAAAGCTGGATGATAATTTTCCAAGTTAGTGGATTAGAAAAAAACTAGTTAAGTAGCCAGCCAGGTCACCGGACTTTAATCCTTTAGATTTTTGAACCCCCATAGAATCATCTTGAAACGAGTAATATATATCGCACCACCTCAAAACATGGAGTTGCAGATGAGAATCATTGCTAAATCCAGAGTTTTGACATTGAAAGTATTCGCAAAAGTTATAAAAGTATTTCAGTATTTCACGACCTGCTGAAACGATTTCGTGGTGTACAACCCCATTGATATTGAAAAATTCGATGAGTAAAGATTTCACTTTATATTTTGACGATCTGGCTTTCGTGGGGCGCTCACCCTCCTTCTCTACCCACTGCATGCTCTGCCTTTTGGTCTCAGGGTCGTATTCGAAGACCCACGACTCGTCACTAGTGATAATATTCGTCAATTCGAGAAATCATATCTTGACAGATGGACAAACAGAGCTCTTTCTGCTCAACTGTGAGCACTTTGGAAAGCACGCAGCTCACGCCTCCCTAAATCTTCGCGTAGCATCTGCTAGATCGTCTACCTGTTAATGCTCATCTCGTCTTTCAACATTCTTAGGCTTACCCGATCGAGGTTTTGTGCGATTCGAGAAGTAGAAGGAGCTCCCTAGCTCGGATCATCCTCCACTGACTCTCTGACGCTTCTGAATCGCTTTGCCCAATCGTAGACAGCTGATTCTTTCAGACAACCTTCCTTATACACTTCAGTTAACTGTTTCATAATTTCCACGGAAATTTTGCCGCGTTTCACCAAAAATTTAATCACAATTCTTCACGACGGTGGATTGAAACAGGTCGATGTCTAAAGTACAATAAAACACGAAGTATACAACCGATCAACACGAAAATTGCACAGGCTGACGCAGAAATGAATTCTGAAACTAATTCGAACGCTGCAGAGTTACCAACCGCCGCAGCATTGCCAACTTCCGCAGCATTGCCAACTTCCGCAGCATTGCCAACTTCCGCAGCATTGCCAACTTCCGCAGCATTGCCAACTTCCGCAGCATTGCCAACTTCCGCAGCATTGCCAACTTCCGCAGCATTGCCAACTTCCGCAGCATTGCCAACTTCCGCAGCATTGCCAACTTCCGCAGCATTGCCAACTTCCGCAGCATTGCGAACTTCCGCGAACTTAATTGACATCCCTCGAATAACTATCCTTCGAACAATCATGAAGTTATCCAGAAAGATTATGATGAAACCGCAAAGTGATGTTCCGAGTGGCTGCTGCGTCTCAGTTTTCACAAATGCTGCATTTTTTGTCTCAGGAAGAATAACCCTAAATTGAGCTAAGTTCTGGACAAAAAGACTGTTGTTTTTAGCCTTAGACATCTTGAATCAGGCGTGACCGTTACCGATGTTCTTATTCGAGAAATATTTCAAGGAATGTTCTCGACACATGCGAAATTTTTCATGAAATCTATTTACGCCCTATCTTATAGTTTACTGGTCCAGTCTCGTCAACCATGCTCAATAAGAATGTGGAATCTTTGGAGACTGCACAAAAAGAAAGGAGAATCACCAGAGTTTCCTGCAACGAAAACAAATTTGACATTTTTAGGCTCACTACTCTCGAAGTTAGACGGATGACGGATGATAATGTTTTATCTCGTACTCCATCGATTATCAACATCTCCTTCCTTCTTGTTGGATCTTAATCATCATCTGCGTGGATATCATTACAAGCTGTGCGAAGAAAATTTCAAGGCAATCCAGGGTCAGCATTCCTTGACCTATAGAATGTTTTCCCTAAGAAAATGGTCAAATCCGAATATGTGAAAGCCTTCAAGAACTGTTATGATAATGTTCTTTTCCCGACGCAGCCTTATTTCGGATGTTCATCTATCCACTACCTATTTCTCACTTTTTTATAATCTTTATTCATAATGTCTTTCTAAGAGAATATCTGAGAGAATGTTAAAACCACAACCTAAGCTCCAATATTGGACATTAAAATCTCGAAAAAAAGAAGTAAGCAATATCAACAAAATAATAATATCTCAAAAAATGCAAGTGAATTTTATAACAATATTCTTGGAGGAAAATATGATATGAAAGAAATTCTTGTTGAAGAAAACGTTTAACAACACTGAAGACTGCTACAATAATGGAACTTGGTGCATCACCCATCAGTTCTACAAGCGAGAAAGTACTAGGCATAGATGGCATAAATAACTCGATGGATAGAAATTACAAATGAGAACCCAACAAAAGTTCATAACAAATTTATGACAGAAGAAGGCAATAGACCCAACTTACTGATGGGAAAACTCATTCGTTCTTGTAAAACGATGAAACCAGAGATCCCATGAACTATTGGCTAGTTAGATAACTGGCTAATAGTTCATTTAGGCAGGTGCCTAAATACTATGTATTAAAAATCTTCAAGGAAACAATACATTTCTTGATGAACAAAAAAGTTGCGCCAAAAAATTTTATGGCTGCAAAGATCATCTTTCAACGAATAATTTAATACAAAACGAAAGGTTGCTAAATTAATATAGAAAACCGCTGTATCGCCTGGATTGAAAAACCAATAATATTGATATTTATTTTAAATAAATCAATGACTGCATGGTTGACTGATTTGTGTCTGACCAATGGCTCATCATCGTTGAAAGTTGAAGGCATAAAACACTGAAGTCTACCAGGGAGACTCCTTGTCCTCCTCACTTTCCTGTATCGCATTATTACCACTTAGTACATATGCAATTTACATTTGTGAAGTATGCGAAAGTAAGTTTGGTCTAGTGGAAATTACAAACTGAGGAAATTGTACAAATATGAATAGAAACAAGTATCAAACCTTTGTAATAAAAGGACGTACATAAATACTTTCGAAACACAAAAAAATTAGAACTAAACTGAAAGCAAAGTATTACAGAAGAATAAGTGCAGTTCTTAAGACCCAACTGAAAGCGAAAAACAAAATTTCCGTTATTGCATCTTTTGCTGTTCCTGTCATCCAATACAGCTATGGCATCATCGAATGGACACATGCAGACATCAGGAAACTTGACTAATAAAATAGAAAGCTTTAAACACGCACAGAGCACTACACCCTACATCCTACATAAACCGTCTCTACGTGCCTAGAAATGAGGGAGGAAGAGGATTATTGAATAAAGAAAACATTTATACCATCGCCGTTGAAGAACTTCAACGATACCTAAATCTTAAGACAAATGATGAGTTCATTAATATGATATATGGACAAAAAGTGAAAAATGAGTGAGGAAGAAATACTAATGAAATTCCTGCCACTAGACCAGGTGAATATGAAATGAAGAAACTGAAAGCGAGAAAGGAAAAGTTGGAAGTAAAACATTAAGAGCAAATAAGAAACTTATAAACAGAAACAAATAAAGTGTAACTCATGGAAATGGCTAAGTCATCCAAACCCTGAGGTGGAGACAAAAGCTCTGACAACATCTTGAAGAACAAACCATAGCAACTAACCGCGTGAGCAGCTGCGATCATGAAAATCGACATCCACCCAAAATGTTAACTTTGCCGGGTTCATAGGGAAACTATCCATCTTGAAGGCAGCTCCATTTTGGCCACAATTGCTCACTTGGAATACCACAGTACAATATCACGTCACCTATACTAGAACATTCATAAGGTATATGACATACAAGCGAGAAATAAATGGTAGGAGCATGTCCTATGTCCGATGGTGGACACCTCAGATTTCACAATCATATGGTATACTGGTCTGAACCGATAGAGCCATCTCCATCAAAAACCCAGACAATAGTCAGAAACAAAAAAATTAAGACCTGCGTAATAACAAAGGTGGCCAGACCATCTGATCACAATATCATTCAAACGGAAGCAGAAGAAAAACTGAAATATAAAGACTAACAAATAGAAGTACATCGATTATGGAATATGAAGATGATAGTGCTACCAAATGACATCGGTGCAACTGGGCAAGTATTCAACACCACCTACGAGGCCATTAAGAAAATCCCTGGAAACTACTATCTAGACATTATACAAAAGGCAGTTTTGTTAATATTGTATATGTAATATCTAACCTAATCTAACCTGTAGAAGAGCGCCAAGTTGTTGCCAATCAATTGGGTTGATCATCCGAATGAATAACTCAATAAGGACACTCTGTAATGAATAGCCGATCTAACAGTTAGGAAATAATCGTTCAGAGAATTGAATTACCTTTCCGATAATGTGCAACTCAACCCAGAGTCACTTGAGGAGGGTGCGGTACATGTGAGAATCCGTGTTTCGGTAGGTTGAGTGTATCCTGATATTTTACCCAAATCAATAAGATATTTCTACTTCAATGAATATTAACTTTCGCAGCAATGAGACGCCCTCTTCAATAATTTAAATTTGAAAAAAATAGAGAATTCCAAGTTTCTTCTACGAAGTGCCTTTCGACCCCTTTTCCCTATAATGATTTTTGAGACAGGTGATGTTGAGAGTACAGAGCCCTTTCTCTGAATCAAAAATTGACTTCTTTCACCGTTTTTTCAGAGTTAAGAGTCATTCAAATTTTCCTTAAACAAAAAAGTATAATTGTGAATATTTCAGCATCATTTTCTGGGAATCCATGATAATTAAATTATTTTTCGTCGAAATTTTCCTCGATTAATTTCTACTGAAGTGTTCCAATGTAAATTTGGAATTCAATTCCATTCTTTACAGCACCGAAACTGCCCTCGAATGAATTGCAATTATCCATAAATTTCGAACGGATGTTACACAGAATTACTCGCAGACCTGAGTTGTTCCACTTCGATTCCTATCTTTTAAACTGTTCCTGTCTGTCTGTCCGATGTGGGTTTGGATTTGCGCCAGGATGTCAAGGATCTTTTATACGAGCGAGAAGGGAGTTGAAAGCTGAAGATAATAACTCAGAAGCAGGAGCAAAAATCAAGAGCATTTAATGATAAGATAAAAGATAAGAGGGAACTTTGTGAAAATAAATATCAGATCGGTTCAAAAAATTCTGTACTCAGAGTGGTCAAACTTCGTTTGAGGTAGTACGACTGCCCTATTGAATTCGCTTCACTAATTATTCATTATAGAGAACTTCTGTTTTGTTTGTTTGTAAAAGAGTGATGATGATATACATCTTTTAATTAAATAAAACACTGATGTTCGAATTTTTACTATATTATCCAACTTATGACGCGTTGAAACAACCTTTTTTGGATTTTCCTCTTTTCGAGATTATTACCTGCCTTTAGCACTATAATAAATGTATAAGGTACATCATCTTCTTGAATGATGTACCTACAGTGTGGTGGAACGCATCACAAGTTTGTCAATACAGTGAAAATTTGAATATTATTGATTTACTTAATTAAAAAAGAATTGAGAACAAGTAACCATTTTCAGTATCCTGATTAAAAACTTATTTTGAACATATTTCGCTCTGTATTAGTTCGTCCTCTACCTAACGGCCGTTTCTGTTTTATTCAACATGCAATCGAACACCCACTAATATTATGAGAAAGCAGTTACGTAATCTACGATTACACTACAGTTTTCCAGTCGTAGTTCATGACGATACTTGGCTGTGCTGAAGGGATGGCAGAACTGGGTTCAACTAATATGTAGATCACGATCTACTACGACTCTGGGAGTCTTGGACACACACAAGATTACTTTTAAGGTGGTCTGGAAGTGCATACAGGCACTGAAACCACAGGCTCTGGGATTCGGGTCACAGCCGGATCAAAGGTAACGATATTGCGGATAGGCAGATCTGTCTAGGTGCTAATAATATTCTTATATGTATCTTAGCTTGTGACAAGGCTGGGGGACTAGCTAGCAGAACAACATTGGGACACCTGGTTGAATGCTCGAGATCGCCAGTCCAAGGCAATGCTGGGTACATCACCTAGTAAAACCTAGACAAGGTTGACACTTCAAGCAGTCGAACTGATGCACGACTCCTGGCTTAGATAGTGACGGAGCATAGCAAGTTCAGATATCACTATGCGAGAAAGGACTTTTTTTCAATTCTTAACTCTTGGAAATTTTGTTCATCCCCAACTATTGGGATGAGGCGTTGCCTCATAACTCATACCACATAAGTGTCTCCCAATGATATAATGTGTGTGTTTACTCGCTTCTTGAAGAAGGCTATATTGTAGGTTATGAAAAAAATGTTCGATATAAGCGAGTTCCACACCACACAAGCCCTGTCAACAAAAGAATTTATATATAGAGAGGTAAATGGTGTAGCTAGTCCGCTGATGAGAGTTTTCGCGAGCCTGGTTTTTCTTTGGAACTGGATTTTCCCTAGAGCCAAGGCTTTTAGTTCATCAGAGCATATTAGTACCATGGAACTACCTTTAAAAAAGAAAAAAATCAGCAACCAGCCCCCTTTGAGCGAGAGACTGGAGATAACGCGTGATCTCCGAGTGGTCGATGAGACGCACTCCTCTCTTCTGGACACTATCCAATACATAGAATGAATCTTTGGGTGCGGATCCCATACATGGAAAAAGTATTCCAGACCAGGTCGCCCCTGTGCTTTGTATAAAATCATCAGCTGTGATTGCGTGAAGTACTGCTCCACCCTGAAAAGGAAAATGAGTTTAGCAGAAGCAGATTCAACAATGGCTGTCACATGGTCATGTGGTTTTGACAGTGACACTGAAAAGATGCATGCTCTTTCCTGAGTTCTTGCATGATTAGAGGAAGCTCTTTAGGAGTAACTCTTCTGCAGAACGTTATCGATTGTATATTGTTAGCGTTAAAATTGAACAAGTTCAATCGACCACCTTCGGATATCCTTTCCAAGTCTGAATTCAGTAACAGGCCCTGTTGATACCTATGTCGGACAGTAGTGTACACTTGTCCGCAAACCTAAATATTTTGTTTTTGGTGTAGTGACAGATCCTTCATTTGCAACAGATTATTGAGTTGTCGAGAGTATGGAGCCCTGGGGTATTACTGCATTAACCTGAAAATATCCACTCGTTACACAATCAACTACCACCAGAATTAATCTCCTGAGGAGTACTGGAGTACTCCTGCATTAAACTGAAATAACTCGTTACACCATCAACTACCATCCGAATCAATCTCCACAGGAGAAAGCTACTAATCCAACCACATAATTTTGAGGAAAGTTTATATGCGATTAGTTTATTCATCAAGGTTGCGTGCCAAACCCTGTCTAAGGCCTTTGAGATATCGGAAGCAATAGCTCTCGATTAACAATTTTTTCGATTGTTGATGTACACAAATAAGTGACTATGCCCTTGACCTCCTTAGGTCACCAGTTGATCGTTGTCTGGGAAACCGTATTGTCGATCATTGAAGGTATCCTTTGACTCGAAATATTTTATAAGCTCATCGTTTATCACTCTTTCCATGACTCTCGATATAAAAGGCATAATACGATTGAACGATAACTTTGAAGTGGGCATTTCATCCTTTTATTTGGAATGTTGGTTAGGCTATCACAATCTTCCAACACTCCGGAAACATATGGCTCTCATGAGTAACCTGAAACGAATGATTAAGAACAGGTACCAAAAGCACATTTCTTCAAAATAGTTCGTGGTTTTCAATCAAGACCTACTGTTTTTTCAGGGTTCATTTGTAGAAGAAAGTGCCTTACCGAACGCAATCTGAATTTTACTGCAGCTATATTCGATTGAACATGTGGGATGCTTGGTGACACTGCGTTTGATGTATCATAAATAGAATTTCGCAAAAACATTTTTGCAAAGAGATCCGCCTTTGCTTTGGGTGATACTGCGACAGTACCGTCATCCCTTATCAAAGGTGCAAAAGATGACTTGCAAAAATTGTTGCTGATTTTGTCATAGACCAGAACTCAAGAGTTCCACTGACCCAAGTATCTATCCCTAAGTGCGGGTGGTGTGAAATTGGGGTCGAAACACCAATTCACTCGAAAGCCCTATGCCCGGCAAATGTCCGCGTTAAACGTAACCGACTGGACCCGTAAATGCTGAAAGATACCCTCGTGCTCTATAAAAGACTTCTTCGTAATGATTTAGGAGGAAATGTGGATTCAAGAGAGAGGCACATAAGGAGCCTCAGGCCCAGGTGCCGATGTTCATGACGAACCCCTTGATATAAACTATACTATATCTGAACTATTTGTTCCTTGCTAGTAGAGATTTCCATTTATTATTATCTATGGAATTGAGTTGGCATTGATGATTACAGGATAAATTTCCGAACATCGAAGTGCCATGGCAACTAAGTTCCATAGGTAACGTAGATTTTTTGTACTTTTCAATAATATCGTAAAATAAAAACCTATTTTTGTGAATTTTTCAACAGAAAGTGTCGAACGGTATTTGGTTTCTCTATGTCTAAACTCAAAAAGATCTCTTTCTTTTTCTAAACCTGTTAATTGTTGGAGAAGGTCAATACAATGTTCACGATAATTGTGGGAAAATGAAACTTCGCGGTTTAATCGTTTTATTATTGAAGTTCGAAGAGTGTAGGTAACTACGATCATATTATTTATAAGTTCATGATCAGTGTCAACGAATAACATGTCTCAGAATCAATCATAAGACAATAGTCAGAGAGAATCCTGTTCAAATTGGTAATTAATGAAAAACAGTATACTCAATATTGTAGATTGAGAGATGTGCAAATCAAATGAGGAATAAGAATGAAACAATGTCTCAAAATTGTTCAAAATCTTCATTAAATTATCACAAATATAGTATCCCCCATTATTTTCTTAACATTTCTCAATGCGGAAAAGTACTCCATTGATCGTTGCTCTTATCAGCTGCTTAGGGTCAAACCTTTCCGCATAATCACTGGTGTTGAATAAATTAACGATTTTCAAATGAACAAATAAAAAAACCGGGGACAAGAAGGCTTGAAAAGTCTTTACCTTCGAATCCATCTATCATGAAACATATTTCAGAGGTCCTGCGACACTAAAACGGTACAACAGACAAGGGCATCATCGAATTGATACTATAGGAATCAAGGAATTCAGGAACAAGTTTCCAGGATTTCTAAAAGTCTTTCACACCTTAAATTTACATTATAAACTGAAAATCAACTTTGTTTATTGATACATCAAACTGAACAAGTTGAAGATTAATTTAAGTTGAATTTTTTTTTGTATCGCGTACGGATTTTCTTGGGACCTAAGGTGGGATTGCTGCTGATAGAATGAACCTTCTGTGAAAAATTTTGATTCATAGGTCCAAATATTATTGTTCAAGGATTCTGTGGCTGAAAAAAAGTTCTACCTGCTATTATCATCCTTTCTATTCTTGCCTAAATCAATGTGAAAGAATGTATAATGTAAAAATGAAATTTTACAGAATTTTGATGCATACGAATTTACATTAAAATATGCCAGGACGTTGAAGAATCGTATCCTAATTTGTTTAAGCTTTGAGCTAAGATATTCAGTATTCTGATTTCCATGAGTTGCAAAATTGGAATATATTCTCTTTAACTTTCGTCTGCTGATTCATGGTAAATTCGGATATCTTAAATATATATAAATGTATGAATTGGTCGTTGGTGCAATTATTTTCCATGTTTAATTTTTTTAAATTTATATCTATGCGAATTGAGTAACAACATATTCAGAAATTTTTCAATAGTCAAAATGTCAATATCACAGCAATCGATAATTTTGTTTCAATCTTTCCATTTATTAGCAATTATTATACTGAATGAAAAGATGAGAAAGCTATTTTAGGCATAGGAGAAGCCTGCGTAGTGACTAAAAGCTCTAAATCTAATGTCCCATACTCGGCGGTCATCCTGTGGATAAACACTCATAATGAATGGACAACACTTTCCTCAACGTATTTCTATAAAGTGGTTCGATGATATAGCTGAAGATCTAATTTTTAATAATTTAGCTCATAACCTTCGCTCCACTAGCGTAGTTGTAGAGTACGATACGGCAACCATATTATATCGCTATCAAGTCATTTTCAAGTAGACATTCGAAAATACTGAAAATTAAACATTTACGAATATCAACAATTACGATGAACTGTGGAACGAAGAGCGAATAAGCTCAATACTCAATATTTATTTTGGGATATGATTTACTGTGAAGTCAGTGTCACTATATGACTACTGACATTTAGCGGTGGATGACATCATTAAAACGTTGTCTATACAAACCAACAGCGTTTTTTACAGAGCTTAGAACATGCGCAGATCGGACATAATGTATATTCATATTACATTAAATATATGTTAAAGTATATTTGACATAGTTTACTATTAAATCTCACAAATATGTATAGAAGAAACAAATGGATGGACTTCGTAAGTTTGTTATGAACGAAAAGAGCTAACTAAGTAGCTAATCATACTAAGTGTTTTGTTTATAATTTGGAATAAATAATTCCAAAGCACAAGAAATTATATTTTCCATTAGAATTATGAGCCGTAAAATTAGTATGGTGTCCAACTTTTCCCTACGAGGTCAGACTATTAAGTAATACGACAAAATTAAAAATTGAGTATATTTGAAATTTAGAGTACATCACTGCGATTCACTTCTCGTGGGACCTCTGCAAGTATCCTCGTCACAGTTTTTTGAATATCCTCAACGGAGCCAAAATGTCGGCCTTTGACGAATTTTTCCATTCGTGAATGTGAATAAAAAAATTCACATTCATAAAAGGTGAATAAGAAAAGTAACAGGGTGACATATCTGGTGAATAGTTCGGTTGTGGTAACGTTGGGATGCCTTAAGACGCCAAAAACTGAGAGACACTGAACAAAGTGTGACATGTCGGATTGTCGTGATGTAGAACCCAAGTTTTCGCAATCTCTGGACGCACTCTAAGCACCCTTTTTTCGTAACCTTCCGAGCACATTGCGGTAGAATACTTGATTCACGGTCTATCCAGGTGGTACGAACTCTTTTTTGAACCCTCCCTTTGATGTCAAAGAAGTAAATCAACATGCTTTCCACTTTGGACTTGCTCATTCTCGCCTTTTTTGGCCTTGGCGCTCCAGGGGACAGCCATATTGAAAGAACCAACTTTCGTCACCAGTAATAAATCGAGAAGAGTAAGATCACTTTCAACCAGCTCGAGACAATCTTGAGCACCGTTGCTCTAAATTTCTCTTTTTACTTTATGACTCAATGAGATATTGTTTGGCATAATAGAGATATTAAGGTTATAAGCTATAGAAGTTAGGGAAATTAACGGAGCTCTTTGAAAAACGTATAACAATCTTAAATTAAAATTGGCTGGTGTATTCTGACATGATTTTTTTAAGGTTAGGTTAGATAGATGAGTAGGCACCTGGGAAGAATTGAGCTGTCTGTTTACTCGCTTCTTGAAGAGGGCCAAATTGTAGGATGTTGGGAAGATGTTGGACAGAAGCGAGTTCCTCAGCTCACTGGTCCAGTAAGGGAGGAAGACCCTGTAAGGAAGGAAGGAATTCTTATAGAGAGATGTTCAAGTTTTCCCGGAACAAGGTATTTCAGCTCAACTTGGATCATCTTCCGTGGGAGTACATGTAAAACAGAGAAAGGTCAGCAACTTGTCTTCTGAGAGCCAGCGGTTGGAGATGGCGGCAGACCTCCGGGTGGTCGATGAGGCGCACAGCACATTCGCAATGAATGTTTTGGCGCAGATCCACATACATGGGAACAATATTCCAAAGCAGGTCGAATCTGCGCCTTATATAGAGGCAGCAGCTGAGATGATGTGAAGTATCGCTTGGCTCTGAAAAGAATGGTAAGTTTAGCTGATGCCGACTTAGCTATTGCTGATATATGTTCATGCCAGCAGAACTTGGAATTGACCGTTATTCCGAGAAGGTGCATGGAATCTGTGGGTGCAATTTGTTGGCCTTGCATTATTAGAGGAGGTTCTAAAGCGGGGGCCTTGCTAGAAAACGAAGTTGCTTGCGTCTTGCTCGCGTTGAAGCTCACCAGGTTCAACTGACCCCACTCAGATATCCTCTGTGAGTCAGAGTTCAAGTTATTAATTTGTTGATATCGATGACGCTGAGATTTCGCAGATGTAATCGGCCGCAGACTACTGAAAGACGAAAGCAAGGTAAAAACGTCTGCAAAACCGAAGATCTTGTTCTCTGTAGATGTCAGAAGATCGTTCATCTGCAACAGAAACAAGGTTCCATTTTCGTGACATGCACTACTCGCGTCTAGTTACAAAACACTAAACAGCTGGCGAAGAAATTATCTTACGAGGGTCGTCAAGATTTCAATCGAGAGAGTAGAGATCTGCTATTATTGTGGCGGAGTTACAGGTTCGCAGTGTTATCTGAGGCCAAGAAAAAAATCGAACGCATTACTTGTCTGACCTCGTTTCATTTTGACTGCCAAACCAGAATCAGAACGTATTGTGTGATAAAGTTGTAAATAATTCAAGAAGTTCTTAATCGAGTAGATCGAAAATTGCTACTGTGTAGACGTTCATATCGAAGTTGACCTGTCGCAAGCCCAAACAAAGGGAATATTTCATTATCTGTTCATTCCTTCTAAATTGAAAATTGAAGCAAATAAAGGCGAAGATGAAAAATTTCAATCGCTTCTACATAAAATTACATAATTGCATAACCTTAACGACAGCTTGGTCATCATACTGTCTAAAAGATTGTTGAAGAAAGAACTTTAAAAATTGATTTCAATCTAACATCAAAAAGTTGTATTTTCAATACTGAACAGGCAAAAGGAACTTAAATCTTACTTACATGAAAACAAATTCAATATATCTTTCTGAACGAAAAATAATCTAAGCAAATACATCAAGAACAATAGAACTACAACCAATAAAAAAGTAAGTTCACTACGCTGAAACAGCAGCGGCTTCAACACATGTTGTGTTCACATTGAAACCAATAAAATTTTCAATACTTGAATAATATAACAAATGATTCTTAATTCAAAACTCAGGGTTTTAATAGGCAAACCATCTTTTTGAATATAATCGCTCTTTAGACCCACAATTCGGAATTTTACACATAGGTAAGAAATACTGAAACATAGATCTTTGGGAGATTTTAGAGTTGTTGATTAACATTTTCACAGCGCGTTCCAATAAAAACGAACTACCCTGAATAACTCAACTGGTTTGATTTTTCTGTGAATTTCCTGAAATATATCGTTTGTTGATTGGGGGGGGAATACTTTTCGGTACATTTTTCATTCCCCCCTGTCGATCTCTGGCTGCTTCCAACCCAAATTTTTGAACAGGGAAAAAGGTAGTTAAATACCTTTTCGAAAAGGTGATTGCATTCTCTATACGACCACATAATCATTTACTTTCTCAAATTTCATGTGACGAAATGAAAGGAGAATGATTAAAAAAAATCCAAGTTTTTATAAATCCGTTAGATCTCCGTTTGAGGAAAACATCTGATAAATGGATTCTGTTGGTTCAAAACTTGATTTTTCTCTAATATAAACCTCTGTTAAATACCACTCCGAAAAAAGAGTATTTTCTTCATAATTTCAAAAAATTAAACAAAACTCAAAGAAATTATATTTCCTTTCAGAAAAATGAGGTGCAATATTATCTTTCCTGATTATTTTGATATGGTTCCATTTCGATTTAAGGCGCAATCAAGAATCAGAACGTGCTGTGTGATGAAGTTGTAAATAATTCAAGAAGTCCTTGATCGAGTGGATGGAAAATTACTACTGTGTTAGCGTTAATAACCGAACTGATGAACTATTTCTGTAAAAGATACTTCAGTAAAAAGCGTTCCAGTAAATTGGGGATAAATCCCACCTCCGAACAGGCAAAATACTTCAATACCTCGATAAAGTTTATTTGATTGAAAATTAAAGCAGAAAAAGGTTCACCATAATCGAAGCAGCTCTAAATGAGAAACTTCGTCAGCAACATAAAATTTCATCACTTCATGGACTTAATGAAGGACTGGTCAATATACTGCCTAAATCGTCGTTTTAAGGAACAAAATATAATTGGGGAAGAACCTTTGAATAATAGTTTGATCAGGAGGTAAAAAGTAGATATTTTAAATAATATACATTATGAACAAACAAAAGAAATTGTAGTCTAATTGTAGTCTTTCCTGAATGAAAACTAACTCTATATAGCTTCTCGAATGAAAAATAATTCGAGCAAATACATCAAAAACAATGAAACTACACTGGACCAAAAAATTAACGAATAAAATCGAAAATTAAAATTCATTCAGAAGAAGTTAAGATATATTGAAAAACTATTTTCTAGTAGTCCACCAGCATTAAGGATGCTTGAGAACGATCGAAATGAAAATGGTACTCACAGAAATTGAAATCGAACCCATAACGAAAAATTTTAAACTTTTGGAAAAAAACCCGGTTGTCTGTAAAGTCGGTTTACCGACGGTAGTTGAACGTGACAACGTCATAAGAAAATACTGATGGAATGGTTGCATTTTTCAAAAGAAAATTGAATTTGTTTGTTAGATATTTTGTATGGATATAGAGAAGGAGGTAAATGGAAATCACAATTAATTGATCAAGTTACGTTTATTTGTAAGCAAAAATTATGTCAATTTTTATTTATTTTTTACAATGTACATTGTGAAGAAAAAAGAGAAAATTGTTCCCTTCGACTGCTGGCTGGTCCAACCTGTCATTTTCGACACGTTGTTATGATATGTGGAAGATTTTACATTTATGTTTTAATTTTATATATTTAATTTCAATCATAGCTACGCTCGATAATTATATCGATCGAATAGTAAAGCAATTGATTTTTTACTCATCGTGAAATAGTTCTGTTAACTTATTGCTATAGTTTTGTCAATTATAGCATAACCTACAATCGCTGCACTAGCGGACCGAAGCTATTTATTTTAATGATGACTACTCGACAATATATCACTGAAGATATATTCAATATCGAAAGAATCATTACCTTTATCGCCGCAATTATCGTCGCTATAAACAATTGACACCACATTCACTTTTCACTGCACTTCTACTTGACGAAAACATGTTAATGTATTATTGTTAAGCAGCTGTCAACGCAGACGCATCACTCACTCAAGTAGGAGAGAGACAAATGCCGCACGCTGCCGAACGCGGAGGCACTCATTCCGCACACTCGCTTGCCCTTCAAGCCTCAAATGGAACGCCTCAGAGCGAGGCAACGCCGCATGAGTCATGTTTTTTCGTGCGTGCAGACGTCTCCATCGAATTATAAGACGTTGTCACATAAAAAATCAAAAAGAAAATTTCCATCCCCGGTAATAATAACTGTATGAAATCAATGATTCATACTCGAAATCAATGAACTAATATCATTCTGATCAATTTCGTTCAACGATCAGTCTGTTCTCAACCTCAATTTCGGTAGCTGGCTGGTTTTGCTGGCTTTTTCAATCTTCTATTGGGAATATCTTAAACATGTTGGATAGGATTGAGGACTGGACTTTATATAGGCATCCCTGTTCAGGTGATTTCGTGATCTTGAAGGAAATTTTTAACGATATGAGCTTGAAGAGATCTGGCGTTATCATGCACGAAGAAACAGATTTCACGCTTGTTTGCCGCAAATGGCAGAAAGCATTCTTCCAAAACGTCTGTAACGTAGCTCTAATCATTTAGGGTTCTATAATTTACGATGACCAGATTAGTGCAGTCGTTCAAAGAAATTCGTCCCCACTTTTATTACCAAAAGTTGCAGTGAGAATATATTTCCTTTCAACGTATGTATACCAGAAAACTTCGAATGCGACGAAAAAATATCTACTCATCTGTAAACAAAACTTTCTCGCGGTCAGTTTTAAACCAACTGATATGTTTCCTGGCAAAATTCAAATGTGTAGTTGGAGCTGGACCTCGAGCTGCGGCACGTGACCTCAACCGAATGTCCTGAAGTCAATTTCGTGACAAACTCAACTCGCAAATCTTGATGAACAACTGCTGTCATCAAAACGTGGAAATGTCGAATTTTTTTGTTATATTTCCAGACATATCCAAAAAAACATGTGTTAAGAATAAGTTGAATAGAAAAAAAATTGAAATATCTAAATTTTGCGTGAATTTCTTGACGTAGTGTAGATCCAACAGAAAAAGTAGGTCAGGTGTTCACTAAACTGTAGCAGCAGCGGATTCAATGAATGTTCTATTGGTAGGACCCAAAGAATTTTCAATACTGGTGTAACATAACAAGCATGAAGTTTTCCGATTCAAAACTCAGGATTCAAATTATACAAACCATCTCTTTGAATTCTAAATATACATTAGAAATGCGGAAATATAGATCTTTGAGATATTTTAAAGCTTAATAAGGATAAATATTAAATGTAATAATAAATATTAAATATCTCATTATCGAATAAACCTAAATTGTTTCCTCCAATAGAATCTATTTAGGAACAATATGAATTTCCGGATTCTACTTGCTATTCGTTAACGTAGAATTACTTTTTATATTTTCTGTTCATAAACGAAAACCAGCATTGTTGCGAATTCAATTGTTAGAAGAAGCAGCTATATACCGAGATGCATAACAGTTCACTGATTTTTAAAAAATCCGCTACTTCATTTGATTGTCTTATTTGAAAAATAAAAATATTAAATTTTCAAAATATTAATGGAATGATATGTTGAATCCTTCGTTCTCAATAATTGGTATGATCTAGTTGAACCTTCGAACCAGTTTAGTGCATCTTGAACTATTCTGAATTAAATGATTCAAGTTATCTTGTTGCAAATTCACTTCTACAGATCATTGCAGGGTTTCTGGTTTAATGTCTATTGCAAAGCTAGTTCCATTCAGTTTTAATCGGATTAAAATCTGGGGAATTGAAAGTGCGTGATCTTCTTATTATCGACCAACAATTAATATGGTATCGCATTATCATCCAAACAAGATTATCATTCAGTGTAACCCGGATAGACCCTGTTCCTCGAAAACTCTATTGCCTTTAAAATATTGAGTTTCCATCACTCAACAATAAGAGGTATGGCAATTTCGATAAATTCGCATAGTGAAAAACTTCTGTGTCTTTTCTTTAAGTGATACCCGAGCATGCATACCCGGGTTACACCCTCAATTTTCGACACCAAAGGTATGGTAACAATGCTTCTTAAACAATGAGAAACTCTTCCTGGGAACAGTGCATCCTAGGTATGTTGTCATCCGATGTTAAGTCGTTGTTTGTGTGTTTCTTAAAAGTGTGAGCCACTTGCATCACATTGTCCGAACCAACTCAGAAATTGGTCTCCCTCCAATCAAAAGTCGACGTCTCAGCTTTTTACTCTATAATTAGTCTTTCTTGACATAGAGAAGGTGAAAAATTTTCGTTGGAATGCAAACTTTCGTTGCATTTGGACTCACTGTATCATATTGAGTGTTACTATAATGATACTACTTTTGAAAAGAGGATTAAAAGACCTTTCAAAAGGTATGTCACACGACTCAGTTTTCCTATAATAAATTTCAACTTGGGCGCTGCTGTAGTCAGAAATTGTTCCCCTTCCAATAAAAAATCGACGGGCCTCAGCTTTTTCCTCTACAATCAGTCCACCATGAGAAAGAGGGGGTGGGGGTCGGAATACACTGTGTAGGTAATTCCCTTAAGATTGAAATAATCACTTAAACACGAATACAAGGTACCATGTACATTCTACATTCTAATATTAACCTTATGAAAGAAAACCTAATCGCCTGTTTTTCAAGCTGGAAAATTTTTCTTAAACATCTGTATTTACATTTATGCATCTGATGCGCGTCGGAGCCAACCCTATGAAGTTCTCTTGAGTGCTCTAAGCGATGTCCCAACTCTTTTTAGGATTGAAAAAGTTCTTTCTGAAGAAGTAACACCAATAGGCAAGGATGAAGTCATCTTTTCTATAATCAAATTTGAATAAATATTCTACCAAATATTCTTTGAAAGAACTACACACACCACAAAAAAATCAGTATTCATTCCATTTCTCTTCAGTTTTCACGCTAAATTAATGCAAGTTTTCTGTGTTCCTTGTTGATTTTCGAATCTTTGAATTTACTGTAATGGCTGCCGAATGTCCTGGACGCTATTTGAGTGATCATGAAGTGGTAAGAATTGTAACACTTCTAGAGGAGGGGCGAAGCCAACCTTACGTGGCTAACTTGTTGAATGTTAACCATAGCGCTATTTCAAGAGCAATTAATCGGTACAACGAAACAGGGGAATATGGAAAAAGGGCCGGAGAGGCAAGAAATCGGATAACAACATCAGTTGATGATCGTTGGCTTCGTTTAACTGCACTAAGAGTTCGGCACTGTACGGCTACAATGCTACAAAATGAACTTGCACTTTCCAGAAATGTGCATATTTCATTGCAAACTGTTAGGAACAGGCTCAGAAAAGACGTTATCAGACCAAGGGTGGCCTCTACCGGCCCGCGCCTCACCAGAGACCATCGCGTTGCAAGACTTCAGTTTGAGAGGGAACATGCAAATTGGGGTATTCCAGAATGGTTAAATTTTCTCTTTTCCGACGAGATCAGTTTCTGTCTAGTATCAAATGATAGACGCATGCCTGTATAAAGACGACCTGGGGAGCGGTATCAGCAATGCAATATCACGCAAACCGAAAACTTCGTAGGGTGCTCAGTAATGGTGTGGGGAGGCATTTTTTTCCATGGTCGAACTGAGTTAGTCCTAGTGAATAATGGAAGAATGACAGCGGCCAGATACATCGCAGATATCCTTGAAACCCATGTTGTACCCTTTAGCCATTGATTGGCGAAAACTTAATTTATATGCATGATAATGCTCGCCCTCATGCAGCTAGAGTAGTTACAGAATTTCTGCAAAATGCCGAAATTGATATTTCAAGATGGCCAGCCAGAAGTCCAACTTGAATCCCATAAAACATGTTTGGGACAACATGGGGTGGCAAATTCAGCAACGTAGGATGCCTTGTAGAACAATCCAACAACTAGAAAATTTGCTTCCTGAAATTTGGAACTCAGTGACTCTAGAGTACATCCAAAATTTGTTTGAGGGGCATCCGAGACGTATACTGGCAGTAATTAGGGCCCGGGGAGGAAACACCCAGTTTTGAAAATGATTAGTAACCATTCGATGCTAGTTGATTGGTATCTTCAAAAATGTTTGAAGATGGTGGAATTTTTTAATTTTTCATTAACTCGAAAATTTTTGATATTTTCCATCATAAACTCATCTCGTTTGAATGATATCTTCTTATTTTAAACTTCTGAAAGTTACCAAGCGACTCTTGAATGACCAAACTAAAAGTTTATATAGTATTGTCGTAAAACTAGGGCGATGCTACAGTTTTTGTGGGGAGTGTATATGATACATAACGAATTGGTCACTGATTTTGAGTATGAATCGTAGATGTCATCCAGTAATTGTCGCAAGGGGTGGAAATATCCGTTATTGACAGGTTTTTTATGAATTTGATTTTTTCCAAAAGCATTAAATTTTTCGCTATTAGTTTTATTTCAATTTCTAAGAGTATCATTTTCATTTCGATCGTTCCCAAGCATTTCTTAATACTGATGGATTACTGGAATAGTATATTCTGTAAAAAGCTTAGAATGAAAAAAATTGATACGAGATTTCACTTGTATCGAACAGAATAATTTCCTTCTCACCGAGTAACAGAAACAAATAAATTAAATCTATAAAACAATGTAATGAGTTATTCAGTCCAATCACTTACTGTGAGCATTAATTTTCTTGGAAATTAATGAAAAAAGTATATCAGAGTTATACAAGGGGTCTCGATATTATAAAAATCACCCGTGATTGTAAACTGTCTTGGTTCTTCAGATTTTTTATGAGAAATTGCAATCAGCAGATCTTTAATGTCGGAGAACAAAAATTTTTTCAACAGAGTAACACTTCTTCAGAGTAAATTTGAACCTTCGTTATATGCGTTATTTTTTTGACACTGGTATTTGTACTTGGCAGTTGATTGGTAATACTGATAATGGTTTGTGATAATAAAATGCCATCAAACACACGAAATGGTTTATTGCAGACTTAAAGAACGTGTATCGTGAAAATATTGAACGTATCTCCAGAATTGACTGGAATCTGAAATTACCCGTAGTAGAAGGGCTAAGCTCCGCATTTTATCTTACTACATGGATCTCTAGACCACTTCCAAAACCGTTACCTTGATGGAATAATCTTGGATTGACAGTCGTATATTGTGAATGATAGCGTTATATTAGGGACAACTTTCTGAAAGTTACCAAGCCACTTTTGAATGACCAACCTAAAAGTTTATATAGTATTGTCGTAAAAGTTGGGTGATGCGACAATTTTTGTGGGGAGTGTAATATCGAAAACATTTTTTGGTTGTCTCAAAAAGCTTGCTAGGATTAAATAGTTAATTTCCCAAGCATTATGTAACGCATCGATGAAACGAAAATTTGGATCCGATAATATTATATGGAAACGAAATGAATAGGATAAATTTATAATTCTAAAATTGAAACATCAAATTTTTCGAGAGCTCCTCTACTCCTTAAATATTTCAGCAAGACAAGTTTCTGTATTTAACTTCTGTTCATTCAATAAAGAAATTATGTCTCTAACGATGGTTTTGGTTTTTGCTTTGTCGATGAAAAATATGATGAACTCCAAAAACACTTTCCCTCTTTGAATGTTCAGGGTCTTACATTTTTCAATCCCGAATTTCATATGAACATCTGCCGAGAACTCACTGACAGTTTTCAGCAAATCATCCAATTGCTTCTTGTTCGAAGCATATAATTTGATGTCATCCATATACAGCAGGTGGGAGATTGTATGATAATTCCTTTCTGCTTTTATCCTAAATCCGTATCCTGTTCTATTGAGCGTTGAGGACAATGGGTTCATAGCTAAACAGAACCATAGTGGGCTCAAAGAGTCCCCTTGAAAAATTCCACGACGTATGGGTATCTCGTCGGTTTTAATTGATGTATTGTTCATGTTGACCTGCAGAGACGTGCGCCAGTGTGTCATTGTTGTCTTCAAGAACTCTACCAGGGCTGGGTGAATTTGGTATATCTGCAATACTTCAACAAGCCAAGAATGGGCGGTACTATCGAATGCCTTCAGATAATCGAGAAAAGCCGAATGAACATTCCGATGCCCTACGTGTGCCTGTTTCATTATCACAGAATCGATGATGAGTTGTTCCTTGCATCCGTGGTGTTTCTTTCTGCATCCTTTCTGCTCCTCTGCTAATATATTGTTGGTATTATTATTTATTATCGTGGACTTATGCACTATCTCAGCTGTGCATAAGTCCACAATAATAAATAATAATACCAACAATATATTAGCAGATATTATTATTATTATTTATTGATATACGAGGTCCTCACGTTTACGACGGTCGGCAAAGTTTGAGATTTCCATCAGTTGGAGTCTCTCCTCATAGCTGGGATGGATGAAACCATACGGAATCCTGGTGACCCGGCGTTGTTTACTTTCGAGAAGGTCTGAAGCAAACGTTTCGTAAAGTCTACTATAAATGCTCGGATCACATCCAGAAAAACTTCTCTTCAACAAGTACTGAAACATCTTTGCTTTGCTGTCAGCGGGTAGAACATTATTAGACCACGGAAGATCGTCTGTAATAATGATATGCAAGTCGAGGTGCAGGCTTTCAGGTTGAATCACGTATCTTGGAAGTACGTATTAACTTTATCCATATGGGTAACCTTACACGTCGATAAGTTTAACAGAGGAGCCATTCATTCGACCAGTTTACAATAATGTCGGGGTCGTTCTGAATCACATGCAACATTCTGATTTCAAAGAACGTGCCAATCAGATGTGTGAAAGAAAAAAGAGCGACCCCAAAACCGGCTCTTGAGGAAACCAATGCTAACAAATTTCGTCTTAAACCCAGGTGTTTCAGTTAAAGTGAGAGTGTCTTATGTGGGAAATGGTTGAATGCACGAGAAAAGTCAAATTAATTCGCATAGACAGGGACTTATTTATCAAGCATCGAATTCCAATCGTTGAGACATTTGACCAGGTTAGTAGTTACGGAACGACCAAGCTTAAAACCATGTTGGTTGTCTGGAATGATACGGTTCGTTAGTCAGTCGTTATGTGAATTTTACCTAAATAATGTTCTTTCTTAGATTTCTCCAACACATTTGAAATTGTCTGTGTTTCCGCAGAATGAGAAATTGCGATAAGGTAATCCTGGTAGATGTTTACATCTGTATTGAATTTAGAAGCAATATCTTAATTTGGTTTTTTCGGCACAGCTCTTCATCAGTCTTAGCCTTTTTCTTGAAAGAACTTTACAAAGTTTTTCGAGGACCATGCTTGCTAATCTTACAAAATTGTATATTTTATATATAAATTCAAAATATTTGATCTAGTAATGAATGATATTCTCATTAATTAATGATTGAAAAATGAAAATGAATACAAGAAATGAAATTCTTAAAAAGTAAAACAGTATTGAGAATTTAAGGTTTCCTATCGTTATTTTCCAAATCTTAGTTGACAAAAACCCGATCACAAAATAGAACATATGGTACAGATAGGAATAACCTATAAAAATCTTCTTGAGAAACATATGCACCATAATCCACTTGAAATAAACAACTTCCAATTAGAATTTATTAAATATTTCCTAAATAAATCAATACAGTATAAAATATCGTACAAATGAACACTACAATGTTCATTATTATTTGAAACAACATTTCCCATGGAATGTTAAATTTCAAATTTAATTAATATCATTGGAATATTCAAATATGAAAAATTTTTCATATTTATCACTGACAAACTGGCCACTATTGTTCATCAGATATAATTAGCATGTTATTAGCTCATGGCACTACCATGACATTTGTGGGCAACTAAATAGCAGGGGGCGGTACTTAGTACCATAATTCCAATCAGATTGAATACGATATGGTTACGCTTAGAGTATTAAATTATCATCAGCTAATTGAAGTGCCAGATTATATTATACGTTCAACGATTTCGGAATTTCTGTGCAAGCTAAATAAAGTAAATATTCATTTAATTGAACCAACTTGCTAAATAAAGGTTGTTTTATTAAAGAGGACATAATTGATGTTAATAGTGTAAAATGAGTTTTCGTTTTCATTGGGTTCATTATAAGTATTTGTGAAAGGCATTATTCAACCCGGCTCAACAGAAACCCCACTGTAGTCTTGTCAATGTTTCGAATGACATTTCTACATAATTACTCCCCTGTCTAAACTAATTCTCTCGTCCTTTTGACATAATATTCTCCGGTAGTCGGATGCATCAACATCCGTAAGCAAGTACGAATTAACATCAGAGCCATATTTTAGTGCTACGACTGCCTTAACAACCTGAGACTGAAGCCCAAAATTATCATATTCCTAATTGATGTGAAAAACATATTCAATGCCGCCAAATGTGAGATCATACTCGAGGCGATAAATCGATCGAGCGGATCAGAAGGCGTGATCCAAATCGAAGAAACGTATTGTTTGGATGAGTAATAAGGTTTTGCAGTAACGTGTACGAATGAAGTATGCGAATCCCTCAAGAATTTGTCTTAGATCGTACCTTATGGAACTTGAATAACGATGGTGTCCGACGATTGAGTTTCCCAAAAAGTCCTTCAGAACAAGCTATACACAGGATTAACTCCACGTTGAGAGCGCACTAGAGCTAACTGATCAGAAGACAGAGTCGAGGGTGATTGAAGAGTCAATAAAATAAAGCAACTCTGTGAGTACAGTGATCTCAAAGTGAAACAGCAGGACTTAGCTAAAGATATCACAAAACATTGTTTTCAACATTTCATACGCAAATTGAAGAATGAAACAAATTTTTCTAAGTGGGTGCCGCGTTTGCTCACAGTGGAACAAAAACAACGAAGATTTGACGAATCTGAGTGTTGTGTGAAGCTTTTGAAACGCGATCAAGAGGATTTGTTTGTGTCGATATCAAACCACATATGGAACCTGGATCCACTAATAGACGCCAGAGTCGAATAGAGCATCTGCTGAGTGGAGAGCAGAAGAAAAAAGCTGTCCGAAGCGTCTAAATACTATCTGAAGAATGCCAGATGATCGAGAGCCTCAGTCGTCCAAACTAGAGACGAGACCGTGCGCAAACGATCTTGTATGGAGAAGAAGAGAACATTGTTTCTTCATTAAAATGCACCAACAACAAGTCGGTGAAAACCATGGCAAAAATCAGAGGCAATTACTTGCTGTTTAATATTTAAAATAGTAGATTCTCAAGTTATTATATTTATTATGGTCATTCAAGATATTGCCAATCGCTAGCTACAACTTTGTCCCATCTTTCTGGTATAGTTCGAATACCTTGACGGTAGAAGTGTTCGTCGTTGGAGGCTATCCGCGAATCGAGTCATTTTTCGAGCTCCTCATATGAGCAGAACTGCTGATCAGCCAGACCGTGTGCCATCGAACGGAACAAGTAATAATCGGATGATGCAATATCTGGGGAATATGGCGGGTGGGGTAGGACTTCCCATTTGAGCGTTTCCAAGTAGGTTTTAACGGGTTTGGCAAGGTGAGGCTGAGCGTTGTCATGCTGATGAAATACTTTTTCGTGTTTCTGCTCGTATTATGGCCGTTTTTCGCGCAGTGGTTTACTCAATCGCATTAATTGAATTCGATACCGTTTCCCCGTGATGGTTTCCTTCGGTTTGAAGATAAAAAATAACACGAAAATAACCACCAAATATACAGCATAACTTTCGCATCGTAAATATTCGGCCGAGGCGATGACGTAGAAGAATGACTGGCCAGTCTACAAGATTTTTTTTTTTTGGATTGCTGTAATGAATCCATTTTTCATCACCCGTTACGATGCGATGAAGAAAACCTGAAGCAGTTGTTCACAGGCGAAAAAATGACTCTCAACGTCTCTCCGCCTCAAATCATAAGGAACCGAAAATCCTTGCTTTTGAATCATTCCCAACGCAAGCAATCGCTTGGAAATGGCCTGGGGGGTAACTCCTAAGGCTGAAGATTTTGCGTTTGGCACGGATCCTTATCGAGCAATGCCTCCAATTCAGCGTCTTTGAAAATTTTTGGCCTTCCTTCATAGGGACGGTCGTCCACATTAAAATCACCGTTTTTGAAGCGACCGAACCAATTCCGAGACGTTGTTTCACTTGAAGCAGCATCTCCGTAAACTTTCTGGAGGTCTCTATGAGCGTCAGCCGCCGTTTTCTTCGAATGAAAGAAGAAAATCAACACTTTCCGCAAATGACGATTATTTGGCACAAAATCAGACATTTTCTCGCAACTAAAAGTATATGACGCAAAAACAAAATCACTAATGTGCCAAAGTGGTTTGTTTATCATATGTCTAACATTTGTTCAAACGTTCTTGATATGTAAAAATCGTTCAGCACTTACTGCTGGAGCCATCTATTGACAAACATCGAGAACTTAGTTGCGCACCTAATATATTAGAATATTTGATTCAGACACAGTCACTCCAAATGTTGGTAAGTATTTAGTTAGATTGCAATTTATGATGGAGTTGTTGAATAAGTATCTCAAACAAAAATAACTAAATTGGTTTTATATGAAACGCTTTTTGGGGTTGCAGGACTGCCTTCAGAGGCTGAGCATTTTTCCCTTTATTATTATTCATTATCGTGGACTTATGCACTATCTCAGCTGTTAGCTGGATATAATTCACCTTTCCCAGATTTAGCAATCAAAGGAAATAGGCTCGATTACAATATACTTGACATAAATTTCCTAACTATCCTACATGTATTAAGAATTACAGCTTTTTGCATTTCTATATGGGTATTCTTATGCAATTCTAATTTCTTAAGGCTATCATGCAAAGTTTTGGGTATTAAACCAGTCGAGGATACGATGACAGGAACAATATCTATTTTATCGAGGTGCCACATCTGCTTGATCTCAATAGCAAGGTCTGTGTATTTGGACTTTTTCTCCTGGAACTTGTTCAGCACGTTGTTATTATTCGGTTTGGCGACATCCACCAGCATTACTGTTCTGGCTCACTTATCATACACCACTATGTCCGGCCTATTATTCGTCATCATTCTGTCAGTGATAACAGGCCTATCGTAGTATAATCTGATAGAGTAATTTTCCAATACGGGCGCCGGTTGATACTTGTAATATGGCTGGAAGGTATTCAGAAGTCCGTACTTGTGTGCAAGTTTCTGATGGATAATGTTCCACACTTGATTATGCCTGTGAAGATACTCCGTATTGGCCAGTTGTTCGCATCCGAACGTAATATGCTGTATAGTCTCCGATCTTATATGGCATTTTCTGCACTTATCTGTTTGTAATGTTCCGTCCTTCATTATAAATTTTTTGTAATTGTTTGTAGCGATCACTTGGTCTTGGATGGCCATAAGGAATCCCTCTGTTTCTGCGAATAATTCTCCTTTCATCAACCATTTGTTGGAGGCTTCTTTGTCGATGTGTGGTTGATTAATTTCATGATGATGTCGTCCATGCAATTCCTTTCTTGGCCATTGCTCTTGTTTTTCAGTATCTGATAGGAACGGTAGATTCAGCAAGTCATCTCTGGTAGCAAGATTTAGTGGTGTGTATCCCCTATCAGCCAACGATACCACTCTATGGAGGTCAGAAGTGAAAGCTTTTGCAGAGAATAATTCTCTGAGATTTTTTATCTGTTCGGTGTGTAAATTGACAACATCTATTAATCCGCGTCCTCCTTCTTTCCGCTTCAAAGTTGTTCGTATCACAGACGATTTTGGATGATGATTGTTGTACTTTGTCAGCATCGTTCGGGTCTGCCTTTGAATATCATCCAGTTCTGTCTTAGTCCATCTGATTATTCCAAATGAGTAAAGCAACACTGGAATGGCGTAGGTGTTAATTGCCTTGACTAGATTCCCCGAGTTCAACATCGATTTCAGCACAGACTTTAGACGCTGACTGTATTCTGAACGAATCTTCTCCTTTGATTGTTTTTGGTCTAGCAATCTGGCTTGTTGGTATCCCAGATATTTGTATGTTTCGCCATCTCTCATGCACTGTATAATATCACCGTTTGGAAGTTGTGTTTCACCGTCTATGACTTTCCCTCTTTGAATGTTCAGGGTCTTACATTTTTCAATCCCGAATTTCATATGAACATCTGCCGAGAACTCACTGACAGTTTTCAGCAAATCATCCAATTGCTTCTTGTTCGAAGCATATAATTTGATGTCATCCATATACAGCAGGTGGGAGATTGTATGATAATTCCTTTCTGCTTTTATCCTAAATCCGTATCCTGTTCTATTTATTATTATTATTATTATTATTACAAAAGAATGAAAGCGGTGATTACTATACACTGTAACCTTGCAACCGATGGTCAGGGTTTATTTGAAATGAGAATCAATGTACCATTGAGGGCTCTGCAACTGCAACCAGTAGGAAAGAACAGTATGGGTCGAAAAATATTTTGTCGAAATGAGAAACAAAGGAAGAGAAAGGGACGACGCCGATCTCCTGAGGATGAAAATAAATATGACTGCGTGACGTTTGAGCAAAGAAATCCGCTTGAATGTTTACTATTCAAAAAGTTTGTGCAGACAATGCCCTTTTATTCTCAACTAAAATACTTAGAAAGACGTTTGACAATGCCAATTTCGACTTGAAATCTAGTTTTGCCTGCATGATTTCCGAAGACAGGAAATTAGAATATCCCCTGTAAACTAATTAGTTTCATCTGTCCCTGATATAACACTGTCATTCACAATATACGACTGTCAATTCAAGATTAATCCATCAAGGTAACGGTTTTGGAAGTTGTGTAAATATCCATGTAGGAAGATAAAATTGCGGAGCTTAGCCCTTGTACTACGGGTAATTTCAGATTCCAGTCAATTCTGGACACACGTTTTTTAAGTCAGCAATAGACCATTTCATGTGTTCGATAGCATTTTAGTTATCACAAACCATTATGAGTATTACCAAGCAACTGCCAAGTACAAATGCACAGTGTCAAAAAAATAAAGCATAAATCGAAGATTCAAATTTACTCAAAAGAAGTGCTAATATGTTGAAATTTTTTTTTCTCCTACATTGAAGATCTGCTGATTACAATTTCTTATACAAAATCTAAAGAACCAAGAGTTTACAATCACGGGTGATTTTTACATTGTCGTAAAAAATATGGGGTCTGAGACCTTGTAATACTCTGATATACTTTTTCATTAAATTCCAAAAAAAATAATGTATACGGTGAGTGATTGAAATTAATACAAATGTCTCACTAAATTGTTTCATTGTTTTTCAGATTTAATCTATTTGTTTTTGATTCATACTTTGCGGTCGTGGAGAAAATATAATTTGTTACTCGGTGAGAAGGAAAAATTCTGTTCGATACAAACGAAATCTCATATCTAATTTTTGTATTCTAAGCTTTTTACAGAATATACTATTCCAGTAATCCATCAGCATTAAGAAATGATCGAAATGAAAATGGTACTCTTAGAAATTGAAATAAACTTAATAGCGAAAAATTTAAAACTTTTGGAGCAAATAGAAAATCAAATTCACAAAAAAACTGTCAATAACGTAAATTTCCACCCTTGCGACAATTATTACATGACATCTACACAAAATCAGTGACCATTTCGTTATATATCATATATCAGTCTGTTCTGAACCTCAATCACGGTAGCTGGCTTCTTAATCTTCTATTGAAAATAGCTCAGACATGTTCAACGGGATTGAGATCTAGACTTCATGCGGGCCACTCCCTTGAAATGATACGTAATCTTAAAGGTAATTTTTTACGATATGAGCCTGGTGAGATCTGGCGTTATCATGCTTAACCAAAAAGTTTTCACATAAGTTTATAGCAAAAGTGTTCTCCTAAAATGTAAGATACCTTTGAACATTCACGGTTCCAGTGCAGGCGTTCAACGAAATTCCTTCCAGCACCATTATTGAACCTCCACCAAAACCATAGATTGGTAAATCACTGGCTACATCTCTCGTTCCATCCCTGTACACTAGAGATCGTGGATTGCAATGAAAAGGACAATTCATCTGTCAAAAAATCTCTCTTCCAGTCAGCTTTTAACCAATCGACAAGTTGTTTGATAACATTCAATTGAGTTCTTTAATGTGCTGTGGTTAGTACTGGACCTTGAGCTACGATACGAGGTTTCAAACCAAATTCCCTGAGACGTTTTAGTACCGTTTCAGTGCTAATTTGCTCTCCATTATTCAGTGGGTGCTACACTTGAATGTGTCTAGAGTAGCAAACCGTTGACTCAACGAGGAAATTCTCAAATAATGGTCATAGATCATCGTTGTTCTACCTTTACGTGCGGATTATTCAAGACACAGTTAAATTGCCCCAAGCTTTGGACCGATTCCTTATATATAACCTGATAAGAGTGAAAATAAATTAATGGTAGATTACTAATATGGAGGGCATCTTGGAACACCTTATATAAATGTTCTCATCAGACTCGTAATAGAGTAATAGCTGTTTTCTGAATTTCGTCCAAATTTCAATCGGCCGTACCTTCGTTACCTACCCATCAAATTCTATGAAATTCAGCAAGTTTCTTATTCTGCTAAGTATCAATCGGAACCACCATCAAATTTTGAAAAAATCTAGGTCCGGATAGTCATGAATTGATACAAAGTGCTTCAGGATAAAAAACACCCTGTATGAATCATATTCAAAAATTTATCTCATAGTAAAATACAACAAGAACTGTTGATTCAGAAAAGCCAATAAAATAACTTGGCACACTGAAAGCCACCCAGAAGAAAAAATTCTCGTCTAGTCAACTCATTCTTGAATTCCTAATTGAGGTGATATCAATGCAATTGGAAAGCAAACAAATTGAATTTCGCAAAATAATCAATTCGAAGTATTTTTCGTTTTCTCGCAACTAAAACGAGACTTTTTTCATAATGCAGGATCGGACTCCAATGAAATATGTCCTCGTTCAAGGAATCGTAAGAATTGAGTATTTTCTCTCCAGATATCTTGAAAGAAGAGCACAAATTGATCATTGATCATGAGATTGTTTCGTTGAATGTTTTCGTCATATCAGCTCCTTCAGAATCTAAGAAATTTTCACAATGAAATGAACAGCTGAAAAGAACAATTTTTCTAGGGCAAACAGATGAACATTATAATCAGATGTTTTTAGCATTCAACGGACTTTTTTTACCAGGTATTTTACTAGTTACTGAAAGCTCGATTTATAAATCTATTCGTTCTTCATTTCATCTCGATTACCTTTCCAAATGAACAGAGCTCATCGTGTATTTTCCATTTTATGTAAGTACTATCTAATATCCGTACTCCAGAATGAAATTCGTAGACAAAACTCACTGCGCACTGAAATTTCTCTATGGTGACTGTAAACCTACTGTCATAAAACGGAGATTGTCATTTTATTAGAGTTCAGTCAACAATACTACAACCTTCACGAGTTTGAAATACCTTTTCCATTCCTTATGCCCATGAAAAATATGCAGACATGGTAATTGTTTATGGTGCTTGTGAAAGTAACGCCCTCACTTCAAAGAGGGGATTATCGCATTCGATTTCCGAATAGAGACAGACAAACGTATAGGAAGTTATATCGAGAATATGCGGAAAATAACCGAAATCAAGAAGAAGTAATTATTAATATGGCTCTCAATAATCCCCCTACTAGTACCAGAAAAATGGGAAATGAGTTGGGTATTTCCCAGAAGAAAGTATAGACAGTTCTTAGAAAGGAATGCACCCTTATTTATCAGTTACATCCAGTACAACGGTTGAAGCCTGGAGATGAAGTTCCTCAACTGAATTTTTGCCATTACATTATGAACCACAGGAGATCCATTTCGAAGATAATTTTCAAAGATTAATCGCCCTTCACAAGAGATGGAATTTACAATTCACGTAAAAGGCATTTGTGGGCTCTTGAAATCCTAGAGCTGTTTACAAACGGCGATCCCAGTACAAATTTTCAGTGAATGTATGGTGTGTGGTATTTGATAACCAATTGATAGGACCCCACATATTCGAAGATTCTTTGAATGGACTTACTTAGGAATGATCTGCCCGAACTGATGCGCCCAGCAACGAATGGAAGAAGAGGTACTGTTTTCCAGCATGATGGCGCAGGGCCACATTTTACTTTGGATGTAAGGGCCCACCTAGATTACCAATATCTTAATCCTCTAGACTACTTCTTATGGGGTTATCAAGGTGTATCAAGGAGAAATCAGAACGAGAAATGAGTTGATCGAGAGGATAAGACTCAACTGTGACTTGTTGCGAGAATCTACTGACATCATTAGAAAGGCAACACCGAACATTTACAAGAGGTGTACAGCTTGTATTCATGAAGGAGGGTCTTATTTCTAGAACAAATTATGAATGTTCTCCTTGTTTATTGTTTGGTTTCATTTCTTATTCATCGTTTGGTTTCATATTTCAATTTTATTCGTGAATAAATTTTTTTTCTGGGTGGCTTTCAGTGTGCCAAGTTATTTTATTGGTTATCTGAATCAACTTGTTGTTTTTTACCATGAGATAAATTTTTCAATAAGATTCATACAGGGTGTTTTATATCCTGAAGCAATTCGTATCAATTCATGACAATCTGGACCTGAATTTTTTCGAAATTTAATAGTGGTTCCGATTGATACTCAGCTGAATAAGAAACCTGCTAAATTTTATAGAATTTGATGGATTGAGAACGAAGATATGGCCGATCGAAATTCCGACGAATTTCATGAAACAGCCTGTAAATCTATCACTAGTCTGCTGAGAACATTCATGTAAGTTGTTCCGATATGCCCTCCATATTGGCAATATACCATTAATTTATTTCCACACTCTTATCGAGAAGAACCTGTATATGTCCAGCCTAAGTAAATTAATACCACTGTTTTAGCACATTTTGGCAAGGTCAAGTTTTCTGATTCTCCATGCATTATTACCGAAAATCAAAATTGTGACAAACGTTACTCAGAAAAGTTGGTCAACTGTTATCAATATGAAGTAATTTCTTGCAAATCTTAATTTATTCCCTTCCTGTTATTTCTCATAGGAGGAACAAATGTACCGAGAGAAAAAATATCGAATTAAGTTGACGTATGTATTGCCATATTCAAAGAGAAACATGTGTCAATAAATAGTTGGCTACGAAACAAGAACTCAAAAGTATTGACACTGTGCGTTGCTTTCTTGGCGCAGTGTTTTGAATAAACAGAATATTTTTATACAAATTTTGTATATTTAATGTCTTTGAAGAAATTCCTCTCTGTGTTTTCATTTCCCGCATTAAATCTCTTCTATCCTATAGTTCTTAAAAAGTTTAACATCAATTACGTACTCGATATTACTAGCGCAATTTTTTATTGTTATAAAATAGTGCTTCCCAGAAAAAGTTTTGTATTTGAAACAAATTCTTGGATATCTTTGCACCCCCACCACTTGAAGTCATCCCAATTTATTTACCTTCCTAAAATCGCGTGTATTATCCTAGTACTAAGTTTGAGTTCTATAAGTGCAGGCGTGCCGGCTACAGAAATTTTTGCGGAATGGAGTCCGCGCGCGACTACGAGTGTTACAAATACACTCGGAGGCAAAATTAGCGGAACACTCGAAAATTTAACCAAATTCGAAGTCCGACATTTTTCCTTATTCTCAACCGATTTAGATGATTTTTTCGGCAAGTTATAGATCAACTCTTCTGCTTTGTAGAAATCATAAGAGAAAACAAAAAAATTCGAAAAAAAATTTATACGAGGGCAAAACTAAAAGTGTTTTTTTTGTCAAAAATTCGTAACACCCTGTGGAATTTCGTAGTCCGAGTTGAAACGTACAATATCATGGTCTGTCAAGACACATCTTCCTACAGCTGCATTTATCTCTATTTTTACAAGAGATATCCAATTTGAAGCGAAAAGTCACAAATTTCAAGAATTTATTTTTAATCTTGCGTAGGTGCATAACATCGTAGGTTAGCCAAAAAATAAAATCAAAATTAGAGAAGCGGAAATCTAACGAGATGAAAATTTTTGAAATTCACTGGCCAATTTCACGTTTCGGGAGAACTCGAAGTACACTGGAAAAACCGTTGATTTTGCACATTTATTTTTGGATTTTTTTGTGTGACACTCTATAATAATTATCATTCCTGTCCAAAATTGAGGGCAGGTGTGTAGCCTGACGATACACTCGTGAAATGAAATGAACTTGTTGAGAAAAATGTTCATGATGACCCACAACAAAAAAAAACATTTGATTTTAGTAGCGAGTATGACCCCCCGAGCTCTTATTATAGCGCGCATACTCCCAATGATGTTGTCTATCATCTGTTGAGGTATGTTGTCCCACTCTTCCACCAAAGCCAATGTCAGCTCTTCAACGTTGCCTGGATTCCGTTGTCGAACCCTTCTTTCAAGAATGTCCCAAACGTGTTCGATCGGGTTTGAATCCGGTGACCGCGACGGCCAGTCTATTCGTGTGATCCCAACTTCATTGAAATATTCTATCACTATGCGCGCAGTATGAGGGCGCGCGTTATCGTGCATAAAAAGGAAATTTTCCCCTATGTAAGGAGCAAAAGGCACAACATGGGGCTCAAAGATTTCTGTTATATACCGATGGGCATTAAGTGATCCATTGCCAATAATCTCCAGTTCTGTTCGTACTCCCAAGCATATGCCACCCCATATCATAACTGACCCTCCACCGTATTGCTCAGTTCCTGCGAAGTTCGCTTGATTGTACCGTTCCCCTCGATGCCTCCATATTCTATCTCTACCATCCACGAAATTCACACAATATCGGCTCTAATCACTAAATAAAACTCGTCTCCACTGATTGATTGTCCATGCTACATGCTCCCTAGCAAACGCCAATCTTGCTACCCGATGGGCTCTATCGAGTCTTGGTGCTCTTGCTTGCGCGTATGATCTCAGACCAACTTCATTTAATCGTCTTCTGACTGTCCTCACACTGACGTTAATGTTATCCACTGCTTGTAAAAGGTTACGTGCCTGAACAGCAGTAAGACGGGGATTTCTTATGGTTTGATTGACGATGAAACGGTCATGTATAACGCGGGTTGCCCGATTTCTTCCTTGTCCTCGCCTCCTTACGTACAATCCAGTTTCCCTGTAACGTCGGTAGATTCGATGGATAACCGACGATGAGACACCCAATGCAATTCGAACATAAAAATCGCAAACGACAATTTCGACACGGTAATAAGAAAATTCCAAATTGATAGACGAATTTTAATGACAATTTCTTGATTCAATGGAATTTCTCCAAAATGGTGATTTTCCACTTGAAATTGAATATATTTTGCAAAAAAGAGATAAACGCATGAAACAACTTCTACAAGCAGAAGAGTTGATCTATAACTTGCCGAACAAATTATCTAAATCGGTTGAGAATTAGGAAAACTTCGAATTTGGTTAAATTTTCGAGTGTTCCGCTAATTTTGCCTCCGAGTGTATTATCAAGATAAGAGTGTTTGTTTTGATATTTTCCGGCTATTCGTGTTTGATCCGATGAATTATTCTTACGAAAAGGAATAGGAAAGATTGCAGCGTTTGTTAGATGAGTCTTTTTTATCCGATGACGATGAGGGTGAAACCTATGATGATTCTGAAGATGAAGAGGAACCCGATAAAAAATAATGTGATGAGGCTAACAGAGATAGCGAGCAAGATATTTCCAAAAATGAACTCGAAATTGAAGAAACAGAGGTAAATGAAGGTCCAAAGTTTGTAGGCAAAGATGGCAAGACAATGTGGCTGAAGCATAAACCGACACAGACTATAAGAACTCGGAAAATCTTGTAACACAATTGCCTACTACCCGAAGTACGACCAAATGTCTGAAAACGATGTAGGATATATGGAAGTATTTTTTTCCGGACCAACTAGTGAATATAATAGTTTACAATACCAATATACATATTCAACAAACTTCCATGAATTACTCCCGTGAAAGGGATTCGAAATTGACATTTCGAAAATGAAACCACTCTTTGGATTGTTGTACTTGGCCGGAGTTCTGAAAAGTAACCACTTGAATACCAACAATCTGTGGAAAACCGACAGCATTGGTGTTGAAATATTTCGACTTACGATTTCTGAACGGCGTTTCAAATTTCTTTTGAGACACATCCGTTTCGATGATTTAGAAACTAGACAGTTGAGACAAACAACCGACAAACTTGCCCTAATCAGAGATGTTTTTGAGATTTTTGGTGATTAGTGCAAAAACGGTTTTACTCCTCTTCATTATGTAACTGTGAAATGAACTATGAAAAGCTAGATGCCTTTCGTGGACGATGTGCATTTCGCCAGTGCATACCTAACAAGCCTAACAAATACGGCATCAAAATATTCACTATACTACACGGTAAATTTGAAAGTTTATGTTGGAAAACAGCCTCCAGGGCCTTATGAAGTCAGCAATTCTCCACAATTTGTAATGGAAAAAATGTGCGAACCAATAAGAGGAACTGGAAGAAACGTAACTGTGAATAACTAACTGGTTCACAAGTTTTGATCTTCTGGAAAAATTCAAGAAAGATTTCAAGCTCAATAGTCGGAACTATCAGAAAAAATAAGCGAGAGTTGCCACTTGATTTTTCTCGTCCTGTGAAAAGACCAATAAAAAGTTCAATGTTCGCTTTTCACAAAAATGTGACACTCGTTTCCTATATTCCAAAAAAGGTAAAAATGTATTACTCATCTCTAGTATGCACCATGACGACCAAGTTGATGACACTACTGGAAAACCAGAGATGATTATGATGTATAACACAACAAAGGGAGGAGTTGATACTGTCGACCAGTTATGTTCTACATACAATTGTGCACGTAATACGCGACGTTGGCCAATGGTTATATTTTTCTCTCTGTTGAATATTGGTGGCATAAATTCCCTCATCATCTTCAAGAGTAATAACCCGAATTCAAAAATTAAGCTTAGGGCATTTTTGAGTGATCTTGCTTTTGAGCTCATAAAACTCTATGGGGAGGTTGGAAGGTTATCAAAGATCCTACCAAGAAGTCTGGGTTCAATCTCCACAAAGTCGGTGCAATTTTTTTGAATTCTGGTAATCGCTTGAGTGTCCATCTTTCGAAGGAGATGTAAATCTGTCGGTCCTGTCGAACCCAGATGTATTGGACATTAAAGATCCCTTCCCTCGACACGAGAGGGGTTCGGCAAATTCCGGGTTAGTGAGGTGACAGAATTCCCCGGCGTGTCATTAGCCGAAAGGCAGCAATAAAGTACGTTAAAGGAAAAACAAAGAAACAAGTCTTACTACACGAATGAATGAAATCCTCAAAAAGAAGAATCCAACTGAAGAGCACTTGGCGAAGCAGCAACGACCAGAGCCGACAGAAAACCAACGAGGACGGTGTGGGTTGAGCGATAGAGTGAAGAACAGACCCACGATACATTTTTGCAAAAGTTGTAAAATATTCTTGTGCCTTGAGCATGCCACTTTAGTGTGTTCGGAATGCTTCCAAAACAATCAAGAGGATGCCGATTGAGTTGGTTAATTCAATCACTTTCTTCAGCTTTTATGAAAATGAAGTTGAATTTTTTTTATATTTTTCTATGTTCCAGTCCCTTTTCATCTTGTTTTTTTTTGTTACTCAAATAAAATTAATGCTTCAAATATTTTATACTTTCACTCAAAACCTTTCAAATGGAGAAAAAAAATAGAAAATCGCAGTTCGGATTTTCACTCCGCTCGCGACCTCTGTTGTTACAAAACATAGGGCGACCACTGCAGAGTTAAGAAACCTTTAATTCTAGCTCAACTTAAGCATGGTGGAACATCACGTGACCAAATCTATTATAGAGATATCCCGAATAAGTACTCCAATCTTATCGAACGACCCTCGTACAGTACAGTATGCAGATAAGATAAATGATTATTTCGAAATACTCACGTCTATAACAGCAATTGTCGTAGGTTCAGGACAGGTCTGCAACAAATATTTACAAGTGAGATCAAAATTCGCACATCACTTCAATTAGGTTCTAAACATAAAACATCGGAGTAGTGTATGAGTCGTAAATTTCTAGACGATTTTTCACGGCCGATTCAATTTTCGGTATTTATATAGGAGGTGGCTTCAATCGTTTGCCAATTTCGTGCGGTTGATTTGTATTCATACTTTTCCGATAACGTATATATAAATCGTTATCTTTTGAAGTTCGAAAATTCATATTCCGTGAGTAATTGGATTGCATTTATTGAATGCACTTTAAAAATACGCGAATTGGCGACAAAACGACGATGGCATTATTTGTTACGATCATCAGCGTAGTCGCCTTGTTACCTGAAGAATTCACGTGGAAATTAAAGCCATTAAATTTTTATACTATCCACGAGGGTGCATTCCTGAAGGGAAAATTCTCACCGCCATTTGGTTGGTAATGAAAAATTAGTTTGACATCTGACAATTAATGCAAAAATTTAACGAAAGTCTGATAGTTTCAGGGAGACAGTCCCAAAAAATTTTGAGATGAACTGAGATAGCGCAGAGAGGACATGAGCAGCTTCAAAATATCGTCTAAAAAAGTCGAAAAAATATGTCTATCATGTACTAAAGTGAAATAAAAATTAATATCGTATAATTTTTATTATTGAAGTTGAATTCATTTTATAATGCGAGCAAAAATTCAGCTATTTTGGTGAAACGGACACTGGATTTAAATCAACATCCCACTAAAAACATTCTGTAAAGAACTAGCCAAGTCTCGATGGAGCTTCTTGTTCATCTCTAAAAAGTGATGAAATCTAGCAAAGTCATGCCAAGTCTAAGGTTCCTTACTGCGATTTCTTCTATTATAGTTAACTAGCTGACCCGTCAAACGTTGTTTTGCCATATAAATTTGTGTTGAGTACTTTTGAGGTTATGTAAATCACTTAATTAACTAATCGTGCGAACTACACTCAAAATTAACAAATTTTATTAATAATTCATAAAATAGGAATGATTACTTGAGACATACACTGAGAAAGGAAAATGATAATTGTAAACGTTACTACTAGGCTTGATGCATAAACAATAATAATGGCCGAAAACTGAGGAGGTAGTGAGAGAAGACTTATAGTGTGAGAGAAACAGGAGACCAGCTTCGGTCTCATCCCTAGTCCGTGCTGTTTACTGGGTAGTGACACCCGTATAATCTGGCAAATGAGTGTCGATCCACAAAAAAAGCGCAGGAAATTTAAAAAGTATTTGAATTTAGCTTTGCCGTAATCCCAGGGAAATTTTAATCGTATTCGAATGAAAAACATTCACAAAAATACGATAATGGATCAGTTATCGAGCGGGATAAAAAAATGATTAAATTACCTATTAAAAAATACGAGTTAGTGATAGAAGGGTGAAAATTAACGGTTATATGTATTTTTAATGCAAGATTATAAAAATTAAAATTTGTCCACAAAAATAAAAATAAAATATTAAAGGAGGACAACTCTTATCACTTATGAGGTATGAAAAATAGGTAGTAGCCGATCTTCAGACCTAGTGAATCTTATATAAAAATGTTTGTGAGAATACTCCTCCGAAACGGCTTCACTGATTCTTATAAAATGTTATATGAATGAGAAATGATTGAATTACTTATTAGAAAATAGAGGTTGCTGATAGAAGGGTAAAATTTGAAGTTATATGTATTTTTTGATGCCACATTATAAAAGATTAAAAATAAAAATTTGTCCAAAAATAAAAATAAAATGTTAGGGGTGGACAACTCTTATTATTTAGGTTAGGTTAGGTTAGGTTTAGGTTAGATTACTATTATTATTTAGGGGTATGAAAAATAGATAGTAGCTGATTCCCAGACCTACTGAACACGCATATAAAATTTGGTAAAAATCGGTGAAGCCGTGTCGGAGGAGTATGGTAACTAACATTGTGACATGGAAATTTTATATATAAGGTATTGTGTGACTCGGCCATTGAACATTCTTTATACGTTAGTGGGTAGATACAAGTCAATTTTGTTTACACGTAATGTTATATTTGTATGTTTGTTAAGCGAGATAATAGCCCATACTGGTATTGGTAATTAGACGCAAGTGTCTTATTTTAGGCTGTTGTTGATTGTGCAACACATGCATTCAACATTGACAATGCTGACTTCTGCTCACTTCTTTTTGGAGCGTCAAATGGTCACCAATCTAACATAAAATGGACGTACAGACGGACTTCTATCAATGATTAGAAGTCCCTCTGTACTGGAAATATTTTTTCATACTGTTTGTTTCAGGCTCGCCTATACAAAAGTATTATTGAAATATGCAGTTTTATCAATGCTAAAATTGACTGGTTACTCAGTCAACGTTTTCCAAGTGGCAATTTTCCATCGTGAAAAGGTAGCGGTTCTGGGGACCGATTGGAGCAATGGTGTCATGGAGCACCTGGTTTTGTAACCTTTCAACGACGAAGTCACACAACATTAACTATAATAATAAAGAAATTGCAGTTAGGAACCTTAAGCTTGGCACGACTTTGTCTAGATTTCATTACTTTTTAGAGATGAACAAGCTGCTCTATCGAGACTCGGCTAGTGTTTTACAGAATTTTTTTGGTGGGATTTCACTTCTTTTTGTAGAAACGTGGGCAAATTGATTCATTTTATTAGATTTTCTTATTTGATAATCTTCTTCTCTTTCTAAAAGAAGTTTTTCTTATTATTACAAATTTTTTTATTTTCTTTTTTCCAGTTCTGATTCTTACACATTAACATTTTAGTATTGCCCATTCGCTATTTCTTTTTGTAAACTTGTAAGTATAAGTATGAAAGCCAGTCTAGTCTTATCCAGAGTTTTCTTTCAATTTTATTTATATGCGTATGAGAAGCAGAAGGGAGGCATTAATAATAATAATAATAATACCAAACATATATTTCAGAGAATGTACATGAGCAAAACATTAATGAAAATGTATCTAAATGAACAATAAACATTAGGTGAAATAACGTCATTCAGTTATACCTAG
This sequence comes from Cryptolaemus montrouzieri, assembly GCA_013387265.2. Lineage (NCBI taxonomy): Eukaryota > Metazoa > Arthropoda > Insecta > Coleoptera > Coccinellidae > Cryptolaemus > Cryptolaemus montrouzieri. The sequence goes on along the minus strand of JABFTP020000144.1, from coordinate 31,162,244 downwards.
TCCTACTTCTACCCTATTCTCTGTTAATCCAATCATTCAAGGAATAAGGCTCCAATTTTATATTTTCAATGAAATACAACTATGGTATTTAGATTTTCACTATATTAACAAAACTATGACAGGTTTCACCACACTGTGGCTTAATCAGATAGATACAAACTAATGCATAGAGTTATTCCTATATATTAGTCTTATTTACTACTTAATATTACAATAGGTTCGAGAGGTATGTTGGAAAACCCATCGGAGTTGCTTACTTTATGAATTGAGAAGATTGAGTAAAGGAGAAGGATTTAAATCTAATTGACTATTAAGTAATCTACCTAAATTGTTTTCTTTGTTGATCTCTAAAATTTCCAATAGATTGAGTTTTTATCTATTATTTTCATTGTGTAAAATTTTGAAATTATCATTAAAGTTATGGTTTTCTTCGAGTAAGTGATTAGAATAATGGGTCTGATTTATGATAATTAAAACTACGTTTGTGCTTGGACAATCTGACTTTGAAATTTCTGAAAGTTCTACCAATATAAATTTTATTACAATCAAATTAATGAAGTGAATCCGGTTATTCAATCAGAAATCGTACACCTTTTAGAAACTTGTTTAGAACAAAATTATTTTAACTTCAATGGAGTATTGTATAATAGTGAAAAAGGTTTAAAAATGGGTAATCCTCTGAGCCCTCTACTTGCTGAAATTTTTATGGATAATATGGAAAAAAACTATCCAAGAACATCCGTTATTCAAACACTTTATTTATTGATTTAGATATGTCGACGATATCATTTGTTTTTCTCACTGGCACAAACAGACAATCAGAGTCATTCAAAACATTCATTAACAAAATTCACGATGATATTAAATTCACGTTAGAGATAGAAACAGAAAACTACATTAACTTTCTGGATTTAATTACTACTAAAATTAACGGCAAACATGATTTTTCTATTTTTCATAAGCCATCGCATACAGATATCACTATTCACAGCTCATCAATACATCCTTATCTACATAAAATAGCTGTTTACAATAGTATGGTACATAGCCTCATTAATATCCCAATGTCACAAAATAATTTTATAGAAGAGCTAAATATAATTAAACAAATAGCAGTCAATAACGGTTACAGTCCAAGCATGATTGGGAACATGATTTCACGCAAAAAATTTCAAAAAGCAATCCAGGAAGTATTTCCAAGTATAAAAAGTTCTAACACAAAATACAACAGCTTAACTTATATTGGTAATCCTAGTCTAAAATTAAAATCATTCCCCTCGCATTATAACTTCAATATAGCATTCCGAACTGATAATTCTTTAGGCCGACATATCAAAAACTGCAAATCTAAAATTCATAAAAGTAATAAATCCGGTGTTTATAAACTGTGTTGCGGGGATTGTGATAAAATTTATATTGGTAGAACTTTCAGAGTTTTTTCAATGTTAGATTATCCGAGCACAAACGTAGTTTTAATTATCATAAATCAGAATCCCATTATTTTGAACACTTACTCGAAGAAAACCATAGCTTTAATGATAATTTCAGAATTTTACACAATGAAAATAATAGACAAAAGCTCAATCTATTGGAAATTTAGAGATCAACAAAGAAAAGAATTCAGGTAGGTTACATAATAGTCGATTGGATTTAAATCCTTCTCCTTCACTCAATATTTTCAATTCATAAAGTAAGCAACTCCGATGGGTTTTCCAACATACCCTTGTACTTGTACATATTGTAATATTAAGTAGGAAATAAGACTAATATATAAGAAATAACTCTGTTCATTAGTTTGTATCTATCTGATGAAGCCACAGTGTGGTGAAACCGGTCATAGTTTTGTTAATATAGTGAAAATCTAAATACTTTAGTTTTATTTCATTGAAAATATGTATATCGATTATTTTCATCAAGTAACGACCTTCTCAATCAAATTACTCCAATTTTATTAACATTTGTTTTTTCTGTTTTTTAATGATACTGAGACTACCACACCTTTTAAGGTTGTCCGGTAATGCATTGAAGAAACGTATAGCTGCATATGTGGGGTGTTTCTCAGATGCCGCCAATCTATTTTTCGGGAATTGCAGGTTTTGATGTCTTGTTTCGTAATTGTGAAGAGACGAGCATTCAATGTATTTTGCTTGTTGTTCTTAAACAGATGTAGTAAACTTATAAATATAGACTGCATATATGGTCATAATATTGTTTTTCTTAAAGATATCTCTGCAAGATTCTTGAAATATCAATTCGAAAACATTTCTCATCGCCCTTTTTTGAATTCGAAAAATTTCTACTGTTTTGGGGATTTTTCATTCAGATATATGCTTATTACTCTCAAGTTATAGCTAATTGCATTAAATTTTTTTCCTAAATATTCTATATGGTGATTCCACAGTAAGTGCTCATCCGAAAACATGCCTAAAAATTTTGTTAAGGGTTCGGGTTTCATTTCCTGGTTTAATAACTTAACTGATGTGGGAATCCCTATTCTTTGCTGTTCTGTTCTAAAAGAGACTATGTTAGTTTTTCCTACGTTCAGAATTAGCCTTTCAGAGAACCAGTTTTGTACTCTGTCTGAATGTTTTTAGCAAATCTGGATAATTTGTTCCTGCCACTAGTAGGTTTGTGTCATCTGCTTAGTTGGTAATGCGACATGTATCTGTATCTTAGTCTATTGCATCCATGATATCATTCATGAAAATAATGAATAACATTGGGCCTAGGATACTTCCCTGAATAACGCCGTGAGTGTTATCTATTATTTCTGATTTGCCTTGCTGTTTTTAAGTATTTTTATCCTCTGTTTCCTATTGGTTAGATAAGATTGGAACCAATTTAGAAAGTTGTGTCTTACCCATATCTGTCCAGTTTCAAAAGTAAGTACTGGTGGTAGAGACAATCGAACGCTCTAGATAAATCTAAAAATATTCCATAAAGTATTTCATTGTTTTCAAACAATTTTATAATGTTCTCCGTAAATTGCATTACAGCTGTGACAACAGATCTACCCTTTATATACGTTGATTAGCATTCAGCAAACCGCAAGATGAATGAACTCCATTAACCTACTACACATTGCTAGCTCAAACAACTTGGAGAATGACGGCAGGACACTGATCGGCCTGTAATTCCCAAACTGGATAGGTGTAATTAATGCAGGTTCAAGTTTTTCTGGAAAAATACCTTTCTTAAATGAATTATTCATAATATAGCATATTACTTCTCCTACTTCATTGATACATTATTTAATCAGGCTTATAGATACCTCATCGTTCTTATTTTTCAGAGTATTGGCTGATTCTCTTATTTCTTTAACAGTTACTGGAGTGAGAATCATTGACTGAGGGTTATTTGGGATATTGCACACCAATTCAACGACATCTCTGCCTCTGAGCAGTTCTGGTGTTATTTTTGACAAATTCTCATTGTAATGATTTGCTACATTTTTTGAGTCTCCTTTCATAGGCGAATCCCTTGCCCCCACTTACCAACTATCTCATCATGGATGCTCCACATTGTTTTCATTTTGTTGTCTGACCTACTTATTTTGTCCTGATACAAATCTGCACCTTTTCTAACTAGTAAATTTTGATAATCCTTTTTACAATCATTAAAAATAGGCTTAAACTCCGGTTGATAATTTGATATGACTTGTGGAGCACCCATCCTGTTTTTGCATTCAGCTATCTGTGGATCTTTTGCGAAATTTTCACCTCTCCTCAGCTGGACAAGCTTCGGAGGAAAACATTCACGGAACAGTCCCATAAAGACGCTGATGAACTCGTTCCAGCTTCCCCAGCCTTGTAAACCTCTGCCCAGTCTTGTGTGGCTAATTTTTCAGTGAAGGCCTTTTTATTTTCTTTAAAGAAAATTCTGACAAGTTTTTGTGTTGGTGACTTATGATTAGTATTTTGAAAAGTGAGTTTTATTCCCTCATGATCCGAGAGAGCAGCGTGCAGAATTTATACAGTATAAGTGTCCTTACAGTTAGTGAAAATATTGTCTGTACTTGTTCGTGATGTAGGTGTTATTCTTGTATAGTCATTTACAATGAATACAGATGAATAAGCATTAAGCAAGAGATTCATCCTGAGCACATTGTATCATCTTTCAATTCTATATTAGTCCCATGAAGTGAATGTTACCTTGTTTAACTATTAACGCTAAAAGTTCGTCCAGCTTTCTGTAAAATTCGTCTATATTGTCTCTGTCGGGTGGTTGTATACACTGACGCACAGAACAGACCCTAATAAGAAGATCGACTTACCGACCAAAACATTCAACAGCCCCTCATGACCCATCACCTATCTATCTAGTACTCCCATAATAGATATAGATGGCACTAATTTAACCACGTCAAGTGTCAAACTGTAATCAAACTTCAATCGCCAATAAATAAATTGTCTAATGTCTGTCAATGTCAAAATTTTCAGTTTCCCTCTAAACCCTTTTATTTTTGCGGTTTGTGCTTCCAAAATCATTTTCTTTTCAGGTGTTTCCGTTGCTGGTGTCTTGGACTCAAGTTTAGTAATTCTCTTGAAAATTGATGGTAAGTAAATTGAATTTGTGAAGTTTTAGCCGATATTTTGTGCAACTTGATCTTTGTTCTAATCTACGGTACCTAAATTGGATTATATCCAATTCTTTTCGGTTTGCTTCCTAGTTTTTAGGTTCACCCCTTTGGCGTGCGGCGGGAAAGGAGTATACCATACAAGAAGACCCCTGTGAATGGCGAGGAAATAAAAGTAGCCGAGGAAGTCTTTTTTCGAGCTCTGAAAAGATAAGTTAATTTGAATTATATAAATTTTCTTAAGGTTCTCAACTTTCGAATTTGTCAGGATGACTTCGTTAGGGGGCGAAGTGCCCCAACAACAACACACTTTTATAACATTCAAGGAATTTTGTGATAATAAGTCTAAGTTAACGTATCCTTCAGTAAAAGTTTCTCAATTCTTAGAAGACATTCACAATAAACTTTACTTTTTCCTGAATAAGTCAGGCGCATCAGGAAAATCTTGCTTTCAGATTCAAAGATATTAACAAGTGTCATGTTTCTAAATTCAATTTTTGTCAATTACATTCGGTGAAAGATGAAATTTTTGAAAGGACTCCTCTTCTAGTTTTTAAATTCATTAAGGATAAAAAGAAGGAAACTGTTACTTCTGGGGCTGAAAGCAAATCCAAAAGGTTCAAAAGCAAGTAGGACAGCAATATTTGATGGGTTCAATTATAGGTGTTTATCGTGATTTTAAAGAGCGGGTTATCCTCACTCTACTATGTGTGTGTTATTTATTTACCATCGATCTTATACAGTTGGTGGTACTATACATGTTGTTTTGTCTGGGCTTTTATACCCTTTTATAATTTACAAACATGTTTTCTAGTCTGTCATATTATTTATTTTCCTCCATGCACCTTTTATACTAATGAAAAATTGATCTATGACCAAATAATTGAATTTTTGGGTCCTTTACACCCTACATTCCCTTTGTTATCTATAATTCATGTTTATTTTATGATATACACATTGTTATTATTAATTCAATTTTCTGAGTTCTTTTAATCAGAGTATACATTGTTTTTTTGTTACAATGGGCTTTTTACACCCTGCTTACACATAAGGTTCTGCGGGCGAAACCTTATATATTTGGTTTATATTTTACAATGAACCTATCAATTGAACACATCAGGAATATTAATGCAAACCTAGTTTCCAAGATTAGTAACGAAATTGCCTATTTTTACCATATTCAACAATTTTTAGTGATGTCAAATTCTTTTAAATGAAAACTTCTTGAGACAGTTAATACTGCGTTTTTTCTATTTTTTAAAGCAGTATGGGGTAACTGCCATGAAGATGACAGTGAAAGCAGTTTGCCCCCCAACGGGAGACCACTGGTAGCAATGGAGGACCAATATTATGGCTGACAAAAATATTTCAGAATTTCTTTTTTATTTCGAATATTAGAATGTACCTGTTTTCTGTGATATGTGATTTATATTTTTGATTTACATGTGCTAAGAATCTATTTTATTTTTGCAAATGTATTCTGTATAAATGGTTTAAGAGATTTTTGTTATTTTAAAATAAAAGTGTTATTGTGAAAAAATACTCATTATTTTCTCAATTTTTGAACAGTCTAATTGCGGCAGAAATGATCTGCATCGATTAGACTAGTTCATATACCCCATTTCAGTCAAGTTAAATTCGATCGTGGGAAATCTGAAATTCAAAAACGGCGCCTTTCGGTTTAGTTTCCCATAATGGCACGTGTAGCGCTACTTTCTATGCAGAGACGGCCATATTGTTTCCTATGTCGGAGCACTGAGTTTATATTTCTCATTAGGGTCTGTTCTGTGCACTGACGATATTTACTTCCTCACCACCTATGTCACACTCAACTCCTGCGCACTCAAAGACCTTCTCGGTCGAGACACTATTGATATTACGTTCGACTTTGTATTTGATTCCGTTTCTCACATACACCGCCACGACGCCATGCTGACCCTCTTGTCTGCAACGATGGGAAGCTAGATTGAAGCCTTTTACCGCATAGTTCTTCAACTGAGTTTCAATCTTCCAGTGTTCCGCAGCACTTGGGATTGTCTGTTAGGACTTCATTCAATTCGTCAACACTGTTGCCGATAGATTTGATATTCTGTTGAATCAAACTCACAAGTTTAATGTTTCTGTTTGTCAAATCTGCAAGGTGCTCTGTGGTTACTTCCTGGTTTGATCGGGTGGTAAAAAAGCGCCCCCCCCCCCTGTTGGTTCAGAAATTCTCGGTGTTTAGAAAAGTCGAATCTCTTGATTCCCACCCCTTCGGGCCAGAAATCAGGGATGTACATTTCTTCTTTCCTATTTATTAGATCTGTTATACAGTATCGTCTCAGTCTATTTTCTTCTGTCGGGATTTCTTTTACTGTTACGTTGTCATTCCCAAATCCTGGAGTACTTGTTATGTACTCTTTCATTTTCTCTTCAGTTGCGGACTGCTTCATTCTATATTGATAAAACCAGAGTTTTTTAGATGGCCCCGTAAAATCTATGTTATCGTTTCTTCTCTTTCCTGTTCCAATGCTTTTCTAGTGTATTTCCTCTTTTGGGCTACGTTTTTTGTGTCTTTTGTACGAGACATGTTTGTATTCCGGTTTTCCTGATTCATCAGTAATTATAGTTTCCGATTCGAAAGTTTGATCATTATTATTATTTTTGTTTTCTTTTCGGTTCCTACTTTCGAAGTTGACGTACGACCATTTTTGTTTGACGTCATTGACAGCGAAGAAACCTGTAATATCAGATTCTGCTGCTCTCTAGAGTTTTGTGCTCTGTACTGCTTTCTTCTGGTGCTTCTTCCTTGAGTTCCACTTCCGCTTGGTTGCGGCGATACAGAAAGATTTCGGGCAATAGGTGGCGTAGGTGACGCGTAGTTGGAACAGTTTGAAGCTGTAATTTTGTCTCCAATATGTCCCTGAGACTGACGCAATCTGTCTAATAATAAAGAATTATTCAAGAGTAACATTTTATTTTTGTCACTCATTTCTTCCATCAGTCTCTTTAGATAGTCAATTTCCATCTCTAATTTTGAGATTTTTATGTTTACCTCATTTTCGGATTCTGGTTCCTCGGATTCCCTGATTTCACTGCCTGTTTCATTGTTGCAACACGTCAGCACACTATCATCTGATTTTGACATTTTTCGTTCGTTTGGCAAAACTATCGTGGAAAATTGAAAAACAGTTTTTGCACACATAGCTTTTGTACTTTTTTGAACAACACTTGAACTTTTTCCGTTTACTATTTTCGTCGTTTTTCGGATTTTCTTCCGGACCGACATCGAACTCGTCATCTTCGTCCGACGTCATACTCACTTATCGTGAGTCGATATTTTTAAGCTGAGACCAGCTGAGGGTTCTTCGTCAGATACTTCAGGCCTTCGATTTTTGGCATCAAATGAAGTTGAATTTTTTTTTTAAAAGCGGTATGTCGATCTCCGATAGTTTGGTTGGGCTCATGTGTTTTCTAATCAGGGTCACCAGGTACTCCAGATCTTCGATTATCCCAGTTTTTATAGTTTTCCCTTCATGTTGTCATTGAACCCCGACTCTGTACCAAATTTCTCTCTGAGTTTATGGAAAGTACTAGTTCTATTCCGATGATCATGATTAAGTGAGTGAGTATCATTAATGCAAAATTTTGCTTTCCCTTAACCTCGAAACTGAATGACCTACAGACTTGCAAATTTTTATTTTATGTATGTGACTATAGCTTACTAGATGACGAAAATCTCTGCGTTCTGGTCTCATCCAGAGGTTCTCAAAAAGGGGCCTTAGAATGCGACGAAATGGTTCCAGTAAAGAATGGTACCACAATGTTTGCTTCGCGCTCGACTTGGCGGGGGCACTACTGTTCCCCCTAATTACTAAGGAACTATAACACATGTTTCAAAATAAAAATTTTGAAACATTTCAATCCCCAAGATAAATTAAAATAATAAACACATACAAAACATCGTTTAATTATAGATTAAATTATATCGATATTTTGATCGTCAATACCATCGAGGCATTATGGAGTCAGTGACATAGATGCATAGACAGGTCTGAAAGCATTTGCGATTTCATTTAGGTTGAAGAATGTGGACCTATTCGCTATGGTTTATATTCCGGATCTATATTAATAAATCATAGAGGTTAATTTTTAGTACTGGCAACCCCAGCTTGCAAAACATAATAGACAATATACTGTATTCTCCTCTGATAACCCTTAGTGCTTTATGCGGCTAATTTTAAATGGACAAAGAAGTTTGGAATAATAACATGGCTAAGGATAATATGGAAACCATAATGGTGTTATTTTTATTGAAATGTATATCTTTTTAATATTAGGTAGATTTCGTGAGAAAGACTACCTATTATGGTCGTCCTCTTGGTGGCATTGTCGGCCATATTCTTTGACGGCTACTTGTTGATTGTCATCCATCCATCCGCTATGGTGGGAATGAAGGAGAGCCTAGGACGAGACTCATTATATCCTGTCACTAACGTCATTATCAATCTTAGCAATGGTTTCGAGCGAAGAGAATCGCGACTTCAACGTTTCCACGTTAGTTGGGTTTGTGCGTTTAAGGAAACTGGTTCAACAAAAAGACATGGGTATCGTAAGTGAGATCTCTCGTCTCTTTATAAACAGTAATTGTCGACATATACGCTTCTTCAGGACTCATGCAACTGTATTAAACATAGACAACCGCTTATAAGATTTAATCTTTAATTTCTCCAGAATCGGGCCCATGAAATGATAAGACCGGCACATCACCAAGCTCATCATTGTAGCGATGAAGCCTCCTTTCATCTATCTGTAGCCATAATAGTTGGGTGTGAATCACTCGGTTCGGAAGGAGTTCAATTTCAGAAAAGCAAATTTTACTTTGATGTATGACATGATTCGCATACCGTTTCTACATTTTTGGTAAAAACACTACCGCTCAAGTCCAGGCGCAAGCGCCGTTTTCCAACATGGTATACCTCGGATTCAATTGAGAGTATTTCAATTAAAGAAAAAACCTTCAATAATTAAAAAAGCATAGGTCTGAGTTTCACTACAATAAATTCAAGTCTTTGAGGAGTATTGTGAAATCTAAAATGAATACAGCCTTCAAGAACTTCATTCGAACATCCGAGGAGCGAATTTCCAGTGATCCTTTTGACTTCTGGTCATTCATTAAATCAAAAAAAGGCCATTAACTTATACCAGGAGAGATAAGAGATGATGAGAGGACGTATGAAAAGCCTGAAGACATTGTTGGTGCTTTCGCAGAGTACTTTGGTGGTGTCTATGATGGATATAATGGAGATAAGTTAGTAGATGATGGTGAAGCTCTTGGTACTGAATTCATCAGTCTGAATGCCATTTCTGTGGAAGGTATAATCTCCGCTGCGAGAAAACTATCTAGTAAGCTTACCGCTGGTCCAGATGGTATACCCAGCTTTGTTGTTATGGGCTGCATACGTGTCTTTGCACATCCTTTATGTCATATTTTTAATATTGTCTTGAAGAGTGGAATTTAACCCTCGACATAGAAGGTAGCTAAGATCGATCCCATTTCAAAGAAAGAATATTCTACCATCATAGGATACTATATGCTCATCGCGATTCTATCCAATTTCTCAAAACTTCTCGAGATTATTTTATACAATGCTATATTTTCGGAGGTCAGGGGAAAAATTCATGATGAGCAGCATGGTTTCATGCCAGGGAGATCCTACATCAGCAATGTGGTAGTTTTATCACAGTATATACTCGAGATCTTGGACTGTTCCGGTCAAGTTGACGTTATTTACACAGATTTTCATAGAGCATTCGATGAAGTGAATCATCGTATATTGCTGTAGAAACAGAAGTCCAGATTCGGTTTCTCGGAAGCCTTTGCTGCTCTTTTGGAGTCTTACCGAGGTCCTGCAAAAGTCAAGGCAAGGAGTTGACAGAGAGATGACTTCCAGCACAGTTTTCAATATTGCAAGATTCGCATGGAACATTGTATTGAAGATGATAATGAGTTGTTATGTATAAAATGAAAAAATTTTCCTACGTCAGTCTCATTATTTTATAGCCACACCTCGTATATTGTTAGTCTATCTAGGTAAGGGCGTCGGTCTGTCTGAACGTCCAACCGTAGCTCTCTTTTTGCTAAAAGATAAATATCAAATGAGGCTGCGTACCAGGAAACATTAGTCTATATGTCTGTCAGTTTATTCGAGCAATAAATACAAATTAAATAATCATATAAGGACGAGTATAATACTTTGTTTTATTGGTACAATACTTCAATTGATATAATCATATTACGTTATTAATGTAAGAAAAATTGAAGTGAATTACATGAGGAAAGAGCTCCAAGAAAGAATAGGCATAAATATTCGCCTTCAGGGCGGATTTTTTATTGAATTATGTTGTTCCCTACATTACAATTTAGTGTGAAAGATAATGTTCTAAAAGGTTCCGCGGATAATCCCAAAAGTTTTTCAATTGAACTCTTTTTTTCAATAATGAATGAACCTTATAATTGCATCGATGTTTAAATATTTTTCATCGATAACCGAACTATCATATGTTGTAACATTATAATACGAAACGTGTGGGATAGAGGACCATCTGTGTATCACCTCTTTTTTTCAAAGTTTTCAATGCATATTTGAGGTTCTATTTAACTCACGACACAAATAATTTCATCGTTTGGTTCAAGAATTGTTGATTAATCCTATAGATCTCTCGTCTTACATATTACAAAAACATAATTTCAAATCTTATATTTTTGATAAAACATTAACACCACTTTTTACACACATTTTATTATTGGTTTAGCGCAGTGGCAAATGGATGGTATCGATTAAAAATGGAGTAGTAGTATTTTCTACCTCCCTTTCGTCGTTCAGCTAAAATAATCAAAAATAAAATTTTTATGGAAATAATAAGGAAAGATTTAGGATATTATTACTTCTCTCTGTGAGGTTATATTATTTTAAATAAAAAAATAAATCAAACGATTTAGAATTCTACTAGGATAATATATTAGCACAACGCGTTTGGATACTCTGTGTCTTTCTCAAGTGCAAGCTTACATACTACTGATATTCTATACTACAAATACATACAAATAGCAATAAAAACCAGTTTGGGAAATCCATTCAAGGGCTATCAAGTATTTCTGGGAATAAGTTGAGTAGGGGAGACCGATTTATATCTACTTGCTCATTAAATATATTCTTAGAATTTTTTTATCTGCTAATTTCGAGGGCTGCAAGGTAATCCAATTTCTGGCCTCTACTCTCTGTATGTAAAACATGGAAATCCGGATTAAATGAGTGGTTGCAATCTAAAAGGTGATTTGAATAATTGCTTCTTTTTTATTATTGATACTTCGTTTATGTTCCGACATTCAAGTTCCGAAATTTCTACCGGTACGGCCAATATAAAACTTATCGCAGTCTGAACAATTTAAACGATATACTCCGGACTTATTTTCTTTTTCAGTTTTTAGTTTGTAATTTTTAATATGTCCACCTAAGTTGTTTCTTGTTCTGAAAGCTATTTTTAAGTTGAAATTTCCAAGGAGTGTTTTTAAGGTTTCGCTACTTTTACCACAATATGTTAGACATTTATAAGATTCATTTTGTTTTTCTAACCGTGGATATACTTAGCTAATCTGAGTTGTTTCTTTTTCAAAATGTAATTGATTATATTTGGGTTGTATCCATTGTTAAAAGCAATTTGTTTGATTAAATTCAATACCTTCATGAACTTTTCTGTTGACAGAGGTACGTTGAGGAGTCTATGTATATGTATAAGTATAACTATTGAAAGATGCAACTATATGCTGATAGGGATGTGCTGATGATTTGAGTATTATTATGTCGGTGTGTGAAGGTTTGCGATGAATTGAAAAATTGTGTTTATTATTAAATCGAGTTATAGTTAAATCTGAAAAATTTATTGGGCCATTCTTCTCAATTTCTGTTGTAAATGTTATTTTTGGATGCAAATTATTAAGGAATTTTTCAACCATACTTAATTGTCTGTTCGTACCTGTAAAGCAGACAATAATATCATCAACTTAGCGGAACCAATATAGACAAACTTTACTGAGTGGTTTACTATGAATTTCTTTTTCTAAATTGTCCATGAAAATTTGAGATAGGATGGGACTCAAAGGGTTGCCCATTATTAACCCTTCATCTGAATTATAAATTGTTTTTTCGAAAAGAAAGTAGTTTTGGGAGAAACATGTATTCAGGAGTCGCATAATATCCGCTTTTATCAATGGATTTGTTCTATTGTAGTCTAACATTTGGTTTACAAGATTATATGGTTCAGATGGTGGATAAAGGTTTTTGACGCCGAAAGAAAGAATTTACAATCTAGTGGAAGGTGTATCTTTTGAATTTTGTGAATAAGGTAGAAAGAGTTGGGGATGGCGTATTTTGCTAGAAAATTGCAAAAAAAAAACGATACTCACCACACTTTGCACTATGTGTCCTCTAAGGTGAAAACTGCATTAAACGGGACGAGAATTGAGTCCGTGGAAGCTGTAAAAGAAAAAGCTGCAAGAGTCCTGAAGAAGTTGACAGAAGATGACTTCCAGCACAGTTTCCAATATTAGAAGATTCGCATGAAGCATTGTAGGGATAGAAAAGGAGACTGTATTGAAGGTGAATAAATTGATGATGTATAACATTTGAATTTGGGAGGCTTTTTTTTACTTGGTAAAATTCTCAACCGAAAATTTCAGAAAGTGGTTAAAAACATAATTTCGACAGCAAAATCATTAATTACAGACCACGAAAAATATAAATTCATTAACTCCAATCCACAATCCCCCGAATTATATTCGTTGATAAAACTTCATAAACCTAATTACCCTATTAGACCTGTTGTTTCTTATGTAACGGCACCTTCTTTCAAAATTTCAAAATTCCTCAACGACTTGCTAATAAAACATTGCAATCTTAAATCTGAATTTTCGATCAAAAATTCATACGAACTAATTGCCAATATCAAAGATACAATTATACCACCTAATTCCAAACTCATTTCTTTCGATGTTAAGAATCTATTTCCCAACATTCCTCCGAAAGATACGTATTACTTAGTTGAAGAATTATTAGAAAAGAATCATGTCAATACTATCATTAAATCAGATATTCTTACATTATTACAAATTTGTTTAGATCAAAATTATTTCCATTTCAATAACAAATATTATACTATTAAAGAAGGCTTGATTCTGGGCAATCCGTTAAGTCCTTTGTTAGCAGAAATATTCATGAATAATTTAGAGGAATTAATTCATAATCATCCGCTCGGTAAATATTGTTTATACTGGTATTGCCATGTAGACGATATCATTATTTGCTTCACAGGAACAGTTAGACAGTTAAAAATTTTCGAAAATCATATAAATTCATTACATCCAAAAATTGGATTCACAACCGAAATAGAAAGCAATAATTCGATAAATTTCCTAGACGTAACAATTTCGAGTGAAAATGGAAAACATGTTTTCGCAATTTACCATAAGCCGTCACATACAGATATTATAATACATAACTCGTCGTGTCATCCGTATCAACATAAAATGTCAGCATTCAGTAGTTTTATTCATAGATTGATTAACATCCCGTTATCACCAGAAAATTTCAACAAAGAATTAAATTTGATTAAACAAATAGCCAAAAATAATGGTTACAATCCCAAACTAATAAATAATATTTTAAATAAAAACAAAGTAGAATCGCATTGAATGAAGTTTACCCTGTGGATAAATTGAAACAAAAATTCAACACCTTAACCTACATTGGCATTACAAGTGAGAAACTGATATCATTCTTGAGTAGCAATAATTTCAACATAGCTTTCCAAACTAATAATAATTTAGGCAAATATATAAAAGATAATAAAATCAAACTATGTAAAAACAATAAATCAGGTGTTTATAGATTGAATTGTAATGGCTGTGATAAATTCTACATTGGCAGAACACATAGAAATTTCAATATTAGAATTTCGGAACATAAACACAGTTTTTCAAATGAAAAATCAGATTTAAATTACGCGAATCATCTCTAGAAAATAATCACTCTTTCGACCCACAGTTTGAAATTTTGCATACAGATAATAAATATTGGAAGGTAGATCTTTGGGAAACTTTAGAAATCAATAAATACAAACACTCAGGTAGACTCATCAATGAACAAGTCGATTTAAGCCCTTCACCTCTATTGAATCTCTTCGGGGAGCAATCTATTTCTTAATTTTATTGGATATACCTATCATAAATAACCACTTAAGACGAAGCAACCCAATAAGCTTTTAATTACTCAAGAACATTTATATTTATATTCTCATTCTTATTTTCTGTACATTCATTCGTCTGAAGAAGCGTGTAGTGAAACGCGTTACGAAATATTAAGTAAATTTCCTTAAAACAGAGTACTTGTTCTTTATTATTATAGAATTTATATGTTAACTTGACATTGACATCAATCTCTTCGTATACGTTTGAAACATGAAAGCTTTTATATAATTTTGAACCTTTTAAGATACTTTTTCTAAAATGTACAAATGTACTATCGGAAACCACTCATTAATTTTTTCCTGACATTGTTAATAAAAATTATTTTTTTATTGAATATAAAATGTGCTCTTTACGATACTATCTCGTATGTTTACCAGCTTTATCGGAACCGAATTTCAAAAATTGGACACGAGGTGGCACAAAAGTAGCGCGCCAAAAATACTTTGCTAGCGTATAGGCCAATATAGGAGTTAGAAACTCGAGAACAAATGATACTATGGCGACATCTCAATTAATTAATCATCAGCACGAAGTTCATAATATCAATTGTTTCTAGACATGCTATTTATAAAAAGTTAAAAGAAGGTATATGGTCAACCGAAGACCTTGGATGTGCTACCTTTTAATACGGAATAATTGCCTGGCTCGACTAGCATTTGATCAAGAACGTGTTATCTAGGAACACTGATGAATCTCCGGTTTTTTCGTATTTCGATTCACGAAGAGTTCGGATTTGGAGAATATCTGGCACAAGAGATAAAATCGTATCCAGAAGTTTCTTAACTGAAGAGGATGCACAATCATGATCTGAGCTTGGCTGCAGAATTGATCTCGTTTTGCTGGATCGATCTTTATCGGCTAATGATTCTATTAGAATGTTCAAGAGCTCGTTCTTATTTTATACGCAAATATTGTAGCTCCTGAGTTCGTTCTATGCTACTCCGCATAGATTTATAGATTTATTCAATCTAATTTGTGACTTACAATAAACAACAAATTATAGCTAAGGCGTAGAACATGTCGAATAAAAGAGAACAATCACGTTAGAAATGCTTTGAACTTATGATCATAAGATGCAGAAACTCAATTTACAGAAATTAAATAAATAATAAATAAATATGTATAGTTATTACTGCTTATTAGATATTTGATTGTGGTTTTCAGTATCAGTTAAAGGCTATAGCGGGATAAGATGGTCAAAATCGCCAGAGAACGAATCGTTACGGCAGGTATCACATTCGATAGAGGATGTAAAAAGATGCCTTAAAAAAAATCTTAACCCTCTAGGGGCTCTACAGTCGATATTATATATTATGTTCTCTTTTTTTGGTAATTATTTTTTTATGGGCGCAGTTTCAATAAAAAAAATCTGAAAAAATTCATGGAGGGTCATTTTTTCGTCATAAACAACCATGATTTTTTCGAATTTTTCCGATCAAATATACGCCCAGGAAAAATAATTGTAATTTTCAACTGTTTTAGGTTATGTTCGAAATCTTGACTAACTTTTAATTAGTGCTATTTTGTGTCTGTTTTTCGTTCTTTCAAACCGCCACCAGAATGGACATTTTCATGGTGCGTCATACTCAGAAAATGCAAAAACCAGTTTTTCCATCGTTTTTGATACTTATTTGGTACATAACCTCAAAATCAGATGAGTTAATAGTTTTAAATTCACTCTAACACAATGAAGAACTCATTTACAATATTTATCAATCTGAGAATCAAAAACCGTTTTTCCTTACTTTTTGACATATAACCTCAAAATCTACTATTTAAATGATTGCCTATTAACTCTGGTAGACTACAAAATTCATTTTTAAGTAATAATAATGTTTTAAAATCAAAATTGATGGCTTTGAGAATAACAGACACATTTTCCTGACTCATTTGGCACTTATTTGACACATAAACTCAAAACGTACTGTGTATATAAATGCTAAGTAGCTCTAGTATATAAAAAGTCATTCATAAGTAAAATTAATGTTTTACAATTTGAAATGATATTAATGAAAATGAAGAGATCTTTTTCTCTGACTTTTTGAAGCCCATTTGTTTTTTTATAATTTAAATAAAGCTTGTTTTATTTAAATTATCATGAGAACTATTACTGTGGTCCATCCCACTTTTTTAAAGGGTGAATACGAGTGAGATCATCTAATTAAAAGAAAACTATATACACAATGAAGAACCATAATATTCAATGTAGTCTTTCATATCTTCAATTGAGATCACTGTCTTCTTCAATTACCGCTGCAATTTCTGTATTGGAAAATATTTCTGACAAAATTTTTGCTGGTCCAAAAATTTCTGATTTGTACCTAGCATTACTCATGTTATATAACTGCGGCTATGTGAGAGTATGATCCGACGGTTCTCAATCCATTCGCACAGTCGCAAGCATGGCGTAAAATACCGCCATAGCTAATGGAATGGGGTTTGTACTCAATATAACATTTATATGTTTCTTTATTAAAATGTCTAGAATTAATTAAAACTTTGATAAAATTGGGTTTCATTTTTACATACTCTAGATCGGCATTGTCAGAATCGTCCATTAACTCCGCTAAATAACAAACTGCTTGACCAAGTTGATAGGTACCTGAAAATAATATCTTTAGATCTCTTTCAGTCATCTCTGGAAAATCACTCATTTCTTGGGATGTTAATTTTGTTGTGGTAGTACTGCTTCTAGACCACCTAGCAGTCTCCGCTTCCATCGCCAAGGTATTTTCCTGTTGGTTTGATTTCAACATACTTTCTACTATGACCTCTTGCAATCCTTCGTCACTTTCATCACTATATAAGCGTTTTCGAAAGCGATTGTGAAGGAAACATGCTATTCTGCAATAAGAGCCCGCCCGCGGTGAAAGTTTGTTGTCTAGCTGGTGATGGAGTAGCTTATATTTGTTTCCCTGGATACCATGGACTGCTTCTACCACCCATCTCAATCCATCACATAGCGGGACTCATTCGCTTCAGCTGCTGTTATGTTTGCACTCTGCCCTTTTTAGGTAAGGTACCACATCTCTGAATCCTCTATCTACGATGCACACATCGCCTTTTCTCATAATCTTTTTTATGCCATTAAGATCTTCCATAACTTTTCTCATTATGCTTGCATCATTTTCTGTGGCCAGAAAAGGGCCAGGTAAAACAACAACATATCCATTTGTAGCACAAATGGTGAAAGCTTTACATAGTGGTTTCATTTTTTGCCCTGAATAAGACTTTCGTTGGTACCAGTTATTCTTACTTTTCTGATGAGATAAATAAGTGCCATCAAAAACCAAAACAAGTTCATCTGCAAGGTTGAAAAGTTTTTTGCATAAATGGACGTATTATTGACAATTAGATCATCTCGATCAAGACATTTGACACCAAAATAATTTGGTAATACATCTCTTTCGAACGAATTTAACACCGATTCGCAGAAGTCTGATATTTTTATTTCATTCTCAATTTCGAAAACTGATGCAATAGAATTATTTGACGCTCCAGTACGTAATTTAAACAAGCAAACGACCAAACAATGACATTTCTAGAATTTGATGATCTCATCGAAACCAGTAGCTGCTTCAAAACTTGTAACTGAGCACTTGTAACACTGGTGAAAGAGAATAATTGTCTATCATTGAGCTCTGACGTAGTTTTATCTAGGAATGTTAATTTTGTTGAGTCTGATAATTTTGTTAAAAATAATCATATTTCTTCAGCAGACACTTGTATTACTGTATGCTTGCATCATCCTCAACTCTTCCACAAAAAAGCGTTTTTCAATTAAATGCTCTGAGCAACCTCGATTACCTTCTGGTATAAAAAACCTAGCAGTCATTGGTACACTAGCCAAGATGTTTTTATTTTCGCGAAGACAGTATATTGCATGCGTGTCATTATGCCAAATATTCCAATATGTCAAAACCTTTGCCGTTATCAGTACGATTATTTTAAATTTTAAAATATTATTCTGATTCGAAAATGAGTTCTACCGCATCTTAGAGTTATATTAATTATCTTAGCAGTAGATTTTGAGGTTATGTGTCAAATAAGTGTCAATAAATCAGGGAAAATGTTTCTTTTATTCTTAAATCAATCAATTTTGATTTTAGACATAATTATTAACTACAAATGAATTTTGCAGTGTACCAGAGCTAATCGGCAATCATTTAAACACTAGATTTTGAGGTTATATGTCAAAAAGTAAGGAAACACGGTTTTTGATTCTCAGGTTGATAAATATTGGTTTTAAAACTTTATTTTCACTTTTAATACACAAAATAACACTAATTAAAAGATTAGAACATAACCTAAAAGAGTTGAAAATTTCTATCATTTTTTCTGGGCATATTCGATCGGAAAAATTCGAAAAAATCATGGTTGTTCATGACCACAAGATGACCTCCATGAATTTTTTCGGATTTTTCTCATTGAAACTGTAAAAAAATAATTACGAAAAAAGAGAACATAACCTCTAATATCGACAGTAGAGCGCCTAGAGGGCTGAAATTTTTTTGTACACATCTTTTTACATCCTCTATCGAATGTGATGCCTGCTGAAATGATTCGTTCTCAAGTAATTTTGACCATCTTATCCCACTATAGCCTTTGCATTCAGGGATTCTTGTGTGCTGTAGGGAGCTGTTTGTACTAGTAGTTTATGAATATGTTTCTTCAAAGGTGTTAGATATCATATATTGAATGGATCTTAAGTTTTCTTCATAACGAGTCATATAATCATGCTCATTTTTGTGGAAAAGCGTTATCTCTTACAAACATGATTGCTTCATAGATTTATAAGGCTGGTAGAGTGACTATATTATTCTTGGTGAGATGATCTTTACAGCTTTCAATGCTTTTCAACATTGATCTCAAGCAACATTATTGGAATTTGAAGATATAAGACGCTTCTCTGCATCTTTCGATCAAACTTCAACACCCTCTAAATCGGTAAGGAAGTATTTGCAAACCTATGTTTATATGAACTTTTTTCATTGAAGGACTTCAGCAATCACCTCCTTAATAATAACCGTATCTTTTTTAAACACTCTGTATATTAATTCAGAAAATCATTTAAACTTATAGCCAATAGTCCCACACTTTTTCTATTTTTCCAAATATAATCGATAAAATGGAACTAGTCTTGAAATTATCTTGTGTATAGAGCACTGTAAATAAATCCTATAATTTAATTCCACAAAAAATTGAGTCCTCTGGAAAAGCTCCATCAATGTAATGTGTACTACTGGCAGTATAACAAATACAACAATGTGGTTTCTTCATCGTTTACAAACAAAACGCTCTCTACCTTAAAGGTATTAATTACTTTAACTTTCAGGGCTTGATGAACTTGGGAAACTCAAATTGGAACTTTAGGAAATAAAGTTCTTATGCCTTGGATGAAGTTATATCGTTGAAATTTAAAATATTCCGTTATATTGAGCATTCGTTGTTATTGTGAAGTTAGTTTCAAATTCATGAGAACTTATATATTTGAATGATTAATTAATGGATTACATTTCAACAGCGTTTTGAAACGAAAGAAACTTTGCATTACAAGTGCTTCGTAGTTTTTTTCGTTACGCAATCCTGAAATTTTCATAGCAAAACTTGTTCAAATTCCAAAAACTGGACCCTAACGTGCTCTTTGGCAAAGTTGGCATCAACAAAACATAGTTGTCCAAGAAATTATAGCAAGGATCCCAAACATCTCTATTCATCATTGCACGCCCAAAACTGAACCTCTACAAGACTACACTGCGCTTAATTAAGTTACATATACAGGCTGGCCCACGAGTTACTAAAAGTAGCATAATGCCAAGAAAACGACGGATTTTTTTCTCGCAATATGATGAACTTCTGTTACGGTCACAATTCAAAAATAATTTCATATATACAGGGTGTTCCGTTTCTGAGGAACAAATCAAAGTTATGTTTTTTTAAATAGAACACCCTATATATTTTGATGATTTTAGCTTTGTGAGATCAAATGAAGGTGACTCTGTTCGATATTCCCCATACCTAGGTTCAATGGTTTTCGAAATATCATACATTTTTTCGAAATTTGATTACTTTTTTGAGAATTTTTTTCTTCTCTCGTTTTGACATTCCGATTGTGATTTTACAAAAATTATGTTACTAATACCCCATTTCTGAGTAACCATCATTGGGAAACTCTGAAATTGCACAGTACAAAATTTCCGATTCCGCCTTTCTTCAAGCCTCATTTTCTCAATTTTTTCAAATGACACACCCTGTATCTTATACTCTGTAATCGTCGGTTATTTTTATACATATTGAACGATACCCATGTTCTCTATACCTATCTTTAACGGTTTCCGAGATGTCTCGAATTTTCCGGTACTTTGTGTCTCAATATTCATCTTGAAATGTTTTTCTTCGTTTTTGGAGAGGGGTGCATGTCACTTGATAAGACAAAACAGTAGTTTGTACGATGTGCTACTCAAAGCACCAGTTTTAAGTCTATAGGTCGAAAATGATCAAAAAATCTCTGCATTGACCGATGTGAAGGTAATGAAAATGAATATTTTATGGAATTCAGTTTTAAAAAATGCAGTGTTCAGAGTAGTTGAAAATTGTACAATTCGAGCCTATTTCTAATTTTGCTCATTGTAAACTATTTCCTTTTTTCGGTGATAGGTATTCATAACATTTTCTTTTAAATTTTTTCTTTTTGCTCATATAATTACTTTTCGAAAAACAGATTGTTTTAATGGAAATAAAAATGCTTTGAATGAGTGAAAATGTTGGACAATGGAGAATATTACTACAAATCACGGAAAAGAAAAGATTGCAAGAATAATGGAAGCAATACATAGAAATATTACAAAAGATGTTCAAAATGGCCTCCATTCTGCAATATTCATATAAGTATTCTCCTTTCTGTGAACCCTTACTGTAAAAACTGTGGTATTTCTTGAATTGTGTGTTCTTGAAGTCATTAGTGTTGACAAATAAGAAAAATGAAAGCCTTCAGAAAATGGAGTATTCTCGGGAAGAACGAGTCGATATGATTTTGACCATTGGGGAAGCTATGGAAAGCTTTTTGTTAGCTGAACGACTACGCTGCAAAATATCCGAGAAAAGAAACATTGGAAAAATGGCTACGACAATTCCGAGCCACTGGTAGTGTGTCGGATGAATAACACCACCGACAAAAACCGATTGTTGGAAATGAAGAAAATGAACTTACTGTTCTAGCATCTGTGATAGATCAACCAAGAAGAACTCAACGGAACAGTGCTCAAGAAATAGGTCTGAGTAGACAAAGTGTGGGAATAATGTTAAAAAAATTATGGTTTTCATGCATATCCTGTTGAAACCCATCAAGAACTGTCACAAAGAGATCATGAATGACGACTCGAATTTTGTATATGGGTGTTACAAATGGTCACAGACAATGAGGATTTCCCGAATTCAATTCTATTTTCTGATGAAAATACATTCCGGAATAATGCTTTAGTAAACAGACACAATTACCATAATTACTCTGATACTAATCCACATATTTTTCGTCAATCCTACACACAACATAGATGTTCGGTCAATACATGGGGAGCAATTTTAGGACCTCATGTAGTAGGTCCTTTTTTTTCGATGGAAACCTGAATTGACAGATCTACCTCAATTTTCTGGTCAACCATTTACCAGAGCTATTGGAAAATGTGCCACTTGACATGAGACAACGAATGTGGTTCCAACAGGATGAATCCTCTGCACACTACTGCCTACAGCCGACAAGTGAGAGATCGTTTGAATGAGAATTTTCCAAAAAATGGATCGAAAGAGGAGATTGGCCAGCAAGATTACTACAACTACACTGGATGATATGAAAAATAGAATTAAGGAAGCTTTCCAGACAGTTACGCCTGAAATGCTGTTAGGAGCAAGGGCATCTTTCGGAAGGAGAATACATTTATGCATAGAGCATAATGGAGGCCATTTTAAACATACTTTCTAGCGTGTCAATTGCTTCAATTATTCATGCAATCTTTTCTTTTCCGTAATTTGTTGTAATATTTTCTATTGCCAAACATTTTCACTCATACAAAGCATATTTTTTCCATTAAAATAATCTGTTTCTCGAGAAATAATTATATGAGCAAAAAAGAAATCAATTTGAAAAAAAGAGGTTATGAGTGCCGTGACAGGAAAAGGTAAATAGTTTACAAGGAGGAAAATAAGAAATAGGCTCGAATTAAACAGTTTTCAACTTCTCCAAACACTGCTTCTTTTTAAACTGAAGTCCATAAAAAACTCATTTTCATCGCCTTCACATCAGTCCATGCAGAGATTTTTTGATCATTTTCGACTTATAAACTACATAAACTATACGTTTATGCATAGAGCAGAATGGAGGCCATTTTGTACATCTTTTGAAACATTTTTATGTATCGCTTCAATTATTCATGCAATCTTTTCGTTTCTGTGATTTGTAGTAATATTCTCCAATGTCAAACATTTTCACTAATTCAAAGCATATTTATTTCCATTGAATTAATCTGTTTTTCGAAAAGTAGTTTGTGAGCAAAAAAGAAAAAAATTTAAAAGAAAATGTTATGAATACCTATCTCCGGAAAACGTAAATAGTTTACAAGGAGAAAAATTAGAAATAGGCTCGAATTGAACTATTTTCATCTGCTCCGAACACTGCATTTTTTTTAAACTGAATTCCATAGAATATTCATTTTCATCGCCTTCACATCGACCCATGCAGAAATTTTTGATCATTTTCGACCTATAGACTTAAAACTGGTGTTTTGACTAGCATATCGTACAAACTCCTGTTAACAAGTGACATGCACCCCTCTCCAAAAACGAAGGAAAACATTTCAAGATGAATATTGAGACACAAAATATCGGAAAATTCGGGAAAGCTCGGGAACCGTTACGGATAGGTATAGAGAACATGTATATCGTTCGATAGGTATAAAAATAACCGATCATCACAGAGTATAAGATACAGGCTGTGTCATTTGAAAAAAAGTTTAAAACAGAGGCTTGAAGAAAGGCGGAATAGGAAATTTTGTACTGTGCACCCTGTATCACTTGCAGAGTTTCCCAACGATATTTACTTAGAAATGTGGTATTAGTAACATAATTTTTGCAAAATCACAATCGAAAAGTCACAACGAGAAAAGAAAAAAATTCTCAAAACGTCATCAGATTTCGAAAAATCTCAAATATTTCGAAAACAATTGAACTGAGGTATAGGGAATATCAAACAAAGTCACCTTCATTTGATCTCACAAAGCTAAAATCATCAAAATATATAGGGTGTTCTATTTGAAAAAACATAACTTTGATTTATTCCTCAGAAACGGAACACCCTGTATATACGCAATTTTTCTTAAATTGTGACTCGTGGGCCAACCTGTATACTGAAGCGAACAGTGACCGATATTTCACTCTACGGAACATGGCCGTTAGTCGCTGAGAAAAAGACCGATTGTTGAACGGATTTCTGAATAGTTATACAACTAAGAACCAACCTACAAACTATGCTCAATCCGCTCAAACTCACAAGGTAATTTGTGAAAAAACTATGAAACTAAATTAATTTGTTGGTTCCAGCAATTGAAGGAAGAAAGGATGATAATTTCCGGATACCATCTCTCTAGGAAAATATGATTCAACCATTTTCTGGGCCTGAATAACATATCCTAAAAAATTTTTAAACAAGGTTTGTATTACATCAGTTCCGTATATCTTCAACAATAAGTCATTGATTGCTGTAGAAATATTGGTCGAAAACATCAGGTGTATTGTAAAACTTATCGATAGTCACGAAATTCGACAGAACTGCAATTGGTCCGTGTTCAGCTGATAAAAAAAATCTGACTCAATGTAGCCTTTGACGAAGGATCTTTGTCTAGCGTTTACAAGATTTATATTATCCAAATCTGCAGTCATCTGAAGCGCAGCATGATTACGAGTTGAATGCTCCAGCTAACTGAAATCATTGTTCATTCTTTAACAAAATTTTGGTGATTATCAATCCCCATTTCAATCTGAATAGTTTCGCACAAAATTGACACATTTAGGCTGATGAATATCAAAAATCCATTCAACTTGTTCGCAGAGAATTTCGTTATGATGTACATTCTTCAGGATCAGCGTCGTTTTACTATTTTTCGCTGGAGAAAGATCCTCAGAACTCTGTTACAGTGATTGGTGACTATTATCGTGCAACATCAACTATTTCTTTATGGAATAGCATGTTCTCGAAAAGAGATATTGAAACATACGCAGACGAAGGCAGCCCAAGCCTTCCTGTACCCCCTGATGAACAGGCGGAGCAACCTGAGCGCAGTGAACAAGCTGAAGCTCTACAAGACCATCATCAGGCCCATGATGACATACGCGTCAACAGTCCGGGGGACATGCAGTAGCATGTTATATCCGGAAGCTCCAAGTCGTGCATAACAAGGCATTGAGGATGACCGTGGACGCCCCCTGGTACGTGCGAAACTCCCAGATACATCGAGACCTGCAGATGCCGAGTGTGATGGAGTTCATCAGAGAGACAGCGGTGAAAGCATTCCAAGCAGTAGACGACCACCCAAATCCATTGGTGAACACCCTAGGAGACTACGAGGTAGAAGAACCGAGAAAATACAAGAGGCCCAGGATGGTTCTTCGAGAAGACCCGGATTAGCTATAAGAATCTTGTAAAATAAATATGTTAAGACCATCGTCACTAGGACGACAAAATGAACTAAATTAATTATTTTAGGTTACATTCAGATTCCTCAGATCACAGCTTAGAAGCCAAAAATAGTTCAATTTTCAATCAATCAAATAGATGTAACGTTAAAAGCTGTAAAACTGGTACTTGAATAAAGATTATGTTAACTGAAACTGACGTATATACAGTTTGAGTGTCAGGTAAGTCACTGCTTCGCCTTACCGGTTTCTTCAAGCTAGTATTCTCCTAACGATACTACAGGTGTCAAGTAGCACGCTTTTCTGCATAGTCATGTATAAGTTCGGGTCCATTTTCAATGTATTCAGGCTTGTAAGCAGTTTCGTTGGGATCTCATCAGTG
Organism: Cryptolaemus montrouzieri; assembly: GCA_013387265.2. Taxonomy (NCBI): domain Eukaryota; kingdom Metazoa; phylum Arthropoda; class Insecta; order Coleoptera; family Coccinellidae; genus Cryptolaemus; species Cryptolaemus montrouzieri. The sequence continues at coordinate 31,136,318 of JABFTP020000144.1, read as the reverse complement.
CAACCTGTTATTATCGGAACTACCCACACACTTTCCATTTTCCACATGGTCTTAATTTCATCCGCAAGAAGTAAGTATTTACTGATCTTTTCGGCTGGTGACTTCATCAAGATAACAAGTAATGGAATTGCATTGTCTATTATATATGTCACATTCTCTTCTTAAAGCGTTAGCACAATGTCTGGAATGTTATTTGCTATTGGTTTATCAGTTATTATTTGACGGTTCCAGTACAATCTTGTTTTCTCGTCCTCATAGATGGTAGGTGGTTCATAGAGATAGTGGGGTACGGTACTCTCTAGTCCCATGTATTTCACTCTTAATTCCTGATGCAATATTTTAGCTACCCAATAATGTCTATCAAGATACGATTTTGGTGCTAGCGCTGGACAACCAGAAAGTATGTGATCTAGGCGCTCTTCTTTGCCACTACACATACGACAGCTTATATTGTCGACTACTGCCTTGATTATTCGTCTGCGGTATACTCTGGTTGCTATAACTTGATCCTGAATAGCTGCGAAAAAGACTTCAGTTCCAATGAAAATGTTACCTATGCGGAACCAGGCTTGCGAAGCTGCTGTATCTACATCTTCCTGTTCTAGAATAGTCACAAATCGGCCATGAAGTGGCTTACTCTTCCATTGTTCTTTCAATTGTGCTATAGTGGAAATCTTAGCCGATGGATCGAAGTTATTATTACTAGAAAATGCAAGAGATGAGGCTTCAGCCTATAAAATCAAAAGAATTTAAATTTAAATAAAGAAAAAACAATGAGAATCGACGACGAAGTATTCCGTGCAGAAAGAGTACAGCGGCGGAATCGGGCCTCGTTCTTATTTTTCGATGATTTACATGCATCTAAACGGTTATTGAATAGATTGGGGATTTCGGAGCTCACTATTGAATCTGGCAGGCAATTCCATAAGGCGAAAACGCGGTTAAAAAAGAATCCCAAGCTCTGATTTGTTTTGAATTTTACCTTGACAAGTTTGAAGCGATGCCCAAGAAGATGATTGTGGTTCAACGGAAAGAGGTCTCTGATATCCGGCCAGAGAACTACCCGCACAGATGAGGTCGCCACGGGTTCGGCGATCTTGAAAGTAGGTGAGTCGGAAAATGGAAAGTCGATCATCATCCTGGGCGAGTCCTACCAAAAGAAAGTATTGTGCTGCAACGTCCGCCTCGAGGACAAACTCATCGCTTCTGAGGGTGGGCCACCAAGCCGGACCTGTATACTCCTTAATTGGTCGAACATTTTTGATAAAGAAGTTTTGCAGTCTGTATGTTACAGCCCTTGATACTACGTTGAACGCAATAAATAATCTTTGCTTTTGGGATTGTAGGCGACATCAACATTTTGTTGATTGTTGTTGTGGAGTACAGAAATTCTTTACATTTCTGAAATTACTATTGGTTGAGTTCCTCCCATTCTCCCCCAAATTAGCAAAATTCCCTCGTAGTTTTTTGTATCTACTTGTTGCGCTGCGGAACGTATTGACTAGATCGAACGTATAAGTTTTGAAATCCCAGTGTGTAACAACAAATTGAAAAACTCTGTATGACTAGTGATATCACTTCTATTGTACCTGTACAGGTACGGCAACTAGCGATTAAAAAATCTAACCTAACCTAACCTTATGCTCTCACAGGTATCAAGCTTTCAAACAGCTTGATGAAGCTTGAAGTCAAGTCAAGCTTTTGAGTTGAAAAATCAAGTGAAACCTTTGATTTTTCAAGAGCTTGAATTTCAAGTCGAGTCATGCTTCTCGAATAATATTCAATCTGCTTGACTTGATTATACCCTATTATCGAGACATCAGTCAAACAGCGTACTGATATATATCTTTAAATCATCTGCAAATAACAAAAATTTGCTATGGAGAAACACTGAGGGCAAATCATCGATAAACAACAGGGGTTACAAGTGCGATCCTCAAAAAGCACCTCATATAGCAATAAAAGAGTTCGAAACAAAAATTCGGAAGCGAACAAAGTACATCAGGTACTGTGAAACCGATTCTATTCAACCTATCCACCAGTAGCGTATGGTTAACTCTATAAAACGCCTTTCGACATCTAATATGCTGCCAACCTCCATCACAGAAGCAACATCACGAAAAAAAACAACAAATTAGTGATGATCGAATTATTTCTGGAAAAAGCATGTTGCTCATTGATAATGAAACCTGTACATTTTCAACACAATTACAATCCAACGTACCAAAAAGCTTTGGTATAACAAATGGAATACATATACCTTTATAATGACAAACATCATGCTGATCTCCAGACTTGAATGAAGAAGTTAGGAAACTTATCTTCTAGAAGGTAGGGAATATTCCTGTAGTCATGGGCAAGTTAAACAGGTGCGTTAGTTCTAAGGCATCCCTCACATTACCTGTCTCGCAGAAACTCCAATCAATAAAATGAAAATAATAGGAAAATTCCAAATAGGTACCATTTCACACATACAAATAAAATGAAACACTCTTGTCTGATTTCCACAATATTTTTTTTCTAAAACACGAGCGGTTTGGAATGACTATATTTTAATTGCGGTCTATAATGCATTGCCATTAGTTTTGCTTTACTAATATCTCCGATTGAAGATCTCTTTGATGGATTTATTTCATTGAAACTCGTTTTAATCTAAATGAATACTTTTTTACTTCTTTTATTTCAATGCACACGACTGGTCAGGTTAGATTACGTCAATTACGTCATTATCAGTTGTGAAAAAGAATGTGCTAACTATACCTATTTTAAATGTTGAGTAGTGGAAAGTGATTGAATTCTAGTTGACTATTGAGATCGGTGAATTTTGGGTTTCGTTGTTAATTTTCAAATCCAACAGATTTATTATCATCCCTTCGTTGCATTTATGCCGATCTTCAATTATCTAATGTTTTTTTTATCATAAGATAATCAAATAATTCCCCTACTGCAATAAAGAAATGTCAATGAAAGTTTGAACGTCAACAAACCCAAAATTCACCACTCAATATTAAACTAGAAACGAATCACTTCCCATTACTAAACAGTCAAATTAGCGATTTAGCGAATATTTTCCCACAACTCTTAGCTCTAGAGACTCGAAAATAACTTTCGAAACCGGTCGTGTGCTTTAGAAATAAACATTGTAAAAATCAGACAAAAGTGTTTAATTTTATTTATATTAGAATGAATTTTTATGAAATAAATCCATCAACAATATCATTCATTTTTGAAATTATAGATGTTCTCAATAGTTTTCCCAATGCCCGTGCACTTTCCACAGAACGGGAGAGGGTAATTGAATAGGTCAACATTGAATTTACAGTATAAAAGGAGATATATACAGTTTCCAAAGCGAAGTCCTTTTGATCAAAAATTTCATCCTTTTCAACATAACTGAATTTTTAATACTTTTTTCTCATTCTAGTTTGTTGATAATTTTACATTTCTTTAGTTACATTTTAAACCATTCCTTTAGAGTATCGCATATATGTGTAGTTTTGAAGCTTTGTCAAGAATAAACACCAATTCGAACTCATTAACCATACTAGTTGAAAGAAAGATTCTAGATGTATACAATTCCGTTCAAATTATTCAAAATCAATTCATTTGCCAATAAGTTACATAAATTCCATGTTACTATCTCTAGTTCAAGCAATGAATGTTTACACGGTGTTATAATGGATCACACAAATAAGCGAACATGTGCTAGAAACTTTATTTCAGTTGATTTATTTCCTTAAATTTGTTTAACACGAATCGTATACAAATTCCCAGATTAATGTACAATTTGGATCTGACTCAATCTCCCTTTGATCACACATTTCGTGGGATTATATCAATAACTCCGAGTTTCGCCAAAGGTTTAATTTAGTTTGGAATTAACTAAAATAGTAGAATAGAGGTGCTTTATTTCAATTAGGCAGTGAAATGTTAATGTTGGAAAAATAGGTGTATTTAGGAAATCTCGATTGTCTCTTTGACTATGTTATGTGGTTCTTCATAATTAGGTGTGGACGATAAAGTCTGTTGATTCTTTACGACGCCGTTATTTTCATTTCTAAAGTCTGGGTTTTATTACTGTCTAAACTCAATGATGCCCCTAATTATTTCCTCCTTTTGTTGGGAATTTGTCCTGGTTTCTTGATATAAATTTTACCCTTACGATAAGGCAACACGAATTTTCGAAAATGAGGTGACTTTTAAGAGAAATAAACATAAATTTTCTTGGAGTTTATTATGAATTTTAATTAAATATTAATTCTGACAAACTTAATCTATATAAGAACCCGAACAGTCAGAAAATTTTGGAAAAATAAGACTATAACTCTATTCAAGCGATAAAATGCTTAATTGTTTTTGAGTGGAAATTTCTCTTGGCTATTGGGTGTTTTATGAAGTATAAAATATTATGAGTTGTGGTGTGTGCATCTTGAATGATATTCTAACAGCCTAAAATAGCTTCATTGCTCTGTCACTTCCGAAAGTACCGAAAGTCATTCGGCCTTACTGAATGGGAACCCCATATTTTCATTTCTTCAATTACTCATCCAATTTTGAGTACCTTCTGTTGAAAAAGTATCACTTGAAACGCTGTATTTTCTGAGAAGAAAGATATCGAAAACTTTCGGAAAAATCTCACGTTTCCAATTCATCGATGTCATTCGACATAATAATTTTTGTTTGTGATAAATTTTTCTATGCTAGAAAGTGTTCTGGTCATTATTTCAGTTCGGGTAACTCACATTAATCTGTATTTTGGATAAAAACAGACTCAAAACGTAAAAGAAGATTCAAAGGAAACGTGAACTAAGCTATAAGAGTAAGGAGGTTCGAACGTTCGCAGTGGGGTAAACTTAAAGTGAAAAGGCGTCAACAGTGTGAAGTGTTGTTTACTAAGCTACTTTCAGTTAGTCCATGAACACCCCACTGTTAGGTTTAGCTGTGGTAAAGTAAACCACTAAATTAACAACAAAGAAGAGTGGTGTAATATCCCGACGCGATGCGATCGTTTTGATACCGGGATGGTATCACACACGCGAAAAAACGTCGATGATTAACACAAACACTCGTTGTAAACGTAATTGTAAGATTGAATAAAAAAACACATGGTTCGCTGGTAGACAACGGCGGTTTGGCATGATGGCCGGTGGCGTGGGTCCATCGACTCGTGGCAACGCGTGCTGCAGTCGATTTACGGAGACAATGTGAACTCGATGAGGTCGGCGGTCCAGGTAGACCCACTGTACGTTCTGTGCTTAGCTTGGTCGAAGGGCCAACTAGGCAATCTGTGATTAAGGAAACCTGGTTAATACGGTAACACGCTTGCTCGGAGGTGCCTAGAGCGATCTATAGTTCGATAGCGTAGTGAACACGGTAACCCGGCCGCATATTTGTATCGAGCGTACAGTATACCGCATTCGGGTGAATTCGCTTTCGCCATATTAGCTGAGTTGTCTGCCTTAAAGCTCAAAGACTCTACTCAAAGCATGCGGTCGATAGACCGATCCATCGTCGGGCTAAAGTAAACTTGATAAAAATCCCGCGAAAGTTTTTAGTTCTGCATTCCGTTTTCGATTTCAATTCAGTAATTCAAATTTAATAAAAGATATAATGGAGTGGCCAGAAAATCATACGTACCAAGTGGTGAATTCGAGTGAAATAAAAACAGACTTCAAAACGAAGCACGAAGTTGAGGTGAGTAAGAGGGCAAAATTCAATTATCTACATAACCTTTGCAACAAACAACAAACGTTCAGCTCAATTTAGTCTGCGTTGGTTAAAAGTTCCATAGGTGCTTCGTTTTAGTTTTGCTGGGTCCAAGTGCTTTCTCGTATAAACTTGAGGAAGCGAATGAATCTCACATTTATATCTTGCTTTTTGATCATCACATGAAATATAACGTAAACTGTATTTTCGATAAATTAATTACCTACTAAGAAGTGACATAGGAATGTGAATATCTATATTTTTCCTTCAACTCGAGACCATTCAAAATCATTGACACGAACAGAATGTTCTTCCATTGGACACCTACCATGTTCATGAGAAATTTGAAATGTGTTAAAAGTTTTCATGAAAAATACCTTCACTAGGTCGAGGTTAATTCTTGAATTCTTATATACCTAATGCCATTTGGAGTTATCAGGGTTTCTATATAAAATCGGGTATTTGAGGTTAATTCCTAAAATAATGCATGTCTTTCAGCAATGTGTTACTGACCTGGAACTAAAATTGAAAAATACATGGTATATCACTAGGACCACAATTACACCAATCGAAAAAGCTAGACAGCGCGTATTCAAAAGATTATATCATTGTCAGTTCAAAACAAAAATTAATAAATTGAAAGAAGTCCGGAAGAAAGAACATCCTTCTAGAAATATAAATTGTCCAGCAGTATTATTGTTGTTATTAAGAAACATGAATTTCATTCGAGACAAGACTTGAGCATGTTGACACTCTGCTAAAAGAATATTCATGCATAATCACTTTGAATAATAATCACAACCATACAATAGATAGTATAGCCGCTTTAACAAAAAGACAAATTGGAGAAGAAACAAAGAGAGAAACTCATCAATTGTTTGAAAACGGATATTCTGTTGCATCAGCTTATAATAATTTCTGCTTTAGTAAAATGGAAGAACTAGGTGACAAATATGACGAAGTTGTATGCGATAGATACTATTTTCCATTCCATTCCACAAGGCATAGAGAGCTGCAACACTTCTAGCGATTCTCAACTGCTTCAAGAAATTAGGTTTTATAAAAAAATATCACGAAAAACTTCGGATAATGAAAAACCAACAAGAGAGCCATTAGTTGACATTGGCGATATGAGATGTTCCCACTTTGTGCAAGTGGTACACAGGTACAATTAAAAAGAAAAAGAAAGAGGAATGATGAAAAGAAGACAAAACATCAAAACCTTAAGCACATGTGTCAGTTAAGGAAGGAGGAGCCTATTTGACACCTCACAAAGCTTCTCAAAGCTTCTGTCTACAAAACAAAAGGGATGGAAAAGCATTTTAGGCCCTGTTTCTCTCAGGAAAAGTGTTTGAGCAGTCTGACAGCAGCAATGTACTTCAAACAAACCAATATAAATAATTAGGACTGAAGGTTTGTATTTTTGAATCAACATTGTGAAATTTTGGTTCTGTCTTACACCAGTTAAAAAATGTACAAAATCGCAATTACTGAAAAACTGTCAACATTTATTCACAGGTCTGCAAGTAGGTGAGAGAAGTGACTTCCAACCCTACGAGTTATATGAAGAATTACAAAATATCATCCCAAATTTACGCAACTCTATTGAAGACGTGAAACATCTGGTCTATTTGAAAGAAATTCACCACATCATTGTGGTGAATTTCTTCATGTTTTCGCAATTTACCATAAGCCGTCACATACATATATTATAATACATAATTCGTCGTGTCATCCATATCAACATAAAATGTAAGCATTCAATAGTTTTATTCATAGATTGATTAACATCCCGTTATCACCAGAAAATTTCAACAAAGAATTTAATTTGATTAAACAAATAGCAAAAATAATGGTTACAATCCCAAACTAATAAATAATATTTTAAATAAAAAACAAAGTAGAATCGCATTGAAGTTTACCCTGTCGATAAATTGAAACAAAAACTCAACACCTTAACCTACGTTGGCATTACAAGTGAGAAACTGAAATCATTCTTGAGTAGCAATAATTTCAACATAGCTTTCCAAACTAATAATAATTTAGGCAAATATATAGGAAATAATAAAACCAAACCAGGTAAAAACAATATATCAGGTGTTTATAGATTGAATTGCAATGACTGTGATAATTTCTACATTGGTAGAACTCATAGAAATTTTAATATTAGAATATCGGAACATAAACGCAGTTTTTCAAATAAAAAATCAGATTCAAATTACGCGAATCATCTCTTAGGAAATAATCACTCTTTCGACCCACAGTTTGAAATTTTGCATACAGATAATAAATATTGGAAGATAGATCTTTGGGAAATTTTAGAAATCAATAAATACAAACACTCAGGTAGACTCATCAATGAACAAGTCGATTTAAGCCCTTCACCTCTATTGAATCTCTTCGGGGAGCAATCTATTCCTTAATTTTATTGGATATACCTGTCATGAATAACCACTTAAGAAGAAGCAACCCAATAAGCTTTTAATTACTCAAGAACATTTATATTTATATTTTCTGTACATTCATTCGTCTGAAGAAGCTACGGTGTTGTGAAACGCGTTAGGAATAGCAATTATTAAGTAAAATTCCTTAAAACACAGTACTTGTTTTTATTATTCACATCATTGTTATTCGAATTTTGCAAATAATGCCTATAATTACTGCTTCCTTTGAAAGGTGTTTTCAAATAATTAAAAATTATTTAAGAAATACTTTAAGTCGAGAAAAATTTTCAGCTTTGATTTTTCATCGATAGAAGCTGATATATCTTTTAAGATATATTACGAACCTATTATTTAGAAGTTGAATAAATACAAATGTAGAAAATTTCTGTTTCTATATTCTTCTCATTTTTGTTTAATGTTCCATTGGAGTAAAAGTAAAAACTTAGATTTGTTTATTCATCAATGAAAATCTGTTTCCAGTGTTTTTTTCATTTTATAAACCTTTTCTTGCACCATCAGAGCAATGTACCAAGCCCATATCAAGTTTCTCAAGCGCCGCTACTGTAACTCGTTCGGAAAATATCATTTCACAAACACTATACCCAATAACAAAATCTACAAACGCTGAATCAGAGAAAGAAAGTAGGATATATTACTGATGAAAAAGTGAATGAAATTTTCCTTCAGACAAATGCAGGAATACAAATCAAATTAATTGCTTTTTCAGATCCATAAAAATGCAGTTATACGAAAGGATGCACTCGAAGTGAGTTTATGGTTTCCCTTGGGTCTCTGTATATTGCAGGAGTGCATCACTCTGGAATACAGAATCGTAACGATCTTTGGGTTTTTGATACAGGTACAGGCGTAGATAATTTTATGTAGACGATGTCACAGCAATGTAACATCAGTCTTGATTCTTTGAATACTCTGGAAGCAGGGAAATCAATAAACAATTTGGAGTCTATCGAGGAATTGTTTTGACCATTTATTGAAATTTGCAATAAAACTTACATGTCTAAAAAGATCTTACAATAGACGAGATGCTTTCACCCTTTAGATATAGATGTAAAGAAATGAATTTCTTCTAAACTTTACAAATAGGAATACATAATACAAAACACGTACGGCCTCGTCAATTTAATATACAAAATGAGGGGAACACTACTGACTATAATGAAGATAATCCTCTCGATAAGTATTCTACCATTACGATTAGTTGCAAATGCCTTGAACTGTCGTCTGACGTTTTTGGAAAAGAGAGGAACTGCACCCTTATGATACACAGGTACTGCAGCCATTATATGCAGAGGACGAGCAGCATCGTCTCACATTTTGCCATTGTATTGTGCAGCAACATACTCAAGATTTAATTTCCAACATTTTATGGTCTAATGAAAATCATGCTTCACAGATATGGTATAAATAATTTCCATAATGATCATTTATGGACCTGCAACATCCAAATGCAATGGTTACGAATGTCACATTTTGTACAATAAGATGTGTATTTCAATCCATCTATGATACCATCTCACAATCGCTCTAGTATGATGATAATTTTGATTTCAGAACCAAAAGATCACATTTTTGAAGCTGAGTATCTCCGAATTCAAAAATTTTCGAACCGTGCTATTCGTAATAACTTGCCTCGCCGCTCACAAAGTTTTTCATAGAGCTTAGGGAACACTCGGTTTTTGCTTTGGAAAATTCGAAATCATTTCATATTTCGAAGATTAAAATTTATGCAGGAAAATAGGTTGCAGGTATACTGAAGCAATTTGCTGTACTGGATGGCCAATTGAAGCCCGTTTCCAAACAAATATACATTAAGTAAGGCGTAATTCTCAAAACTGGTCATTTAACTACCCTATCTACGACACACCCCGATGTCAAAGCAATTATCCTCTGTTCTCTTCAATTGCTCGAAATAATGGCCGGACGCTTCACAACCAGTAGGTACGCTTATATTTCCTGTTGTGGCCAATCATCAGTAATATTTATTGCGAGTAGGAGCTGCAATCAGTGGAAGTGCAACGCAAGTGAGTTGCCAAATCAGGAACGAGGTATTCGAATAATAAGGCTGTGAAAATTTTTAACTTCGCTTTCGAATGTTGTTTTATCCAATCTAAAAAAACGAAACAAAACAAAAAGTGATTTATAAGGTATTTTTCAAAATGACTAACGTCGACGTCCTAACATTCACGTGCTGGCAAATGAGTGATCGCTTTACAAGAAACCTATCTGTTATTCTTGAGTACTTCACAAAACCCTATTGATTTTCGAATAAAAACGTGTAAAGAGTAAAAAACTGAATTATACCAAAATGTTTATATAAACAAAGTAATTTTCTTTATCAGCTTTCATAGGAATCAGATCTTCATTCTGTAGTTTCGTTGAAATAGATTTCATTATGTGATTCTGTTCTGTTCAGTGAGTTTCAAGTTGGATTTTTTTAGAAACCTGTTTGTCACAAAATTAATCCCAATTTGAATCAAAAATTTTTGGAAAAAATCGGGACTCTCTCTCAGTAATTATTGAGAGATATTTTGATGAACGATCTTGAGAAATCTATAATGAATAATAAGTTAGCTCAAAAACTTGTAATTTATTGGTACAGATGCGTTGATGATTTCCTGGTAGGTTTTCAAGGCTCGAACAAACGAATAGACCAGTTTTTACATTTTCTAAATAAAATGCACAATAAATTAATCTTGTGTTAAACGAAACAAGTCCTTAACACAACCATCACAAAATTCGATAATAATCTTACCTACAACATATATGAAAAAGAAGTATTCACAGATTCAACAATGTCAATGTATTATTTTAACTACATCACACATCAATTAGCCGCTCATAATTCGATGATTCAGAGAGCTCTTTCCATAACAGAATTTAATAGATAATCAACATCATTAAGAAAATTGCATCAAATAATAATTTTCTACTCTCCCACATGAATAATATCATTGAAGCAAGGTACCAAAACAAATTTCTCAATTATTATATTCCATTATATAAAAACCAGAGAATAAATACGCATGTCTAACGTTGACCCCCTCTCTAATAACGGCAGCAATCATATTTCCAAATTCAATTTAACAACCTCTTTTTCCAGTAGTCCCAACGTAACACATATCCATACGTTCGTGATTGTTTTCAGGTCTTCGCTGTAAGCCGTTGTTTACGTAACATCTGGAGGCGGCTTCACATAATAGAAATAAGTTCAGTTACATATCTGTAGAACAATCAGTTTCTACGAAAGAACAATATGAATTAGAAAATCTGAAGTATAAAGAACCAAGCTGGAAAATTGATGTACATTTGAAAGCGATGAATTTCCTCTCAGTACAACAAGTAGGTTATACTCAATACTAGTGATTCATAGGTTTATGGGACAGCCGCAGCAAAAACAACCATTGGATTCGAAGGTGTGGCCACTAAGGGAGTCAGTAATTGTAGGTGAGAAAAATGTAATAAATTCTCCTTTAATTATTCATGTTGCACCTCTTCATCTTCTTCCTCTCCTTCTTAAGCCATATATCATCCATTCCTGGATAAAGGTCTCCTCCAAACCTCCCCACTCTGACGATCCTGCGCCATATGAAACGATCCTGTTCCAGCGAATTCTTTTACTTCATCCAGCTATCTCTTTTGGGGCCTACCAACACTTCTTTTGGTACTTCGTGGTCTCCAATATATTAATTTACTCGGCCATCTACCGTTGTCTTGCCTAGCCGCATCTCCATTTAAGCTATGCTAATCTTTTTGTGTTGGCCATTATCTTCGTTCTGTTCCTAATGTCGTAATTAGGAATCCTGTCTCGGGGACTTACACTTAACATGGCCCTTTCCATTCTACGTTGCGTAGTTTGTAATTTATTCAAGCTTCCCTCAATTAGAGTAACTGTTTCAAGGCCGTAAGTTGCCATAGGTAGCACACAGATATTATAAACCTTTCGCTTCAACTTGATGGGCAGATCGACTCTCCTTGTGATTTCGCAGTTTGATTTTCCTTGCTTATCAGAATCTTATGTCCCAGATATATGTAATGGTCCACCGCTTCTGTTCCCTTTCCACCGACCACGACTTCAACATTATCACTGTTGCTAGTTTTGGTTTTGGAGATGTTAATTTCAAGTTCCACCTTCTTGAAAGCTTCGTCGAGTTGTTCTATCATTTCTTGCAGCTCATTCAAATCTGTACTCATTAAAACAATGTCATCAGTGAACCGCAAATGATTGAGGAATGATCCGTCGACATTTACTCCTTTTCCTTCCCAGTTTAAGGTCTTGAACACATTTTCGAGGGCTAGAGTGAACAATTTAGGTGATATTGTGTCACAAAGATTCACAAGATTCACAAAGATTGTCACAAGGCGTCTAACTCCCAAGCTGGACCTCTACCAACCCATGGAGCAGGCTGGTTTTAGATCCGGGTATGGCACTAACGATCACTTGATGGTAACTAAGACACTAATTGAAAAACCGGTTGAATTTAATAGACCACTCCTACTGGTTTCTGTTGATTACAAAAAAGTATTCGACTCCATCAAACACACTGAAATGCTCAAAACACTTGCTGATTGTCGTATAGACTATAGATATTCCGCCGTGATACAACACATCTATTAGGATACAACAGCTAGTGTCAGAGTACATGACGAAACGGACAAGTTCAGAGTGTGGCGTGGTGTCCGACAAGGTGATACAATCTCGCCGAAGTTCTTTATCACACTCCTAGAGTACATGCTCAAGGACACCAAATTGGATGGCACAGGCATGAATATCAATGGAGAAGAGCTCAACCACCTATGTTTCGAAGATGATATTTTGTTGATTTCAGATAGCTTAGATAAGACAGAAATACAGCTCAAAGAACTTATCACAGCCTCACACAAAGTTGGCATCAGAATGAATATATCCAAAACGCAGTTCATGACAAACCTGGTTCTGCCGGTGCTGACGTACGGCGGCGAGACTTTGACACTCACAAAAAAGTCAATACATAAGATTCAAGTGGTTCAGTGAGCTATGGAACGTTCCTTATTGGGAGTCAGGTTGAGAGACAGGATACCTAATGAGGAAATACGCCGAAGAACAGGAGTGACAGATACAGTTAGACGAATCACTCACCTTAAATGGAACTGGGATGGACACGTGGCCAGGATGTCCAACGCAAAATGGACGAAAAAAATTAGGGAATGGCGCCCTAGGCAGGAATGCGTTCAGAAATAGAGGGTGTCCTCCAACCTGTTGGAAAAACTGGCTCCAGAGCACACAGGATCGAGAAGGATGGAAAATATTGAGAGAGAGGCCTAGGCCTGTGTTCAGCAGTGGACGATGAAGGCTGTTTGAAATGATGATGATGTGTCACCTTGACGGACACCCTTACCTATCTCAATTTTATCTGTTGTTGCTCGTCAGCAATCTGGACATGCATTGTTGAATTTCGGTATATAAATCTTGGGATATTCGAGTACCTTCAGTCTATGTGGGCGTTATCAAGACTGGTTAAAACTGCCCATGTCTCAATGAAATCAAAATCGATGAAAGCAAAAAATGGAGGAATGCTATATTCTATGCACTTCTCGATGAGGACTCTGATGGTTTGAAGGTGGTCTATATGCTATATCCTCTTCTGAAACCAACCTGCTCAACAGATAGGTAGAAATCCAGTTTGGCTCTCAAACGATTTTTTATTACCTTGGTTAAGAGTTTGTACAGGTGTGATAGTAAGCTGATGGGTCTGTAGTTCCCTAAGTCTTCTCTGTCGCCTATCTTGAAGAGTAGTGACCTTTGCGTAACACCATTTGATAGTTATTGCTCCTAGTTCTGAGCACTCATTCAAAAGAATGAGTACTGAGTCTCTCAAAGCTTCATTATTTCTGTTGTTATGCGGTCCTATCCTGGTATTTTCCCATTTTTCATCTGATTGAGCGCTAGGCTGGTTTCGTTGTGGTCGGTTTCATGTATCTCTTCTGAGCTGACATTAAGGATTACAGGGACTTAATTTGTTGGAGTCGAGTCTCGGCTTGATAAAGTTTTGCGTAGTACTCTCGAATGACGTTGTTAATTTCACTTCGCTCTGCGATCACTATTCCATCTATATTTCGGACTTTATCCTCCTTTTGTCTTACTTGAGATCTAGAGGATTTTAATGCTTTCATATTCATGTTATTATCAATGGCACTCTGTATCATGTTGGTGTTATACTGTCTAAGGTCTTTCCTGATAGCTTTCTTCTATTGCTGATTCATGTCCTCAAATTCTTCAGTGTCTCTTTCCATTTCCCGCTTTCCTTTTATGAGTATTTTCGTATCTGCGCCTAATTTTTCTTCCTTTGGCTTGGTCCTGAAGTTTATTTTCTTCAATGCAACATCGACCGCTGATTTATTTACTCTATAAGATCATCTATGCCTATATTTCCGAATTTTTCGGACGTCCCAATTTCGAATTGATGGTTTTTCGGAGCTCCTGTTGATTTTTCTCCATCTTAATGTATTGTGTATTAGATGGTGCGGTTGATTTCAGAATCATGGAGTTCCTCATAAGCTTTGTATCTAATCTGAATGTAGTTCTTCTAATTATATGGTCACTTCCCACATCTACTTGATTAAGAACAGATATGTCAATGCACAGTTTCTGGTTGTTGGTTAAAATGTAGTCAATTTCGTTCAGCGTATGCCCATCCGGGCTCTTTCGAGTCCATTAACGCTGAGATGGTTTTTTGAAGAAGGTGTTCATACAATACATATTTTCATCCTGTAAGTAGTGTAGTAAGATCAAGCCCAAGTCATTTCTTCTGCCAAGTCCATATCTAGCTATAATGTCTGGATCTCCTCGTTCTTTGCTACCTAATGTAAATCACTCTATTAGATATGGCTACCATTTTGGTTATCAAGTGTTTAATGCTTCCATGTACAAGCAATGAAGTAAAGGCATTAAAGGATGTTGTTTGAGGATGAAGTTTCTATTTCTGAATGAATTTTTGCCTCCCCAGAATCCTTGAGGCAGACTGATGGTTTTTTATCAGTGTGAGATTCTGGTTATTTCGTACTCACCTGGGGTAATTGGGTTTTAAAATTCACTAAATTCGTCATATTGCGAGAAACTTTGAAAGGAATTTGTCATTGAAACGCCACGCTTGGCGAGCGGGTTGGCGAGTTGTTATTCAGGCGCTCAATCTGAATACAGACGCTGTTCGCAGCCACCCGTTCCGAGACAGACGCTGCTGTTCTAGTTTTGGTTCGCCTCATCTTCCGGTACCTTCTGTATCTAAAAGGTTTTCCCCTATCCACCAACTGGGAAGGCGCCCAATGGGGGATATAAAACCCCGCACCTCTTCATATAAAAAAAATTAGACACACGACTATTGTGCTACTTTATGTTTATTGGCATTTGGATCGTTTTCCTGAAAACCTTGAAAATTATAGTGAAGATAAACATGAGAGATTTTATCAGGATTTTCGCAAAAACAACGAACATTACGAAGTAGTCTTGCGCTAAATAATTCACGACCAAGATCGCCCAATTTAGTTCGCTGTGCCTTAACGAACTAGATAGCTCTTGAACCTCTGTTAGTTCATAGGCTCCCGTCTCCAACTTGTGAAAGGTAGACTCTCGCTATATACTGCCGTTGCTGCACTCGCCTTTTGATAGTTATTTTGCCGCTGAGAAAATATAGAATCATAAAAAGTAGTTTATAAAAGATTACTAACTAACTAATAGTCACTCGGATGGACACTAAACGAAATGGGTGGCGTATGTATTGAGTGCGAACGAAAGAATCAGATTGTAAACAAGAATTCTTGCATGAACAATTGTAAATTACAGAAGAAGCCATAGAGTTAAAATTGATATATATATATATATATATATATATATATATATATATATATATATATATATATATATATATATATATATATATATATATATATATATATATAGGTTACTTTAACGCAAGAATGGGAATATAATGTCAACAAAATAAGAATATGCAGATATGGGGAACAAATACGAAATGAGAATGGAGAGACTGATAGAATTTAGAATAGTTAGAATAGACCAAGACATGATTATAACAAACACATACATCAAACATAAAGACACGCACAGGTATACCAGAGAAATGAAAATCAGAAACGAGAAGTCTATTATAAATTATAGCTTAGCAGAGAATAAACAAAACGAGAATCCACAATACGAGAGTAAGGAGAGGACCTGAGATCGGAAGAGATCACTACTCATTAATTAGTTTACACAACAAGAAGCTAAAAACGGAAGGATTGAATCATACAAAATGCATAACCATGAAATGGAAAAGAATCACAGGGAGATGACTCATTCATTGATGAGTTTCAAAGAAAAAATATAATATAGATGAGAACGATATAAAGTATTTGAAAATATTGGAAGCAATTAATAGAGGAATCAGCGAGAAAGATATGTGGAATAAGATGCAAGTCTAATGAAGAGCGATCTTGGTGATCAAAAGGAATAAAAGAACAAATACAAAATAAGAAGAAAACATGGCAGAGGAACCTGAGTATGAAGTATAACATTTTTGTGGTAGTGTCTAGGAATAACTTCAGTTGTATAAATAATCGGTAGAATTAATATTTTTACTCCATTTTCGTCGTCGTGTATCTAGTGTATTTGAAGAATTTTCATCATATTTATTTTGTATGTTATGTGTATTGGGTATGGCAATATCAATTATGTTATTAAATATTGTTTATCCATAAGAGTGATATCTAGTCCACAGTGATATAATGCTCGGTTGCGAAGAATGATTTTATCGTAATTAAGTTTATATTTGCCGTTTTCACGAATAAAGTCAGCTTTATATTTGTGATATTTCTTTCTCTTAGGAGCAATTTGATTCTATGTGTTCTGCCTTCTTGAATTCACGGATGCAACCGCAACATGTTGTCCTAAAAATTTCCAATTTTGATTTCAACGCAACGGATGATGTGTGCTCCCATAAGTTGACATTGGTTGCGGATCATCCAATCCACATCTCAGATGGCGGCACCGTAACTAACGCCGACGACTAGCGTAACTCGCAAGGGCGCTACCGTGCTCTTCCAGTCGGTCTTATCGAACGAACCAAATAGAGAAGGATCTGGGATCTACACCGCGTCAAGAAATTAACGCACAATTTCAATATTTCACATTTCTTTTTTTTAGAAACTAATTATTAACACATTTTCTTTTTTGATATACCAATAAAATTAGATGGATAGTATGATGGGAAATGTTGAATTATCACCACATATTCGAGATATTGTACTCAGTCGTCACTAAGATGTGAAACTGTGAATTTCAAAATTTTAAAAAGCCTATAATCATAATTGAAGATGCTTTACGTTGGATTGTCTGATGTGCAGAGGGGTCGAATAATTGCTCTCGTTGAAGAAAGGGTGACACAGTCACAATGAGGGTATCACAGGTGATGATTTCAAAAAACTACACGCGATACGCGGAGCTACAATCTCTGCAAAATATGCCAAGAAGAAGTCGTAGGAAGATCACTTCTAAAGACATAGACCGCTTTTCGTGCCAAATTACAAAGAGAGCCCCTTGTGCGTCGCACCCATACTTCAAAGACAATTTCTGGAAGCAACAGGCATCAGTGTATCAGTCTAAACGATACACATTCAGGGGGTTTATACAGCAGAAGGCCCTTAAGAGTTCCAGAGCTAACCTGACAACAAAAAATTAACAGACTTAATTGGTGTATCGAGCTCCAAAATTGGAATATTGAGAATTGGCGAAATGTTCTTTTTTCGGATGCAACCAGAATTGGTGTTCTATCAGATGACCCCCGGATTCGACTCCGAGCAGCAAGACAAATTCCAAAATACCAAGGGGGCAGTGCGATGTCTTGGAGTGGCATTATGCTGGGAGGCAAAACAGATTTGATTTCGTTTCCTAAGAATGTAAAGACTAGAAATTACGTGGACCTAGTGCTAAAGCCCATATTGAGACTCTGGCGAGGTGCCCATGGTAAGAATTTCACTTTTATGCAAGGTAATGCTCTTCCGCACACCAGCAATCTCGTGCGACATCGCTGGCTGGCCAGCTTGCTCCTCAGACCTTAACCCTCTTGAACATTTATGGGATATTTTCAAAAAGAAAATTATATCGCGCAGGATAATCCAAGAACCCCACAAGAGCTCATCCAAGCCACCACAGAAGAGTGGCAGAATATCACCCCAGAGGAGGTCGAAAACCTAATCCAAAGCATGTCTAGACGGATTCAGGCTTGTATCAGGGCAAGAGGAGGTAATATATGGTACTGAGATCGAAAAAAGACATCTACTCCGTGTGAACCAATTTTCAATTTTTTTACTCCCTTTTTCTCTTATTTGTTTCTTTCTTAAAATTAACCTTAATTTATTTCTTTTTTCAATTGAAATATCTCAAAAAGGATGTATTCTAACAATCCTTCCAAATTTCGAAAATCCCTGAGGTAATATTCAAAATATCGGGTGATTCCACATAAATTTGGTTGTGTGTATTGATAACAGTAGTAGTTGTTCAGTTTTGCTAGTAACGTTTGTTCTTCTTCAAAATTTCAATTTTCAGAAAAAATTCTTATACAAGAACAGACCAAAGACTTGGGGTTTCACATTCAACGGTTTCCAGAATGATCCGCAAGTACAAGAAGACTAGTACTCATGCAAGGGGAACTAGGTAAGGACCACCTTGAGCAACAACAACGATCCATGAACATTTTCTAAGAATATATATATATGACAAGTGTCATATTTTTCGAACGACTCTCAAAATTTTTTCGCAAATTTTTCTTCAAATTAAACAAGTTCCACGAAGAAATAATATATGGGCGATGTCAACACAGATTATTGGGCCCATAATGATTCAAAAACATCTAAAGATCATAATCGGCATCACTTGGAAGACTGAACCTGGCCTTCGGGGCTCTATCGGTCAAACAGAGATGGAATTTGAGGAAATATGGCAGGTTATGTATTTTTTTATTATCTCCTCAGTCCTTTTCATGACCTTGCTTGATATTTAATATCTTTTCTCAGATTTGTTTAGACATATAAGAAGTATGACTGTTGAAATATTTTTCTGCTGGTTTTCTTTTTCTATTGTTACAGATTCCTGTCCCAAACCCCCTTCCTTTCGCCCTATTTTTGGAAATCATGGAATGCAAGAGAGAATGAAGCGGCTAAACAGAAAAATCCTTGGTACTCTTTATTTTCACACGACACTAACACAACATAAACAGACAAGCTATTGCTAGTGCAATAGCGACAGGGAAACGAGTTTTTTCCTCAGGTTTTTTCACTCGTTTATCCGTATACATATCATATACAGGGTGCTTCAATGAAAACTAAACAGAGACTATATCTACCAAGCCATTCATTTCTGATCTAAACGCAAAAATAGGTCAATTTTTGTTTCAAGGGGACATCTTTCGGGGTACAATACTTGCCTGAATATCGACCCCCTAAGAGATGGTTGCAATTCTTGAACATTTTGAATAGGAAAGATGAGTCGAGTGATGACTCAAAAGAAAGGTGGTATCTTTGTCTACATTGCCTTGAACGAATTTCCATTTTTAATTGAAAACTGTAAAAGATACAGGGTGAGCAACTGAAAGATAGGAAAGACTATTTCCCTGAGACTATTTAAGTTTAAGTGATGTAAAATGCTGATCTATGGCAGTCATCATCTAGTACCATCCACATCTCGAATTTCAACCCCTGGAGCAGGAGTGACAACCCTTGAAAATTTGGAAGAGAGTAGATGGGTCGAGTGATAACTCGAAAGAAAGTTACTATCTTTGTCTGCAGTCCCGTGAAAGAATTTTCATTTTTGATTGAAAAGTATAGAAGATACAGAATGAGCCACTGAAAAATAGAGAAGACTATCGCCTCAAAATTATTGGAGTATTAGTGCGAAAAACTGGAATAGATTCATTTAGATGAAAGATGACAGCCTTTGATCTGGAATGAATTTGTCCCATTTTGTTGCACTAATACTTGAATAGCTCAAGGTGATAGATAGTCTCCTCTATTTTTCAGTAGCTCACTCTGTATCTTCTCAGTTTTCAATCAAAAATAAAAATTCATTCACGGGGATGCAGACAAAGATAATATCTTTTCTTTCAAGGTATCACTCGACCCATCTACCCTCTTCCAAATTTTCAAGGGTGGTCACCCCTGCTCTAGGGGTAGAAATTCGAGATGAGGATGGTACTTGATGATGACTGCTATTTATCAGCATGGATCTGTTCCATTTCACTTCACTGAAACTTAAGTAGTCTCAGGGAAATCTTCAGTATTCAAAATGTTCAAGGATTGCAACCCCCCCCCCCCCTTAGGTGGTTGATATTTCAGGCAAGTTTTGTACCCCAAGAGATGTCCCCATTGAAACAAATATTGACCTGTTTTTGCGTTTTGATCAGAAATGAATATCTTGATATATATAGTCTCTGTTTAGTTTTCGTTGAAGCACCCTGTACAAGATAGTATGGTTCCCTGTT
Source organism: Cryptolaemus montrouzieri (assembly GCA_013387265.2). Lineage (NCBI taxonomy): Eukaryota > Metazoa > Arthropoda > Insecta > Coleoptera > Coccinellidae > Cryptolaemus > Cryptolaemus montrouzieri. The sequence continues at coordinate 31,115,641 of JABFTP020000144.1, read as the reverse complement.
ACATTTCCTGAGCTCACACTTGTTTTTTCTGACACACACCTAAATTATAGATATAAACATTAATTGAATATACGATTATTCAAATTTTTGTAGATCCTGTCATTTCAAAATAATATATATATATATATATATATATATATATATATATATATATATATATATATATATATATATATATATATATATATATATATATATATATATATATATATATATATATATATATATATATATATATATATATATATATATATATATATATATATATATATATATATATATATATATATATATATATATATATATATATATATATATATATATATATATATATATATATATATATATATATATATATATATATATATATATATATATATATATATATAAGAATTTCCTCGTTTAAACAACGGTTGGCAGTCAAACGATACAACGTCTTAGGCATGTTCTACCATTTGCGTCAAATATGGGTGAAAACTTCTCGTTTATGCTTGATTACTCCAGATCCCATATAGCTCATATCGTTAGGATTTACCTTCAAGATCACGAAATTACTTGAATGGATTGACCTGCGCGATGTCCACACCTCAATTCCATCGGACATGTCTGGAACATTCTCGAAAGAAGATTAGGAAACCAGCAGAACCAGCTAGCTGCTGTTAATGAGTTTCGAAGCAGACTGATCGAATGAGCAATCTTACAACCTAAGGTCGTTCGCAAACTACACAAGACTATTACCTAAGAAGGTGGGATATACATATATATATATATATATATATATATATATATATATATATATATATATATATATATATATATATATATATATATATATATATATATATATATATATATATAAACTGTTTCTGTCGCTATTGCACCAGCAATAGCTTGTCTGATTATGTTGTGTTAGTGTCGTGTGTACATAAAGAGTACCAAAGATTTTTCTGCTTAACCGCTTAATTCTATTTTGCATTCCATGATTTCCAAAAACAAGGGTGAAAGTAGGGGGTTTGGGACAGGAATCTGTAATAATGGAAAAAGAAAACCAGCAGAAAAATATTTCAACAATCATAATTCTTATATATCTAAACAAATCTAAGAAAAGATATTACATAGCAAGCAAGGTCATGAAGGACTAAGAAGACAATAAAAAAAATACATAACCTGCGATATTTCCTCAAATTCTCTCTGTGTTTGACCGAGAGAGCCCCGATGGCCAGGTTCAGTCTTTCAAGTGATGCCGATTATGATCTATAGATGATTTAGAATCATTATGGACTGGAATCTGGGTTGACATCGCCCATATATTATATCTTCGTGGAACTTGTTTAAATTAAAGAAAAATATGACAAATGTGTTATATATATATATATATATATATATATATATATATATATATATATATATATATATATATATATATATATATATTGGCCTATTACTCCATCAACCCCAGTTACTATTTTAAATAAAGTGTGTCAAAATATACTTTCTCTAATCTGCGTGTAAATTAAAAAACATTATTTTCTCAACCAGCACACTTCATTTGACCGAAAACGAATAAATTTTTCAGTATTAGCCAGTGCAATTTCAACACAAACGAATGTAAACTTCCTCATGACTCAATATGTGAAAAACTGAACTACCAAGAGAATAAAACACTGGATGTTTACATTTATCAGCTGACCTTCAAGTGATACACCCCATATCGGTCAAGGTTTTGTTTCATTTTCATTGTATTCTCTTTATGGGATACAGAAAAACATTAAATATATTAAAACGAATAAAACGAATTACACCACTCGAAGAAAATCGATTCCATCAACTGTGAAACCCGGAGTATATATTTCTCTGCATTGTACATTACAAAAATGAGATGTGCTCCTATTACCCAGATGAGAGAATTTTGTTTTCCTGTATTTAAGAGGGACTAATAAATAGATCAAGTTTGTCTAGCAATAAAAACGCAATAAAAAGTGAAACACGAAATTAAAGAGATAAAATTGAAATCTTTTTTACTGCGACCATCAAAGAGGAATGTGCGGATGCATAATCTAAAACATTTTATGACCTTCACGTAACGAAATTGTTTCCATCACAGACATACGCAAAGGAATTGCGTAATAAGTGATGTTAATTTTTTTTATTACGTACGACAATTCCGTGAACTTATGTACGCAGGCAGTAAAATTGTCAATTGATCTGCAGCTATTTGCTTATTCAAAACAAACTGGAATAAATATTGACCATAATAGACAAAAAAGGTCGTGTAATAATATCAATATAAGGCTACTTGAAATAAATGATATTCCAACAGAGACGTATTAAACTCATTTCCTAGAAGAACCATAAAAGCCTCCATATTTTTCAGTGAGATATTTTTTCACTGTGACAATTGAAAGGATTACCTTTTCTTTATAAAGAGTTCCCCAGAATTATTGAACACTATTTCATTAGCGTATAGAAATGAACGATCGGAAATGAGAGAGGTTTTTTGATTTTTCTTTATACCTCACCTATACTCTCCCTTAGTCAGGGGGTCAGTGGAATAATTTTGAATGTCAGAAACTTTATCGCGAATTTTTCGTGAATTGTTGGTTTAATAGTCGTTTATCAAATACGGGAGATGTTACCCTTTATTTGAGGCCCAGCGTGTTTCTGCTTCTGCAGTTCAACTCTTCCGACCCAACCGTATTAGACTTCCCTATATGGAGAAACAACAGTTTACACAATAAAAAGCATTTTACCGTTTTCACATGACCACGTGCTATAATCCCTAGAGGTATCTACGTACCGACCATAACTACTTTAATTGTTTTAAGAGTAGTATTTTCTTTTCGTCGTGTTGTATTTGCGTAATTATTTTCGAGGATAGATGTTGTCAATTTACACACCGAACAGATAAAAAATTTCAGAGAATACTTTTCTGTAAAAGCTCTCACTTCTGACCTCCATAGAGTGGTATCGTTGGCTGATAAGGGATATACACCTCTGAATTTTGCTACCAGAGATGACCTGCTGAATCTATCGTTCCTATCAGATACTGAAAAACAAGAGCAATGGTCAAAAAAGGAATTGCATGGACTACATCACCATGAGATTAATCAACCACACATCGACAAAGAAACCTCCTACAAATGGTTGATGAAGGGAGAATTATTCGCGGAAACAGAGGGATTCCTTATGGCCACCCAAGACCAAGTGAGCGCTACAAACAACTACAAAAAATTTATTATGAAGGACGGAACATTACAAACAGATAGGTTCAAAAAATGCCATATAAGATTGGAGACTGTACAGCATATTACGTCCGGCTGCGAACAAGTGGCCAATACAGACTATCTTCACCGGCATAATCAAGTGTGCAACATTATCCAGCAGAAACTTGCACACATGTATGGACTTCTGCATACCTTCCAGCCATATTACAAGTATCAACCGGCGCCCGTATTGGAAAATGACTCTATCAGATTATACTACGATAGGCCTGTTATCACTGACAGAATGGTGACGAATAATAGGCCGGACATAGTAGTGTATGATAAGAGAGCCAGAACAGCAATACTAGTGGATGTCGCCATACCGATTAATAACAACGTGCTGAACAAGTTCCAGGAGAAAAAGTCCAAATACACAGACCTTGCTATTGAGATCAAGCTGATTTGGCACCTCGAGAAGATAGATATCAATCCTGTCATCGTATCCTCGACTGGGTTAATACCCAAAACTTTGCATAATAGCCTTAAGAAACTAGAATTGCATAAGAATACCTATATAGAAATGCAAAAAGCTGTAATTCTTAATACATGTAGGATAGTTAAGAAATTTATGTCAAGTATATTGTAATCGAGCCCATTCCCTTTGATTGCTGAATCTGGAAAAGGTAAATTGTATCCAGCTAACAGCTGAGATAGTGCATAATAAGATGTTTATTCGTTCAGTATAAAAGCCCATACGGGTGATGAACATGTCAAAAAGAGTATGAGTATGTACAGCACATAACACAGAAATATAAACAACAAATTTGATATATAGGTGACATACATACGCAATACAATACAATATAATTTCAAAGGAAATACATGCAGCATCACAATATATCAATGTTATCCATCAGAAACTCCTGCACTCTACAGTAGACTTTCCCCAATAAAAACTGCTTTATTTTAAATTTGAAGATTCTCAAAGGAAGTTGTCGAATATAAGCTGGAATTTTGTTGAAAACACATATAGATGAGAAATGTACATTTTTTGAAGGTAAGTAAAATTGTGTTTATAAGTTTTCAGCTTGGATTTATGTCTTTCGTCATAGATATAATCATTACTAGTCAAAGAATTCATTAGGTTTTGTTTAACAAAAAGGCCACACGCGTAAATATAAAGACTCGGCAGCGTAAGCACACTTCTGGCAATTAAATGCTCTCTGCAGCTTTCTCGATATTTTAGATTCAAAATAGATCTCAAATATTTCTTTCGAAGGATGAAAACCCTTTCTGCTTCCTGTTCATTTATCCAAAAACTCAAGCCGTACCTCAGCCTTGGTTCCACAAACGCCGAATACGTCAAGAGAACTGTCTCTAAATCCACGAAGATAGAAAGGATTCTAAAAGCGTAGCAATATCTACTAATGGAGTTTGCTATGTATTCAATATGTTTAGACCAGTCAAGTCTAGCATCCAGCCTGACACCAAGAAAGGGAACTTCATTATATATTTTCATTAAGGTATTTTTATGTTAGAATTCAAATGGAGTGTCGGGTTTATGATATTTGAAATGTGAACATTGCGTGTTAGAAACATTTAATTTCCAGTTATTTGAAATAAACCAATTTTCCAGTATTCGCATACATTCCTGAGTCTTCAATGTAAGGTCTTCGCTATCATTTGTAGATACAACAGCTGATGTGTCATCAGCATACTGTAAAATATATTTCAAAATCTCATCCGACACATCATTCATATGTAAGATATAAAGAAGAGGCTCAAGAACTTAGCCCTGCGGTACGCCTCGTAGAACTATAGCGTGATCGACACTCAAAAATTTTTGTCAGATCTACAAACAACGCCATAGTTTCTTTTCCACTATTCAAAGACTCAATCATTTCATCAAGTACAGAAACAATAGCTTCTACAGTAGATCTGCCCATTCTGAAACCGTATTGAGAGTTTAACAAGATCGAAAACTTTTCTAAAAATGAGGTTAGGTTAGATTTCTGTTGGCTATGATATGTTCGAATAGTTTACTTAAGTTTGGCAGGACTGCAATAGGGCGATAGTTCTCAAAATTATTTCCATCGCCTTTCTTGTACAAAGCTTTTATTCGTGCAATTTTTAAATCATCTGGAAATACACCTGATGCTAATTATAAGTTTATTATATGACTCAAAGGCTGTGCAATGATATGACCCACACATTTGATTAACTTGATTGGTATCTCATCATAACCTACAGAATGTTTGTTTTTTAAGGAATGTATGATACTATACTCTTCAGTTGAGTCGGTTGGTTTCATGAAAATAGAGTGTTGCACACGAGATTCTTAATCTAGGATAACGTCTTGTAGAATTTGGGTATCTTTACGTTCACAGGTATTTATGGAGTGTTTGTTTAAATTATTTACTAGTTCCTCTTCAGAAGTATATTCGCACAAATCGAAAATTCCAGTTTTATCTTTACTCTTTCTGATCGGTTTAGTGTAATTTTTAATAACATTCCAAGTTGAATCTATACTGTTGTGTTACCCCCAGCACAGCACAGAATCAACGGAATCCTCGGAAATCACCAAATGAAAAATTAAAGATTACTGTTATCTATAACGAAGTCCGAGCGGAGTATTTGTGAGCCTAGAAATACCACTGTAGCGTGTGTGGAGGTCACAGCACTATAGGGTGAAGTAGACCCTTCCAAACCAGGATATTGTGTGTATAGGAGGAACAGCACCTCACCGAATCGACGGAAGCCTCAAAATTCACCGCACTATAGCTATGCGTAATCTAAGAATAAATCAGTACGAAGTTGTCGAAATCATATGAATGCAGTAGCGTATGGGGGGGTACAGCACTGCAAGGCACAGTAAGCACTACCAGATCCGTGCACAGCACCTAATTTGTTGAACTGTCATAGTTTTGTTTTATAAATATATAATATATTCGCATATACCGTATTATTTGTCCACCGACAGCCAGTTTCATGTCTGTAGATCTCTCGCTTCGCTTACTTCCTACTACTCTCACCTAGCTCGCTAACGTACTGATACAGGAAGGGCAAATTTCGATGTATTTGTACGGCAGCTATGTGAAATATTGCATATCCAGAAAAATGAACCCTCCTCTTTCGATCTTATTTTCAAGGACTAGTTTAGTGGTGCCAAAATTTTTCTATCTCTTTCGGTTCTGCACTTATTCAAAATTTCTCGAATTTTCTGAAAATCGTCCATCGTGGATATCTCGATCATCATCAAAGTTACATCAAAATAAGTTTGACATTCTACAGGAACTTTTTTAAGTAGAATACAGTGCTGTATGGGAAAATTTTTTTAGCTCAGCGGTTTTCGAATTTTAATGCAAACATGCTTTTTTTTTAAATATAAATCATAGGAAATTTTATCTCTATTGGATGCAGTAATTTTTTTCTTTTCAGAAATATCTACAATTATTGCATTCAAAAATGATCTCTGAGAAAAACCTTAAATTTCCACAATTCCATTGATTAGATGCATGCCCATCAACGATTCATATTGTTCTATCACTGAAAACCACAGATTTTAAAGATCCTTTTCAGATCATGGTTATTTCTATGGTTTGATTCTACTTAGACCATCGTTAACTGTGGTCTTAGAGTTCTACAATCACTTCTACTCTTCATAAATCGAATTACAGATGAACATTTATTTTTTTGAAATTCGAAACTTGCCAACCCGAGGAATCACGTAACATACGAGTCCATGAATGTTGCTTTGGTAATATTCTATTAGAATGATTAGAAAATTATGCGAGTAAAAAAATATATTATTATAAAGAACAAGACCTATGACATTAAACGTTTCTCAAACGATAACCAAAAACACATACGAAAATCCTCAACAGAAACAAAAATTCCTAACGATACAAATGGGGGAAACTATTCTATCGCAAATATTCAAAAGTGTTGTTTCAATGCATAAATTACATCGCCGAGAAACACTACGGCAGGCATTGTAAATATGAATATTGCTAACAGAAGCAAGGCATCCCCGGAAATTTTGTGTTGACTCTTTTACATTGTTACTGTTCCTCTTGTAGAGTGAGAATAATAAGAAGAAAATCTAGTGGCTAGTGGAACGAGGCGGCCATCTCACAGGACATTTAGTCCCTATCCAATTATGTCCAAAATTCAAATTCAACAGATCAGTAATGGCTCTTGTTTGGTGGGAAGAGGCACCATCGTGTTGAAAGAAAAATTAATCTTTGTGCTAACGGAAGTTGACCGAGAAATCCTTCAATGATATTATTGTTGACGATTTCTTCATAACGTGCTCCATTCAAATTTTCTTCAAAATTTTCAAACGACAAAACGAGATTATCATATATATATATATATATATATATATATATATATATATATATATATATATATATATATATATATATATATATATATATATAAAAGACATAATGCCGTCGCTAATATTATTCACTTTAATCTAGGAATTAAACATGACCTAATTCCCAAAGAAAAAAATTTCACAAATATGAAGCTGAGATTATTTGTGAAAATGACAAATATAAACTTTATTTTGATAAAACAATTCTTTGCAACAGAGCTGTAAAACACAATAGACCAGATATCGTTCTTAATGATAAACAGAATCAAATAACATATATAATTGATATTGCTATACCCGACACACATAATATACAAAATAAATACAATGAAAAAATTTCTAAATATATGATGCTTGGCGACGAGATTAAAAAATGTGGAAAATGAAGAAAATATTTATTCTACCGATTATTATTTCTACAACAGGCGTTATTCCTAGAAATCTTCACAAAAGTATTGAGATTTTGGGTCTGAAGAAAATTTGTTTGAACAGTTACAAAAGATAACAGTGATCAAATCTTGTAATATTCTTCGTAGGTTTCTTTCCGAAAATAATAATGAGGTAGAGTCATAGGTTTTCTCTTTAGTTTATACTGCTCAGAATCTCATTTCATATTTTATTTATTTGTTTATATAAATGTAATATAATTAACTGACAATTTTGTCATATTTATATTCAGAGCAGTATTCTATTCGATCGTTCACCACTTCACACAAAGGAAACTATTAATGAGTAACATTCAGTGTTACTTGACTAAGGTCCGTACACTGGATTTTTCCGGGGAGAAAGCCTCTGACACTACTCGTTGGTACATTGATATCATTGTCTGATGATGCTATAGTATGTATATATTCTGGTAGATTGATATATTCTCATAACATTTAACGTTATCCTAATATATAATTACTCCAGAATATGTTTTGATTTTAATCATTGCCTGGCAATGGTATTAATTACCGGGTGGTGGATTTATATTTTTCATGAAATCAGTTTGATTGCATGAACAGATATATGGGCAACTCGTCGGGGTAAAACCCCTATATATATATATATATATATATATATATATATATATATATATATATATATATATATATATATATATATATATATATATATATATATATCAATATGGCGTTGAGGATTTACATCGGACCACAATGACATATGACTTCTCTAAAAAAGTTTGGGCTTTCTTGGATATTTTCTAGATACCTATTGCAGAAAATTAGTCGGTGAGGGGGATCCCCTTGTAACTTGCTAAAGTCACGTCACAACAATTAGAGTTGAAACACCTGATTCCATTCAACCCTCTATATGTATCACGCCACTGGTTAACAATCTGAAGCGCGTAATACGCACATAATAAGTACATGTGCTTCCGTCCAGGCGTTCCTTTTCTTTGCAGCCTTCAAGCGAGTGAGTTGAACTTGAAAATCCTCCTAAACTGTAGTTAATTAAATTATATTAAAATTCATATATTGTATCTCATAAACTGTGTACTGACCTATATCAAAATATAGGGTAAGTTGAAAGTTTATTTAGCAAAATGCTGCACTTAACCTCGAGAATCTAATTTATAATTTTTCCTTACACCATTCTTTTTCATTAACTGCTTGAATGCCTTATAGTAACTATTGAAAATTCAAATTCTGCTCTACAGAATTTGTCTTTTTCTCACGATGGATTTCAAGTTCAACTTATTCGCTTAAGGTCTGCATAGAAAAGGAACGCCTGGACTGAAGCACATGTACTTATCATATGCGAATTACGCGCTTCAGATTGTTAACCAGTGGCGTGACACATATAGAGGGTTGACTGGAATCAGGTGTTTCAACTCTAATTGTTGTGACGTGATTTTAGCACGTTAGACCCTGGCTGCGAAAATCGGGAAACTCGCATTTTGTGGAGTTTTAGCTGGTTCTCCTTCAGAATGCCGAGCGCCCGACGTCTCGGAAATTCCTGTTGCTGCTTCTATTTGTCTACTCGAAATTGACGCACCTATCACTTCGATCATTGCTTCCTCTCTATCACTTACATAATAGTTTTTATTTCTCGATTTTCTCAATGAGCCACTATTGGTAAGATTCTCTTTTATTCTTCGAAAAATAGATTTATTTGGCTGGTGCCTTTCAGGATACCGATTGAAATATGTTTCGGCCGTTCTATCATATCGAACTTTTCATAATTTTCATAGTTATGATTCTTATTCTGCATCTTGAAACAACCAAAGTCATAGGAGAAAAAATTCTTGAATGTAATAGTTGGAACATACAACTAACAAGCAGCTATTTCGATATTCAATAAACATTAATACCTTTACGGAAACTGGAAGACTACAGTTAATTACTATGCTCTTAATCGAATCAAACCATAAAAATAACCATGATCTTAGATAGGATCTTTAAAATCTGTGGTTTTCAGTCATAGAACAATATGAATCGTTGATGGGCATGCACCTAATGAATGGAATTGAATAAATCTCAGGTTTTTCTCTGAAAAAAGTTATTAAATGCAATTATTGTAAATATTTCTGAAAAGGAAACAATTGCTGCATCCTATAGAGGTCAAATTTCCTGTGGTTAGTATTTAAAAAAAAAGCATGTTTTCATTATAACTTGAAAATCGTTGAACTGAAAAAAATGTTTTCACAGCACTATATTTCACTCAAAAAAGTGTCAATAGAATGTCAACTTATTTTTATGTACCTTTGATGATGATCGAGATATCCGCGATGGACGATTTTCCAAAAATTCGAGAAATTTATTTATACATAGTTTAAGTTTAACTTGCACGCTTTAAAATATTGGTTTGCGGCTTATACGCATGTATTCATATTATTATCGGAATTGATACCGATTATGTATATATTGTATAAAGTAATATTGTCTTGGACATTGAAAATAGTCATAGAATATTTTTTGTCAATCCCTATCTCGGTAAGTCAAGTCCGGGTAAGATCTGTTCAAATCATACCACAACGAAAGTTTCCTATCCAGTTATCAAGTGCTTGAAGCCCACTTAGGAACTGACATTCTTTATTATCGCTAACACCTTAGATAACAAGAAAATCTTCTTCAACTGCAGCTTACCAGGGCACGCCTAACTCTATTTGGAAGGAAATGTGTAACAGATCTCTTTCCCCGAAGATACAACCTCGACTGGTGCTATAGCTATTCTAGACGAAGAAAAACCATTACATTATATTAAAATAGTTCAACTATTTTAAGTTTCAATTTATCCTCCCTCGTACTAAATAATGTTTGAAAATAAAAGAAAATTCCAAAAAACCTATTTTTTCAGTAATTGTAGCTGTTTCTATTTGAAATCCTAAATCCCGATTAGTTTTGTCTTCCTATTTACATAAAACATCCCAAGTGTTTTCAAATCTATACTCACAACAATGAAGGCCACTTATAATAAGAACAAACGGAAATTATTCATTACTCATAAGTAAGGAAATATCAAAATTAATTAGTGAGAAAAAACAAATAAATACTATCTCAAATACACAAAAGTATTTCCATTATTTAAAATGTAATAATTGCAATGTCCTGAAACAGCATGCATTCGGAATGGGAATATTGATCACCGAAGCAAAACAAGTTTTGTTTCATATATATACATTATGGGCTTATATACATAATAAATGGCTCCAGAGAAGAAAATCAAACAGGGTCAAATCTGATGAACGAGGAAACCATCTCACTGATCCTCCATCCAGCTATCACCGATAGACTAATTCACATTCTGTCAAAAAAATATCGGTAATTGGTCAATGATACACATAATATGTATTTTTCATGCAAATTAATTATACTGCCTTCGAAGTAGAGCACTTCCAAGATAATATACAGGGTGATACGAAATAGTATGTCACAATTTAAGGGGGTAAATCTACGTGCAATTTTAAGAAAAAAAGTCATATAAACATAGGTCCGAAAAGCTTCGATACGGTGCTACACGGTGTTGAAATTTCCGGAAAAATTTGTTTTTTCTTCAAAACTCCTGCAGTTTTTGAGATATTCAGCCCAAATTTGGAATGCAAGTTTTTTTTACAGCCTCCATCATTACACGTCCTAGATTTAAATTTAAATTCACTTAAATTCTAAAGGTGTTTTCTTTTCCGAGGCCATGTCTCCTTTTGCCCTTTCCAACTTTTTTGCAGTACGCCACTGATCAGCGTACAATAAATCTCCGTCATCTTCGTTCAATTTAGAAACTTTTTTGGCACCTGTTATTTTTTCGTATCTCCAACCGTTTTCGAGTGAGAAATTATTGAATTTGAATTTGAATTGTATGTTATTCGCAAAATGAAAAAAATAATAGGAATACTAGATAGGTATTGAATTGTATATTATACGCTAAATAAAAAACAATATAGAAATACTCGATAGGTATGCCGAAAATTTGCTTTTACTTCGATAGCTCGTCTTCTGAGACTCAACTTATAGTTATTCAATATCAAACTGAGAAAAAGTACAATCAAAAACTAAATAAATTGCTGGAAGTATCCTTCACCTGCAAGAGTACAGGCCTCTGTCCTTCTTCGCATATTATCACTCACTCTTTGAAATATTCTTGAGGTATTTCACTAGAGTGGTATCAACTAAATTTTTGAGATTTCCCCATGAGAAAAAGTCTAAACTATGTAAGTCTGGGGACCTAGGAGGCCATGGTTCTGGCCCACCCCGACCTATCCATCGGTTGTTGAATGTATTATTGAAGAATTCCCTAGCTTGTCCGCTGAAATGTGCTGGTGCCCCGTCAAGCATGAACCACAGTATGTTTCTCACCAAATGTGTCACATCCTCGAGCAATAAAGGTAACTCCTCCTCAAGAAATTGCCGATAAACGGGACCATTTAGCCTGTTAGGCAAAAAAATTACCCAATCGAATAATTTCCAATTATTCCGACCCAGACATTTAGTGAGAATTGTTCTTGATGATGAGATTTTTCAATCAAATGGGGGTTTTCCTCAGCCCAGTAATGATTATTGTGAAAAGTTGTGATAGCAGTTCTCGAAAAGTTGAATTCATTAGTGAACATTATTTCACTATCAATATGAGCATTTTATCTAAGAACCATCGGCAGAAATTCAGTCTTGAAGGAAAATCTCGAGGAAGTAGAGTTTGGACGCGTTGAATATGAAACGGGTACAATGAAAAATCGTGAAGAATCCACCAAACTAGAAAATGTGAAATAATCAACTGATTTCCAATTTTTCTTGTGCTCACATGATGATTCAAACCAATACAATTCAAAACTGCTTCCTCAATATCTGGATAGATATTGATTTGCACCTTTTAAATGATTATTTGCAGTAAAAGTACCAGTTTCCCTTAACCTTCTGTGGATATTTGCAGATGTTTGCCTGTCTGGTGTTACTCAATTTGGAAAGTGCACCTGATATAATAGCCTAGCTTCTGTTGTGTTTCCGTACATGTAATGGATAGCAGCCAATTCGGCGTTAGTAAAATAAGCAATTTTTTCTTACAGCAATAGCTTCAAAAGTCTTGAAACTAATCGTTGATTCAATAAACAATTTGAGCTGACACTGGTTCAACTTTATCAACTATCAAAATGAATAAATAAGTGAAAAAACTCAATGCGTACTAATCAATTTTTTAATTAGTGCTTTCAATTCAGCGAATGCATACAATCGTTTAATAATTTTTCACTCAAGAACGGTCGGAGATACGAAACAATTACAAGTGTTAAAAAAGTTTCAAAATTGAACGAAAATTGATTGTACGCTGATCAGTGGCGTACTGCAAAAAATTTGGAAGGGCTCCGGAAAAGAAAACACCTTATAGATTCTAGTTAATATTTGGGACGTGTAATGATGAAACTGTAGAAAATAGCTCGCATTCCAAATTTGGACTGAATATCTCAAAAACTGCGGGAGGTTTGAAGAAAAAACAATTTTTTCCGGAAATTTCAACATCCTGTAGCTTCGTAACGAAGCTTTTATGGACCTATGTTTTAATGAACATTTTTTCTCAAAATTGAACGTAATTTACCGTCTCAAATTATGACATACTATTATGAAACATCCTGTATTTACGCCCACGAATAATCCAATCATCAAAACATTTTTCAAGCGGTTTTACCGAAATCGATTTCAGTTCTCGTTGCTAATTCTCTTTTATGTCGTCTATCGATTCAAAATGGTTACCTCAAAGTAGTAATTTGAAATTTGGAGAGCGAAAAAGTCGGCCGGAGCCATATCAGGTAGATACGGTGGTTCTTCGATGGTATTTCTTGCGTTTTTGTTCAGGAATTCATTCACAATGATATCCTTATGAGATGGAAGGTTTCTTTCGAAAGTCTGGCCTTTTTCGACGAATTTACTCTCTCAAACGCCTCAGAACGCTCAGGTAATATTACTCATTTACCGCCTGACCTTTTGGCAAGAATTTCGAGTGCGATAATCAAAATTTACCTTGACTTTTGATCGACTTTGACGTGGTTTATTCAGTTTCGGTTAAGTTGAAACGAAACATTCCGAAGCTTGTTGACTGGTTTGCATGTCAAACTCATAAACCCATGTCTCATCACCAGCTACAATGCGTTTTATAAATGTGGGGCCTGGATTGACTCGTTCTAGCATGTCTTCAGCGATTCCATTTTTGAAGAAATTCAGCTCTTTTGTAACTAGTCGAGCGGCAACGCGTTTCATGGCCAAACAATTGTTTTAAATGGTTTGAATTCATTCGTGGGACACAAAACGTTCATTGCCAATCTCTCTCAAACTTAAATGGCGGTTTTCAATTACTATTTCCTTTACTTTACCGATGTTAACTTCAGTTTAAAATGTTGACGGCCGACCACAGAAAGGAAATCTTACACAACATCTCGGCCACTCATATTTACGTGTTTTTGATCAAATCCATTCACGGCAAGCCTTGTGTAAATTTCTTCGGCAATACAAATTTTGAAACAAATTCTGTGTTCGATATTTTTATCAATTGTGAAAATCGCAGAACACACTTGTGAGAACTGACAAAATCGAGCACTGTAAACAAACTAAATGACAAATCACGTTCAAACTTCATGTCAGTATAGAAAACAATTGTGTCAACTTAGCAACAACAGAAATTTCGACAATCCTTTCAAACAGATTTTTTAAGTACAGTACAACTTCACTAGTCCGGGCAGATATCGTTCCGGCGCATACCCGGACTATCGAAATGCCCGAATTTCAGAAGTGACTTGAATTAATTTCATTTTCGAAATAGAAACAGCCCAAAATCTGTCAAAGACAAGTTTATTATGAAAATATCGAAAAGTTGAACAAAACAATTTTCTATTATAAAACAGATCAAAAAATCAGAATTTCTATTCATTATAATCTTCTTTTATAGAAAATTAGAATTTGAATATAAGCTAGTGTACATAAACTACATGCTATTCCTTATGACGTTTAAAATATCCATCGATTTTACTCTGAACCTTCCTCGATGCTGCCATCTGAACTGATTTTTCCTTGAGCCTTTTCAGGAGCAATACGTCTTCTATAGGAAAATTATCCTGTTCGGCTCAACTGACAATCAGCGAGAATGCATTGACAGTATCTGCATGTTTCACTTTTACCATACTATTTAAACCATCCTCTGAGTCAGAAGATTCCTCTACGTTTTTAATATTCATTCCTAAAGCATCTTGTATAAGCTCTTCTTCAGTCAAATCGATAACAAACTCTCTGTTTCCCACAGCCCAGTAGGTAATGTTCTCAATGGTTAAGTCATTTTCTGAATCGATGATTCGGCAATATTTTTTAAATCATTTTCACTAATTGGACGAAGTTTTTTCTGAAGCTCTGAGAGTGGAATACTTTCATCGTCTGATTCTCCAGTTCTGTAGCTTCATGCCACAATGCTGTCCAACTTTTTCTAATATTTTTTGAAGTAATGCCCAAGATTGGGCAAGATTGTTCACGGCATCTTTCAAATTATACAGCTTCAAAATGGAAGTTATCTCTTCAACTTCATGTGAAATGATATGATTAAGAAGGCATTTTCTATACGAGACTTTAATGTTTTGAATGAAATTCTGATCTTTAGATTGGAGAAAGATAGTACAGTTGGGTGGCAATAACTCTGAAGTTTGAATCAGTATTAACCTCTTCCTCAGGTCGGTGCGATGGTGCATTGTCTACCAACAACAGAGCTTTAGAGGGCTTGTTAATCTTGTTAAAAAATTCTTCACCTCGGGGATGAAAGATGTTTTAAACCATTCGTTAAATAATGGTCTGGTCATCCACCCTTTAGTAGATGCTTTGTAGACAACTGGTAGTGAACGTTTTTGAATGCTTGTGGATTTGCCGCTTTTCCCAAGACTAGTGAAGGTAATTGGTGAGTTCCAGCCGAGTTGCAGCATGGCATGAATGTTAAGGGGTCTTTTGACACTTTTCGACCTGGTGCTGATTGTTCCCCCTGTTGAACACTTGTTGTGTCTGGTAAACATCTCCAAAAAATCGCCGATTAATCAGCATTATAAACCTGTTCTTTGCTTAATTCCACCTGATCAACAACCGATTGAAATTTTTCCTTGAATGGTATCATAGCGGAAACATCACTGGAAAGTTTTTCACCACAAACTTTCAAGAAACGAATTCCATGTCTGAGCTTGAATTCATCTAATCATCCCGAACTTTCCAGAAAACCTTTTTTTCCTGTGATTTATTCATAAAACTGTTTAGCTTTTGGTCTCAATATGTGTGACTAAATTGGTACGTGTGCATTGCGTTGTTGAAGAAACCTGTTATACAATGTGATTTCAACATCAGGATTCTAAGCTTCTGTAATAATTCTTCTTTTTCCGATAAAAATTACTTGGATAGAATAAATTCGAGAAAAGTTAAAGATAATATTCCTATTAAGGATGCACCGAGGGCACGGTTGGGCCAGCCAAGCTCTCGGCCGTTATACTCGGCATGCAGTAATTTTGTTTGGCTGAGAGCTCGGCTTTTTGTGAAGACCCTTTTTCGGTGCATCCCTAATTCCTACCTGATCCTGGATACGATTTGGATATAAATCTCCTTATTTTGTCCTTGTTCTTTTTATGTCAAACACTGTTGATTTTGGAATAGTGAACTTTGCTGCTATTCGACGAGTACTTATTCCATCATCAATAAAATCTATTATTTTTCATTTCTCTGCCAGTATGAGCGTTTTATAATTCATCTTGATTGGAGCCATTATGCACACCACGGGCGAGATTGTTATGCAAATTGCCACTGTAGAACGATACTCGCCACTCTTAGATAGTACAATTACATACATACATGTATACACAAGAAAATTATTATTGTTTGTATATCAGCCGGCGTCGACGTACCCGGATTATAGAGGTAAAATTCTCAAAGTGCCCCAATGAGTCGCGTGCCCGAGTTACTGCAGTGCCTGATATAGCGAGTGTCTGGACTAGTGAAGTTGTACTGTAATACTGTAAATTCCCGGTACTTTATACTTACTTACTTACTTGCTAGAAATATACTCACGATCTATCTTTCAGAAAAGATAATTTCAACCAAAAAATCTATCCACTATGTTCTCATTCATCATCATATCAGAATTAATTAGTTCTCTACGAAGATTTTCTTCAAAAATTACCTCCACCAAAACACGGTGGTTCATTAACGCGGACCAAACATTAAAACCGAATCGCCTTTGATGTTCTTCTCGACTGAGATTAGCTTCGGATTAGTGATGTTTATTATTGCGATTGAATAATCCGTCACTGGTGACCCTCTTGCCTTTTCCTGATACTATCGACATTATTCTAGCAGTCTCTCATAACCTCCCGGCTGTAGAAACTAGAATAACCCATCTCTGAAGGTTGAAACCTTTCTGGGAATAATGAAAATCTAAAGTTTGGTATCTCTTTGCTTCAAAATTGCCTAAAAAAATTGAGGAAGTCGCAGCAACAGCTCCTAAAACTTCCATTGCAACTTCATTATTTTGTTTATTGTAACTCTTTCTTATGACTGGTTTGAAAGAACCAGTGTTTATGAGTTTCTGGTTTAATCTTTAAAATATTCACCTGTGAGGTTTCCTTATGTCTGGACAACGAACAAAATAATTTTCTGCACCAGAATCATACTCATTCTGAATGTAGTATTCTCACATATTGAATTTTTTGAAGGTTTCAAAATTCACGAACCCCTTTCAATCAAAAAAATTTCAGCTAATTAATTGTGAATCAATCATGACGTGTTTATTTGTAAAGAGGAAATAATACTCTACCTATTTCATCCAAATTCAACTCACATTCGAAAACACAAGTTTATATTATAATTCGAAAAACATAAAAATTTTGAATACGTCCCTGCATTCTACTCAAAAATGTGCCCACAAATTGACAAAATTGTTTTCACCTAACTCAGTCATATACCGGAATCCGGGAAAATCACGAAATCTGTAATAACTCGAAAACAAAAGAAGATAGCTGCAAATTCTTCGGAAATCGGACGAAGACTATTTGCAGTATTTTATAGCTGCCGTATTGAAAAATCAAAAATGGGACAAGTTTACATTCCGATTAACTTATTAACTAAAATTTTATCTCATATTATTATACAAAATAAACATAACAACACAATTTTCAACTCTATTTCGGTTTTGAATGAGAAGAAAATAAAAATAAAAACAAAAGGGTTAGGACGGGAATGAAAGCTAGTTCATTAGCAAGTTCATGATGAAGCTAGCTTAACAGTTACAGTAACTCCCTGGATCGTAAGAGTAATGTGCAACTGCAGCGAAATAATCGGCGCATTCTCAACTCCATCAACAGATCCATGTAACAGCAGTACTAAAGAAAGGTAAGGTAAAAAAACTAAGAAACGCTAAACACAATAGATATTTACAAATGAAATGTAAAGCACCCATTTGATCTGAATGCTATAATAGCTGTCGTTACAAACTATAGATTGGCGGCCTGGAATTTTGTGCTAATTTTGAGTTTATAGTAATATTGGTTCCTTTACATTTGTTGATAATTATAGAAATTATTAAATACTCCTGTTTTCTATCTCCATATGTATGATGAAAATATAGCATACTTATAATTGAAAGAGATTACAACAAAAACGTAGTAAGTCATTCAATGAAGAATTTAACTCATATCTTATCGTGATCCCTTATTGGTAGCAATCGGTAATAGCTTATCCTTTGGTACTTCTCATAGTTTCCATGTTCTTTGAAAAGTATGTAATCTCTTCATTACGACTTTAGTTGTGTTGTTTATGGTTTCAATAAAAGCTGAAAACCCACGGTTAGTGAATCTGATTTATGTAATGTTATTTTGAGAATAAATATCGAAATTTAGATACTCTAATCGTTTCATTATCTCACCAATATTTTCAAACTAAACTTTAATGGAAATTGAATGAAAAATATTTGTTAGTAACATGAATTATCGAACATGCTCATTCAATCCTTATCCTCATTTGGAGATCATACTACAGTGTGTTCCAACGAAAAGTTGTCACCCCCTCTATGTCATGAAATACTGATTGAAGCCTAAAATGCTGCAATTTTGATTGCAGGGCAGCCAATTGCTGATGGTTCAGAGCATGTAAAATCAGCACATATCCTAAGCAGCTTCTAAGTCAAAATTTATTATAGGGAAATTGTGTCGAGTTGCATAGCTTTGGGAAAGCCTTTCAATTGTCCATTCAAAAATTGTTTATTAATGAACATTTAATATCATACAGACAGTTCAAACACAACGACATTTGTATTTTATTTTCGTTGGAAAGCAAACTTTTGTTATGTTTTGACTGTTTGTAAGATATTAAACGTTCATAAAATGAAATTTTTCGATAGAATTCAGACCTTTCCAAAGATATGTCACCTGATTCACTTTCAACTTAGAAACTGCTGAGGGTAGGAGGTAGATCATACATTCACCGAACTAACTCAAAAATTGGTCCCCCTCCAAGCAAAAATTGACGCGCCTCAGTTCTTTTTCGCCAAAACCAATCCATCTTGAGATAGAGAAGGTGAAAAGTTTTCGTTGGAACACACTGTATATATCACCTTGAAAATGGCGTACATTTCTGCATTTTGTCCACAGATATGGAACCGAAACAATCATGGAACCTGGCCGAGCTACAAAAAGTCATGGAAGATTTTCATTTTCAAAATCAATATGAAAGGGAAGGGGAAACATCATATATATTGCGCAAAGAACTTAACACACAATTTCAATATTTCAAATTTTTTGGTAGAAAACTATTATTAGCACATATTGTTCTATCGAATCTGTCCGGAAATATTCTGCCAAAAAAATTCGATGTTTGTTCTTGGCGCCCATGAACGAAATCAATTGAGAGTTTGCAAGGAACCGCCACATATTGATGCGATTTCAATTCTTGAAAATTTCAATTTTCGGTAATAATACAACGCCAGTCACGAAATTCGACCCCGGCAGAATGTGATGAACCAGTGGTGTTAGATGACCTAGGTTTCACTTATACAAGGATAAGCCAAACTGCTTCAGAATGATCCGCGGGTACGAGGCAATTGGTAGCTATGAAGGAAGACCTAGGCAAGGACGACCTCCAGCAAATACAGCGATATATGAGCTTTATTTAAGAATTCGTTGAGACACCAGTTCGCTTCTGCTAGGCACCTTCAAATACAGCCCGTACAGAACAATAGAGTGCAAATTAGCACTGAAACGATACGACAACGTCTCAGGGAATTCAGTTAGAGGTATCGTATTGCAGCTCGAGGCCCAGCTCAAAGCGCAGCACATCATAAAACCCGATTGTTTGGCCAGGGAACATGTCATGATGATGATAAGTCGAGAATGTTTCTTTCTCATTGCGAACAACGTTCTCTAGTGTAAATACATCGAAATGAGAGATATTCCTAGTATAATTACCTACCTATGCTATTGGAAGAGGTTCAATAATGATGTGAAAAGTTTTTTGAACGACCGCACTGATTTGGTCATCGTGAATAATGAAACCTCCAAGGCTCAGAGGCACGTTATAAGCATTTTAGAAGAACTGGTACCATTTTCAGCCAACATGGGTACACTTTTCGTTTATGCATGATAATGCCAGAGCTCACCAAGCTCATATCATGCACATCGTTGCATGCAGTTCAGACTTCAACCCCAACAAACATATCTGAGACATTCGCAATGGATGATTAAGAAGTCAGAAAAAGCACCCAGCCTCCGTGAATGAGGTTCGAAAGAAACTGATCGGAATTTGGAACGAAATGGATTAGAAATTTATATATTTTGATTATGAATCGTAGATGTCATGCAGTAATTCTCGCCAAGGGTGAAAATATCTGATATTAACAGATTTTCAGGGACTGATTTTTCAAAAAAAGTTTAACATTTTTGATTAGTTCCTTTATTTCAATAGCCATGAGTACCTTTTGCATTTCAATTGTATGCTACTGGTGGATTACTGAAAAAATTGTTCTTTAACATATTATACTTCTGAATAAATTTGAATCTTCGATTTTGTGCTTCAATTTCTTGGCGCAGTGTATATCGTAGATAACATTCAGCTAGCTCTTCAAATTGTTGACTGATAATGAAGAAATTAACAAGGGTGACTTAGACAATGACTTGCTGCCAAACGACATCTTCGGTAACCTTACTCCAACATTCTTTTAAAACCTCCTAATAGAATTGACAATGATAAATCTAGTGAACAATATTCGTCACAGAAAACTCCTGATACTTATAATTTTAAGAGAAAAGTAGTTGAAAATTAGAAAATGCGCAATTCGTAGAACGTTGGGCCATTCTAAAAATATAGAGTAAAGATAACAGGAACTGCGTAAGGAGATTTTTCAATATACCTCACGTATATACATCACAAATATATATGACATTAATAAGTCAGATACTGTCAAGTAAAGAGAAACTCAGTAGACAATGTAGCCTTAACCAACATCTGTCTCCTATTTAACTGTCTGCGTAGCAGTCGTGTACCTGCTCCAATACCCAATACATAAAATACTATTGAACTTGAGCTCAACTCTGTAGTGAAAACATGCATTTCTTCTTCTTCTTCACCGTGTAGAAGTCGTAGCTCCTGTTCAGTTCCGGTTTCCCTGCAGCAGTTCTTGTGAAGTTGATTGCCAACTGTCCCGACATCGTTTTGGTGGTCGTCCAACGGGTCTTCTTCCGTGTGGTATGTTGTCATATACGATTTTGGCTATTCTATCTGTGGTCATTCTGTTTACATGCTGGTTCCATTCTCTTCTTCTTTTTCTTACCCATCTTACAATATCGTCTGTTTCACATTTTTCCCTTATGTCGGTATTTCTTTGTCTGTCATTCAATGTGTAACCGGTTATAGTTCTTAGCGTTTTCATTTCTGTTGTTCTTAGTATTCTCTTTGTTACCGACGTTTCCGCTCTTGTTTCTGCCCCGTATGTCATAATTGGTCGCACACATGTTTTGTAGATTCTGGATTTGCATGGTATACTGAGGTGTTTATTTCTCCAAATTGGTTGTTTAAGATATCCCGATACTGCAGCTGCTTTGTTCACTTGTCTCCTCACTTCATCTTCAAGGTATCCTGTGCTTGTTATTTTGCACCCTAAGTATTCGAATGACATGACTTGGTCTATAGTGGCGTTGTCTATTGTTAACTTGCAGCGCAGAGGTTCCTTAGCTATGGTCATGCATTTTGTCTTACTTGTTGAGATTTCCATATTGAAATTTTTTGCGCGTTTGCTAAAGGCGTATAACATTCTTTGTAGGTCGTCTTCTGATTCTGCAATGAGTACGGCGTCATCGGCATAGCATAAGATGTTAATTTTGTAGGTTCCCATGCGGTATCCTAGTCCCAAGTTTTTAACGGTCTCTACAAGTTGGTCCATAACATTGTTGTATTAGTGTTCAGATCTTTTATGAGTCTTATATATTTTTTGGGTACCTCTTTGTTTTCCAGTATCTTGATTACATCCTTCAGTTGGACTCTGTCGAAGGCCTTCGTTAAGTCTAGGAAACAAAGATATGCTGGAGTGTTATATTCAAGAGACTTTTCTACTAATTGCCTTGTTATAAATAAGGCATCGACCGTGGACTGGTTTTTTCGAAAGCCTTGTTGCTCTTCGCTGATTGGCATTGTTGACGTTATGTCATCGGCAAGAATCTTTGTAAGCAGTTTCAAAGAGGTGCTTAATAAGGTTATTCCGCGATAGTTGGCAGGATTTGTTTTGTCTCCTTCTTTAAAGATAGGCACTGTTACACTTCTTTTCCATTCTTCTGGTATTTTTCCGTGTTGAATTATGATGTTAAACAGTTTTGTGTACTCTTCTCTCGTGGCTTCTCCGCCATATTTGATCATCTCATTTGTTATCTTATCTCCATTTGGAGCTTTCCTATTTTTAAGTTTACTTATTGCCATAGCTACTTGCTCTCTCGTGATTGTTACCGGTTCATTTATAATGTCGTTTTCTAAGTCTTCTTCTTCATATTCTGATTCGGTGTAAAGATTTTTGAAGTATTTTTCCCATGTTTCGTTTGTGATTGTTTTTAGTTGTATAGTTTCATTGGTGTCCTTTTTCATACCCCTTAATAATTTCCAAATTCGTTTTTGCGCTCCGTATATATCCGCTTCCATTTCAGCACTAAATCTCTGCCAGTATTCTTCTTTAATTTTCCGAACTCTGTTATTCACCCTATTTCTTATTTT
This sequence comes from Cryptolaemus montrouzieri, assembly GCA_013387265.2. Lineage (NCBI taxonomy): Eukaryota > Metazoa > Arthropoda > Insecta > Coleoptera > Coccinellidae > Cryptolaemus > Cryptolaemus montrouzieri. Next base: position 31,092,374 of record JABFTP020000144.1, on the reverse strand, counting down.
TATGTATCTATTTCGGTTCTCTGGTGTCGGATGGTTCTTATAATCTAGATATATTTGTTTTTTTCCTTTGTAATGTTTTTGACTTCAGTGGTGAACCAAGGTTTATTATTAGGTTTGCCGTTCTGTGATACCGTGCGGGTTCCCAAGGCCTCTGTGGCACCCTTGTATATGTTTTCTTTTAGTTTGAGCCATGCTATGTCGGGGTTATCTTGCTGCAATATTGGACTACGAGTTATATACTGTTTGCAACGGTTTGAATAAAGTTGTTGTACATGCATTTATTCTAACTTATTTCGTGCTGTTTTGTCTTTTGAATAAAAATATCAGAATATTATTTTATTTGTGCTAAACTAAAGGAGGAATTGATACTGTTCACGTGATACGAAGACATGAACCTATGAAGTACTGAAAGAGCTAATGAATTTTCAGAATATCTCAAAGAGCAGAAATGTGTGACCATACATGTTGAGTGTCGTAAAAATTATACTTGAAACCGTTCTATTGCTGCAGTTATTGATCAACCATCAACTGGCACAACACTCAAATATGACCGACGAAGCAGAGGCCTTTGCGATCAGCCGCAATTTGACTCAACTTGTCGATGGGCCGACAAGGATTCCTGACAATACAAATGATTTTTCCAATACTCCCGATCTCATTCTTGTTTTAAATCCAGATGATATCGGTTCACAGGTCTCAGCACCCGTAGGCTAGTCCGACCACAATCTTGTTTCTGCCACTGTTTACTTCGTACAACCACGCAATAGAGATCCAAGACCTTCAAGATATGGCATTACGACCGAGCCAATTGGGAGGAGCTGCGCGAGTTTTGTCTTTTCCGTTTAAAGACGTATGTTTCCCAGATCCTGACATCAATGTCTACACTGAATCTGTCACAAAAGTTATTCTTGCAGGCATGGACCTCCACTATCCAAACGAAAAAAGTATCTGCATAAAAGCTTTGATTCAATGAAAATTGTCAAAAAGCTTTCATAGTTGAAAACAGGGCTTAGAAGAATTATGTGCGTTTCAAGAACATTTGTAACTCAACAATTGATGAAGCGAAAACCTACTTCAATGAAAGAATTGGGAATAAACTCATGGAGCAGACCAGTAGAACTCATCAGTTCGGTATGGCGAAGACAGTCATTAATAACTTAATCATTCCAACTTTCAATTAGAGATGACGGTTCTATCGCATCATCACCTAATGCAAAGGAGTATCTCCATGCAAAAATGTTTTCGCAAAATTCTGTTTTAGATACATCAAACAAAGTGCCACCAAGCACCTCACGTGTTCAATCGAATATGTCTGAAGTAGAATCCTGAGTGCGTACGGTTTCTCGTCTACTGAAGTATAAGAAAGCCGTGGGTCTTGATAGAGTATCACTTACTGTTGAAGAAATATGCTCCAGAGTTAGCACCTATTCTTGATCGTCTGTTTTAGATTTCATCAAGATATCTCGGGATGTTGCTCTTGATATCTCAAAGGCCTTCGACCTGGTTTGTCACGCAGCCTTGATGAATGAACTAATCGCATATGGACTTTCCGAGAAACTGCGTGGTTGGATTAGTAGCCTTTCCTAGTATATCAATTCGGGTGGTAGTCGAGGGTGTAACGAGTAATTTTTTCCAGGAGTACCTCAGGGCTCCATGTTCACGCCTATTCTTTTTCTGTTGCAGGTTAACGATCGGTTCCACTCTACCGAAAACAGAATATTTTGGTATGCGGACTATGGTGTCCTCATTTTCTAGTCAGCATCCTATAACTAATGAGGAGTCACAACCCTGACAAAGATACCAACAAAACAGGTCCCTCAATTCAGACTTGGTGAAGATATCAGACTAGGGCCGGTTGAACTTGGTAAATTTTAACGCGAAAAGAAAAAAATCTACTCGGCTTCACAGTGAACACCGGAGTTTGCTGGCATGACCATCTATCAGTCATTATAAAATATACGTCTGATAAACTCAGTTTTCTTTTCAGGGCTAGGTAGTACTTCAGCTTATGATTTCATACAAAACACAGGTGCGACCTGGTCTATAATACTGTTCCTATGTGTGGGGACAAGACTTAGACGTCAGCCAATTTGGCTTCAGGAGTGGGTTTGGAACACGCGAGGCGTTGTTTGGTATAAATGTACTATTGCAGAAATGTCGTGACCAGAGGACGTATTCGCATGCTTTGTCGACTATGAAAAATCATTCGACAGAGTACGACACCAAGATCTTATTGAAATGCTACAAAGAAATGGAGCTGACACCAAGGACATCAGAATAATAAAACAATTATATTGGAACCAAAAAGCCAATATTAGAATAGGAGATGGACTTCCGAGGGAATGAACATTAAAAGAGGAGTTCTTCAGAGGTGTGTACTCTCACCAATTGGTCTGCATATAGATTGAAAAGTAATTAAATCTTTATGCAGACCAAATTTTCAAGAAAGCCACAGAAGAAACTGAAATAGGAGTGAAAGTAAACGGAACATCAATCAACAGCATAAAATATGCAGACGATACGGTTTTATTAGCTGAAAATATAGAGGAACTCCAAGAACTACTGAACAAGATCAACAGCATCAGCCAGAAACTGGGTATAAATATAAATGTTAACAAGACCAAATTTATGGTATCCAGCAGACAAAGTTATAATGAAGCAGAATAACAACTGAACTGCAAACGGATTGAGCGATTGGCACAATTTAAATATCTGGGAGCTTATATAACAGAAGAGGTAAATCCCAGACATAGAAATAAAAAACAGAATTGAGACAGCTCGTACCAACGTTATTAAAATGAGTAAAAATTGGAGACTTTTGAAATATGGGATCATAGAAGAATGTTCTGAATACCGTGGATAGCTAGGAAAACTAACACAGAAGTACTTAGAAGAGAAGGATGTGTCCTTGAGCTGTTAACAAATATCAAATTAAGGAAGATTAGCTATCGTGGATACATATTACGTGGATCTAAGTACAAACTACTACAGCTGATAATGAAAGTAAAGATAGAGGGACGTAGACGAGTCGGCAGAAAACAGATATCCTGGCTTAAGAACATCCGAGATTGGACGGGAATACGACGGGCGAAACAACTCTTCAGAAAAGCAGAAGATCGGAATACCTTTGCAGAAGTGATTGCTAACGTCAGAGAGACCACAAAGCACATGAAAGAAGAAAAATATGTGGGGCTTCGCAAATGAACATTTATAACATCATTTGGATAGTGTTCAAAAGACGAGAGTGCGCCTCATCGACCACACGGAGATCACGGGTGAACTCAAAGGCGACAGGTTGTTGATATTTCTCTTTCATTACAGGTAATTCGGTGAAAATGTTCCGAAGAACTGAAAAGCTTGATTCCAGAAAGAATCCAGTTCCAAAGAAAAACCAGGCTCGCGAAAAAATCTCATCAGAGGACGATATAACTGGCTACGCCACGTACCTCTCTATAGAATTTATTTCGTTCACAGGGATAGTGTGCTGTGGAATTCGCTTCTATTGAACATGTTTGTGATAATTTACAACATGGCCCACTTCAAGAAGCGAGTGAACATACACATTAAATCATCTTGGGTGGCCACATCCGTGGCACGACAGGCATCTCCTCCTCCCAAGAAATAAGAATGAAAGAATATAGGAAAAGTCCTGGGATTTTCGCCGTTAAATTAATCAAGTAAGTACACTTAAAGTAGAAGATTCGATTATGGAAACCGCTCGGACTCGTTCTTATGTTATGACGAAAACTGTTCTTGCTCGAGTAGAATTCGGATAAGACAATAGAAACAGCAATAGAGCAATTCAATTCAACAAATACGGCTATTATTGCTCGTGAAGATGTAGACTTACTCTTATTATCAATCAGAAATATATTCATCAAAAAGTTACTTTTGCAAAGTAGATAATTTATATACTTTTTTTACACGCAATAAGTGGCTGTGCTATACTGAGTGATTTACCAGTGGCGCGGTGCTCTGTAGCTCGTACACTGTTGAAGATTTCATTTTTGTTCGAACTGTATTATATTTAGAAAGTAAAAATCTACTTCAGTAATTTATTTTGAAGTAAACAGCGTGTCCCTATTTTTTATAAAAAAATATTGGGATGTTTTTTCAGATTGGAAGACCACTTTCTTGTTGAAGATTCAAGAGCGTCCTAAACTCTGCTATAATGTCTTCAAGTTATAAGTTTTTCTGGTGAGTAGTTTCGTCACATTATTTTTTTTCAGTAAAAATTAATGAAAATGGGCTCTCACGCCATCGCATGCTCCTTCGGCCAGAGAGGATGAATACTTTTTTCCTTTTCGTTTTCTTATAGCTTCATTGATGAATTGAAATAGATTATCCTCATTTTATACAGGAGTGACTCAAAAAAATTATTGAATATTGTGATTTTAAAAATATCATATCTCGATTTTTTCATGCATGTCAACGCATAAAACATTGTGCCATATTTTTGCAGAAGTTAGCTTATCTTTATCTTCGACCATTTACGAAATAAAAAAATAATAATAACTAAAATAATAAAAACAGAGGTTGCGAAAGAAGAGTTTATTAGTACATATCATTATACTTGATTAGAAAAATGGAGATATTTTAAAGTAGTTGTGTATGAAATACGTAATAGATTGGTTTTCGGTGAGATGATCTACAAGGTGTTGAACTATTTGAATAAGTGTTCGAAATGTTGCCAGTTTCTATGTAGACACAACTCAATACTTCTGAGGAAAGACCGTTGAACTCTCGACAACATTTGTGGATTAACTGACTGAAAGCCGTCGACTATTCTTTGTCTCATATCCAACTCTGTTATAGAAGGAATCTGGTAAAAGATGCCCTTAATATAACACCACAAGAAAGAATCTAAGCTTGTCCGGAGACCTAGCTGGCCATCTAACAGGACCACCACGTCCTATCCATTTGTTTGGAAATACATTATTCAAATGCTCCCTAACCTGATGGGAGTAATGTGCCGGTGCTCCATCCTGTTGAAATCACAAATCTTGTCTTATACGCTCTGGTACATCGGCAAGTAACATTGGTAGATGATTTTGCAGAAAATCTGAATACATTTCACTAATGGGGTGCCCGTCGAAAAAGTGCGGCCCAATTAGATATTCATCTACTATAGCGGCCCATACATTCAAGGACCAACGATGCTGGTGATATATTTGTCTCATGAGGTGTCGATTTTCCGTGGCGTAATGATGAAAGTTGGGCCTATTAACAAGCCCACTTTTGTGAAACTGCCTCGTCCGAGAAAAGAACTCTGCTAAACATATTTGGATTTTCCGCTACTTTCTCACTTGCCCAATTGCAAAAATTGATTCGATTTTCATAGTCTTGATTGTTCAGTTCCTGATGCAGCTGTACATGATATGCATGAAATTTATTCACTTTCCAAATTCTCTGGACGAAAGTTTGACTTATATCTGTTAACTGAGAAATCTCTCTTTGGCATTTATATGGATCCTCTGTCACTGTCAACGAAACTGATAACTGGTTGTCTTCAGCTGTAGCAGTTTTTGTTTATCATAATTTCTGTAAGCGATATTACCCGTTCCGATAAATCTAATTAGAAATTTTTTAAAGAATCTTGCATCAGGATGCCTCTTATCGGGAAACCTTTGTGCATAAACTCTACTTGCCAACAAAGAATTTCTATCACACTCACACAGAATAAAAATCATATCAACCATTTCTTCTTTGGAGAAATTCATGGCAATCAATTGAGAAAATTGGGTTCAAACCTCCATTAAACAATGGTCCGGATACCTGACAGAAGGCACGAATAAAAAAATGTCAACATATATATTTTTTTTATCATTCGTTAAAATAATTATCTTGTTTAGGTTTCATTTTTATGACTTGAAACATTACAGAAAAAAAAACTACTGTGCGAATAATGATGCATGTTGATGTTTGATACCCTTTGTAGAACTTTCATCAAAAATTTTTAGAAATAATCGAATATTCCGAAAATGATTGAAGATAAAGATAAGGTTACTTCTGCAAAAATATAGCACAATATTTTATGCGTTGACATGAATAATAATACAGGATGTTCCATGTGAAAAATTCAAGATATGATATTTTTGAAATTACAATATTCAATAATTTTTTTGAGTCGCTCCTGTATAAAATGAGGATAATCTATTTCAATTCATCGATAAAGCTATTCTTGGGCAATAAGAAAACGAAAGGAAAAAAGTATTCATCCTCTCTGGCCGAAGGAGCATGCGATGATGTGAGAGCCTATTTTCATGAATTTTTACGGAAAAAAAATATTGTGACGAAACTATTCACCAAAAAATCTTATTATTACTGAATCTTGAACAAAAAGTGATCTTCCAATCTGAAAAAACCACCCAAGGTTTTTTATAAAAAATTGGGACACCCTGTTCACTGCAAAATAAATTGCTGAAGTAGATTCTTACTTTCTAAATACAATACCGTTCGAACAAAAATGAAATCTTCAAGAGTGTACGAGCTACAGATCACCGCGCCGATGGTGAATCACCCAGTATGTGCATTTTCAGGAGGGATGAATCAACAGTTCTTAAAATGTTCGAAGAACGAGATTTAGTTCAATGTACTGAAGTTTTCAAAAAGTGTAATTCAACTCCACAAGTAGTTATTACCAACAGAATTCCATTGATTATTTTATGAAACATTCATATTGTCTCTAAATATTTTCAATACAAAAGATTCTCCCCGATAATTTTTCTTTCTGAAACAACATAACTTGTAGAACCCATTTCATGAAGCATATTACTGATGTCTTGTGCATTATTTTGTTTCAATAAAACGATATAACATATCCCTTGCTCTGAAAGAATATTAGGTAATTTAATGAGAAATTTGTCAATTATATCTCTTCTATGGGATCCTCCTGCCCATGCTCCATTGATAATATGCTTATTTATTTCTTCTGAATTTGTTACCACATAAGGAGAATTGAATAATTATAAATCAAATATACCTCCTTTAAATCCATTATCTGAATCAGTATTCAGAATTTCTAGGGTAGACTTGTTGATCCTAGCAATATTCAAAGTAGCTACACAAGCTTCAGGATTAATATCAGTGGTAAAATACACACATTTGTTTTGAAATATAAAAGATAAGAACGTGATAACCACACCACTACCAGATCTAATTTCAAGTTTCGTTTCCTTCTTTCTATGTACGGAGCTCCTAAAAAACTACCTATCGAATAAGTTTAGATATGCATGTTTTGTTAAAATTAATCCAAATGAAAAACAAGAGCAATTAGCATGTCTTCCCCCAGCTTCAGTGACTGCTCATCAATATCTTCTTCGAGTATATCACCGAGCTTTGCAATATAGCTGATAACCAAACCACACTTGGTGATCATTATCATAACCTTACACTTGACATACAATGAATTTTTACTCAATGAGAGATTTTATTACTTCAACGATATAAAGTGACTAGTTGTCCACTTTTTTCAAGATAGTCTGATTGTTAACTGAAGAATGTTCATCGTAACTGTCATTTTATAGTTTATATTCGTATTATATTTATATTATATAATATTTTACATTATTTCAAGAAGATATAAATAAAATGAAACTTTTTGTTTGATTTCCACGAGGTTTATTTTTGGTACACATGACCAGTTTCTAGAGTTAAGTCATTTTCAAGTGTCTAAAACTAATATTTGTGAGAAAGAATGTGCTAACTATATTTATTTAGAGTACTATTTAATGGAAAATGATTTAATTCAAGTTGACTAGTGATAGAGGTGAGTTCTGGGTTTTACTAAGTTTGTTAATTTCCAAACTTCTCAAAAGATTCATTTTCATTCCTCTATTGCATTTGTGATCAAATTATCTAATGTAAATATGTGATTTTTAGATTTGATATTTTCTAAAATTGTAGGTTTGTCATCTGAAAAAAGATGTTCTCCGAAACTTGCTTCAAAATTTCGACATATTTGTCCTAAGTGAGGAGTTGAGCATTCATTGCATTGAATTCTCTATATTCCGGGCTGTTTGAATTTCCATTCTGTCAAAAACATACCAGGAATTGATTATGTGAAAAATCTGCTTCAAACGATTATCAAAATTTCTGTTGTTGCTAAGTTGACACAACTGTTTTCTATACTGACGTGGAGTTTAAACCCCATCTGTCATTTGGGTTGTTCATAGTGTTCCATTTAATCAGTTCTCACAAGTATTTTTTACGATTATTACAATGAATAAAAATATCGAACAATGAATTTGACTAAAACTTTGTATTGCAAATCGAATTTCGTGTGCTGAATCGTTGAAAATATTATAGAAGGCTTACGGTCAAACGATAATCAAAAACACGTGCATATGAAAGGTGCAGAAGTGCTCAAACGGTTGATCGCGAGTGCTTTTTGAGTAGATTTCGAGCAGAAAAAAATGTTTAATAAGTAGGTAACTCAACTACAAACATTTATCACGTAATGAAATAACACTCTGCTAACGGCAAAACGCGGCTTTATGAAAGAAACGCGCGGTACTTTTCAAAGAAAAGCCGCGTTTTTCATTCTTGCCGCTTTTCTAGAAATTTCGGGCGGCGCGTTTGACGGGAACATTCGAGACTTTCGTTCACGCCGATATAAATGTTGCTCCTGTAAGAATTGGAGTCATCCTGAGTTGAAACTTGAAGGCAATACTACGTCGATGCAAAGTTTACTATTAAATAGTACAAAATGAGTGAAGCGAAGAAATCTAAGACGTATCGTTTCAATAACGATTGGGAGGAATAATTTTTCTTTTGTATGATGAAGGGTAAGTGCATTTACCTTTACTTTATTTGGAGATTTTAAAAATAAAACAGAATTTATTGGAGAGTTTGAAAACTAACAAATTTTGTAAGAACACAAAATTCACCAAGCTCAATTGTCAACTAAATTTGAATCGCTGCTCAACCTAGATATAGTCACCACATTTTTTCTCACAACTGTTAGTTCTAGACACTCGAACTGTCGAAACCGGTCCTGCTTACCAAAAATAAACTTTGTGGTGATTAGACAAAAAAGTTTCATTCTAATCATACTAAAATGAATCCATGAGTGAACTCATTTACAATATCATTATTTTGAGAAAAACTTTTTGTGTTTATTATACAGGATGTTACATAATAGTATGTCACAGCTTGAAGGGATGAATCTACGTACAATTTAAAGAAAAAAAGTTAATATAAACACAGGTGCGCAAAAGCTTCGTTACGGAGCTACAGGATGTTGAAATTTCTGAAAAAAATTGGTTTTTTCTTCAAAACTCCTGCAGTCTTTGAGATATTCAGCCCAAATTTGGAATGCGAGCTATTTTTACAGCCTCCATCGTTACACGTCCTAAATTTTAACTAGAATCTACAAGGTGTTTTCTTTTCCGGAGCCATGTCTTCTTTTGCGCTCTCAAACGTTTTTGCAGTACGCCACTGAACAGCGTACAATCAATTTTAGTCATCTTCGTTCAATTTAGAAACTTTTTTGACACCTGTAATTTTTTCGAACCAAACGTTCTCGAGCAAAAAATTATTAAACGGTTGTATGCATTCGCTGAATTGAAAGCACTTCTAATTGAAAAAATGACTATTTGGCTTTGATTTTTTTCTTTCATTCATTTTGACAGTTCCATCAGTGTTTGCTCGAATTGTTTATTAAATTAACGATTAGTTTCGAGACTTTTGAAGTTATTACAGTAAGAAAAAATGGCTAATTTCACGCCGAATTGTCTGATATTCATTACATGTACGGTCTGGCTGACGGAAACACAACAGAAGCTAAGCGATTATATCAGGTGCGCTTTCCAAATCGAGTAACACTAGACAGGCGAACATTTTCAAATATCCACAGAAGGTTGAGGGAAACTGGTACTTTTACTGCAAATAATCATTTAAAAGGTGCAACTCAAATTATGAGAACTCCAGATATTTAGGAAGCAGTTTTGAATTGTATTGATTTGAATCCTCATATGAGTACAAGAAAAATTGGAAATCAGTTGAATATTTCACATGTTCTAGTTTGGAGGATTCTCCACGACTTTTTATTGTACCCGTTTCATATTCAACGCATCCAAACTCTACTTTCTCGAAATTTTCCTTCAAGACTGAATTTCTGCCGATGATCCTTAGATAAAATTAGAGAAAATGCTCATTTTGATAGAGAAATAATGTTCACGCTTACTTTTCGAGAACTGCTATCACAAATTTTCACAATAATCATTATTGGGCTGAGGAAAACCTCCCTTAATTGCTCGATGATGCGGCACTTTTGGTGATAAACATAATGTGGCTCATGCATGACGGGGCACCAGCATATTTTAGTGGAGAAGCTAGGGAATTCTTGAATAATACATTCAACAACCGATGGATAGGTCGGGGTGGACCAGACCCATGACCTTCTTAAATAGCTTAGACTTCTTCATATGGGGGTATCTCAAAAGTTTAGTTTATACCACTCCAGTGAACACTATAGAAGAATTGACAAATCGAATAGTAGCCTCTTGTTACACGATAAGAAATACCCCAGGAATATTTCAAAGAGTGCGTGATAATATGCGAAGAAGGACAGAGGCCTGTATTCTTGCAGCTGGAAGACAGTTCCATCAATTTATTTAGTTTTCAATTGTTCTTTTTTTTTAAATTGATATTGAATAAGAATAAGTTGAGTCTCAGAAGACGAGCTATCAAAATGAAAGCAAATTTTGAGCATACCTATCTATAATTTCTATTATTTTTTTTCATTTTGCGAATAACATACAATTCAAATTCAAATTCAATAATTTTTCACTCAAAAACAGTTGGAGATACGAAAAAATTACAAATATCAAAAAAGTTTCTAAATTGAACGAAGATGACGAAAATTGATCGTACGCTGATCAGTGGCGTACTGCAAAAAAGTTGGAAAGGGCGAAAGGAGACATGGCGTCAGAAAAGAAACACCTTGTGAATTTAAATCTAGGACGTTTAATGATGGAGGCAGTAAAAAACAGCTTGCATTCCAAATTTGGGCTGAATATCTCAAAAGTTGCAGGATTTTTGAAGAAAAAACAATTTTTTCCGGAAATTTCAACACCCTGTAGCTCCGTAACGAAGCTTTTGCGGACCTATGTTTGTAGAAACTTTCTTTCCTAAAATTGCACGTAGATTTACCCCCTCAAGTTGTGACATACTATTATGTAACACCCAATATAATACTTTCAATTTAAAAACGTGCGAAGTGTCATGTGGGACATTTTTCAATTTCCATTTTTATATGTGCTCACTGAAAAGCGTCCAGTGAAGAAAATCTAGAACGTAATGGGTGAATATGTGAAAAACAAAACATCAATTTCCGAAAAACATTTATAATTGTAGAGCATTTTTCTCTCCATGTCCACCTACGGACGTATAAAAAGAGAATAGGTGATTAAGGGAATTTAGCATCCAAACTTATGGAGCTTATAATTCTGAATTCATCTGAATACAAAAACGCATAGAACTATTTCTGAGTTAATTTAATCAGATCTTCTTTCGAAACTAGAACTTTTTCGGTAATGGTCATATTTTCAGTGAAAATCTGAAAAAGAGCCCTTTGAACTCATCTATCCCTCTTTATTATGTATGTTCAAAAATGCGGGGAAAGTCATAAAGACTCGATTGCAGAGATGAACTAATTATTTACATACTTTATACAGTATCCTTCAGTGACTTGTCAATTTGCACTTGACCAGTTTTATTCTGCTTTAATATACATATTAGAGTTTCATTTCACCCATTTATCAGCACTGCGAAATCGTTTATCAGAAGTTTTCCGGATGTACGAATCCTGTACTGAAACAAAACTTTTTTAAAATGAAATTGAAAGTTTTCTGATGAATCCATTTAACTATCAACTATAATATATTTTTTTGTTGAGGGACGTTGCATAACAAGTCATGGGAAACAAAACTTGTTTTGTGAACATAACAATATGATGAAAATTTTGTTATGAAAGATGGCAATAGATAGCCGCCTGGTGGTCTAGATCCGGCACTGAGCGTCCCGTCTAACTTAAAATGCAAACACACATGAATTATACAATTATTACTATATTATCGCCGTCGTCAATTCAAACAATACCATAAACAAAGTACCATACCTTCTAAACAACCATAACGATACGAAATTCAAGGCCAGCCCATAATAGCTCTACAAATCGTCGTCTTCCGCAACTTTAGCACAGTAAACCGAATGTCACTCGACGAAAAAACCAGAAAAACGATATAAGACAATTAAGTTTCGGCGGCGTTTCGCGGTTTGTTTTGCGCGCAACTGAATCGTGGGTGGCCACGACAAGTGAACCGATGCCACGCGCGTTCGGAATTAAAGTGTGAACTGTGAACGTTGCCTAATTCGCGCTGTGCAAGCGCATGGTGGAAATAGAGTTGGCGGGGGAGGGTTTGAAGCTAGAAAAAGCTGCGTTTTTGTGAATGATTGGTCATTTTTGTTGCCCACGTGGATAATTAATCTTAAAGGGTCTTCCTAAAGATATGATCTTTCTGGAGCATTCGGAGAAAAGAAATTTAATCAACAATCCTGGTAACCAAGGCACCCCCTGATTCTATCCGTGACCATTTTGAATACTTTATAATAAATCTCTTCATAAACTTTGAGCATGACAAACAAGGTGTTCGCGATGAAGGACCCATTAGAAGTATCTAAGGAACGGGTTTATCGATCAATTTAAAATTTTGGCATTAAAGTAAATGATCTACAATTTTCAATTGTAGTTGTTAATTTATTTTGTTAAAGAGCAAAATGAACCAAGATTGAGCTATGATTTTATCATCAAAATTTTCGGAATAATATTATCATTTTCTTTACCCAAAAAATTGATTTAGATTTGAGTACTATATTAACTTTTTTTAAGTTTAACGAGGAAAGTGTGACTTTTGAGGGCAACGTACTTTCTGATACTATTTCATATACATGGGGCCCAAAATTCACTTATCAACTCAATGAAATTAAATTGTTATAGAAAGGTTATTTCGAACTCGACTACCTATCTTTTTTTCATTAGAAGCGTATTTTGACTTATTATTAATTGATATTAGGTTTCCCTATACGTAAAATGAATCTTTTTCATTTTTTCGCGATTTCATCAAAAACCTGCGGTTTCTTCAGATGATTAAATCATTAGGCCATGAAACAGAAAAACAGACATAGTGGATTCAATTCCGATACCAGTTTCTATATTCCACAATGTTCTGTATAAGTTTCTATGAATTTCGGCCTCAGTTTGATGTTTGGAAATTATTGAAAATAGCAAGAACATTGAATTTGTTCCCATAAATCCTATCACTATTATGATGTTAGAGTCCATATATTTGAATGATTACTACCGTCACCGCCGTAATAAGGCCTGAGCGCTGTGATGTATCAAGACGTCACACATCTCTAGTAGTCATAACAAACATGCGAAACGAAAGCACAACAGGTGGCACAGTGTAATCGAAAAGCCGGTGCATGTCCTTTTGTTTTCTGTATTTCATCCGAAAATAAGTGTTTCTAGTGCTTAATTTATGTAGTAATGCATTTACAGTTAAATTTTCGTTTATAAACCTAAATTTTTTTGATATTTTCATTGTGAGTGTTAGTGTCTGAGATATTATGCCGTTCAGTTATTGTGTTCCTGGTTGTTCAGGAAACTATGGTTATGTAGATGCATCGAAAGTGGCGGTATTTTCCTTTCCGTTTCCGTCCTATCAGTTTGAGAGGTAAATGGTTGAAATCTATTCCCCGAGCTCATTTTGAACCGTCGAAGTTCATTAAGGTATGTGAATTACATTTTCAAACAGATGACTTAATCAGGGATACTACAAAATCTGAAGAAGAAACTGGTAACTACTCTACTGTGCCAGTAAAACGACTTCACTTGAAAGAAGGGGCAGTACCAGCTATTTTTCCGAATTGCCCCATATATTTATCAAAACCACATGAAAATCGTAAAGGGAGGGAAGAGAAACTTATTAAAATAGAAAATCAGAACCTATTAATGAAAGTGGAGCAGAATATGCACTCAGCAAAGATCTCATTTTTTTTGATACTTTCGATGAACTTTTATTAGTTCTAGATCAAATGCCGCACAATCCCAAGTGGCTTAAAGTTATTGAAAAAGAGAAAATTACTTTTTTTCGATTAGATTATACTCCATGCCCCACAACAACCTATGATATTGTTATCAATTCTAATTCAAAAATGGAAACATATTTTTACGGTCAGGAAATTTTTGTGAATTTTAAAGGAGTGAGTACACCATGCTACATGACCAACTGAAAAATGTTAAAAAATTGCTTGGAGGTACTAGATTCTGAAACAGAATCGTTGAAGAGTTCCCCAACGCTCAATGATAACGATGAAAATTTGAAACGTATAGTTGATCATTTGACAACTATTTTGGACTCTATAGATGGCGAAAACTTAGGGAGAAGTAATTGTTTCAAATTCCCTTCGGAACAACTGAAACTAATAATAACACCAAAAGAAAGATATCGCTACTCAACTAGCACTCTAATTTTGTCTTCTATTATGCTTACTATAAGTTCGCATGCTTATAAATGTTTACGACACTCAGATTGTTTGATTCTGCCACATCCATCCACTTTAACATTTGGAATAAGTTTTCAACAGATCTCACTAACGATCCCACTAACGAAGATAGACATGTTTTCCTTTCCTACGCACGTAATAATTTCAAACTTTTAGAAAAACTCGAAAAACATGTCATGCTGCTTATGGACGAAATTCACTCTCAACCCTACTTAGATTTCAAAGGTGGAAAAATTGTGGGGACTTCATATACTGATTCGTCTGCATGTACATCAGCCTATACTTTCATGATAACTGTATGACATCAAAATTCAAAGAAGTTATTCATATATTCCTCACATCGACAATTAAAAGTGATACACTTTTGTGTTATTAGTGACAATAATGCTATTGATAGTGAAGCCATGAATAACTTTTCCCCGAAAAAAAAACTAAGCATAGTTTATCATCATCAATCGGATAATAAACGACCACTCTTTTTTTCATTCGTCTCAGTTCACTTACTTAAATGTATTTGAAATAATTGGCTAAATCCTAAAAGTAATAAGACTTTAACGTTTCCAGATTTTAAGACTGGTGAAAAGAAAATAGCCAACTTCAATTCACTCATACCATTCCATAAATTAGAACACGACAATTGAAATTTGGATATTCTTTATCACTCAAGGCATTATTTCCTAGTAGTTTCGAACGCCAAAATGTAATGTTAGCTTCGAAAATTTTCAGCCCATTTGCTATAGAAGCTCTATTGAAATTTGGAAGTAATTTAGAACATTCAACAGAAACGGCGGATTTTAAAAATATTATAGTTACATGGTGGAAAATCGTAAACGTGAAACTCCTCTGAAAGGACAGAGACTCAGAGATGAACTGCAAATGCCAATAACTTCTAAAAATCCAGATGATATCAAATTGACATTTTTGAGCGATATGATCAATTGGCTGGATTGTTCCTATAAACTCACTCCTCAAACTCATACAGCATTATCGTATACTCTACATGGCATGATAGAAGTTATTCAATATATGTTTTGAAGAACTCAACATGAACTATGTTTAGTTGGGAAAATTTCAGACAGACTCTTTGGAACATAGGTTTGGAAAATATAGAAAATTATCAGGTGATAACTATCATATTTCGATAAGGCAGTTATACGAATCCGAAAAATAACTGAGAATTCAATCGCTTTTATCATTAACGTCTCAAAATTTTGGCAATATTTCTATAACTAGCTTTTCGGAAAATTTAGACGATTGTCATGAAGAACAGAAATTTTCTGATAATTTCCATTCAGCCAGATATTCATCTTGACAAAAATTCAATTTGAGATGCCAGTTGTTACTTACTTGGCAGGATGTTGCAGCTATAAGGCTATACGAAAAATTGCATGTGACTTTTGTAAATCAAAACTATTGTTCGACGAGGAAATGATTGTCGAAGAAAGTTATAATATGATGAAAAATTTGAGCCGTGGAGGTCTATCTTTGCCACACGATATTGTAGTCCGTTTGGTTTTAGTTAACAACGTTTTATTCAATAAATTAATTGAAAATTTCGAGGATGAATTCTTGAAACTCAATTTCAAGAAGGATTTTGTTGTGAGTTTTGTTTTCAATTATTGGATGACAAATGAAATTGAAAACTATAGGTTACCTGTGTGAAACCCACAGCCCGAAATATGTTTTGAAACTAATTATAATAGGTACAACAAATACTCTTTCGAAGAATTATTGCTGGAAAACAAATGATAGATTGGGAAAGAACAAAAAACGGAAATTGGATACAGTATCGAATAGGTGAGTATCAGAGTCTCCTGAATATGTTCTTTTCTATATTTTCCCAGGCAATCTAGGTCTTTTGTGCTAATGCTTTTTCAAAATAAGAATCACTAAAAACTAAAATATAACAAAAAAATAATAAAAATCCAAAAACCCAAAATAAATTAATGTTTTCAATGTTTATAATAGTTGAAGCGCCTACGAACGCCTGGCTGGGTAGAGTATCGAACTAGCGCGTTATGACTACTAGCGAGACGATGCGGTCCAAGCGCTCAGGCCTTATTATGACGGTGGTAACGTTACTACTCGATCACGAAAAAACAGCTGAACGATTTTGGATGAAATTTAGTACATAGAAGATCTTGATTCACACTGTATGGATTTAGCCATTACTATTTAGCAATTAAGCATTATTAAAACCCACATTGAATATTCACTATGCCCTTACTACAGCAACAACAAATGAATTAAATTAATAGATCACTGTTACTGCGGTTTTCAACTCTCGTTCATCATCGGACTGTATGAAAACCAGATACGAAGTGACATAAAATATTTGAGAGAAGGTAGTTATTTGGATATGGAAAAACCAGATATTAGTAAATAACAGTTAATAACTATTGAGAGCGAGTTATTTTTTGAAAACATCGAAAATTTGGGAAACACATAAATCAGCCTGTTGCTTCATTATCTGAAGTTATTATTATTTATCTGTACTAGGAAAAGAGTAGCCATTTCGGAGAAGTGATTAGCTAATGTTGAATCTTGTTTATTTTCAAGGAATGAAGTTTGATGTTTTTCATATCAAATTTTGATGAGTAACCTATGAAGCCATAATTGGACTCTGGACAATATAAATTACAACTCATTTTGATGTCTGAATTCAGCTTTAGATTTCAATTTGGAAAGGTTATTCGCGAAATTTTTACTTATCTGGCAATATTATGCTAAAGAGATGAATTTTTCGGATTTTCTGGTACTTATAATGAGATATATTTGACTAATAGCTGTATGTAGGTGTTTTCGTTCCACTTTTTTGTCAATTAATCCACGATCAAAACAGTTTTTGTGAGCTAAAGTTTTAATGATTTCATTTTTTTTTCAAGATTTCAAATGTTAAATATAATGAAAATGCTCTGTGGATTATGGAAGTGTAAGCCGAAATTTTATGCCAATTTAGGTTAGTTAGATTTTGGTTGGTTATCTTGGGAATACCACAATTATATGGTCTAGCATAGAAAACAAAGTCTGTCCAATATAGAAATTATTGCAGTCTAAGCAAGATAACTCATAAACTGCTGATTTATTTTAATTCTCTTTAGGATATTCAGCATTAAAGAAGATTAATGGCAATTTATTTTGAGGTCTGAATGTAAATGTAATTTTAGATTTCAATTTAGAAAGGTTATTAGCGATATTTTTACTTAGCTATCCAAAACACTTACTTATAATTGGATATGTTAGGCTAATAGCAATATGTAATTGTTTTCGTTTTAGTATTTCATCAAAACCGTTGTTTATTCAAAAATTCTCCTTGTCTCAAGTTCACATATGTAGACTCTACGAAAAGTTTATCGCGGAAAATATTTGTCTCATCAAATATTTACTGGCAAGAGGTTTTATCCTGACAGAAGAGGCCCAGAGCAACAAATCCAACGAGATTATTTCGCTCGTTTTGAACCGTTGATATGATCACGGACCGGCGAAAGATGTTCCTCGTACGTATGTACGAGATACGTCTTTTCTGGAATCGTTAGGGTACTCCGATGTAGCTAGTTAAGGTGCTGAGAAGCGATATTCTGATGAACTCCTAATAAGGACGAAACTGCAGTCTGCCGATTTGTTTCTCGGCATTCTGCTTAGTTGCACTATTGTGACTCTTGGAGGTTGCGTGCATGGCGGGCAGATTTGAGAACTAGCTCTTGTCGGGAAGGATTATTCATTGATCTACGGATTTTTAAATAATTCTTCTTGTCTCAAGTTCACATATGTAGACTCCTCGCGAAGATTATCGCGGATGAAATTTGTCTCATTAAATCTATACAGGGTGCTTCAACGAAAACTAAACAGAGGCTATATCTACCAAGATACTCATTTCTGATCAAAACGCAAAAACAGGTCAATTTTTGTTTCAAGGGGACATCTTTTGGGGAACAAAACTTGCCAGAAATATTAACCTCCTAAGCGGGGGTTGCAATCCTTGAACATTTTGAATAAGAAAGATGGGTCGAGTGATGACTCAAAAGAAAGGTGGTATCTTTGTCTACATCGCCTTGAAAGAATTTCCATTTTTAATTGAAAAATGTAAAAGATACAGGGTGAGCAACTGAAAGATACGGAAGACTATTTCCCTGAGACTATTCAAGTTTCAGTGAAATAAAATGGAACAGACCAATGCTGATCAATGGCAGTCATCATCAAGTACCATCCTCATCTCGAATTTCAACCCCTAGAGCATGGGTGACCACCCTTGAAAATTTGGAAAAGGGAAGATGGGTCGAGTGATACCTCGAAAGTAAAGTATTATCTTTTTCTTCATCCCCGTGAACGAATTTTCATTTTTGATTGAAAATTGTAGAAGATACAGAGTGAGCTACTGAAAAATAGAGGAGACCATCTATCGCCCTGAGCTATGCAAGTATTAGTGCAAAAAAATGGAACAGACTCATTCCAGATCAAAGGCTGTCATCTTTGATCTGAATGAGTCTATTCCAGTTTTTCGCACAAATACTCCAATAGTCTTGGGGCGATAGTCTTCTCTATTCTTCAGTGGCTTACTCTATATCTTCTACAGTTTTCAATCAAAAATGTAAATTCTTTCATGGGAATGCAGACAAAAATAATACCTTTCTTTCGAGTTATCACTCGAGCCATCTACCCTTTTCCAAATTTTCAAAGGTTGTCTCTCCTGCTCCAGGGGTTGAAATTCGAGATGAGGATGGTACTTGATAATGACTGCCATTAATCAGCATCGATCTGTTCTATTTTACCTCACTGAAACTTGAATAGTCTCAGGGAAATAGTCTTCCCTATCTTTTAGCTGCTCACAAGTATTTTCTTAGTAGGTGACATGAAGTATCAACTATCTGGAGCAAAGTTACCGTATAGCCGTCAAGTTCCTCTAGTCCTCTTTTTTAACATTCGCTAAGTTAAATTGACTGTAAATGAAAGCACAAATCTCGTCGTTAGAGAGTGTATTACATTCTGGGAATAAGCTAGAATTCCTAACAGAGCTATCCCTAACTATGTAAAAAAACTTGTGGATCTTCATGCTTGGAGAAAGTTGCAAAAAAATGTGGACACGCGCCGTGAGAAGAACTTTTGAAACAATTTATATAATTTACTTGATATAGCACACATTAAATCTTTGAAATGGATGGAAATAGAAGAAGATAATATCTTTTTACAAAAACAAAGAGAACCAGGGCGTCCAGGATGTTTAGCTGGTGTAGATAAAGAGTTAGCCGAGAAAGAAAAAAGAACAATACAGAGAAAATGAAAGAACAGGAAAAAAACAAGGGCAACTATGTCCCGAATGTTTATCGTTATCTTCAACTACACAAGATTTTATTGAGACACATGAATATCAAGCTCAACTTACCAGCTCTGATGATAGCATTGACGAATCCTTGCCATCGATATCTCAAACGATAAGTTATGGAATTGCTACCAAAAGGGGACCGAAAGACTTGATCACTCCTAAGTTAGTTGCAGCTTTAGATGGATGTCAATTAAGTATAAGGGATTCTGTATATATACTTCAGGCTGTAGTAGAAGCACTAGATCTTAGATGTGATGATTTCCTGATAAAAAAATCTAGTAAACTGTGAGCATTCACTAGGATGAGAAATTATTACCTGGATTGGACGTAAGAAGTTCAAAAGAAGAACGCCTGCCAATCCTTATTTCATTTGGAGAAAGGGAACAGCTTTTAGCTGTGTCCTAGTTGGAGAGCCATTCTGCTCAAGATCAAGCTGAAGCTGTGATAAATGCACTATATGACAGGAATATTGAGGACAAAGTACAAAATATTAAAATAAGACCTCCTGGAGCGATACATCAAGCAACGTGGATAGCTAGAGCTATTTACTCTTCGAAAATATGTTTGTTGCAATCTCAATTGAAAATTAGCGGAAAAGATAAACGAACCCTCCAAGACGTCTGTTTATCCATTACAGTTATATATGTATGATGGCTCGAATGTAGTCTGGCGGTGAAGGCACCAAATCAAAATTTGCGCTTTTTGGAAAGGCTTAAGGAATATGAAACTGTTAACAAAGAGCTCTATAAAGTAGCCCTGAGAAAAGTGATTACTTGTTAGAAGAAATTACTATTTTATGACTCTTTTATAATGAAGTTGATGAAGAAACAAAGAAAAGTATCGAAGAGAACTTACAAATAGAGAGTTTGTATGATTCTGGGAAGAGATATATTCCATTGAAAGAAGATATGTCTGGTTATCTGTATGGTAAGTGGAAATACATAGTTTTATGACAGAATTAGCTATTAATTATTAATTTATGAAAAAATGACAAGTGAAAGGAGCTAACGCTAAGCCTATTTTACAGGAATAAATATTCATTTATCATATTTGTTACACTATTTCAATAAATTAATAATAACACTGTCTCATCTATCTTTACAGCAACACCTTCAAGTGATTTTGTGTCTATCGAGAGCAGAAATTATTTTCTCGTTTAAAAATGGATGAAGACTTCGTAAAGAAACCTATTTCGACGTAGGAAGAAGGTGTTGCCTATTCACAGGGAAAAAGAAAGGCTCTTTCTTTAAGGCAATGAATAAAACAGCTGAATGAGCTGCAGAACCCATGCAAGATTTTCTTGGTTTAATCACTGCAAAGAAATAACAAAAACAATTTTACTACGCTGTGTGCAAGAGCATATAAATCTATATCCAGACTGTAAAAAGAGACCATGAAAGGAAATATATTTAAATATATATATATATATATATATATATATATATATATATATATATATATATATATATATATATATATATATATATATATATATATATATATATATATATATATATATATATATATATAGTAGGTTTTCCAAAGACATTTCATGGTTCTCCTTTTTCGAATTTAAATTTTGTTTTCGGATGAATCCTGTTTATGCATTTTGGAAAATGATCAAATTGTCTTGATATGTCGTTAGGGCAAATAAATTGTCATCAATGAATCTATGCCAAAAATTAGTTTTAACAGTCAAGTTAGAATTTAGTACTTTGTTTTCTATGCTATGAATGAAAAATTATAAATTCGCAATGTATCGAAGAGTAAACATGTGATTGTTCTGAAATATCAGACGTTAAGCTAATACTTTGATTTCTCGGAATGTTCGAAATCATATTCTCTACATCTAAGCTTAGGAGGTACAAATTATTAAGTAAAGTGAAGTTTTCTAATTTTTGAGTTAATACAATTGAATTTTTCATTGTATGTTTAGAAGTGAAGTTTGTCATTCTTTTGAATAACAAATCATGATTACAAGTTAGAAAGAAAATTAAATATGTCATTCTTTTGAATATCATATTTAATTCTTAACAAATGAAACTACTTGGCAGATCGGAGCATTTTCTTTGTGGGATTTTCTCTGACCATATAGTGACGGCGGGCTAGGATTCATATTCGTATAAAAATAACAAAGCTTAGTTAAAATATTAGATATCACATGTACTGGTGCCCCGTCATGTATGAACCACATTACGTTTCTCACCAAATGTGGCACATTCTCGAGCAATAAAGGTAACTCCTCATGAAATTGCCGATAAGCGGGACCGTTTAGTCTGTTGGGCGCAAAAAATGGCCCAATCAAATAATTTACAATTATCCGGCCCAGACATTTTGTGAGAATTGTTCTTGATGACGAGATTCTCCAATCAAATGGAGGTTTTCCTCAGCCCAATAATGAATATTATGAAAATCTGTGATATCACTTCTCGAAAAGTTAGCTTCGTCTGTGAACATTATTTCACTATCAAAATGAGCATTTTCACCAATTTCATTTAAGAACCATCGGCAGAAATTCAGTCGTGAAGGAAAATCGCGAGGAAGTAGAGTTTAGACGCGTTGAATATGAAACGGGTACAATAAAAAATCGTGGAGAATCCTCCAAACTAGAACATGTGAAATATTCAACTGATTACTAATTTTTCTTGTACTCACATGAGGATTCAAATCAATACAATTCAAAACTGCTTTCTCAATATCTGGAGTTCTCATAATTTGGGTTGCACCTCTTAGATGATTATTTGAAGTGAAAGTAACAGTTTTCCTCAACCTTCTGTGGATATTTGAAAATGTTCGCCTGTCTGGTGTTACTCGATTTGGAAAGCGCACCTGATATAATCGCCTAGCTTCTGTTGTGTTTCCGTCAGCCAGACCCTACATGTAATGGATATCAGCCAATTCGGCGTTAGTAAAATTAGCCATGTCTTCTTACTGCAATAACTTCAAAAGTCTTAAAACTAATCGTTAATTTAATAAACAATCCGAGTTGACACTGGTTCAACTTCAGCACCTGTCAAAATAAATAAATAAATGAAAAAAATCAAAGCCTACTAGTCATTTTTTTTAATTAGAAGTGGTTTCAATTCAGCGAATGCATACAATCGTTTAATAACTTTTTGCTGGAAAACGGTTGGAGATACGAAAAAATAACAAGGGTCAAAAAAGTTTCTTAATTAAACGAAGATGACGAAAATTGATTGCACGCTGATCAGTGGCTTACTGCAAAAAGTTCGAAAGAGCAAAAGAAGACATGAAAACACCTTGTATAGTCTAGTTAAAATTTAGGACGTGTAATGATGGAGGCTGTGAAGAATAGCCTGCATTCCAAATTTGGGCTGAATATCTCAAACACTGCAGGAGTTTTGAAGAAAAAAACAATTTTTTCCGGAATTTTCAACACCCTGTGGTTTCGTAACGAAGCTTTTGTGGACCTAGGTTCATATGATTTTTTTTCTTATAATTGCATGTAGATGTACCCCTTCAAGTTGTGATATCTTATTATGTAATACCCTGTATTTTGTAGGTTTTGAAGTCGAACAACTACTCCCAACCTAATGTAGGATTAATACATTTAGAAGAACAACAATCGCAACAGTTACAAATTTCCCTAGCGCATGACAAAGGAGGTTAAACCAAAAATATGCAAATATATATAGGTACAAAATATTTGAAATTTGCATCTGAATTTGTCTTTTAGGAAAAAGGTGAACAGAAAATGGACTCATAAGCATAATGTAACCGAAGTTAATTCAAAATTCATTGTGATCATTGAGATATATTAAGTTGTCTCAATTAGCATGAATTCATATTCTGTGCAGAATCTGTCAGTTCGACTTACCCTTGTATGCACTAAATATTCGAGAGTAGTTATCTTTTTCCGTACATAACGTAAATGTACTTGTAAGGTGACATTTCATTCTTTCTAGCTTTTGCCGAATGAACGTTCCTTATAACTCACGTTTGCACTGGAGTGTTTTTTGTCGTTAAGTTCAATTTATTGTTCTGCAAAATGGTGTATTTGATTGCAATCAACAATGCCCTCGTTTCGAAATGAATTCCGTAGAGAGTTCCAAGAAAAAACTTGCATAAAGAAAGGTGAGTTAAAATCCCATTGCATTCTAAGTAATCTTTCTCTATTCGGATTCATCATATTTTTTTCTTTTCTAATCAGGAGATGCCAAAGAACTGCCACTTCTACCTCAAAACAAATAATTTCTTGAAGTTTTTTCGGGAAAATATGCCGAAATTTCTGACCACGTTTGATTATCACTCTGTGCAAGATTTAATAGAAGCATTTGTCCACGAATCTTGCAAAACAATAGATCGGAAAAAGAATTTCTCAGAAAATGTTGCTACTCTTAGTGAATGTGAGTTAGAGTTTGAGAAATCACTGAAAGTTCTTGACATTCTGACTAAATTTTTGAGCCAATGTACCACGAACTTATGAACTATCAATAAAGTATCGAAACTAATGACATCACGCTCTGGAATCAACTGTTAAGTCAATCTTCGAATAGTCTCTATCTAATGAATCACAGAAACACAATCAAAATTGACACTGGCCTTTGTAAAGATGAACTAGAATTTTGTGTATCATTTTTTGAAAATTCAACAAACTTACCCCTTTCAGTAGCAACTGAGGGCGAGAATTTTAATCGTTCAGAAAATTATGAAGAGATTATAGAAAATGACTACGAGGTCTGGCTATTAAATAACTAGACTGTGCACCTAGAGGGCGCCCTAGAGTAGTGGGGAAAAAAGAGTAGTGCGTTGAGTATCTAGATATATTGTCTATGCACGTACCAGAACACGTTTTCGTTACTATTATAGTATTTGTGCAGTAACGGTTTGAAACGAACGTGTTTTTTTCTCGTGTCGAAAACCATGTGTGACAGAAACCAGAAGCAACGTATCAATCTCAAATTTCTCGTTAAATTGAATAAAACTCCGACTCAGGCCTACGGGCCTATTTCGTGCGCGTGTTTTTGAGTGGTGTAAGCGCTTCCGTGAGGGCCGAGAGAGCACTGAAGATGATCAGCTCCCAGGTCGCCATGTCACTGTTTCAACTCCGGAGACAGTGACCAAAGTCAATCAAATTGTTCGTGCAGATCGTCCAATGAGTATCCGGATGATAGCCGAGGCTGTAAACGTCGATAAACGGTTGAAAGAATTTTTACACAAGGAATTACACATGACCAAATTCTGTGCGAAGTTGGTGCCAAAAAACCTGCCCATAACGCGCTATCTGTGAAGCAGTATTTGGCCAGTAAGTTCACTCAAGTGCTCGAACACGCGACGTACTCGCCAGATTTGGCACCGTGCGACTTTGTTTACGAAGATAAAATCTGCTTTGAAAGGGACCCGATTCGAGTCGATGGAAGCGGTTAAGCAAAAAACGGCAGAGCTCCTCAGCATAGAAGAATTCTAGCACTGCTTCGATCAATGGAAAAACCGTATGAAAATATGTGTGGCGAGGGAAGGGGAGTATATTGAAGGGGAGCATTCGAAAGTAGAAAAATTTTTATATTAAAACCCTTTTTCACAACCAGTCTTGTTATTTAATAGCCAGACCTCGTATACATCTGAGAACCCAGATTACACAAAGTTCGATGAGGAATCAGATGACTCTGAAGATATTGGCACTATTTTTGGAACTTACAAAAGCTCTTGATAGCATATCACCTGACAGATTATTTCTTAAACTCAATAGATGTAGTTCGAGAGGGACTCAGACACAGGATTCGATACTCGGACCACTTTCATATATTGTGTATCTTAATGACTTTTCTAACATACTAAAGAATGTCTTAGTGCAATATGCGTTCTTATATTGTTCTTTCATTTGATAGTAATCATCTTGAAAAAAACAAATGACGCTTTGTATGATATGGAGGGTTGGTTTTCCAGTGGCAACTAAGGGCACGAATCTTGATCGTTCAAAAAATAATGAAAAGATTATAGGAAGTGAACCTAACTATACATCTCAGGATTCAGACTACACAAAGTTCGATGACAATTTCCAATAGTCATTCATCATGATGAATTGAAATAGATTATCCTCATTTTATACAGGAGTGACTCAAAAAATTATTGAATATTGTAATTTCAAAATATTATATCTTGATTTTTTCAAATGGAACACCCTGTATTTTATTATTCATGTCAACGCATAACTATTGTGCTATATTTTTGCAGAAGTAACCTTATCTTTATCTTCGATCATTTTCGAAATATTCGATTATTTCTGAACATTTTTAATGAAAATTCTACAAACCATATCAAACTCATCACATGCATCAAACTCATCACATGCATCATTATTCGCACAGAAGTTTTTTTCTGTAATGATTCAAGTCATAAAAATAAAACCTCAACAAGATAATTCTTTTAACGAATAATAAAATCAAGATGATTAAAACGTAAATCGAAGTATATGTTGATATTTTTTTTATTTGTCCTTCTGTTAGGTGTCCGGACATATCATATTCTGCATTTGACATGGTGAACTTATCAGTGTTTCGTTATTAATCATTGTTAAAGTTAGGTTTGAACCCAATTTTCTCAATTGACTGCCATGAATTTCTACAGGAAGAAATTGTTCATATGATTTTTATTCTGGGTGAGGGTGATAGAAATTCTTTGTTGGCAAGTAGAGTTTATGCACTAAGGTTTCCTGATAAGCGGCATCCGGATGTAAGATGCTTTAAAAAACTTCTAATTAGATATATCGAAACGGGTAATATCGCTTACAAAAAACATGTAAAACCAAAAACTGCTACAGGTGAAGACAACCTGTTATCAGTTTTGTTGATAGTGACAGAGGACCCATATAAAAGCCAAAGAGAGATTTCTCAGTTAACAGATATAAGTCAAACTTCCGTCCAGAGAATCTTGAAACTGAATAAATTTCATGCATATCATGTACAGCAGCACCAGCAACTGAACAATCAAGACTATGAAAATCGAATCAATTTTTGCAATTGGGTAAGTAACAAAGTAGCGGAAAATCCAAATATGTTTAGCAGAGTTCTTTTCTCGCACGAGGCAACTTTCCACAAGAATGGGCTTGTTAACAGGCACAACTTTCATTATTACGGAAAATCCACACCTCATGAGACAAATAGATCACCAGCATCGTTGATCCTTGAATGTATGGGCCGCTATAGTAGATGGATATCAATAGTGAAATGTATTTAGATTTTCTGCAAAATCATCTACCAATGTTACTTGCTGATGTACCAGAGCATATAAAACAAGATATGTGGTTTCAACAGGATGGAGCACCGGCACATTACTCACATCAGGTTAGGGAGCATTTGAATCATGTATTTCCAAACAAATGGATAGGACGTGGTGGTCCTGTTAGATGGCCAGCTAGGTCTCCGGACCTTACAAGTCTAGATTTCTTCTTGTGGCGTTATATTAAGGGCATCGTTTACCAGATTCCTTCTACAACACAGTTGGATATGAGACAGAGAATAGTCGACACCTTTCAGTAAGTTAATCCGCAAATGTTGTCGAGAGTTCAACGGTCTTTCCTCAGAAGGATTGAGTTGTGTCTACAAAGAAACGGGCAACATTTCGAACACTTATTGAGATAGTTCAACACCTTGTAGATCATCTCACCAAAAACCAATCTATTACGTATTTCATACACGACTACCTTAAAATATCTCCATTTCTCTGATCAAGTATAATGATATGTACTAATAAACTCTTCCTTCGCAACCTCTGATTTTTTTCATTTATTTTCCATTTGAAAAAATCAAGATATGATATTTTTAAAATTACAATATTCAATAATTTTTTTGAGTCACTCCTGTATAAAATGAGGATAATCTATTTCAATTCACCAATAAAGCTATCCTTGGGCAATAAGAAAACGAAAGGAAAAAAGTATTCATCCTCTCTGGCGAAGGAGCATGCGATGATGTGAGAGCCTATTTTCATTCGGAAAACAAATATTGTGACGAAACTACTCACCAGAAAAACTTATTACTCAAAGACATTATAGCAGAGTTTGGGACGCTCTTCAATCTTCAACAAAAAAGTGGTCTTCCAATCTGAAAAAACCTCAAAAGATTTTTTTTATAGAAAATAGGGACACCCTGTTTACTTCAAAATATATTGCTGAAGTAGATTTTTACTTTCTAAATACAATACCGTTCGAACAAAAATGAAATCTTCAAGAGTGTACGAGCTACAGCGC
Source organism: Cryptolaemus montrouzieri (assembly GCA_013387265.2). Classification (NCBI taxonomy): domain Eukaryota; kingdom Metazoa; phylum Arthropoda; class Insecta; order Coleoptera; family Coccinellidae; genus Cryptolaemus; species Cryptolaemus montrouzieri. The sequence goes on along the minus strand of JABFTP020000144.1, from coordinate 31,064,274 downwards.
ACCGCGCCACTGTATATATAAATATTCTAGATCACAAATTCCTAATCCCTGGCAAGGATAGAAGGTGTGCGACGATCCCACTCCGGCCGGCCGGAGATCAGAGAAATCAAAGAAAGAAATTTCAAGAAGATTGCCAAAAAATAGAAGCTCTGCAGCTGAAATATGACAGTTTTAACATCCATAAAAAAGTTGAACAAACGGCTGGCATGTATAGCCCCAAAACAATATGTAAACTGATGGACAATCGAGAGTCATAGATAAACAAGACAAAATAAAGGTCTGGGAGACAGAACTACTCCAGGATGTAAGACCACAGCAGAAACACATATTTGATAGATCAGGGCCCTCCATCACCAACGAAGAAGTGAGAGCAGCAGTAAGACAAATAAAAGAAGGGAAGGCTCCTGGGCCAGATAACATTAAATCTGAGTTCCTCAAACTTTTAGACGACTCTGCAATTGCAAAAATCACAAACCATCAACCACATCCACGAAACTGGAGAAATACCTGAGGAATGGTTATTATCAAAGTTCGTCATAATACCTAAGAAACCTGGTGCAAAGAAATGTGAAGACTATCGAACTATCTCTCTTATGAGCCATCTGTTAAAGCTTTTCCTAAAAATTATAAAGAATATACAGGATATATGAAGAATATATGTCGGAGACTCAGTTTGGATTTCGGGATGCAGTAGGCACCGGAGAAGCTCTATTTAGTATTCAGGTGCTGTTCCAGAGGTGCAGAGATGTTAACTGCTATGTATATGCTTGCTTTGTGAACTATAGTAAGATTTTCGACCGAGTACAACATCACAAATTAATCGAAATTTTGGGCAATATAGGTATCGACGGAAAAGATCTGGCCATAATATCACAACTATATTGGGGACAAGACAGTCAGCGTATATAACCATAGACAATGAACAGTCAACGGCGATAAGTATTTACCGAGGCGTAACACAAGGATGCGTGCTTTCCCCACTATTATTCAATGTCTACTCGGAAAACATTTTTAGGAAAGCTCTTGAGGACGAGAACGACGAGATTTTCAATGGTGTGATGTACACGTATGCGCATGTCTTAAAGAAAGATACACAACATGGTTTTATTACCCGGTATGGCATTATGGAGGCGCTTAACCACGATATTCAGAGTGAGAGAGTGTTCACTACGCTATCTTACCATAGATCGCTCTAGGCCCCTCCGACCAAGCGTAATACCGTTTTCACCACGCTTTCTAACCAGAGATCGCCTAGTAGGCTCACAGAACAGACCCTAGTCATTAGGGTCTGTTCTGTGAGAAGGCTCCTCCGACCAGGTTGAGCACAGTTTCATGTTTTATGCTACATGAAAAACAACTTTACACACACACGTATTTATTACGTAACCACTGAATTTGGAAAAATTTCCTATGTTCCTGAATAAGAGAGTTATTACACGTTTATGTTTACTACATTATGGAAAGACTAATAATTTCTTAACTTAAAAATGAAGAGAAATATTTAGATTGTTGTGATCTGAAAATTTTATAGTAATCATCATCCATGAAAGCTCGCTGCCTTTGAATTCAATGTAAAGAGAAAGGAGTGACCTATTTTTGGAGGGAGGTTTTTACGGAATATCTGGCTTGTCAAATAATATTCTTCACGTACGTCCGCACCGTAGTTATTTTCTACATTTTGCCAACTTTATTCGTCAAATATTTAATGATCGATGAGAGATATCGATTCATAAGCAAGAACCGAACTTGATGAAACAGATTAAAGATCCAAATTGTCATTTCATTCAACATTGTCTGAATGGGTTCGAAGTGATATGATTACCAATATTGAATGTAACACCCTATAGATTCTATTGACGTTTTCAACTGAAATCTAACATATTCCATCAACTGTTAATCGCCTAGTACTCAGAATTGTTTCTGAGGATAATAAAACATGACCTCATTCTCAGAAGAAAAAATGTTACAAATATGAACCTGAGATTATTTGTGAAAACGAGAAATATAAACTTTACTTTGATAAAACAATTCTATGCAACAGAGCTGTAGAACACAATAGACCAAATATCATTCTTACTGATAAACAGAATCGAATAACATACATAATTGATATTGCTAAACCCGACACACATAACATACAAAATAAATACAATGAAAAATTTCTAAACATATGTTGCTTGGCGACGAGATTAAAAAATTTGGAAAATGAAAAAAAATTTTTCTACCGATTATTATTTCTACAACAGGTGTTTTTCCTAGGAATCTGCACAAAAATATTGAGATTTTAGGTCTGAAGAAAAATTATTTGAACAGTTACAGAAGATAACAGTCATCAAATCTGATATTATTCTTGAGTGGGTTTCTTTCCGAAAAAATAATGAGGTAGAGTAGTTACAGAAGATAACAGTCATCAAATCTGATATTATTCTTGAGTGGGTTTCTTTCCGAAAAAATAATGAGGTAGAGTCATAGTCATAAACTCTTTAGTATATATTATATATATATATATATATATATATATATATATATATATATATATATATATATATATATATATATATATATATATATATATATATATATATATACCCTCAAACTAGAACATGTTGAATATTATTCAAATGATTTCCAATTTTCTTGTACTCACATGAGGATTCAAATCAATACAATTCAAAACAGCTTCCTCAATATCTGAAGTTCTCATTGTTTGAGTTGCACCTTTTAAATGATTATTTGCAGTAAAAGACCAGTTCCCCTCAACCGTATGTGGATATTTGAAAATATTCGCCTGTCTGGTGTTACTCGATTTGGAAAGCGCACCTGATAATCGCTTAGCTTCTGTTGTGTTTCCGTGTACATGCAATGGATATCAGCCAATTCGGTGTTGGTAAAATTAGCCATTTTTTCTTACAGCAATAACTTCAAAAAGTCTTAAAACTATTCGTTAATTTAATAAACAATTCGAGCAGACGCTGGTTCAACTTTAGCAACTGTCAAAATAAATAAATAAAATCAAAGCCTACTCGTCATTTTTTTTAAAGAAGTGCTTTCAATTCAGCGAATGCATAGAATCGTTTAATAATTTTTTGCTCAAGAACGGTCGGAGATACGAAAAAATTACAAGTGTCAAAAAAGTTTCTAAATTGAACGAAAATGAAGAAAATTGTTTGTACGCTGATCAGTGGCGTACTGCAAAATAGTTTGAAAGAGCAAAAGAAGACATGGCTCCGTAAATTAAAACACCTTTTAGATTCTAGTTAAAATTTAATACGTGTAATGATGAAGGCTGTAAAAAATAGGTTGCATTCCAAATTTGGGCTGAATATCTCAAAAACTGCAGGAGTTTTGAAGAAAAAACAAATTTTTTCCGGAAATTTCAACACCCGGTAGCTCTGTAACGAAGCTTTTGCGGAACCATATTTAAATGAATTTTTTTTCTTGAAATTGCACGTAGATTTACCCCCTCAAACTGTGACATACTATTATGTAATACCATGCATAATATCATTCGAGTTATCATTTTTTATGTAAAAACATTGAAGAATTAGCTACTGAAATAGCAAGTCAGTTTAATATGAACTCATGTTCTGTTGAAAATGAGTTAGTGCAGATTATATCAGATATACATCTCAAAGCTACAGCATCTGATACAAATTTCTGGCGTTTTATATATGAAAATAAATATCCGAATCTAAGGCGAATCGCCCTTCAACTGACTGCAATGTTTGGGTCAACTTACTTGTGGAGCCTGAATTTTCTGAAATGAAGATAATTAAGTCAAAATATCGCAATCGACTAACTGACGATCATATGTCATCATGCTTGCGATAAGCACTCAGTGGTTATATACCATCTTATGAAAAGTATGCTGAGAACATGCAGTGACACGCTTCAACATCCAAAGTCACTCCTCAGTTAAGTTTAACACAATATGTAACTCTTTCGTTTTGTAACAACCAATAAACTCGCAATTTTGAAAAACTGAGTCTTTCATTAGGAAGGTAGGTAGGGTGTATCGTTTATGTATGTATTATGCATTTACGACAACCCTGCATCACACATACTAGCAGCCTCTCAGAGTCGATCGTAAGTAGTCTAAAAATATTGAGGTAGATCGCCAGCAGTTCGAGTTTGAGCACCTCTGGTTTAAAGACTCATTCATTAATATTCAAATCTAGTTAGAATATTTTGGAAATAAAAAATAACATCTAGAACAGACATTTATTCCTCTGTGTATTACAGCAGTCGAAAATTGACAGAACACATTGCTCAAACAATTATTTACAACCCTGTTGTACATGAAGCAATCAAAAATTATGATCAATCAATTATAAATATCGTTCACAATTACTTAATGACTAGCACCCACAAAATTTTAAATAAAAAATACGGCATTCATTATGCATCTTCAATCGAATTAAAAACCCAAAATTAATATAAAAATTCCAATTAGAGAAATTCATCAAAGAGAAATAATCTGTTCGGTTTTTGTACTTTTACGAATTTTTTTGCATTTTTCAAAACGTTGTGGTTGATCCGTCGTCACTAAAATGACGGAAAATGACAAGTTAGCTGTTTCTTCATATTTTTTTGGCACAACATTTACGAACAGTGATGTTGTCGGGAGTAAATGTTGAATTTTCTACGATTTTTATTTTTTCTTGTTATGAGGACAAAATCATCGCAGCCAGACATAAGGTCTCAAGACATTTCAACGGCAATAACGCTAATAAACGTAAGTTTGTCGCACGGCCGCTTCACGAATCATCGCCCAGTATAAATTTTATACAAATCAAGTTTTTGTTTTTTCCATATAAAACACTAATGGGAAATATATAAAAAGTATCAAAAATTTATTCACACAATTCGGGCGGGATCGCAGGGTCGTGGGACAAACTCTCCAAGATATGATTCAAATTTATCTTGCCACTAATATCAAAATTGACTACACACTCTTCAAAATTATTTTTATGAACACAATTCCACTAAAAAAAACTTCAAGCGTCGCCTAGTGAAATGCCTTTTGTCTGCTTTAGTAAAACTCACGCGCTAATAAGTTGTTAACATAGTATGATTATAATTAAATGGTATTTTTTAAGGACTCAGCGTGAGGACGCTTAAGCCGTGCTTTCTGTTGTGGTATTCTGCACTGGCTGACTCTCCTGAAAATAAAGAATTCATCAATTTCAATTATAAATTCAATTTTCTTTATTACACTCCTGAGTAACTTTCAAACCCTAGTTTATCTAATAAACTACTTTCGGTTGAGAACTAAAAATGTTATAGCACAGAATAAGGCTGAATTGTAAGTTGATTTTTGCTTGGCAGTTTTTAAAAACTCCCAATTCAAACTGATATTCAGCAGTGGCATTAGCAATTTACCTCTTGAAAGCAGGACTTTTTTCCATAGACGGATCAATTTTCATGAAGAAATCACAAAACTCATTTGCCATTCTTAAACCTTTACTAGGATTTTTCAATAATAAAAACATGTAATGTTTTTTGAGGAATTTTACTGAACAATTGTGATTAGTAACGCGTTTCGCTACACCGTAGCTTCTTCAGACGAACTTCGTCTGAAGCGTTAAGAATCACTATTATTCTGTAAAATTCCTCAAAAAACATTCTTGTTTTTTTATTGATAATGGAATTCTACCGAGTAAAAGCCTCCCAAATTCAAATAAGATTTTTAAAATAAAATGTCACGTTTCCAGTACTGGCTGAAGCCTCGTCTTCAACAGGCTAAAATTCAAAATCAAGTCGTTTTCAGTAAAATCTTCATCTTGCGATTCAAGAAACTCCTGAATGTCACTTGATTCTATCTGTTCAAACCCACCTCGTCCTATTCCATTTAGAAGTTTGGAAATGTTTGCAATTCAAGTTTGAATTATAATAAGATTATTTTCGAGTACATTTCTAAGTGCAGATATATCACAGTGGAAAGTGCCTTTTTAAATTTGTCATCACAGTATGAAATATTTAATTTTAAAATCACTGAAAAGGTAGAATTAATGTATGTCCTGTTTTCAGGCTTCAGGTTCTTGTATTTTAGATATTTCAATGTACCAAATACATTTAAAGTTGTCAAAATGAAAAAAGAAGGTAATAAACTATCCAATTGCTCTCAATTACGAAGTTACAGAACACATTGTGACAAAATCATACACACAATCAAATTTATATGGAATCACTCGGTATTTCACATTATTGATTGTTTTTAACCATGTATCTTCGACTACTTGTGAAGAATCGAGTTTTTGGTTGTAAAAAAACTGGATAGTGTGATAAGAAATGTTGAATTATCACCACATGTTCGGGATATTGTACTCAGTCGTCACTGAGATTTGAAAGTGTGAATTTCAAAATTTAAAAAAGCCTATATTCATAATTGAAACTGCCTTATATTGGATTGTCCTATGTGCAGAGGGGTCGAATAATTGCTCTCGTTGAAGAAGGGGTGACAGAAAGATATAGCGGCCACAATGAGGGTATCACAGGGGATGATTTCAAAAACCTACGCCCAATACGTGGAGCTACAATGTGTGCAAAATAGGCCTAAAAGTCGTAGGAAGATCACTTCTGAATAATAAGACCACTTTTTGTGCCAAATTGCAAGAAGGGACCTTAGTGCATCGCACCCCATACTCCAAAGGCAATTTCTGGATGTAAAAGGCATCAATGTATCAGTCGAAACGACACGTCAGAGACTTCGTTCAAGGGGTTTATACAGCAGAAGGCCCTTAAGAGTTCCAGATCTAACCAGAATTGGAATATGGAGAATTGGCGAAATGTTATTTTTTCGGATGAGACCAGAATTGGTGTTCGATCAGATGACCGCCGGATTCGGGTTTTAAGGGGTCGTGGAAGACAAGCTAGACTCCGAGCAGCAAGACAAATTCCGAAATGCCAAGGGGGCAGTGTGATGTTTTGGGGTGGCATTATGCTGGGAGGCAACAGATTTGATTTCGTTTTCTGCGAGTGCAACGGCTAGAAATTACGTGGACCTAGTGATGGAGCCCATAGTGAGACTCTGGCGAGGTGGTGCCCACGGTAAGAATTTCACTTTAATGCAAGATAATGCTCCTCCGCATACCAGCAACATAACGCGACATTATCGTGAAACAGAGGCAATCGGTATCTTGGACTGGCCAGCTTGCTCTCCAGACTAAATCATATTGAACATTTATGGGATAATCTAAAAAGGAAAATTAGATCGCGCCAGGATAATCAAAGAACCCCACAACAGCTTATCCAAGCCGCGACAGAAGAGTGGCAGAATATCACCCCAGAAGAGTTCGAAAACCTGATCCGAAGCATGCCTAGACGGATTCAGGCTTGTATCACGGCAAGAAGAGGTAATACAAGGTACTGAGATCGAGAAAAAACACATACTCCGTGAGAAAACAATTTTCAATTTTATTACTACATGCGGAAAGTCTCTTATATTCTTTTATTTTTCTCTTTCTTAAAATAAATCTTAGTTTCTTTTTTCAATTGAAAATCCCAAAAAGATCAATTCTAACAATCCTTCAAAATTTCCAAAATCCACGAGGTAATATTCAAAATATCGGGTGATTCCATATAAATTTGGTTGTGTGTTCATAACTGGAATTATATGTATTTTGATAAAATATTTTTCTAAATCTGAGGTGGATTTGCACCTTATACTAAAAGTTAGATGTTAATAATGTGAATTTCGTAGCAATAGAATGAAAGTATATCTTAAGAGACTGAATATTTACTAAAAAATTAAATTTGCATGTTTACTATATGGTTCGAAAGAAAAGATTGGTTAGAGGAAATGAAAGATGTATAATTCGAGGAAATTGAAATTGAGATCAAAGAATAGAGTCAAATACTATCCACTTACTTCAGCGTTAGCAGGTGCAGATGTTTCTTGAGCCTAGAAGAGAATATACGATAAGAATTTCTTATAATACGAAACATGATCTAAGAAGCAAAGCAGCATTGTGAATAGGGAAAAGGTAAGGTAGGTCTTCTAGTTTAATTCTACTAAAGATTTTTAGGTCTTACATCATAAATTTTAGTAATTTTCTACTAAATAGTCAAGGTATTCACAAACAGCAGTAGTAGCAGAAAATCATTAACGTGGGATAAATTACAAAATAAAAACAAATTTTCTTTTTGAATGTTTAGTGATTTCCACCTATTACAACATCGATGATTGAGTATTTTTGTGTCTTTGAGCCTCAAGTATGGTATATTAGAAAATTCATTCAAGTTATGCACTATAGATTTCATTTCAATATAGCAACTGTTATGAAGTTTTCTTTATAACCGATAAAACAAACACTAATTTATGTGAAAATAAGAATAATTTTTTTTTTCACCATTAAAGGCAGAGATTGTTCAAAAAAAATTGTCACTCTATTATCCAATTATCTGAAGCAAAGGATAATGGAAAATTTTGACTGTTTCTAACAAACAGGTCACAACATTCAGATTTTTTTCTACTCAGGAGGTGTTGAAATGAATACTAAACTTCGGCTAAAAACACTTTCTGATGGAATTTATAATTCAACAATTAGAAGTACTTACTGATTTTCCGTTTGTAGACTCGGACTGGGAGTTGCCACCGCGCGGACGTGGTGGTCCGCGGCGGCGGTAGCGTGGACGTGGTGGTCCACGCGGTCCCTCCTGACCGCCCTGATCGCCTGTGCCCTGACCTCCTCCCTGACTATCCTGGGAAAGCGGACGCCTGCCGCCTCTACCTCCGCGGAAATTATTTCTAACCAAACAAAAGGAAACATCATAAGAGTTAAAAAATTACAAAATTCGAGAGCAATGTAGGTTAGCATTCCATGACAAAGTAATTGCATAGTGTTTTTATTAGATAACTCTAACGATTACTAATTTTTGTGGAAGAAATAAAAAGTTAAGGTCACTATTTTAAAAAATATAAAATCGTTTTACAGCCAGGTTGAAAAGATAGAGCAACAGACTATATTCTTATAAATAAGAGAATTCTTCAAGGAATCGAATTTGAAATTTTGATATGTTGTAGTTTTCCACTTCTTCATTACAACGATGCAATCTCTAGTAAAAGCAGATTACCAGTTTTTGAAATATAGGCCACTCAGTAACTTATTCTCAAGGTAGAACATCATATATCCCATATATCTGCCAAATAACTTTGTAAATGATTCTGTGATTGGATTTGAACGAAATATCTCGGACATAAACAGTTAGTTAATCCATTTTATCTTTTCATATGGTCTGTTCACGTTAAGTTTAAAGAGACGTCATAGCTAGGGATGTCTGGTTGGAAAAGATTGCAATGGACAAGAACAAAATAACTAGTCTCGCGCAAAGGAACTAGTGACATATGGTGACATTTGGTTATGACAGTTGGCATTGAAATGCGGCGTTCACGTATTTTTATTGTTTATTTTAATTCGCTTTCTTTTGCTGATTGGGACTAGATTGAAGTGTTTTCCTCAGAAGTTTTGAAAATATTTGAATCATTATTTCAAAATCAGTTCTTTTCAGAACTCAGTGTTTCGAATATTTATGCTATATGAATAGTGAAAATGCCAAGAGCTTTCTCGAGACCAAAACATTATTGCATCATTATGCAATTATTTCCAACAAGAACGAGATAATAGGGGGCCTCTTCTCCCCCTTACAGCTGTAAGAGATGTAAGTACCACTAAAATTAATAACAGATTGGGCCTTCCACCCTTAAAAAAGAAATATTATGATACAACTTAACTTGTTCATCTGTTAGTATCCAAATTGTCTACACATCTAACCTATTATTAACTTTTTTTGCTTACAGAAGGTAACGAGTGCTTTACAAGTAAGCATTTCATCCATTAACAATATTATGGCAAATACAAAGAGTGGTGATCCACTGAGAAGTCAAAGAAAAAAAGTAATCATGAGAAACAGTACATATTGACGATTTTGATCAAGAAATACTATCTATGATAAGTTCCAGAACAGTAAGTAGTCATTAAAACCTTTGTCTGAATCAAGTTTAATATTATATTCTTTGTAGAGGAACATATTCCGTTGTCTGCAAAGGAGGAGCTCCATGAAAGAGATATTTTCAATGGGTTAAGACATCTCTGTGGAAAATTGTACAAAACATTGGATTTAAGTATTCCAAAGATATTCCAAGAAGAGGTTTGATGGAACTACCTCATATTGCATTGAAGCGTATCCATTTTCTGCAATCATATATTCGTATGAAAAATTAAGGATTACATGAATTTGTGTATCTTGACGAAACATGGATTTTCAAGGATGGTACTATCGGTTGTTCCTGGCAAGATGACAATATCAAAAATGTGAATAAAACGAAAGTTGGTGGAACCAGGTGAGGTTATCAACTATTGTTTGTACTATTTCAAGATATTCTATATTTGATACTAGTTTCAGATTCATTGTACTCCATGCAGGCAACAGGCATGGTTTCATTCCTGGTGCAGAACTTGTTTTTTCCTCAAAAACTTTGGACAGTGATTACCACGAGGAAATGAATCAAGAAAACTTCAAGCATTGGTTTTTACACCAACTTGTCTTCTAGTCTAAAATATGAGTTCGTCACGAAGAAAGTGTAAATATTGTAGTGATCTATTTTGTTATATTTGCGGTGTTTATATACCAAAAAACCAAAAAAGAAATATCACAGACTTTGTCAAGGAGACTTATGTTGAATATTTTGGTTTCAAAATTGACAAATTAGGTAAACCATGGGTTCCTAATAAAGTTTGTAAGTCCTGTGTTGAGTCTTTACGGTTGTGGAAAAAAGGTGAACGTTCTGGATTAGACTTTGGTATTCCTATGATCTGGATGGAGCCTACGAATCATTTAGATGATTGTTACTTTTGCGTAGTAGATGTTAAAGGTTTTAATCGTAACGTGGAGATACCCAGACTTACAGTCTACGAATGTCCGGTTCTACACAGTGAAAATCTCCCTCGGCCCATATACATTTCAAAAGTAATTCGCATGCCCTCAGAAACAATGATGTTCAAATTCACAGAAATCGGGACCATCTACTAGTGGAAGTGAATGGAAAGGTGAAACATCTACGCCAAAGTTATTTTCTCAAAATGAACTCTGTGATTTAATACGTGATCTCAATTTATCAAAACAAGGATCAGAACTGTTAGCCTCAAGATTGAAAGAAAAAAATTTATTGGCACCAACAGTAACAATTACAACATACAGAACGCCAGAAAAGAGTTATTACAATTTTTAGTGAAAATGAAGGATTAGTGTATTGTAATGATATCGCGAAGCTGCTTATAGACATGGGTTTAAAAGAGTACAAATCTACTGAATGGCGCCTTTTTATTAATAGTTGCAAAAGAAGTTTAAAATGCGTCTTATTGCACAATGGAAATAAATTTGCATCAATTCCAATTGCCCATTCAACGAAACTCAAATAAGAATATGAAAATGTAAAATTAGTTTTAGAGAAAATTAAATACTCTGAGCATCAATGGCCGATCTGTGTGGATTTAAAAATAGTTAATTTTTTACTTGGCCAACAAAGTGGATATACAAAATACCCTTGCTTTATTTGTATGTGGGATAGTAGAGCAAAGCAACTTCATTGGGAACAAGATGTTTGGCCTGTAAGAAATTCTTTAACTGTCGGTAAAGCCAACGTAATAAGGGAACCGCTGGTGAGCAGAGACAAAATCATACTTCCACCATTACATATTAAGTTAGGTATGATTAAGCAATTTGTAAAAGCGTTGAACAAAGACGGAAATTGTTTTAATTACATTTGCAGTAAATTTCCGAAGCTTAGTATGGAAAAATTAAAAGGTGGAATATTTGATGGTCCTCGAATACGGCAATTGATGAAAGACTCGGATTTTATCAAAGTTATGACTGTTCCGGAAAGTAAGGCTTGGAAAAGTTTTGTGTTGGTTGTCGAAAATTTCCTAGGTAACCATAAAGCAGCAAATTATGAAGAAATTGTGCAAAATATGCTGACAAACTTTCAGACTTTAGGAGCAAATATGAGTATTAAGTTACACTATCTCCGCAATCATCTAGATAAATTTCCGGATAATTTAGGAAATTATAGTGAGGAACAGGGAGAGCGGTTTCATCAAGATCTAAAAGTGATGGAAGAAAGGTATCAAGGTAGATGGGATTGTCACATGATGGCAGATTACTGCTGGTCTTTGAAAAGAGATTGTCCCCTGAAAAATTATAGAAGAAAAGCTCATAAAAGGCGTTTTATGGAAATATGAAATATATTTTCGACATTTTCCTCTTTGTTTACTTCGATGTATCCGAATTTCTCAAAACATAACTGACATTATAAATATATCTCTTATTTTGTTTCTTGTTTTACGATTTTTGTTATGTAAAATGAAAATAAAGATTTAAAAAGAAATCAGATCAAATCCTACAAAATCATTGATAGTTTCACGAATTGTGTGCATAAATAGACCAAAAATCATTTTCATATCTAGGGCAACAAAACCATTGTAGACCAGTGTAATCTAGCTGAAGAATATAGACACTTTACATCCTTCTCCCTATCACTGCATTTTCAACCCAATTGAAAATATTTGGGGTATAACCAAAAACTATTATCGGGACCATGTAGGGAAGGAAGGGAGTTCCTCTGAACAATCTCTTTCTGTATGAAAAGAAACTCTTCAGAAAATTACTCCAGAGGTATGGAGTAAAACTATTGAGCATACAGAAAAAGGAATTCAATATTGGTGGGAACGCGAACTTCATTTTGATCTTGAAGATGTTCCCCCTTTGATAATAAATATGGACGAGAATGACATTTTTAGATGAACTTTCAGAATAAAATTATTTGGACGAGAATGACATTTTGGATGAACTTTCAGAATAAAATGGAGTATTTATTTTTCAATTAATTTTAACTTTTCAAACTTTCCTTTGTGAAACTATCATTAAATAAACGATTTTGTTGATTTCTGTTATTAGATAGTTTTACCTGTGCTCTTTATTTGAATCTGCAAGTGCCAAGTAGACTAAATTCTAGTTTCTGTTGAAAGATTGAAATATTTCGAAAATAATTATTATTTAATGGCCTAGTAAAAATGATTTTTTATCAGTCAAAAAGTAACGTTTTGATTTAAATTTTGGACTTATTCAAAAACCTGATTTTCTCTACAACCTTATTCATTTCCATTGTATTTCAAATTCAATGCGATGGCCAGTGCTCAAAATCTTTATTGAACAAAGTGCATAATGAAAATTTCTTCTTTTTCCTGTTTTTATATTAAAGAAGAATGGTGAAAACAATTGAATTGAATTATGCCTCATTTGTTGCATTTACAGGTAAGTACTAGTATTCTGAAGATCCATCATGATCATATTTGCTACTCGAAATTTTTTGGCTGAACAAATTTTTTTTCTTACATTCTTCGAAAGATAGAGGTTATTCCTCTGAATGTTTTGATATTCCACGCTAGGGTTCTGAGATGCGTAGTTTTCGAAATACAGAATGCCCATTCAAGAGGTATTGATATGAATGATTATTGAAAAATTTTATTTTCGGGAAAGGAAGGTCGCGAATTAATTTTATATGCCTCAAATTGACATCAGACAAAGTTTTCTCAAGAAAAAAGTCGAAGTAACAATCGCATTTATTCTGAGAGAAAAGTTCATACCACTACCTCTTGAATGAAACAGCCTGTATTTCAAAAAATACGCATCTCAAACTCCTACTATGGGTATCAAAACACTCGGAAAAATAATCTTTGTAGAATAATGATAAAAACATATGGGTTGTAATTTTAAAAAATGGTCGATGACGTCATATCTTGCGAATTACAAAAGAAAAAAAATTTTTTCTTCCTAATAATTTCGAGTTGAATATAAAAATCGACCTGTCTGAGCGTTTTGCACGAAAATCAAAAATAAAGATATTATTAATTTTATTCCTCACTTTACAAGTCGCACTGAATAGGAATTTTGGGAAACATTGGCCACATCCGAGAAAACTGGTTGATGACGTCACTTTAAACATAACGTGAACAGACTATACAAATTCAATAGCAATCAGAGCCAACAGAGTACTAATGTAGGCTCCCTAAAATGAAAAAAACCATCAAATATAAACTGTCCCAATTTCGGAATTGAAAAAGCGAATATATTTTGAGCTAATAGATTTTTTCTGATATGCAATTCTGTTGTTAAATCAAATTCAGATAGTGAAAAAGGTGCTAGAGAGCTCCAAGTAGTTCTAGAAATATTACAGTTATACATTCTTTTCCAGCATTTTTAGGAGTTTTTCTCAAAATGCTGAAAAAATTCAATAAGGCATAACACCAAGTAGTAAGAAATCGTCCAAGAAAAACTTGCACTTTATCTATACAAAAAAACGCATTGTTTCAGATATTCATGTTTTTTTCTGAGAAATAACATAGAAAATGCAATCATATAGATATAAAAACACTTCTTTGTTTGTGGATTCACCAAACGTTTTCTTAATGAAAACTATACAGTTATTGCTCCTCTACACATTTTTATGATTCGGTTAAAAAAATGACAATGATGCAGTTATTATGAAATGAAGGGCTTATCTTATTATTCAAAACCTAAAAATGTAATAGCGCCTTTTTCGACGATTATTTTTTCGTAACTATCGATAAGGATATATAAATGAATTGCATCAATAGTTATGGAAATATTAGCGAAAATTCTGACTTAAACTATGTGATTCTGTAATTTCATTAAAATATTAATTTCAGTTTCTTGGAAAACCCAAGACAAAAAATTCACGCCTACTTTCTCGACTTCTGCCACAGTCTGTATATCAAAATTCCTCTAGATCAGATTGACAAAAGCCTAAAGCAGCAAGAACCAGCCAATAAGTCCATGAAAACACATCACTTGGTTTGAAAGAAACAAAATCCAAAAATATCAAAGTATTGACAGAACCCAATATCCAAGTTTAATGTCCTTTACTTCCAAAAATAGACATACGATTTCAGTAAAAGAAATGCACTGTTGTAATTAAGTAGCAAAAAATTACAACAGATCAAAAATTTGGAAAATTTCACTAAAAGCCATTTTCATCACTGATAATCATGGTGAGTCCCATTCTAACCAAATTGAAGTTACTGAACTGTAGCAAATCATGACAGTTGAGATGATCAACAGTTTGATGCTATTTTTGTAGTATCAGATTTTGAAGATTTCCACTAAAAATCGGTTGTGAAGCAAATTGCGTATTAGCAATAAATGTACTATTGAATATATTTCATACGTGTTTAATTTTCCCCAGTAATGAATCTTAATTACAGCTAAGTTTCAAACAGCTAAACAAGAATTTCGAAAAAGGGAACCTTCATGTTTGAAAGGATAGAACAAAAGTTCCCCCGACTGGACTTAGATAATTCCTCAATTACAATGGGGCAAGCTGAAGTTAGTCGCAAATCCTAGTAACCACACTAAAAGGTAAACGACCTACTGTTTCTCAGATTTATTCCGCATTGCTTTACAAATGAAAAAAGTCCTATAACCAAAGTGGAACTATATTCTATCCATTTCGAAAATTCAGATTCCTAGAATCATGAAAAAAAGATTGTGCCTGTGAAGAATAACAGATCCTCAGTCTTCTTGTTCAAATTCTTGATTTCATGACTTTCAAAAAATTGAACAGTCAAATACACATTAAGTTAATACCAGATATATGCAAGTACATTGTCCACACAAAAAGGAATATGCTAGGAATATTCCTAGCACATTCACTCTCAAGTCAAGAATCGAAATTCTATTGTGCGTGCCCTCTGAAAAAAATAATGTTTTAAGCAGTTCTCATTTAGGAAGCATGAAAAGGCTTCCAAACTAGATTAATGTGATGACCATTTGAATTTTTGTATACTCTGAATGATCCCTTGTAAGTCATTGTGCAACTGTACCTTTTCTCAAGAAACAATTGAACCTATTCCACAGCACACTTTCCTACCATTTTAAATGAACTTTATCATAATATTGTATCGTTCAGACAGCATAAGAAAATCATTAGGTCAGTAAAAGCAATAACCTCGATATAAATTTATATAAAAAGCATCATTGTGTAAAACCTAAGTCATTATCGCTAATATGATAAAAAATAAATAAAAATGGAAAAAACCTGTGGAAGTCAGTAATGTAATAATATACCCAATATTCTCAATAACTTAACTTTGTAATGTTGTTGATATTAATAAACAGCAAAGTGCATTAGGGTGGGTAAAAAAAAAACGAATATTTTTTCCGCCTGGTACTTTGAAAAATAGGTTCGTAGACACCTCTAAAAAAGTCTCTCCAAGTATGAGCTCTTAATTGTAATGGGAAGGTGCTCCGCCTAACAGTTTTCTATTTTTTTTTCTTATTATCACAGAAAAATTAAAATCTCTCTTCCAACTACATCTAAAGCAATTTTCATTTGGGAAGCATGAAAAGGCTTCCCAACTAGATTAATGTAATAACCATTTGAATTTTAGTATACCCTGTATGTTCACATGTAGATCATTGTACAACTGTACCTGTTCTCAGGAAACAATTGAACCAATTCCACAGCACACTTTTCTATCGTTTTAAATGAATTTTATCATATTGTATCATTCAGATAGCATATAAGATAATCATTAGATCAGTAAAAACAATAACCCGGTATAATTTTATATAAAAAATATCATTGTGTAAAACCTAGAAGTTATTATCGAAGAGCAAAAAAAGAGAAAACCCTTAGACATCACTAATGTATTAGTATTATTCTCAATAACTTAACTCTGTGATGGAATTGATATTAATGAACACCTAAGTGCATGTCCAAATGGAATTAGGCTAAATGATAATGAGTACATTGATGAATTGGTTTCAGGATAGAATTTTACTTATTCAACTTAATTGAATGAATCCCTAATCAGTCTTTAATACTGCAAAGTACACCAAATGACAAGTTCAAGTACCCCCCCATTTGAATAAAATGAAATTATTACCTGCGGAAGAATCTTCTTGGAGGTCCTCGACCTCTTGGCACTTCACCATTCTCCTCTCCGCCTCCTGGAGGTCCGCGGTACGGTCCACGATAGTATCCGCCGCCGCCTCCGCCATAACCTCCACGACCTCCGCGTCTAGGTCTGTAACGGCGCGGCTGACCGTTGCCGCCTCCTTCGCCGCCAGACAAGGCGCCGTCTTTACCTTCTCCCTCGCTCTGGCTCTCTCTAGGAGGCCTTCTTGGGGGTGGTCCTCCCCGCGGTCCACCCCTACCTCCTCTAGGATAGTACCATTGGCGGTAACCGCGCCGCCTATCGGCAGCGTACGGTGAGCCTCGTACTGCTTCTCCGTTGGGGCCTGTTACGTTGGCCGCCTCGTTGCCTTTCTCACCGACAACTACACTGAATTCCACAATTTCTCCATCGCCCACTGATCGGACGACTTTTCTTGGATTATTTTTGATGATAGCCGACTACAAATTGAAAGGAACGGAATTATAATACATACTTCTTTATGAACACAATCGAGTTGAGAAATTTCAAGCTCGAAATTTTTGAGAAGCTTCTTTGTTCAGAATAAATGTAAAGAAAAAATAAAGACTATTAATCAAAACTCGTTCCACTGTTTGTTGTCCCGCCTAGATAATTTTCTGTTTATCTGGCCTCTACTCAAAAAATTTGCTTATGTCTGCGCTAGAGCTGCAATTACATCTTTGCGGTATTGAATCATGGGCACAATCAATACTCACAAAAAAAAAGCTTTATTGATTCACAGAATCCGTTAAATCAATAAAACTCTGTATTTATTTTCTTTAAATTAAGATTTTTTTTGATCAAGTATATACCAACTCAAAAAATTAAAGGTAATTATTTTATAGTGCCAGCATTTAGAATTCACTGAAAAAATGTTTACTCACTAATTTTGGGGCCCAGAATCCAAGTCTGAAATCGTTTTGCCCTGGAAGACGTTCCTTGAAAGTCCTCTTATCATATCATTCAAACTATCTTTGCTTCTTATTAAAATGCTTTTCAATTCAATTTGAATATTCATGTTCTAGACAGTTCACCCATCATA
This sequence comes from Cryptolaemus montrouzieri, assembly GCA_013387265.2. Classification (NCBI taxonomy): domain Eukaryota; kingdom Metazoa; phylum Arthropoda; class Insecta; order Coleoptera; family Coccinellidae; genus Cryptolaemus; species Cryptolaemus montrouzieri. The sequence goes on along the minus strand of JABFTP020000144.1, from coordinate 31,046,238 downwards.
TTTACAAATTTTCAATGTTACATGTTATACGACGTACAGATCAAAACGAAGCAAGATAGAAGTACTCACTATCTCTCTCGTTCTTAACTGAAAGGGAAATTCAAATGGGAATCTTTCCTAACCAAACCTAACTAACCTAATTTTACTTAAAACCTAACCTACTAACCTATTCAATTCAAAATTATAGATTTAAATAATGTTTCAGGTTAAGTTAGCTTAGGTTTGAAGAGATTTCCATTTGAATATACCTTATGTTATGAGGGGAACGAGTACTTGCGTGGTAACTTCGAGAGGCATCATAAAAAGGTTCATAAAAACTATGAAAAGGATTTTCCGCCACAAAGTGAATCAAGAAAACGAAAAGTACGTGATTTGATATCTTGTTTGAAAAAAGAACAAACCATGTTCACAAGACCGGCCAAACAATCAAAAACTGCTACGATCGCGTCATTTAAAATATCTCCTATATTGGCGGAACAAAAGAAACCATTCGAAGATGGATCGGTTGTGAAGGAAGGATTTATTGAAGCGGGTGAGACTTCATCTGAAGATTTCAAAAATAAAACAGAAATCATGTCTGCTATTAGATAACTTCAGTTAACTTGTCCGACTGTCACAAGGCGTATTGAAGTCATGAGTCAGGACATGACAGATAAACTAAAACATGATATGAAATGTACATACTTTACAGTTCGACGAATCCACCAATATGATAGACACTGCACAGCTGTGTATTTTTATTCGGATGGTATTCAATGACATGTTGGCTAAGGAAGAATTTTCGACAATCATTGCTCTGAAGGGGAATGACCCGTGGCGAAGATATATATGACAAAAACCATTTGTGGCATTTGTGGAGTTAATGAAGATTTCCCTTCATTTTTTTCATTTCATTGCATTATACATCACCAAGTATTTTGTTCAAAAGTTTAAAACAAGGAGGAAATTATGGGCATTGCAACAATAATTGTGAATTGCATCCGTGCACGTAGTTTGCAACGGCGGCTCTTTAAGTTACAGTTGGAAGATGGGGAGTCAGCTGAACACACTGATTCAGTTCTTCACACGGACGTCAGGTGCTTGAGTCGCGGAAAATTCCTAGAAAGGTTTCAAGAATTATTGCCTGAAATAACAGCTTTTCTAGATGAAAGAGGTGATGGCACTCAGATGTTGAAATGGCTGACTGATTTGGCATTTTTGACTGACATCACAATGCACTCAAACACCATTAACTTGGAGCTTCAAGGTAAAGTAAAAACTATTATTGAGATGATTAATTAGCCCAGTAAACGCATTCAAAAGTAAATGGCAACTTATGATCGATCAACTGAAAAAAAGGATCTGAAACATTTTCCGTCTTTGAAAGCAAAGATTCCTTAGTTGAATTATGATACGTATGAGGCTGAATTATCAAATATTTTGGGACAATTCGAAATGCTTTTTGATTACAGTAAATTGGCAAATATAGCATCATTTATGAGTTGTCCTTTTCATGTAAAAACATTGAGGAATTAGCTACTGAAATAGCAAGTCAGTTTAATATGAACTCATGTTCTGTTGAAAATGAGTTGGTGCAGATTATATCAGACATAAATCTCAAAGCTACAGCATCTGATCAAATTTCTGGTTTTTTTGAATCTGAAGATAAATATCCGAATCTAAGGCAAATCGACTTCAACTGACAGCAATGTTTGGGTCAACTTATTTGTGCGAGTTTGCATTTTCTGAAATGAAGATAATTAAGTCAAAATATCGCAAATGTCTGACGATCATATGTCATCATGCTTGCGATAAGCACTTAGTGGTTAGTACCATCTTATGAAAAGTATGCTGAGGACATGCAGTGCCACGGTTCAACATCCAAAGTCATTCATCAGTTAAGTTTAACACAATGTGTAACTCTTCCGTTTTGTAACAACCAATAAACTCGCAATTTTGAATAACTACGAGTTTTTTCATTGATATTATAGAGAAGAACCTAACTAAACTTAACAGAAACCTTGACTAAAATAATGTATATTGTGCGGAAAGCTAATATCTATATTTGCTACGGTAAACCCTACCTAGGTAGGTAGGTAGGTAGGTGCGTAGGGTGTATCGTTTATGTACAACCCTGCATCACACATACTTGCAGACTCTCAGAGTCGATCGTAAGTAGTCTAAAAACATTGAGGTAGATCGCCGCGGTTTGAGCACCCCTGGTCTAGAGAATGAATATTCGAATTGAAAAGCATTTTAATAAGAAATTAATGTATATTTGAGTGTAGAATTACTAATTAATGGTACATGAGTATATATTATCCATTGGCATAGTAACAATGATATTTTAATGAAGCAATGATACGACTTTGAATGATATAGACAAGAGGACTTTCAAGGAAATTTTGGGTTCTTTTTCTTAAACGATAGCCTTCTGGGACAAAACGATTTCATATTTGGGTTTTAGGCCCCAAAATTAGTGAGTCAACATTTTTTCAGTGAATTCTAAATGTTGCCACTATAAAAAATAATTACCAAATTAAAATGAATCCACAAACAATATATAGGTAATCCTGCTGTTTACGCGGCCCACACGCGCACCCTGTACCGAGTCGACGAGGAATGTTTCCGAACGATTTGAAATTTAAGCCAGTGTTACCACGATTTATCTCACGTCGGAGATTTGAGTACCTATCGTTGAAAATTAAATAGCAAAGGATAAAATGTATTATTGAAGTGAAACAGAATATAGTGCTAATTTCGCGGGCTAATCGGAGCTACTGTCCGTCGGTGTCTATATTAGCTACAAAGGGACGTTATAATTCTAGGAAAGTTGTCTGTCTATACGACCAGCGGCGTCTCGTTCCATCGATTAAGGTGCATACATCATGTAAATGTTTGCAATAAAAAAGTCGTTTTCACTGAGTTTCTATTAAAGTATATACGCTTAGTACTTAAAACTGAATAAAAGTTTTTAAAAACTTTGTCAATCCGGAGCAATCTCTGAAACGGCTGATTCGATTTCTATTGGCATTTTACTGAAAAATAACCCATGATAACTTCAGAGTATTGAAAATAGTTTGGGGTTCTGTACGAGAATTACATATATGAAGTCCGATTTAGTGAACCGATTTTGATTAAATTTTCTTCCCAAAATGATATTAAAATTGACCTTTTCGGATATTTTACAACATGAAAAAAATCGTTACAATAATAATTAAAAACTAAAATAATATAGATTTGTCGTCAACTTGTTACAATATATTTTCACAAAAGCAGCGGTTCCGACTCGTAGGTGGTTTTCTAGTAAATACATTTCATGAGAAAATAGATCAAACATTTATACTCTTATACGAACGTGAAATTTAAATGAACTTCAGGTAAGGGATCTGGCAACACTGGCTTGAAATTCAAATCGTTCGGAAACATTTCCCGTAGACTCGGTACAGGGTGCGCGTGTGGGCCGCGTAAACAGCAGGATTACCAATATATACTTAGTTAAATTGTTAAATTTTTAGAATACTAGTTGAAATGAATTTTAAATATGTTCAAAGTTCATTCTTCCAAATACAGAAGCAAGTCAGTGGAACAATTTGAATTAAATAAACTAGTGATTCTCTAATCACATCGAATTGCACATTGCACTATATAAATACTGAGATATCTTATCAATACCAGATAAAGGACTAGAAAAAATGTTGACATTAACTGGGTAATTCTGAATCATTTATATATTACTTTCGCTTGAATCTTTGAATTTAATTCAAACCTTGACTAATCATTTAACCATCTCAGTATTCACATGAGAAGCTATTTGAATACATTGAAAAAAAAACTGTTCCCCAAAATTAGTTCAGAGAAGAATATAAACATCTTTCATGATGAACCAACACTGGAGGTACCGTTCTATAGCACACCAATGACTCAATCATTTCCTACAAATTCAGAAATGGATCTAAGGGGTGTGCCTAAAGTTGTTACATTCTCAAAATACATACCTGATGTACAAACACGTCTTCTTTCGTGTCATTTCTGTTGATAAATCCATAACCGCTCTTCACATTGAACCATTTCACAGTTCCTGTTACTTTGGTGGCTATAAGTAAAAAAAAAATATAATTGACACAAAAATTTTTCAATCAGCAAGATTAAAAAATTGAATATGAGAAGGAATTTATGAATAATTTCATTTATGAATGAAAAAGATTGTTTAATAAAATAATTATCACAAGATAAGCGGACATTGAAAACAAACTAATTTTTTTAAGAGAAATGAAAAGTACCATCATGTGTTTTATCACATCTGAGGCTGATAACCAAATTCCTATGCTATCCAAAAAAACTGCAGGTCTCGTGGTCTGAAACTATGCAAAAAAAATTTACCTTTACTGAGTTTGCATCAAACAATCCCACAAAACTGTAATAGAACCAAATATTCACAATTATCTTGCTATAACAACGTAATACAAACAATGTTGATAGGCGTAATTGCTCGAATAACAATGGCGTCATTATTAAAAGATTAAGTTTGATACAATGGCAATCTTCAATAAACGGTCACAATTTCAAAATTATAAGTAATAATGTCCATTTGCTGCAATTTCGTGTCATCCTGAAAGATAATCCTGAAGATTTTCTACTCCACTAAGTAATAGAACCGCTTGCCAAACCATGTGCTTCTGAATATAAATATGGACGCCGCAACAAATTCGTGACAAAATTTTCCAATGTATTTTTAAACAAAATATGTAAAATAGCTTACCTATCACTTCCTTATTCTTCACCGCCGTTTTCGGTTGTTCAACCGGCTGTGTTTCCGCCGTTTCAGCCATTTCAAGATGTTGGAGGGCCGGTGGAAGATGTTGTACTCCGCGCTACCTCACCGAGATGTTGCTTTGCTTCCTGCTTATACAGTTGTTGAAGATCTTGTCGATGCTCAAGTTTTTCATCGTTAAATAAACTCGGTTGGACTAGTATTCGACAAGTAGTTTTCGGTTATCTCTGTTTATGTTAGTCATTACTCCTTTATACAAAGAAAACGTATGTCGAATTTCAGATATAATATAGTAATACGCATGCGAGCGTTGCCTAAGTGATTTTTTTTTGTTTTTCGACTCATCTGTCTAGATCATAGAAATTAATAATTATGTTCAGAGCCATCTTCAATATATAGTGAATACTCTATGACCTGTATACCCAGCAATCCACTGTAGCTAGACGCTAGACGCTCGACAAGGTAAATGATGACGTCACTGAGAAGACAATTATTTTTTTCAATTTATAGAATTATGGTAAGGAATAGCTTTTATTTGTATATAGTTAATTCCGTCGAATGAAATAAAATATAATTTTCGAAAGATCGACCACCTTATGTTACCTTACAATTTGCATTGGAGCACATAATTTAAAAAACTGCATTAAGGCATGACCAAAGTAACGAATGCATTTAATTTTCAGTTTTATTCATTCAAAAAGATTTCTATGATTAAAAATAAATTGGTTAAAAATAAAGATTAAATAAGGAGAGTTGGGAAAAGTTTATTCAATCAGAATTGATCGAAATTTCATGTTCTAAACTTTCATGTTCAAATAAAAGGAGAAATAATGATGTTATTTGAAAATTCTTTATTAGACATAAAAAATTATTATAAACTTGTTTTTAAAAAGAGTATTTTTATTTACAATAATGGCATCACCTGCTATCTATATATTCAATAAACTACGTTTCAACTTAATTTGTACAGAATTGCAAGATTTACAGTAAATATAAAATTTTAGTATCGTTTCATTTGAAATCGAAAGGCACTTTGGGTTTAGGATAAGAATATCCTTCTTGTTGTGGAGGTAAGTAATGTCTATCTTCTTGAGTAGTACTAGGACGTACCGTAGGTGTAACAAATGCAGTGGGCCTATAAGTTTGTTTGATAGGTGACGTTGTTGAGCTGAACGTTGGAACTTGCGGCCTAGATGTTGAAGTTATAGGTTGGAAAGGTTTGAAACTAGAAGATGGATACGTGAATGGTCTTAACGTAGTACTTACTGGTTGGGAAGGAGGGGGTGTAAAGGAGAATGGTTTAACTGTAGTACTAACTGGTATATACGGTTTGTAAGTGGAAGTCGCTATTGTAAATGGTTTAATAGTAGATGGTTGCACTGTAGATGACACATATATAGAAGGTTTTTGGGGAGTACTTGTAGGAACGAACGGTTTACTGGTGGAAGGTTCATACTTGAATGGTTTCACTGTGGAAGTAACCGGAGGAAATGGTTTATATGTAGGGGGTAAATAGGTACCCGTATTCTGGGACGAAGGTCCATAAGTGAAGGGTTTCGTTGTAATCACTGAGGGTTTAGCAGAAGGTTCATAAGTGAATGGCTTTTGCGTGCTACTAAATGGTACATATGGTTTATAGGTGGAAGTTTGATAGGTAAATGGTTTTGAAGTACTACTAGTAAGTACAAATGGTTTTTGGGTTGTGCCAAATGGTACATATGGTGTTGAAGGCCCGTAAGTATATGGTTTGTAAGAAGTTTGGGTGTTTATTGATACATATGGTTTATAGGTGGAAGTGTAGGTGAACGGCTTCGAGGTACTACTTGCAGGTATATACGGTGTATTAGTAAATGGTTTTTGTGTTGTACTAATTGGTATATATGGCGTAGAAGGCCCATAAGTGTATGGCTTAGAAGTTTGTGTGCTGATTGGTACATATGGTTTATAGGAGGAAGGAGTATAGGTGTAAGGCTTTCTAGTAGTACTAACTGGTACAAATGGTACATAGGTAGAAGGAGCAAATGTCACAGGCTCTGAAGGTCTATAAGATGGTTTCCGAGTTTCAATCGGTATATATGGTTGATAGGATGTAGTTTTATATGTGAATGGTTTGATAGTAGTACTTGCTGGAACGAAAGGTTTGTAAGTAGAAGGTCGATAAGTATACTGTTTCGCTGTTGTAACTTCGGAGAACACAGGTTTATAAGTAGACGGTGAATAAATCGATGGTTTAGTTGTACTTATTGAAACGTATGGTTTATAAGTTGAAGGTGCAAACGTGAATGGTTTTATGGTAGTAGTTTGGCTAAAAGGCCTGAGTGTCGAAGGTTTAAGAGGGGGTAAATACCCAGGTCCTTCGAAGATAGGCTTTTTGGTAGGAACCCCATAAGGCGGCGACGTAAAAGGTTTCAACGTAGACGGTAATTGGGGCTGATAAATTTGTGGTGGGGGGTTATACGGTTTAAAAGTAGGTGGACTATAAGAAGAGGGTTTAGTTATAATTGTGCCTTGAGCTGGCGGGCTTGGTTGTTTAGAAACCGGAAAGCTTGGTATTCCTGGTACTAATGGTGGACGTGGCACCGATGGCCTAAGTATAGACGGAAATGATGGTATGCTCGGCAATTGGGCTGGTTCTGGAAGGATATTTATTGGTGGTTCAGAAGGTATTAGAAATGACGGCGGCTTATAACTGGGTAAAGGTCTTTGGGTTACGGGGGGTTGATAAAGGGGAAATGATGGACTTTTTGTAGTTTGGGGAGGTACCGTTGGCTCTTGAGGGATGAGTGTTTGTTTGGGCAAAGATGGTTTTTGATAAGTGTAACCAGGCTGAGGTTTAGAAACTGGAGGCTGGGGTACAGGAATCTTATATATTGGAATTTGTGATCCAATTAGTTGTGGAGGTTTGAATGTAGGAGTCGATGGTACTGAAATTTGTGGTGGTTTGGTACCAGCAGGTCGAGATACTGGAGATTGTGGTTGTTGGGGAGATGGTACTAATACTGGTTTGTAAGCGGGAAATTGAGGAGGCGAAGTTGGTCTATATATTTGCGGCGTTTGAGGGGGTCGATAGGCCGGTTTGTAACTTGTAAGTTGAGTAGTAGAAATTTGTGGTGGTACTGCCTGAGATGGCCGTTCACCGAATGGTGTCTTCGGCTTCTCATAACTATACCCACTGGGTGGTTGTTTAACCGGTATTTGTGATGGTTTGTACGATGGAAACTGAGTTGATACTCTTGGAGGTTGACTTGGAAATGATTGCGGAGTGGGTGATGGTCTGTAGAAAGGCACTTTAGACGTCGTAGTTTGTTGAGGTTTGTTTATCGGTGTTTGCTGAGTCGATATGGATGGAATTTTTGATGGCTGTTGAGGAGGAAAACTGGGAGGTTGTGGCCTATAAGTTGGGATTTGAGTTATTTGTGTCGGTCTATATATTGGGGGCTGGGGTGCCGGAGTTTGTGAAGGAACAAATATTTGCGGCTGTTTTGGTGGCGCTGGAGAAGGTCGGTAACTGGGAATACTAGGACGTTTTGTTTCGAATGTTGGCGAAGAGGGACGCTCTTCAAATGGTCTGCTTGGTTTTTCATAATTATATCCAATTGATGGCTGCAAACTGGGCGTAGGCCGATAAAGTGGTGGCCGTGTGACAGGAACCGACACAGGTGGTTGAGTGATTGGTCTTTGTGCTGGTTTAGGTGAAATCACAGCTGGAGTTTGATAACTAGGTTGTTGTGGAGATGGACTAGGTTGATAAATCGAAGATGTTGGGAATGAAGGTTTATAACTTGGTTTTAGTGGTGCTGTAGTTTGTGGGGGTCTATAAGTTGGTGGTCTATAAGTTGTTGGTTTATAAGTTGGAAATTGAGGAACTGGTATTCTAGGAGTTTGGGGAGGTTGAGATGAGGGGATCCTTGTAGGTGCTTCAGTTTCTGTGGGCCTATACGTTGGTGGTCTATATGTTGTAGGTTTATAAGTTGGAAATTGGGAGATCGGTATTCTAGACGATTGTGATGGTTGAGGGGAGGGAATTCTTGTCGGTATTTGAGGAGCAGGTGTTACTCGCGAAGGTACCTTCGGTGGTTGGTAAGATGAAGCTTGTTCGGTATAGATTGGTGGTTGAGTAGGGAATGGTTTATAAGCTGGTAATTGTGGGATACTAGGTGAAGGTGTTTGTGCCGAAGGACTTGATGGAGCGATAGTGGGCCTATAAGCTGGTACCGAAATTTTAGGGGGATTATAAGGAGGAGGTCTAGGAGTAGTTCCAACAGGTCCTTCGATGAAAGGTTTTTTAGGTTTTTCGTAAATATATCCAGTTGAAAGTTGAGACGAAGGTGTTCTAGGTGGTTGAGGAGTTGTTACTCTGCCTGGTGGATAACTGGGTATTTGAGGAACAGGCGTAGGTCTATAAATTGGTTTTTCTACAGGAGGTTGGGAAGGCCTATAAAATGGGGGTTGAGAAGATGGTGTTCTAAACGGTTGTTGAGTAGATGGAATGGAAGGTCGATAATACGGAGGCTGAGGACTTGGCTGTTGGGGTGGCGGTTGGTAACTAGGTACACGAGATGGGAAAGAAGGTTTTTTCGTTGTAGTTTGGGTAGGTCTGTAAAATGGTGGTTGAGTGGCAGGTGTGCTTGGTGGTCGCTGTGTAGGTTGATAACCAGGCACCTGAGTTACTGGAGGTCTGAAAGTTTGAGGTTTAGGAGTCTGAGTCGGTCTATTGAATGGTGGTTGAGGAGCCGGTGTCCTTGGAGGTTGGGTAGTCGATTGAAAGGTTGGTACACGAGATGGGAATGAAGAAATCGGTGGTTGTGGAGTTGAAAAAGTAGGCAGTGCTGGCGGAGGCAATTTTGAAGGGGGATAAATCGGTTTGTTACTTGGTTCTTGAGGAGTAACCTGTGGTGGTCTATAACTTGGACGTGGAGTTGTTGCTGGGAATTTCTGTATTGGTTTTTCATAAGTATATCCAGTGGGACGCTGAGGAATAGAAGGAGAAGATGTGGGTCTATAACTTGGTTGAGAAGGTTGTATATATGGTGGATTTGTTGGAGTATAACCAGGTGTTGGTCGGTATGGTTGAGTCTGTGGAATTATGGGTCGCCTCGTTGTTGGTGCTTGCGACGGTTGCGATGGTGCTGGTGGTCTAGACGGCGAATAAATCGGTTTGTAGCTTGGTTCTTGTGGAGTAACCTGTGGTGGCCTATAACTCGGACGTGGAGTTGTTTCTGGAAATTTCTGTATCGGCTTATCATAAGTATATCCAGTGGGACGTTGAGGAATCGAAGGAGATGATGTGGGTCTATAACTCGGTAGAGAAGGTTGTATATATGGTGGATTAGTAGGAGAATAACTAGGTGTTGGTCGGTATGGTTGAGTCTGTGGAATTATGGGTCGCCTCGTTGAGGGTGTTTGCGATGGTTGCGAGGGTGTTGGTGGTCCTGACGGAAACTGAGGTACTGCAGTTGGTCGATAGACCGGAGGTGGAACTGTGGGACGATAAGACGGTCTCTGCGGAGCTGGCGTCTGAGGGGGACTATAAAACGGTTGTTGAGGGGCAGGAGTTGATGGTTTATATATTGGTCGGATTGTTGTAAATGGTTTCTGTGGTATCGATGGTCTAGTTGGTACAGATGTAGGGAAACCAGGGCGCTTACTGGGACGTTCATCGAAGGGAATTTCAGGTTTCTCGTAAACATACCCGTTTTGAACCTTAATTTTTACTCTTTCCGTTTGGTCATAACCTACAGTTGGTGAATACGACGGAAGTCGTGCTGGTTTACTTGTAAATAATTCTGTGACCACTTGCTGAGGAGTATCAGGTTCAGAAAATACTTTTTGCTCCTTTACTTTGTTGCCAAACTCATATTCGAATTTTTGTTGTTGCTGTGAAGGTGTAATTGTTGGGGTAAAACCTTTTCTGCCTGGTGTGATTGTTTTATCTTCCGTCTTGAAGGTAGGTCTCAAAGTTGGCGTCGTTATAGATCCTCGGGAAAAAGTCGGTGTATATTCTTGAATTTTGGTTCTACCTCCGAAGCCAATTTGTTTGGTAACACTCTGATCGAACGTGTATGATGGAGTAGTTGCAGGTTTAGAAACTACGTATATCTTTTGTTCCTTTTGTTTTTCAATAGTATTTTTGGTATAAATATTTGATTTTTGCTCCTGTTGTGGTTTCGTTTGAAAAAATGGTTGGGATGGTCTGTAAGTGGTTGGTTGATATGGCGCAGTATTCGGTTTTGGAGTTTTCCTAAAAATCGACTCACGTTCAATATTGGAGGTGGAATAGTCCCTATCTTTCAAAGTATCAGAACCATCCAGAGATATGACTGGTATTTTGTAGGTATTCAGATCTCCTTGGGAACTAAGATCATTATCGATTTCAGGACGTGTTTGTATTATGGTAGGTTTTTGGTTTGGGATTACTTGGGGCTTTTTACTGACGAATATACTATTATTGCCTTCCTCGAATGCAATCTTTGGTTTGTTGTAGAAATAGCCATCTTGTCTCTTAGATCTAGCAGTTTCATTAGGTTGTGTCAATGCTAATGTTGCCACCAGTATGAAGTAATGTATCAGGTATATCTGTGAAAAAAAGAAAAATTATGTTTGATAGATCACCACTCTAATTTGTAAGTAGATATATTAGGTACTATGAATATGTTCTCACATCAGTGCGTTCCATATGTTTATATTAACGATTTTTGTGCTCTCAGTGGAAAAACATACTTTTATGTTTTATACAATGATGTTTGATTCAATGTTTGTATCAAGTCAAGTATTTTACTGGTTCAAAGATTAGTTTGTCGTATGTTATCTAAATCAAATCATATTATGATAAATTTATTGAAAATTGGAGGAAGACGTATATAAACGCCAAGTGTGATAATTGAGGAAGAAGTGGTAATATGAAACCTACTTTTCATCTGGAATAGCTTAGTATCTTATAGAATGGGTAGCGACGTATTTCGAAAACCTTTGTAACTATGCTCGACTAATATTAAAGAAAGTACACACTCTGCTAGCGAAAATTTTGCTTAGTGTTTGATTCTATTATTCCTTGTTGGAAATTCGTATCACCCGTCAACGTTTTTTACGGTTATTCGTTTATCTTCTCATAAGTTGTTGTTTCAAGATCAGATTATCACAAGTGAGTTTTAAGGTTTATTTTAACTAGTCTTTGCTTTCTGGATCATTTGAAATCATAGTAAGGTTTTCAATTTGGATCCCTATAGGTGCAGGTAATATGGTAGTGGGTTCCAAATTACCCGCATCTTAATTTATTTCCGTTTTTATCTTTTTTTCATACCTCGAACTCAATTGTCATCAAAATTAAGTCGAAAAGAAAAAGTTGGACCGGGAATAATATGGTTGTAGTTGTAAAAGCGGAGAAAGAAAAGAAAATGGGTTGAGCTTTACTGTGTAAGAAAAAACACTCTACAAAGGTTTGTGTACAATGACTAGCCCCCCGATGAGGCCAATACTACTATGAGAGAAGAGCTGTGCTGCCATCTCACCTTGAAGAAAGTCCCGTCATGAAAAGTAACTTCTATTGGTTGATCCGCAAGAAGTTCATGAAACGACCTATCAGTTGCCTATGAGAAATAATATCGAACATCCGTTTAGAAATAACATAGCCGGACTTGACAATTCTCAATGACACCACGAAGATTAAACTTTCCATTCGATCAGCAATAGCAACTTCCAATGCTCGGGCTTCAGGTTTCGAAAAATAAAAATGCGTGGACAAGTTTTTTAACATCTTTGAAAAAGAGTTTCAAAAACATAATTATCCACCAGAGAAAAATACTAGTGTCAACAAAATCGGACAATCTATACTAAGACAAGACAAGTAGGTAGCTTGACTGTGGCTGAACACGTCTCGTTGGTGACTGGTATCAGCCATGAGAGCAAGTGGCATATTTGTTCCAGCACTGCTGATATTTTCCCGTCGAAATCTGACGCAAACGTGTACGAAGGGAACTCCGCTAGGACCAATAGAAAGATGCCATCCAATGGAATAGATTAAAGCAAACCTGTCACGAACTCGTTCAATTATTAAGATAACAATACCCACCCAAGTGAGGCCTCTTCTGTTCTATTAATTCTTGCTGTTATCAATTTGGATATTTTGATTGCAGCTAGAGCTATCAATTATTCGTTTCCTCCACATTTAACAAACAAGATATCCTCTGGACAGGTCTTTCACGAACCCCTTGAAAACCTACTGTCGAAGTTAGACAGATGTTGCTCAATCATAACCATATAGTAACCCCATATGATTGCTGAATTGATGGAACGTGTTTTATCAGGTGCCAAACTGGAGTTATTGCTGTGAATGGGTTCAAAGTAACTGGTATTTACCCGAATACTAGCAATGTCTATCCAGAAGCTGACTACTTAGCAAATTTAGGTGGAATCACTCTTCAACTTCGAGCTTCTCATCTTGATCTTCATGTACCTTCTGTTACGCATGTTGTTATTCAGATGTGTCGCGTAGATGAGTCGCGGAAAATTCCTAGAAAGGTTTCAACAATTATTTCCCGAAATAACAGCTTTTCTAGAAGAAAGATGTGATGACACTCAGATGATGAAAAACGAAAAATGGCTAACTGATTTGGCATTTTGACTGACATCACAATGCACTTAAACACCATTAACTTAGAGCTTGAAGGTAAAGGAAAAACTATCATTGGGATGATTAGCTCAGTAAACGCATTCAAAAGTAAATTGCAACTTATAATAGATCAACTGAAAAGAAAGGATCTGAAACATTTTCTGTCTTTGAAAGCAGGGATTCCTCAATTGAATTATCATACGTACGAGGCTGAATTATCAAATATTTTGGGACAATTCGAAATGCGTTTTAAGATTGCAGTAAATAGGCAAATATAGCATGTAAATACATTGGGAAATTAGCTACTGAAATAGCAAGTCAGTTCAATATGAACTCATGTTCTGTTGAAAATGAGTTGATGCAGATTATATCAGATATACATCGCAAAGCTCTAGGATCTGATACAAATTTCTGGTACTTTATATCTGAAGATAAATATCCGAATTTAAAGCGAATTGCCCTTCAACTGATGACAATGTTTGGGTCAACTTACTTGTGCGAGTCTGCATTTTCTGAAGTGAAGATAATCAAGTCAAAATATTGCAATTGCAAAAGAATGCTGAGGACATGCAGTGCCACGCTTCAACATCCAAAGTCACTCCTTAGTTAAGTTTAACACCATATGTAACTCTTTTGATTTGTGACAACCAATAAACTCGCAATTTTGAATAACTACGAGTTTTTCATTGATATTATACAGAAGAATCTAACTAAACCTAACCCAAACCTTGACTAAAATAATGTATGTTGTGCGGAAAGCTAATCTATATATATATATATATATGCTACGGTACACCCTACCTAGGTAGGTAGATAGGTAGGTAGGTAGGGTGTATCGTGTATATACGACAACCCTGCATCACACTTACTTGCAGCCTCTCAGAGTCGATCGTAGGTTTAAATATTGAGGTAGATCGCCAGGAGTTCAAGCTTGAGCACCCCTGCTTTACAGAATACAATTCATAATTAGCTAATTTGTAGTAAGGTTCTTTGATTTTTCTAATAGAACGTTTAGAGTATTGCGACCCCGATGAATGTCCAACAGTCCACGTGTTGAAAAATTGTATTACTCTGCCTCTCAGAACTGTCAGTGCACCAAGGTCGTGTCCACCTTATGTTTCATCACCAAGAAAAATAATTCGCTAGTAACTTCCATGCATTTCATGAAGTGTGTCAATATCAGGTTCGATTTGATTTGAAAAAGTAACAAAAACCCTATTTCTCATTTCAGTTAACGACGTTGGAACAGTACCAAATCCACGTTGCGGTAAAGAGAAAGATGGAAAGCATTCGATTTCAATCATAATCAATTGAAAAAAGGCAAAATTAATTTCAAATCCAATTTCATTGAAGTTTTAAAATTGAAATTCGATGATTTATTTATTTAAAAAAAATCTAACGCGAGGAAGCTCAAGCTTTTGGACAGGTTGGACCTGGGCAAATAGAAATTAAAAAACAATACTACTAAAGAAAGAAAATTGAGGAAAAAAATAAACACAGTGAAATGCCTGAGAGAGAGAATGAACTTATAGAGGAAAAATTATCAAAAGTTTATTCAGAACAAAAAGATCAAATATTTTAGTTGAGTGTCCTACAGATTCAGTCGATGAGATAACAAATAATACTAGAAGTGGCATTTGAGAAAAAGAGGGCAGAGAAAAGTCAAACGAAAAATCCAGAAAAATAGATAAGAAAAATAGAAAGAAACTTGAAGAGGAGGGTCCACACTCTAAAACCCTTTCCGTGGATCTGCTACTGCCGATCATATTTCAGAAGTAAGCCTGGTTACTATAGATTACCTTATTATCCTATTCTTTCTTATCCATTTTCACATTTCATACTTAAATTACCTCAAAAATAATGTGTTTTCTGAAATTATTTTATTATTCTTTTATTATTATTAATACTACATGCATTTTGAGATAATGTGCTGCCAACCGTAAACTTTTAGAGCTTAGTATTTTTTAAAGCATAATTAATGAATAATTTGAACTGTGAAACGTTCATATTATTTCCATTATAATGTGCAGTCAAACGTACGTTTCTATCAAATGTTTGTTTTTCAAAACTATAAAGTTTATTGTAATCATTTTATCTTTAAATTCTGAACATGCGTTCAAAAACAAATAAAAGTACCTTCACAATTAGAAAGTTTTATTATTTTCATGTATATAATAGTCTCCTAGTTACGTGGTCTAATTCATGTGGTGATTCCACAACTAAAATGAGGAAAATTTGATAAATAAGCTTTCTCCTAGGTTCCAGTTAACGTAATTTGGCTGTGGGGACATAAAATATAGATTTTAATTTTTTCTCCACTTAAGAAAAAACCAATCAGCTTGAAATTCTGCAGAAGTCTTCAGTTTAACAAGGGCTTTGGTGTCAGTATTTTTTCATTCATCAACCTATTTAGGAAACGGATGCAATAGGTATCTCCTTCTCGTTTTAATCATAACTTTGGAAAGTAAGAATTAGACCTTGAAATAATTATCTTCTCAAACTTCGATTAAATTGAAAACTTTATTGTCTCTTGTCTTCATGGTGGCTTTCAATCAAATTAATAAGTGGAATCGAAAGTTCTTCATCTAATGAATTATTCTAATCTTGATCTGGCTGTTATTCATTATGTGTAAGGATTATCCAACGGAAAAACACAGCATTGATCAGACGCTTGAATAGAGAAAAATTTCCTCAGGGAAATTGACCAAATTAAAAATTTTTTGCTATCATTCATGTAAGACTATGTGTAACAGAGTTTCAAATTCAATACCAATGCAATTGAAAGACCATATCAGTGTAAAATTTTAGCAGCCAGTGCTTATATTGAATAATAATTTAATAAAAATGGTCTTTATTTTTTATCTTACCAACAGAATAACACATACGGCGAATTCTTATTCGCCTTATGTGTCAAATAAATCCATTAAACAATTTATCTTTATCACTTTGTGCAGCTATATCTCGAAAAAGGGGAACTCGTGAAAAAATAAATTATTCACAAATAGTTATTTTATTTGAAGAATTACCACCTAAGTAAGCTCGCGTAATTACGAATCACACTGTATAAATGGTGCGGTGCGATCATTCAGGTTAAATTTTTGCTTGCACTAAATTGAAGAACTAATCCTTCAGAGAAAAATTAAATTGAAATTTTGGAAGACATTTATATATAGTAAATAAAAATTATATCGAGTAGTTTAAAAAGTATTGACTTATTGAAAGTGTGTTGAAATAATATGTTTCGATTCATTGTTTTACGAGTAATTCTGTATTGAATTGATATTATATTATTTTGAATTATTTCGAATAGTATTTGCAGAATGATTTCAGACTGTTATAATTGACAATGACCATCAGATCTTTCAAAATGAATATTTTTTTGACAGAATTTCCCGGCATGTCATATGCGAAAGGCAGAAATAGAGCACGTTAAAGGATCGAAAAAAAACAGAAAATATTTTATATAATCTCAAGCATGTATGTGTTATCAATAAGCTAATCGCTATGTAGTGACTATATCAAAAAGTGTGAAACGCTTTTCTAATCAATATTAATTAAAATTATCTTGAAAAAAACATCACTGAAATACGCCATACGCTTTTTAAGATATCCTTTGAACACTAAGAAGCGACTATAACAATATCCATGGGATAACCACAGGTGAACTTGGTCTTTGCCATTGCGATTTTCTACTATAACATCATATTCTATTGAAATTCATCGATATCTCCCCCTTCCAATTCGATCAACTTCTTCCATTATCTCAAAAATAAACGATTTCGAATATTACCTATATCAAAAATTGTCTCTTATACTTCTGAACCTTTGCGGATGTAGATATCAAATAAACCATGATATGAACAAATTCTTTCATTTACATCCAATATAGAACGAGAAGAGATTGCGAATTTCAGTCAATCCCAAAAAAGGTGAACCAACGAGAAAATATTGATATAAAAGTCCTTGTTAAACTTGGATTTCTCTGAATTTCAAGCTGATTGCTTTTTTTCGTTTACGAAGAAATAATTGAAAACCACATTTTATGTCTCCACTTTGTGCAGCTATATATCGAAAACGAGAATCCTATGAAAAAAGAATTGATTAACAAATCTTTCTTATTTTTCCTGAAGAAAAAAGGGAAGAAGAAAGCAAATTCAAAACCACTTTTTATGTCTCCACTTTGTGCAGCTATATCTCGAAAACGAGAACCCTACGAAAGAAAATTAATTGACAAATCTTTCTTATTTTACCTGAAGAATTACCACCTGAAGTAGGCTCGCCTAATTATAAAACACACTGCATAAATGATGCGGTGCGATCATTTAGATTAGATTTTTGCTTAAATTTAAACATATAATCCATTAAATTGAAATTTTGGTAGAGAATTTATAGCAAATACTAAATTATATCTAGTACTTAAAAAAGCAGTGGCATATTAAGTGTATTAAAATAAATATTTTTCGATTCATTGTTCTACAAGTAATTCTGTATTATATTGATTACGTATTATTCTGAATGGTTTTAAATAATATTCCCGAAATGATTTCCGATTCTGTTATAATTCACAATAACCGTCAGAACTTTCAAAATAAAAAATTGTTTGTGTGGCTCCCATCAGAAGCAATTAATTCCATTTGCCGCTGTAAATATTTGTGTTATATTCTCAAACATGTATGTGTTATTAATAAGCTTATCGCTATGTAGTGAATGTATCGAAAAGTGTGAGACCTATGAAAAAGAATTAATTGATAAATCCTTCTTATTCTACCTGTTGGATTACCACCTGACGTAGGCTCGCCTAATTATGAACCACACTGTATACATGGTGCGTAGCAATCATTTCGATTAGACTTTCGTTTACACAAATTTGAGGATATAATCCATTGAAGAAATAATAAATTGAAATTTTGGAAGAGAATTTATATCAAATACAAAATTATATTATATATTGATTATGTATTATTCTAAATAGTTTCGAATGATATTCCCGAAATGATTTCCGACTCGGTTATAATCCAGAATAACATTCAGAAGTTTCAAAATAAATATCTTTTGTGTGGCTCTTATCAGGAAAGATTAATAACATTTGCGGCTGTAAATATTTCTGATATATTCTCAAGAATGTATGTGTTTTAATAAGTTTATCGCTACGTAGTGAATGTATCGAAAAGAGTGAGACGCTATTTCTATCAATATTAATTAAAATTATCATGAAAAACATTACTGAAACCGCCATAAGCTTTTTAACATATCATTTGAACACTAAGAAGCGGAAATAGTAATCGTAATGGGATAATGATAGGTGAATTTGGTTTTTGCAATTGCGTTTTTCTACTATAACATATTATTCTATTATAATTTGTTGATATCTCTCCTTCAATTCGATCAACTTTTCCCTCATCTTAAATATAATCGATTACTAATATTTACCTATATCCAAAAATAGTCTGGGACTCTTCTAAACCTTTGCGGATATAGATATTGAATAAAATTTGATGTGAACAAATTCCTTCATTTACCACAGAAGTAATATAAATCGAGGAGAAATTGCGAATTCCAGCCAATTCCAGAAAAGAAGAACGAATGAAAAAATATTGATATAAGAGTCCGTGTTGAACTTGGATTTCTCCAAATTTCAAGCTAATAATTTTTTCGTTTACGAAGAAAAAATTCAAAACCACATTTTATGTCTCCACTTTGTGCAGTTATATCTCAAAAATGAGGACCCTATAAAAGAGAGTTAATTGACAAGTCTTTCTTATTTTACCTGAAGAATTTCCACCTGAACTATGCTCGCCTAATTATAAAACACACTGTATAAATCAATGGTTGTGTCTGGGACTCTTCTAAACCTTTGCGGATATAGATATCGAATAAAATTTGATGTGAACAAATTCCTTCATTTGCCACAGAAGTAATATAAATCGAGGAGAAATTGCGAATTCCAGCCAATTCCAGAAAAGAAGAACGAATGAAAAAATATTGATATAAGAGTCCGTGTTAAATTTGGATTTCTCCGAATTTCAACCTAATAATTTTTTCGTTTACGAAGAAAAAATTCAAACCCACATTTTATGTCTCCACTTTGTGCAGTTATATCTCGAAAATGAGGGCCCTATAAAAGAGAGTTAATTGACAAATCTTTCTTATTTTACCTGATGAATTACCACCTGAAGTAGGCTCGCCTAATTATAAAACACACTGTATAAATCATGCGGTGTGATCATTTAGATTAGATTTTTGCTTACATAAAATTAAACATATAATCCATTAAAGAGAAAATAAATTGAGATTTTGGAATAGAATTTATAGCAAATACTAAATTATATCTAGTACTTAAAAGAGTAATGACATATTAAGTGTATTAAAATAAATATTTTTCGATTAATTGTTCTACAAGTAATTCTGTATTATATTGATTACGTATTGTTCTGAATTGTTTCAAATAATATTCCTAAATGATTTCAGATTCTGTTATAATTCACAATAACCGTCAGAACTTTCAAAATAAAAAATTGTTTGTGTGGCTCTTATCAGAAGCGATTAGTTCCATTTGCCGTTGTAAATATTTCTGATATATTCTCAAACATGTATGTGTTCTAAATAAGCTTATCGCTATGTAATGAATGTATCAAAAATTGAGAGACGTTATTGCTATCAATGACAATTAAAACTATCTAGTAAAAGCATCACCGAAAAGCGCTATACGCTTTTTATAGGTGTCATTTGAACACTAAGAAGCGACATCAAATAATAGTAATGGAATAACCACAGATGAACTTGGTTTTTGTGATGGCGTTTTTCTAGTATAACATCATATTCTATAATAATTTATTGATATCTCTCCTTCAAATTCGATCAACTTCTTCCCTCAAGTTAAATATAAATGATTACGTATACTTATATCCAAAAATAGTCTCATAGCCTTTTAAACCTTTGCGAATATAGATATCAAATAAATCTTGATATGAACAAATTCTTTCATCTGCCACAAATCTGATATAAAACCAGAAAAGATTGCGAATTTCAGCCATTTCCAGAAAAAGTGAACGAATGAAATGATATCAATATAAAAGTCCTTGTTAAACTAGGATAACTTCGAATTTCAAGTTGATTACTTTTTTTCGGTTACGAAGGAAACATTAAGATCCACATTTTATGCCTCCTTTTTGTGCATCTATATCTCGAAAAGGAGGAACCTATGAAAAAAAAATTAATTGATAAATCCTTCTTAATTCACCTGAAGGATTACCACCTGACGTAGGCTTGCCTAACTATGAACCACACTGTATACATGGTGCGTAGCAATCATTTAGGTTAGATTTTTGTTTGCAAAAAACCGAGGATATAATCCATCAAACAAATAATAAGTTGAAATTTAGGAAGAGAATTTATATCAAATACAAAATTATATCGAGTACTTTAAAGGTTTGGACTTATTGTGAGTGTATTAAAAAATATGTTTCGATTCATTGTTTTACAAGTGATTCTGTATTATATTGATTATGTATTATTCTAAATAGTTTCGAATGTTATTCCCGAAATGATTTCCGAGTCGGTTATAATCCACAATAACATTCGAAACTTTCAAAATAAATATTTTTTGTGGCTCTTATCGGGAAAGATTAATAACATTTGCTGCTGTAAATATTTCTGATATATTCTCAAGCATGTATGTGTTTTTAATAAGTTTATCGCTACGTAGTGAATGTATCGAAAAGTGTGAGACGCTATTTCTATCAATATTAATTAAAATTATCTTGAAAAAACATCACTGAAACCGCCATAAGCTTTTTAACATATCCTTTGAACGCAAAGGAGCGGAAATAATAATCGTAATGGGATAATGACAGGTGAATTTGGTTTTTGCTATTGCGTTTTTCTACTATAACATCATATTCTATTATAATTTGTTGATATTTCTACTTCCAATTCGATCAACTTCTTTTCTCATCTTAAATATAAACGATTACTAATATTTACATATATCCAAAAATAGTCTGGGACTCTTCTAAACCTTTGTGGATATAGATATCGAATAAAATTTGATGTGAACAAAATCCTTCATTTGCCACAGAAGTAATATAAATCGAGGAGAAATTGCGAATTTCAGCCAATTCCATAAAAGAAGAACGAATGAAAAAATATTGATATTAGAGTCCGTGTTAAACTTCGATTTCTCCGAATTTCAAGCTAATAATTTGTTCGTTTCGTTTCCATTTTGTGCAGCTATATCTCGAAAATGAGGACCCTATGAACAAAAATTAATTGACAAACCTTTCTTATTTTACCTGAAGAGTTACCATCTGAAGTAGGCTCGCCTAATTATAAAACACACTGTATAAATGATGCGGTGCGATCATTTAGATTAGATTTTGCTTACGTGAAATTAAACATATAATCCATTAAAGAGAAAATAAATTGAAATTTTTTTGAAGAGAATACAAAATTATATCTAGTACTTAAAAAAGGAGTGACATATTAAGTGTATTAAAATAAATATTTTTCGATTCATTGTTCTACAAGTAGTTCTGCAATACATTGATTACGTATTATTCTGAATTGTTTCAAATAATATTCCCGAAATGATTTCCGATTATGTTATAATTCACAATAACCGTCACGACTTTCAAAATAAAAGATTGTTTGTGTGGCTCCCATCAGAAGCAATTAATTCCATTTGCCGCTGTAAATATTTGTGTTATATTCTCAAACATGTATGTGTTATTGATAAGCTAATCGCTATGTAGTGAATGTATCGAAAAGTGAGAGACTATTTCTATCAATGTTTATAAAAACTATCTAGAAAAAGCATCACCGAAAGCGCCATACGCGAATTTCAGCCATTTCCAGAAGAAGTGAACGAATGAAATGATATTAATATAAAAGTCCTTGTTAAACCAGGATAACTTCGAATTTCAAGTCGATTACTTATTTTCGGTTACGAAGGAAAAATTAAGAACCACATTCTAGGTCTCCACTTTGTGCGTCTATATTTTGAAAAGGAGGAACCTATGAATAAAAAATTTATTGATAAATCCTTCTTATTTTACCCGTAGAATTACCACCTGACGTAGGCTCGCCTAATTATGAACCACACTGTATAAATCGTGCGTAGCAATCATTTAGGTTAGATTTTTGTTTACACAAAATTGAAGATATAATCCATTAATAAAATGATAAATTGAAATTTTGGAAGAGAATTTATAGCAAATACAAAATTATATCGAGTACTTCGAAGAGTAAGGACTTATTGCGAGTGTATTAAAAAAATTTCGATTCATTGTTTCACAAGTAATTCTGTTTTTATTGTTTATGTATTATTCTAAATTTTTAGAAATGATATTCCCGAAATGATTTCCGACTCTGTTATAATTCACAATGACCGTCAGAACATTCAAGATAAAAATTTTTTTGTGTGGTTCTTATCAGGAACGATTACTAACATTTGCCGCTGTGAATATATCTGGTATATTCTCGTATGTGTTATTAATAAACTTATCGATATGTAGTATATGTAATGTATCGAAAAATGTGAGACGCTTTTTAATCACTATTAATTGAAATTATCTTGAAAAAACAACATCACCGAAAAGCGCCATAAGCTTTTCAAGAAAGCCTATGAACATTAAGAAGCGGCAATAATAATAATAGTAAATCGAAAAACGACAAGTGAAATTGGTATTTGCTATTGCTTTTTCCTACTATAAAATATTATTCTGTTATAATTTATTGATATCATCTGTTCCTTCCAATTCGATTAATTTCTTCCCTCATTTAGGATAAGAACGATTACGAATTACCTATATCCAAAAATAGTCTCATACTTTTCTAAACCATTGCGGATATAGATATCAAATAAACCTTGATTTGAACAAATTCTTTCATATGACACATCATATAGCGAAATATTTGCTCATAATAATTTCCGAATAATGGTTTTTTTCACCGCAAAGGTTCAACTCTGACCTTTAATCGAAAGATAAGCTACCAGAACTACTACGTAGACCCATGACCCATGGGTGAATTGAATTAGCACCACACGAATTTACATTATGTAAAATCCGGCATTGTAATTATGTCATCCATGTCACTTCGTCTCCGTGGTATTCGTTTAATAATTTAGATACTTTTCATAAATAAAAATGAAGGTCTCCACTTAAACCATACAAGGAAATAGTTGGGAGTTGCATCATCGGCGGGTACCTAGAGCGATTTGAACCTTTCTCTACTATCAACTGTTGCTTTGTTTGTTAATGACTCTTCTCTTTACGTCGGGGCTACGTGCAATTAAAATTTCTTGGATTCGTGATTCAGGAACATTCAGATAAAGTGGAAGTAAATGATGTTTACGTTCCTTTCGATAAGAGAAGTGAAAGACTAAGCTACCATGTCATTATGCCATTCTAGTCGAACTGTCTTAATGACATATGCAAAATAACGTACCATCGAAAGTAAGTAAATAGGAAAATAGGGGCATTTACGAAAATCTATAATGTAGGGTAATTCATACCAATAGGTTCGTTTTCACGTCCCAATGCATAAATTTCAGAAATTCTTGCTAACGGATCTCTAATTTCCTACATTATTATAATTATTATATTTATAATAAACAAATTTGTGAAATTGAAGGAAACTATCGTTGGCAAATTGGAGGAGAACTGAAGCTCTGTAATAAAAAGATTGTGGATGTATAAAAGATCTATTAATTCATTTTGTATTTCCTTTCGATCAGTGCACTACTTTTCGATGTACCTGGTATCCATTTAGTGCGTAATCGGTTCATAACTTTGCTTCTGTTGATCATATTCATGAGGTATAAATAGAAAAGCAGGAAGGTAAAAAACATTTTCAGACAAATGAAATACAAATATATGAAAAACAAATGTTCGGCATAGAATGAATAACACAAGGATAAAACTTAAAGAATTACGAAGGCATTTAGAACTAGAAAAGAAACCAACAAAAGAAAAAAAATATAATTTGTAAGGATATAGAAGGAAGTTTGATAGGAGGAATTGAAGGAAGTTTGCAACGATGGGCGGGATAGTTTAACCCATTATTGAATGAAGTTACCGGATAGAAATGAAAAGATATTTTTCATAATATATTTGGAATTCTCGCTTAACAATTGCTGAAACATAATGATTAAATGATTGGTTCATTACTTGACAAAGGTTTCACAAATATTTATTAAAAATTCTCGACATATGTTTCGGGTTATTAGCCCATTATCAAGAGTAATACAAACTAAATTCAAAATGAGTGATTTCACTTATGTATAATGGCATTCACAACAGGAGGTAAATTGGAGTTTAGTTGGTCGTTGCGATTTAGCTGGTTTTTCCTATGAGCGGACGTAACTTCAATAATCTCCATCCTTGTTCTTTTATTACCTTGATGCATGAGTTCGATATCCTCGAAATCTATGAAATCATTTTTGTTGATGCAGTGGTTCAAAAAACCCGTAGAATTTTTATTTTGGAGAATAGATCTTTTATGTTCTTCAACTCTCTTCTCGATGCATCTTCCGGTTTGGCCTATATAGAATGCCTCACATTCACTGCAGTGTATTTTATATACTCCACTTTTATCCAATACTTTTGTTTTATCTTTATTATTAACTAACAATGAACCCAAATTCTTTTTATTAGTCCTGATGGTGTTAATATTATTTCTTTGTAATCTGTTACATATCTTGTTGCTAATATTAAGAATATAGTTAATTGGAAATTTTCTGTTAGATTTCTCAGTATGCAACGGATAAATGCTCTGCAATAAAAGTTTATGTCGTTTTTGTCTTATTAAGGTATCAATTAATTTTGGTTCATAGCCGTTGTCCTTAGCGATTAATTTTAAAACTTGAAATTCATTCTCAAAATCGACAGCTGATAAAGAAATAGAAGGTAATCTGTGCACAAAGGAATGAAAATCTCTGGGATTGGGAACTACTGTAATGAATCAGGGTATCCGAATAGGTTGGTTTTCTGTATATTTTGAAGGCGAGTCACGAGCCCTACTAATCGACAAGCCTAAGAAGTTCAAAGATTTTTCATTATTTTCATTTTCCATTTTAAATTGAATCGGTCGATGAAAAGAATTTCTATTTTCTAAATTTGTCATAAATATTTTACTTAATAACGGAGACAATGGAGAGCCCATTGGTAAACCATCTAATTGTTGATATATTTTATTATTGGACCTGAAATAACTTTGTTGGAGACATAGGTTTACAGCTGACATATTTTCTTCTATATAAGTGGGGCTTAATATACCATTGGATTAAAGTTGTTGTTTAACTGTTGCTTTGACATCGCGGCAGGGTGTAGACGGATATAGATTAATTATATCAAAGGATACTAATTTAGCATTTATCGGAATTCATAGAGATCTCAAGTGATTGGTTAATTCTATAGAGTTTTGTATTGAGTAAATTGGATTGTGTTGTATCAAATTTAGAAGTATGTTGTTCAAATATTTACATAATTTAGTAGCTGGAGCACTTACGTATGAAACAATAGGTCTCATGGCTCAATCTACCTTGTGAATTTTGGGTAATGAATATAAAACTGGAGCTTTCGGATTCATAACAGTTAATTTCAACCCATCGTTTGCAATAAATTCGTACACTTCTTAATTAGAGATATGACTTGGGTTTGAAATTTGTTAGTAGGATCAACATGTAATTCTATAAATTTTTCTGGAATAAATAGTATTTCTGTTTTTCAACATACAGGGTGTTTACTATAAAAGATGCCAAACTTCAGTAGGTGATAAAACAAAAATGTCTTATAATATTTTTTCGAAAAGTTGATAATTATCGAGTTATTTAACACTTTTGATGATGAAAATTTTGCTACTCTCTATAAAAACAAGAATATCTCTGTTTCTCTTACAGATACATCAAATCTGACTTTACCATCGGAAAGAGCATTGAATTTGCTATAAGATAAGTAAGTACTAATGGTGAAAAAATTTTGTATACCGGGTGTTGTGAAAGGCTAAATAAAAAAATTGTGAAATGAACAGAATATGTGGTATTTTCTTGTCAGCTGTACCACTGAAAACTGATCGATAAGTAGCCGTTCATTTTTTGGAAAAAACTACTACATTCATCTGGCTTTTGAACGGTATATCAACTTTTGAGCTTACTATTTTTTTACCAGAAATATCATAGGTAAGAGTAAGAGTAAGAACATTAAATTCCCTTATCCTTCGATCACAAATGACTTTTCAATAATAGTAAGCTATAAATAAATAAATAACATATCTAGATATTGAATGTTTAAGAAACTAGGAATAATTAAATTTTCTCGGATTAGAAGAAAAAATTAAAAAAAGTGAAGGAATAAATCACAGAACGCTTGTATTACTTGATTTTAAAACAAATAAAAATATTTAGAATCTGACAGGAACTGTCATTCAATGAATTAATGAATTGAAGTTTATATTTTTCCTTTTTACGGTTCCATTTTCCTTTTTACGGTTCCATTTTCCTTTTTACGGTTCCATTTTCTTTTTCGAAAAAAAGAAACCATGCCTAGTTTCTCAAACATTGAATATCGAGATATGTTATTTGTTTATGGCTTCGCGAATGGAAATTCCTGTGCAGCGGGTGCGGGAGCATTGCGCTTTCCAAACAGACACCGTCCTTGCAGAAAGACATTTGTTGAAGTGTTATGGTGATCCGGTGAAACTGGTTCATTCAGTGGTTTGAGAATTAGAGAAGGTGGTGGAAATTCTCAGCAATGGAGAAAAGCACCTGCAATATTGCAGGCTGTTCGCGAGGAACCTACAACAAATACTCGGAGAATTGATGCTACATTGAGACTTCATTATTCCACGGTTTATAGAGTTCTCAAGCCAAATAATTTACATCCTTACCATTTGAGTAAGGTTCAAGACCTATTGCCAGAGGAAAGTGAGGTGAGGTTGCAATTTTGTAGGTGGTACATGAATAAATTACAGAATTGGGGATCAGATAAAATTTTATGGACGGATGAGGCAACAAGTTGGTAGGATAAATTTGAAAAATTCCCATATATGGGATACAGAAAATCCTCACGGCACTATTGTGTCACACACTCAGCACGAGATTAGAGTAAATCTGTGGTTGGGGTTAAGGAGGAGTCAGCTTGTCGGGCTTGTTATACTTCCCTATCGTCCTAATTCAAACGAATTTTTAAATCTATTAAATAACGAAATAATGAACGTTCTGGAAGAAATGCCTTTAGCTACTCGGCATCACCTTTGGTTTCAAATGGTCGGCTGCCCGGCTCATAATTCTAGAATGGTTCAGCACTGGATGACAGAGATTTGGAGAGAAATGTATAGATCGATTCGGGCCGGCGAGATGGCCACCCAGAAGCCCTGACCTTACGGCGCTTGATTTTAATGTATGGGGCTCATTCAAGACTAATGTTTATAGAATTTCCTTTAATACTTGAGAAGAATTAATTGAAAGGATTCGAATCTGTTGCAACGAAATGAGTCAAGAACACATTGAACTTCAAAGAGTAGTTGATAGTTTAAGAAAAAGATGTGTTAAGTGCATTTGAGAAAGAGGAAGATATTTTGAACACTTGTTATAATTTTTAAATATCTTTCGTGAAGATATGATTCATCAATCTGTTTTAGTTCCGGTTCATGTTTCATTAAGCAATATAAGATATTTGCGTTTTCGAATTTTATGTTCTAAGTAGTTGATGTACCATTAGAAAGCCAGTTAAATGTTGTAGTTTTTACCAAAAAAAACAGCTACTTATTAATCAGTTTTCAGTGGTACAGCTAACAAGAAAATACCACTAATTTTGTTTATTTCACAATTTTTTCATTTAGCCTTTTACAAAACCCGCTATACAATTTTTTTTTACCATTAGTACTTACCTATCTTATAGCAAATTCAATGCTCGTTCCGATGGTATGGTCAGATTTGATGTAGCTGTAAGGGCAACTGAGATATTCTTGTTTTTATAGAGAGAAGCAAAAAATTTCGTAAAATCAAGAAGTGTTAAATAACTCGATAATTATCAACTTTTCGAAGAAATGGTATAGTACATTTTTTGTTGCAAATGACTTTCATTATCACCTACTGAAGTTTGGCAACTTTTATAGTAGACACCCTGTATATATCAGTTTCTAAAATCGTATTAGTGTTACCCTTCTCAGCTCTACAAAGGGTTAAATTATGGTCTGTAAGTTTTGTTTGTATGGATCTAACAATTGCTAATTCCCTATAGTTTTTGGTCAATCTAGAATGTCTTATATATTTAGCACAGACTACTTCATAAGCATTATCATCAACAATTTCTATTGAGCTAAGATATATCTCAGAGTTAACTCCTAACATTTTTAAATCATTCAAATTATTTATATTGGACAATATTTCAAACCTTTCTCTAAAAGTTCTGTCTCTTTTTCATTGAGAACAATATCTGAAAAATTTTTTATTCTAGGGTGAAATTGAAATTCTGGAGTGGGTTCACTATTAGTCAACAACGAAGACTTACTGTATTTGATGAGGTGTTTCAACTTATTCTGTTGTTTCTTGTATGGTTCATGGTACAGGTGCTTGATTCCTTCTCTTATATGCTGATCGAGAAGGTCAAATGCTGCGGTATGTGAGTGGAATGCCGTATTATTTTAAGATGAGCAAGCAAGCTGTCTCTCCTAGTGTACCATTTTCTCATTTCCAGTATTAACCATTTTATGTGTGCTGATTTTACTGCTGTTTGTGCTTAATGCGATTTGTGTTTGCAAATGATCTTAATGTACTTGGAAAAAACTTTATACTTTAGCCACTGTTTATCAAACCATAGGTGGTTGTTACACATTTTGAATTTCAGTAATGTCCATCTGAAGAATGTTACGAGTTTAATATGGCCTGCATTTTTAATAATATGTATGGAATTCTCGCTTAACACTTGGTGAGACATAATGAATAAATGATTGGTCCATCACTTGGCAAAGGTTTCACAAATATTTATTAAAAATACTCGACATATGTTTCGGGTTGTTAGCCCATTATCAAGAGTAATATAATACTAAATTCAAAATGGGTGATTTCACTTATGTATAACGGCATTCACAAGAGGAGGTAAATTGAAATCTAGGTTAATCGTTACAAATTGGCTGGTTTTTTCTATGAACGAACGTAATTTCAATAATCTCCAAGATGTCCACCCTTTTTCTTTTATTACCTGGATGCATGAGTTCGAGAGATAATTTTCGTGATAATATTTTCAATAGGGTTTAAATAAAAATAAAATAGCATAACATTTTTAAAAAAATATAAGGAACTCAAAAATTTTACCGATCCGTTTCAACGGATACTAAGTCTGGAGTGTTCTTAGCGTTCGTGGTAAGTCTTGAAGCAAATTTCGGATGCAAGCCGACCATGCATTTGACACGAATGAAATGGCTTTTACCCATACAGTTTCTACATTTTTTTTGTTGGTACATATTCTGGCAAATGGTCACGGCCATCATATCTTATCTCATCTATTGATTTGGGTATTTTGCTCCTTGCTGTGGGAGATCCATGTGAGGAGAAAAAAGTGTATGCTATACTCCGGTGGAAATGTAGTAAGCTGGAGGCTCTAGCATCGTTTGGTCGAATTTTTCTCACGAGTAGCGAGGCGCTTACAATAAATGCAACAAGTAGGTAGGCAAAAATAGACCACCACAATTTCCTTTGGCGTATTCTGGAACGGTAAACAGCAATCAGTTGATCAATTTTATCAACCCCACCCATATTTTTGTAGTAGTTCACGAATACGCTCGGCTGTTGAACGACTAATTTCCCCTTAGCTTCTCTACACCAACGAGAGCACATCCCAATTTCAGCTAATTTGAAATTTGTAATGCACGTAACAACTTTATTGTCTCTCCACCTTGTTTATGGAATAGTAGTTTTTTATTACTCCGAAAATCGAATGTTCCCCTTTCTAGTTTTTGCATTTCATTTTTACTTCAAAAAGGACAAAGTTCTTCCGTCCTGAATAGTTCCTGTGGCAGAGTAACCACTGTTCGATAATGGAGAAATAGTGCAACTGATTGAAAATAATTGTCGAAAAAAAGCTTGAAGCCTTCATTAGGAGGTATCTAAACCTTTTTATCATCGCTGTCACATCATCTCCTCCCAATCCGAATGTTTTTTCCTTTTTTCGTCTTTCCTGTATATATATATATATATATATATATATATATATATATATATATATATATATATATATATATATATATATATATATCGAAGGCTATTATATATTCTTCTGCTGAACAGAGGGCCTAATTTTCTAAACCAAATCTGGTTGGTTTTCCTTTGATATATTGTTTCGCATAGTGTTTTCCATGGTACGGAATAATGCTCTCGTCTATAGATAAATTTTTATCAAGTCCCCCATGTCTCAGAAAATTGCGATCCAATTCAGTTATGATTGGATGTAGTTTCTATAACTGATTATCTTGATCGATGTTCGAGTTATCATTCAAATAGAAGTTGTGCAATATTAGAACGAATCTATTGAGTCTGATGCTATTCTGCCATATTTGAGGAACATCATCATAGCTGGACCAATACATTCTTTTATTTTGGTACTTGGCGTATAGATAAGAGAGCAACCAAGAAAACGAACTTCTCATCCAAATTCATATTGAGTGGATACTTTTTTTTCGACGCTTAGATATTTGTTTGATGTAGCATTTCAGCGAGCAAATCGTTTGTGAGAAATAGATGAAAAAATTCTACATGTCTAGAAGCGGCTTTTGCTTCTTCTGAAGGTGGCTTCACTTCGCAATCGACTTTTGGTTTGAAGTTTGCATCTGTAGTTTTCCATTCTATGTTATTTTCGTACTGTAGATAACATTTTCAGTTTCAAATGATTCAAATTCGCTTCATGCTCATCATCACTGTCGCAGTCTGTATCTACTACAACTTCTGGAATACCTACAAAGATATCTACTTCAAGAGTAACTACATCTTATTCGATCAATTGCATCAGCTGATGTATTGGAAGTCCGAAATATATAAAAATTACAACACGTCAGGTTACTAGCTGCGTAGTATCCGTTATAATGGACCATCAAATGTTAAAGCTCATAGCAACTCTGAAAGAGTACGAAAATCGTTAGGACATTAAGAGTTTCCTCTATTGATATTTCTAGAAACATAACCCATACCTATTTTTCACAGGAAAATATTTATCAGGGATAAAAAATTATAACTACTTACTCACCTTGACGAGTGTTGTATAATGATTCATCCATTGTCCTTAAATCACTACAGCACTTACAAGAAATAAAATCAGATAATTCAGCGACAATAATGCTACTCAATAATTATAGAACCGCAATTCGCTGGTTTGAATTTTGAGGTTAAATTTAAAACTAATGTATAACGTAAAATATGTCGATGCGTTTAAACGGATGATATGCACTCATGGGTTAAAGGACTGCTGCAGGCATGTATTTGGATTATGCAAGGAATGCTTAGGGATCTGCTTGAAGGTAAAGGAAAAGAAGAACACGGGCCTAGAAGAAATTACTTCGATCAAGCTATTGGAGAGTTATAAAGCACCAGGCGAAAATGGTATAGCGGCTGAAATGCAGGAGGCGTGAAGATGGAAGAAAGCACATTAAAAATAATTGAAAATGCCAAGAAGACGAAGCATCAATATGTCCAATACATAAAAAGGTGTGAGAACTATAGTGGTATTGCCTTAATCGATGCGTTATATGAAATTTTGGCCCGTGCATCGAACAAATAATCAACAATAGTATAAATCAGAATTTACTACTTCAAATAAAGTTAAATAATTATTTTTCATTCGAAAGCATTAAACACAGGATGTTCAATTCGGCATAAGAAAAATAATAAAGTTTGAAGCTAAACAGAATTTGGCATTCATCAAAGAGCATACTGGATAACTGTAACAACATATACTCATTGTCTGAATATTTAGATATATGAGAATAGTTTTATGATAATTTATCGACAGATAGGACTGGAGAAAAACTTTGGACTAATTGTTTCTTGAAGAATTGTACAATCATGGTAAAAAGAATTTCATCAAATTTAACTAACCGAAAGTTACTTCGAAAGGATCCATTTTATTTCTTATGACTCTTCTTGAAATTCTTCTTTTTTCTTCCTCGATAGCATTTGATTATCTATTATTTTATTTTACTCTAATTTTACGATATTTTTCGGTTTCAAAGAACATTAGTGATCTACAGAGAAAAAATATCTCTTTCTTTTATGAAGTTTTCTTCCATATGAGCATATTTTTCGTTCTCCTTGAAGAATTTTGGGTAACTGTTAAATATATCTTTGGCAGGACAACCAAGGAAAAGTTAACGCAGCTAAGGGAAATTAGAACTTGATTGAAATAAAAACGCGATCAAATTGAAAACGCAAAGAGAGTAACTAGTTAAAATTTGTTTAGAAATTATTTACCATTTGAGTATAAATGAAAATGAGTAGTAATATAACTTTTGAACCAGCATGTACCTAATGGAACACTGTAAATTCGAAAATAATTTTAAAACGTGCAACTTATTAGTAATTATAACTTTATAACATATAACTTTTTCTATATATTTTATCCAGAATATAAAACAGAAAAAATTTTATCAGTTTTCCTTGAAGAATTTCGAAACCTCCCACATATGTCAGAACAATCTAGAAAATGTTAACTCAATCAAAAAGAAATAAAAACGCGATCAAAATAGAGATATGATAAAAATAAAAATGGGATTGAAATAAAACGCGGTCAAAGTAATTAATTGAATTTTATTGTTATTATATATTTTTACGAAGTGATTCAACATACAATAAAAATCGAAGTAGAAATTTAACTTCTGAAACCAGGATGTGAATTCTGTTCTCCCTAGGCCTTATTGCAATTCAATTAATTAGGGTGCGAGTTATCATTTTCCAGCTATAATAATGTTATCCTTAATTTTTATGACGCTAATTCTCCCATAATTTAATATTTTTATAGCTCATAAAACTATGATAGCGCAAGTGATTACTTCTTCATTTCTCGAAGCATCATTAAAAAATCTCTTCAATATATTGCTAAGATGCCTATTCTCGATTTATTGTGTAATCTTTTTCGCAAGGACTTGTTCATATAAAATTATTTACAATATTCATACATCGTCTACAAAAGAGATTAAACTCGAGTTTCAAGGACTTGCATTTCAAATGAAAATGGCGGTTATTTGATCATTCTGTAAGTCAGATATTTTTTAATATAATGCTTCCATCAGCCCAGAAGAAACATTTTCGAGAACTAACGCATTGAAAAATTAAGAATAGTCCAATTTACTTCATTATTTTTTCATTATGCTTTACAGGGTGCTTCAACGAAAACTAAACAGGGGCCATATCTACCAAGCTATTCATTTCTGATCCAAACGCAAAAACAGATCAATTTTTGTTTCAAAGGGGACATCTTTTGGGCACAAAACTTGCTTGAAATATCAACCTTCTAAGCGGTGGTTGCAATCCTTGAACATTTCAAATAGAGAAGATGGATCGAGTGATGACTCAAAAGAAAGGTGGTATCTTTGTCTACATCGCCTTGAACGCATTTTCTTTTTCAATTGAAAACTGTGAAAGATACAGGGTGAGCAACTGAAAGATAGGGAAGACTAATTCCCCCTGAGACTATTCATGTTTCAGAGAAGTAAAATGGAACAGATCCATGCTGATCAATGGCAGTCATCATCAAGTACCATCCTCATCTCGAATTTCAACCCCTAGAGCAGGGGTGACCACCTTTGAAAATTTGGAAGAGAGTAGATGGGTCCAGTGATACCTCAACAGAAAGGTATTATCTTTGTCTGCATCCACGTGAACGAATTTCCATTTTTGATTGAAAATTGTAGAAGATACAGAGTGAGTTACTGAAAAATAGAGAAGACTATCTATCGCCCTGAGCGATTCAAGTATTGGTGCAAAAAATGGAACAGAATTAATTCAGTTATCAAACAGTACACAAAAGTAACAAATATGAAACATCAAATGAACTTTCAAATAAATACAGAAATAGGTGAAAAGATCATAAAAATTTTGTAACTATAGATCAAATTAATGTACTTGTCACTTCGTTCATTCGAATTTGATATTTCAACAAGAATTGTTGGTAATTTGAAGTGAAAATTTTCGAAAAACACCAGATTGATAATAATATGTCTGATTATTCAAACGAGGATATGTTTAATCTGTTTTTAATTCATGGCGAATGTCAAAAAGTGGTGGATAGAACTTGCAGGCCATTCAATAACCAATATCCAAATTTTGCGACTATGAGTAAAACTAATTTGGACGAACAAAATACATAGAAACCAGAAGAAAACCAATTCTCGAGGACGACGACAATCAAATTAATTCGCTAGCTTATTTTCTTGCCAATCCACATGCGTCCATTAGGTCAGCATCAATAGATATTGGATTGAGTTATACTTCCATTCAAAGGATCCTTAAGAAACATAACATGCACCCGTATTCTTTTTTCAGACTACAGAAATTGAAACCAACTGACCTTCCGAAGCGGCTAAATTTTTGTGAAAATTTATTAATTCGGCTTCAAGAAGATGATACAATTCTGCAAAGTTTATATGTTCTGATGAAGTCAAGTTCAATGAAAGTGGAATAACCAACAGGAGAAATCGACATTTTTGGGCCACAGAAAATCCACACTTCATTGAGGCCATTGATTTCCAAAATAAATTCAGCGTGAACGTTTTTGCAATTTTAATGAATGATTTGTTGGCTCATCACATTTATGGGGAAAATCTTAATGGACAAAAATACCTGGAAATTTTGAGAGGAACATTAGCAAATTTTTTAGATGGATTACCCCTTAACATTCTGAGGGATTGCTATTACCAAATGAATGGTACACCAGCACATAAAACACGAGCTGTAGATCGGCAGCTAACAGAAATGTTCGAGGATAGATGGTGGGGTAATCAAGGACCAAATTTATGGCCTCCGCGTTCTCCGGACCTGACACCCCTTGATTTTTATTTATGGGGCAAAATCAAGAGTGAAGTGTATGTTATTCATATGAGAAGTAAAGAAGAGTTACTAGAGCGCATTCATAATGCCTTTCGTAATATTGATCCTTAGGAAACTAGGAGGGCAACTCATCATATTCTTATACGAGCTGTCAAGTGTATCGAGCAAAATGGGGCCCATATTGAACATTTATTCAGATAGTAAATTAGTTTTCTCCTATGATGTTTGCTATCATTTATTCGTATTGATGTAATTATCTTCGATGATTGGTTTTCACTTAGTTCCTACTATTTTTATTCATCCGAATTGTAGAAAATTGCTTCTAATGCTTCGAAATTTTAATTTACTCATAGACGGTAAATTTGGAAATTGGTTATTGAATTGCCTGCAATTTCTACCCACTACTTTTTGACATTCTAAAATCAATTAAAAAAGATTAAATATATTTTCGTTTGAATAACCAGTGGTTTTATTCGAAATGTGTTGTATTTTTTGGATATTTTCAATCTGAAATAACGACAATTCTTATTGAAATATCAAATTCGAATAACGAAGTGACAAGTACATTAATTTTAGGCACCTATCAGGTGAGCGTAGCCAGTTCAGCTACTTGATTCAAATATTTCAAAGCATTCTCTGTTAGTTCCTGCAAAATCATCAAAGTTCAATATATTCCCAAATTATTTTTGAACTATATGAGATGGGTATAGTACATGCTGATACAATTCCATCTGAAATTTGAAGCTTCATCTGATGGCGATTCAAAAATTGGCACGTGCCGTTTGAAAAAAATTATTGCAAAACAACGCGATAAACATTTGACATGTGTAGACTGCTTAAAAAATTCCTTGATCCTTCTTCTATCTACCCAAGCAAAAATTGTGTCTGTAGTGCAAAAGATCTACGAGCTACAATTTTTTAAATGTTCCTCAAAAATCGAGTGTATAACAAAAATAATTAAATCTGTCAAAAGTTTTGACAGATAAGTGCCAACAACTTGGGTATTTTATCCCTTGCTCAAATGTCGGTTCTAGTGGTATAATAAAAAGGTAGATTGCCATTTGAAATAACAAAGTGATGACCCACTTCCGGTATAACCGGAAATGATATCACTTCGAAAATGTTTCACTCCAATTGGCAATCGATAGTTATGGCCGCGTATGAAATTTCAACTTGATATTGTAATTGGAACTCAAAAAATTTTTAACGGACGGTCCCATTGGATATCCCTGTATAGTATTGTCGTAAATGTAAGGTGATGCGACAATTTTGTGGGGAGTTTATTATACTTAATAATTTTATAACAATTGATCGGCCTTATTTACCCATTAACTTAAAAATACAGTCACTAGGCTGGCATCTTTCATGATTGGTTATGTCAGAATTTAAATATTATCAGAACCAGAAGTTTTAAGTTAATTTACGTGTGTTGAGAAGTGTCGAAGTTTTTATGTTAAATGATAATTTGCTACATTCCATTATATTTATTGAAAGAAATTTATGTGTGACTATCATTTTTCATTTAATACATATTCATTAATCAGTTTTATTTTACATCTAACATCTAATTCAGCAAGCGGGCGCTAATAAACAGAATTTTTATAACGTCCAAGGCAAGATTTGATATTCAGAAACGTATACTGAATCTTCTCATCGCATTGTTTGTTCGTTTCAATAATATTTATATATAAATATATTATTGAGTAGTATTAAGTTAAGTAGGCGTTAATTGCCTCGGGTACGTTAGTACTACTAATACCATCTACTTCTGTTGTTTCTCTTTGTTCTTTTTTTTGTGATTAAAACCATTCCACTACTAAACGAAGATTTGGTTAGAATGAAATATGAACACAATCATTGGGATTCCGCTATTTATTTACAATACACTCACAGACAAGCTGTTACGAATGTGTCAGTCACAGGATGTTTCTTTTGGTTTTTCTTTCTGTTCTCTTGAGTCATAGATAAGATTTCGTATGGTGTATTCTTATCGACCTGATCATAACTTTTAAGGCCACTTAGCGTGTTTGGAGTGTCTATCCATTCTACATACTATGCTTTCCTGATATCGTGTTTTTTTTCATATCGAAATTTGAGATAATCAATATAATGTTCCTATTTTGGTTACTCTCTCTGATTTGGTTAAATGAATAAATCTTCTTTCACCTTTCAATTTCTGTAATGTGTGTATTCTGGCAATATAACAAATGTAACAACGGAAATAACACTGGTCGACAAAATTGCACTTTTGGTCTGATGAATGATTTATCTCACTTGGTGTTTATTAATTTGACGTCGTTGATTCTAAATTGTTTTCTGTAAGCTCTTGTTTACCAGTTATAGCTTTTTAAGAAAAAACACTCAATTACCGTAATCATTTGAGTTCGTAAGTGAATCATACAAAAATTACGTTGGACATCTGCTGGAAATGCGTGATAAGCCTTTGGTTCCACAAAAGGTTTGAAAACGTTTGTTGACTCTCTACTTTTATGGATAAATAAAAAAAGGAAAATTTTCTGGTACGAAACTGCTAGAATCTGGCGAAAACCTGTTAACCACCATGATGACTGCCATTTTTGTTCGTTGAATATAACTGTCATTATCCGAAAAAATCGGAAAATCAAGGCATCTATACAATCGTCACATAGACGAATTATGAGCCCTAGAACTTCCCCTGTTCCTCATGCTAATGTTTCTCAGCCGAAATTAATTGACATTGAGGTGAAAACTTATATTAATGAACTTTGAATGTGACCTGAAACCGCCAAAACCATTCAATTATAATGATGTACACGTTCTAATCAGAGATCTGTCAAAGATTGCTTCATCCTGGTTTTTAGGCAAAATGAAAGGAACTTAGTAACAGAATGAACTTAAGTTTCTTATTACCGCACAATAGAACAGAATTTCCTGAAATATTTAGTTGAAGAAGATGATTTTATGTTTTGTAAAGATGAACCTCGTTTAATGGTTGTAATGGGATAACGAAATACGTTTGTGATGAATGACGTTTGTTCATAGATTCTTCAAAACGGAATCTAAAATGTGTTCTGCTACACAACGGAAATAATTAAGGGTCGTTGCCGATTGCACAGTCTACTAAAGTCTATTGAAGTAAAAGAAGAATATACATTTATTGTTTTGGTTCTGGACAAACTCTAGTATACAGAAAACAACTGGCTCGTCTGTGTGAAAAATGGTCAACTTTCTTTTAGGCCAACAAAGTGGTTTGAAAAGTATCCCTGTTTTCTCTGCTTGTGACATACAACAGCTAAAAATCAACACTGGGTTAAAAGGGATTGGCCTACCAGGGAAGTGCTAGTTCCAGGACAGAAAATGTGATATATCCACTTCTAGTATCAAGGAATCGCATAATATTGCCTCCGTCTTGAATTTGGGCTCATGAAACAATTTGTTAAAGCTCTCAACGAAAATGGAAATTGTTTCCTAATGTTGTCCAGACCTGAGTGCAGAAAAGATTAAAGTGGGCATGTTTGATGCGTCACAGATTAATAATTAATGAAAGACACAAGTTTTACGGGAACAGAGAATGAGAAAAATGCATGGAATGGGCTTGTATGGCTTGTTCAAAATGTTTTTGGGACTAAAAAAGTTCTGACTATTCTCAACACGTTCAACAGCTAATGAGCCAGTTTCAAAGGCTTGAATGTAACATGAGCATCAAGTTACACTTTTTACACAGCCAACTAGACTGTTTTCCTGCTTATCTTTGGGATCTATGGTGGAACGCTATCAAGGCTACTGGAACGCACACATGATTGGTGACTATTTTTTGAGCATTCAGAACATTTATAAGAACATCTCAATAGAAGAAAGTTTTTTCAATTTAAGAATAAATATGATCAATTCATAAGAAGTTGTACTTATGTATTATTGAAAAATGGGCCATGTTATATATTTTCTAAACTATAACTGATACAGAAGTTTCACTCACGGATTAGAAATCGTTATTAAAATAATACTTATACACGTGCCATAGCTCAATCATCAGCATCAGAAAGCTGTAGTGTGATGCAATTGATTCACTAGTGATTTGTTTCATATCAAAATTTGACATAATTAATATAATGTTCCTTTTTGGTTACTCTCTCTCTGATTCGATCAAATAAATAAATCTTTCGGTTTTCAATTTCTGTATTGTATATATTCTGGCAATATAATAAATGTAACGACGTAAATAACACTGGTCGACAAAGTTGCACTTTTCGTCTGATGAATGAATTATGTCACTTGATGTTTAGTTATTTGACGTCGTTGATTCTAAATTGTTTTCTCAGAGTTCTTGTTTACGAGTTATAGTTTTTTAAGAAAAAACACTCAATTACCGTAATTAATTGAGTTCGTAAGTGAATTTTACGAAAATTACGTTGGGCATCCACTGAAAAAGCGTGATAAACCTTGGGTTCCACAAAAAGTTTCAAAGCTTTTGTTGACTTTCTACTTTTATGGATAAATAAAAAAAGAAAAACTGTCCGGTACGAAACTGCTATAATCTGGTAAAAACCTGTTAACCACCATGATGATTGCCATTTAAATATAATTGGCACTAACCGAAAAATTAGGAAAATCGATGCATCCATACAACCGTCACATGACGATTTCTGAGCCCTAGAGCTTCCGCTGTACCTCAAGCTAATGTTTCACAGCAGAAGTTAATTGACAATGAGGTGAAAACTGATATTAATGAACTTTGAATGTGACCTGAAATCGCCGAAAGTATTCAATCATGATGATTTACACGTTCTAATCAGAGATCTGTCAAAGACTGCTTCAGGATCCTGGTTTTTAGGCTGAAAGAAAGGAACAAAATGAAGTAAAGTTTCGTATTACCGCACCAGAGAACAGAATTTCCTGAAGTATTTAGATGAAGAAGACGATTTTATATTTTGTGAAGATGAACCTGGTTTAATGGTTTCAATGGGGTAACGAAATACGTTTGTAATGAATGGCGTTTGGTCATAGATTCGTCAAAACGGAATCTTAAATGTGTTCTGTTACACAACGTGTAACGTGTCGTTGCCAATTGCACAGTCTACTAAAGTCTATTGAAGTGAAAGAAGAATATACATTTATTGTTTGGGTTTTGGACAAACTCTAGTATACAGGAAACAACTGGCTCGTCTGTGTGAAAAATGGTCAACTTTCCTTTAGGCCAACAAAGTGGTTCGAAAAGTATCCCTGTT
Source organism: Cryptolaemus montrouzieri (assembly GCA_013387265.2). Taxonomy (NCBI): domain Eukaryota; kingdom Metazoa; phylum Arthropoda; class Insecta; order Coleoptera; family Coccinellidae; genus Cryptolaemus; species Cryptolaemus montrouzieri. The sequence goes on along the minus strand of JABFTP020000144.1, from coordinate 31,005,643 downwards.
TTATCTGCTTGTGACATACAACAGCTAAAAATCAACACTAGGTTAAAAGGGATTGGCCTACCAGGGAAGTGATAGTTCAAGGCCAGCAAAACGTGATATATCCACTCTTAGTATTAAGGAATCGCATAATATTGCCTCCGTCTTGAATTTGGGCTCATGAAACAATTTGTTAAAGCTCTCAACGAAAATGGAAATTGTTCCCTATTGTTGTCCAGACCTGAGTGCAGGAAAGATTAAAGTGGTCATGTTTGATGCGTCACAGATTAATAATTAATAAAAGACACAAGTTTTACGGGAACAGGGAATGAGAAAAATGCATGGAGTGGGCTTGTATGACTTGTTCAAAATGTTTTTGGGACTAAAAGAGTTCTGACTATTCTCAACACGTTCAACAGCTAATGAGCCAGTTTCAAAGGCTTGAATGTAACATGAGCATCATGTTACACTTTTTACACAGCCAACTAGACTGTTTTCCTGCTTATCTTTGGGATCTATGGTGGAACGCTATCAAGGCTACTGGAACGCACACATGATTGGTGACTATTTTTTGAGCATTCAGAACATTTATAAGAACATCTCAACAGAAGAAAGTTTTTTCAATTTAAGAATAAATATGATCAATTCATAAGAAGTTGTACTTATGTATTATTGAAAACTGGGCCATGTTATATATTTTCTAAACTATAACTGATACAGAAGTTTTACTCACGGATTAGAAATCGTTATTAAAAATAATACTTATACACGTGCCATAGCTCAATCATCAGCATCAGAAAGCTGTAGTGTGATGCAATTGATTCACTAGTGATTTGTTTCATATCAAAATTTGACATAATTAATATAATGTTCCTTTTAGGTTACTCTCTCTCTGATTCGATCAAATAAATAAATCTTTCGGTTTTCAATTTCTGTATTGTATATATTCTGGCAATATAATAAATGTAACGACGTAAATAACACTGGTCGACAAAGTTGCACTTTTCGTCTGATGAATGAATTATGTCACTTGATGTTTAGTTATTTGACGTCGTTGATTCTAAATTGTTTTCTCAGAGCTCTTGTTTACGAGTTATAGTTTTTTAAGAAAAAACACTCAATTACCGTAATTAATTGAGTTCGTAAGTGAATTTTACGAAAATTACGTTGGGCATCCACTGAAAAAGCGTGATAAACCTTGGGTTCCACAAAAAGTTTCAAAGCTTTTGTTGACTTTCTACTTTTATGGATAAATAAAAAAAGAAAAACTGTCCGGTACGAAACTGCTATAATCTGGTAAAAACCTGTCAACCACCATGATGATTGCTATTGTAATATAACTCGCATTAACCGAAAAAATAAGAAAATCGATGCATCCATACAACCGTCACATAGACGAATTCTGAGCCCTAGAACTTCCCCTGTACCTCAAGCTAATGTTTCACAGCAGAAGTTAATTGACATTGAGGTGAAAACTGATATTAATGAACTTTGAATATGACCTGAAATCGCCGAAATTATTAAATCATGAAGATTTACACGTTCTAATCAGAGATCTGTCAAAGGCTGCTTCAGAATCATGGTTTTTAGTCTGAAAGAAAGGAACTCAGCAACGAAATGAACTAAAGTTTCTATTACCGCACCAGAGAACAGAATTTCCTGAATTATTTAGTTGAAGAAGATGATTTTATATTTTGTGAAGATGAACCTGGTTTAATGGTTTCAATGGGATAACGAAATACGTTTGTAATGAATGGCGTTTGGTCACTAAAGTCTATTGAAGTGAAAGATGAATATACATTTATTGTTTTGGTTTTGGACAAACTCTAGTATACAGAAAACAACTGGCTCGTCTGTGTGACAAATGGTCAACTTTCTTTTAGGCCAACAAAGTGGTTCGTAAATTATCCCTGTTTTCTCTGCTTGTGACATACAACAGCTAAAAATCAACACTGGGTTAAAACGGATTGGCCTACCAGGGAAGTGCATCTTAAATTAGGGATCATGAAACAATTTGTTAAGGCTCTCAACGAAAATGGAAATCGTTCCCTATTCTTGTCCCAAACCTGAGTACAGAAAAGATAAAAGAGGGCATCTTTGATGCGTCACAGATTAATAATTAATAAAAGACACAAGTTTTACGGGAACAGAGAATGAGAAAAATGGATGGAATGGGCTTGTATGGCTTGTTCGAAATGTTTTTGGGACTAAAAAAGTTCTGACTATTCTCAACAGGTTCAACAGCTAATGAGCCAGTTTCAAAGGCTTGAATGTAACATGAGCATCAAGTTACACTTTTTACACAGCCAACTAGACTGTTTTCCTGCTTATCTTTGGGATCTATTGTGGAACGCTATCAAGGCTACTGGAACGCACACATGATTGGTGACTATTTTTTGAGCATTCAGAACATTTATAAGAACATCTCAATAGAAGAAAGTTTTTTCAATTTAAGAATTTAATAAAATATGATCAATTCATAAGAAGTTGTACTTATGTATTATTGCAAAATGGGCCATGTTACATATTTTCTAAACTATAACTGATACAGAAGTTTTACGCACGGATTAGAAATCGTTATTAAAAATAAGACTTATACACGTGCCATTGCTCAATCATCAGCATCAGAAAGCTGTAGTGCGATGCAATTGATTCACTATTCTTTTGTTTCATATCAAAATTTGACATAATTAATATAATGTTCCTTTTTTGGCTACTCTCTCTTTGATTCGATCAAATAAATGAACCTTCTTTCGGTTTTCAATTTCTGTATTGTATATATTCTGGCAATATAATAAATGTAACGATGTAAATAACACTGGTCGACAAAGTTGCACTTTTCGTCTGATGAATGAATTATGTCACTTGATGTTTACTTATTAGACGTCGTTGATTCTAAATTGTTTTCTCAGAGCTCTTGTTTACGAGTTATAGTATTTTAAGAAAAAACAATCAATTACCGTAATTAATTGAGTTCGTAAGTGAATTTTACAAAAATTACGTTGGACATCTACTGGAAAAGCGTGATAAACCTTGGGTTCCACAAAAAGTTTCAAACCTTTTGTTGACTTTCAACTTTTATGGATAAATAAAAAAGAAAAACTTTGCTGTACGAAACTGCTATAATCTGCTAAAAACCTGTCAACCACCATGATGATTGCTATTGTAATATAACTCGCATTAACCGAAAAAATAAGAAAATCGATGCATCCATACAACCGTCACATAGACGAATTCTGAGCCCTAGAGCTTCCCCTGTACCTTAAGCTAATGTTTCACAGCAGAAGTTAATTGACATTGAGCCGAAAACTGATATTAATGAACTTTGAATATGACCTGAAATCGCCGAAATTATTAAATCATGAAGATTTACACGTTCTAATCAGAGATCAGTCAAAGGCTGCTTCAGAATCATGGTTTTTAGTCTGAAAGAAAGGAACTCAGCAACGAAATGAACTAAAGTTTCTATTACCGCACCAGAGAACAGAATTTCCTGAAATATTTAGTTGAAGAAGATGATTTTATATTTTGTGAAGATGAACCTGGTATAATGGTTTCAATGGGATAACGAAATACGTTTGTAATGAATGGCGTTTGGTCACTAAAGTCTATTGAAGTGAAAGATGAATATACATTTATTGTTTTGGTTTTGGACAAACTCTAGTATACAGAAAACAACTGGCTCGTCTGTGTGACAAATGGTCAAATTTCTTTTAGGCCAACAAAGTGGTTCGTAAATTATCCCTGTTTTCTCTGCTTGTGACATACAACAGCTAAAAATCAACACTGGGTTAAAACGGATTGGCCTACCAGGGAAGTGCATCTTAAATTAGGGATCATGAAAGAATTTGTTAAGGCTCTCAACGAAAATGGAAATCGTTCCCTATTCTTGTCCCAAACCTGAGTACAGAAAAGATAAAAGAGGGCATCTTTGATGCGTCACAGATTAATAATTAATAAAAGACACAAGTTTTACGGGAACAGAGAATGAGAAAAATGGATGGAATGGGCTTGTATGGCTTGTTCAAAATGTTTTTGGGACTAAAAAAGTTCTGACTATTCTTAACACGTTCAACAGCTAATGAGCCACTTTTGAATGGATGTAACATGAGCATCAAGTTACACTTTTTTCACAGCCAACTAGACTGTTTTCTTGCTTATCTTTGGTATCTATGGTGGAACGCTATCAAGGCTACTGGAACGCACACATGATTGGTGACTATTGTTGGAGCATTTAGAACATCTACAAGAACATCTCAACACAAGAAAGTTTTTTTTCAATTTAAAAATTCAATAAAATATGAACAATTTAAAAGAAGTTGTAGTTATGTTTTATTGCAAAATGGTCCATGTTATATATTTTCTAAACTAGAGCTAATATAGAAGTTTTAACCACCGATTTGAAATCGTCATTAAAAATTAGGCTTATATCATGTGCCATAACTCAATCATCAGAATTGCTGTTGTGCGGTGTAATTGATTCACTAGTGTCGATTTACGAGGTTGTTTACACAAAAAAGCGATTTTTACAAATAATACAGAATTCGTCGCGAATTCATCACAAAATATTTTTCAGTCGAATTAAAAAAAGATTGAGACCTCCTCATGCATCTGTTTGTAGTAGCTTCACAACGCCTTATCATGCTCAATCTAAAGTTGTCCAAATCTTCTTTGCGAATTGCAATCCACACTTCTGAAAACCCTGGAATAATTGATTTCGGATTCGAAAATGATTATTGTTCCCAAGAACTACCCACTGAAACATGTCCCTATCATGCTTAATAGGTTTAAGAAGGGAATTAAGCGGGCCAGTCTCTAATCGTGATTTTTTCCAAGAAATTTGTTACTCTGTAGCGTTTCAAATGACATCTTCACACCACTATATTAAGACAAATTCAGCTCCGTTCGAATGCAACATGCTATTCTCACGTATCCGATACAAGCGGATCCCAGATCATATTTCCTTTGAATGCAATTTTCTATTTCTTTCAGCTTCGTTTCTATTCATTGAGTTTTCAGCTTTTTGATAGTGGAACATTCCTATCGCAATTGTTCGAAGTGGCCACTCCTTGCATTTGTACAATTGAGATTCGAATTATTGCCAAACATTTTGCTATGTTTATGGAGTTGTCTGCTCACATGCTTGAATAAACTATTCTCATAAATCTTTCAGCTAAACAAATGGCGTGACATATACTTCAGACCTGAGTTAACCCCACAAGAAGAAATTGAGAGGTCTTAGATCGGGCGATCTAGCCAGCCATTCTATAGCGGCTTTCATGCTTCTCTCAAGAACCGGAAATCTATTATCCAGATAGTGCCGCACAGCCGCAACAAAATGGGGAGGTCTTCCATCATGCTGATACATAATTCCATGAAAAAACGAACATTTTGAAGCAAATTCGGAACGTTAGTGATCCGCTCAGTTAAATATTCGCAGAACTCTTAACGATGATCAAAATAATCTTCAATCAGTTCGTCTACGAAACTAATTTTATATGGATGGAGTTTGCACTTGTGTAGAATCCTGAAAAATATGTGGAGATTTGAAAGTAATTGCTATTTTGTTGTTTCTTATGTGAGTGGGATAGTTAAGACAAAAAAAAATCATTATGTCAAAAAGGAGTGGCCTAAGCGAGACGCTCTTATACCAGGTCAACGAAATGTTCTTCACACTCCTTCAATAAATCTTGAAGATGTATTTCTACCTCCATTGCCTATCGAAATCAGACTAATGAAAAATTTTGTCAAAGCTATGGATAAAAATGGAGATGATTTTTGTAACTTCTCGAAATTCAGTGATGCCAAAATAAAAGAAGGAATATTCATAGAGCCACAAATAAGAGACCTACTGGCTGATGAAGAGTTTGAACAAAAACTTAATCCAATCGAAAAATCCGCATGGACACGTTTTCGAAATATTGTTCGTAATTTTCTTGGACACCACAGGCCGAAAACTATGAAAAGTTAGTTAACAACCTCTTAGCGGCTTACTAGGAAATTGGATGCAATATGTCACTCAAGATTCACTTTTTAAACCCGCATCTGGATTTTTCCTCAAAATTTTTGAGAGGTTAGCAACGAACACAGTGAGCGGTTCCATCAGGATATATCCAACATGGAAAAAAGGTACCATGGCAAGTGGAGTCCGAACATGTTAGCTGACTACTGCTGGACACTCAAAACCTGATGCTAAATATTCTCAAAAATCCTGAATAAAAGTAGATATAAGTTATTTTTTCTCCAGTTGAAACATTTTTTCTCCGTTTCTACTTAAAAAAAGATTAATTGAACTGAAGGTGGTCGAAATTTTCTAAAAATGAAGATTAGTTACAGACTAGTTGTAGCTACAAAATAATGCATTGAATTCCATATAACTTTCATTAAGGTCAGCATACAAAACAAAAAAGACACATCTTGTACTGGAGAATAAGCTGCACTTGAAAAACTTTTAAATTATTTAAATACAAATAATTCAATAAATTTCTGAAATCATGGATTTCGATCGATGCCTAGTTCCTTCATCAATGAAGAAATCAATGCGTTTTTACACTCATTCAAACACGAAAATTGGAAAGAAAAATAATCTCTCATGTCATAGTAAGTGTTGAATGTCAACGTCTTAACCTTTAATTTCAATCCCAAACATTACATTCCCCACGGGATATTCCGTACGAAGTAAATACATAATTTTATGTAATAATTCGAGACGCATAATACCCCATAATATGTCACGTACGGTAATCGTAATTGCAAACAGATATTCGATGGCAAATCCTCTTCAGGCATGATGGTATTGACCCACATTATAGACCAACGGAATATTATATAATATTTTACTATAATAAATTCCCATAAAATTTTGAATGATCTACCTGCTCGGTGATTTATTGAACCGCTAGAAGATCATTATGGATGGGTATAAATAATTAATCAGTTCCCAGTATAGAATAAACGCATTAACTAAATATCAGAATTGAAATCGAAAGTGAAGAGGTCAAGTTCGAAATTTTCCTTCGTAGTTGTTAGTCATTTCTATTTTTTCAGCGATGTTCTGAGAATCGAAACAACTGTACCGCTGATTGCATTATCACTTTTTTCATGCTTTTCGCTTCTTTCCAAATTATTCGTAGAAAGAATGGGAGAAGATGGGTGAAGAGATTCAAAATAATAACGGAATTTTGAAAAACGTAGTGGAGATTTTAAGTATTCGATAAGTGAACGAATATTGAATACAGAATTTCGAGGACGTTTAGTCACATTTGGTTACATGAAAGAGAAGAAAGATATGACGTAGACAGATAGAAATAACGCCACGGAAATGGACTAATATAATGGACCTCTATTTCATCAATCCAAAACTTTGTTCTTACTGAATATATTGAAGAAGTTTGTATTGATAAAATTTGGGTACAAGATTTTTAGATTTTGGGTAGAGATGTCTCAAAATTATTTTCAAAATACAGGGTATTTCATATATCAGAGTTACATTTTTTTGTAGAACGACCTCTTTCTCATCATTTTTGAACGTGTTAATAAGGTGAGTTTTTTCAGATCAGTTTATGCCTTAATTGAACCGTTATCGGCCATTGTTTCGAACACCTTTTAACTATTTTAATATTGAATTATTCTCATGTGCCTTATCTCCATGAACAATAAGTAAATGTTGTACGGGTTATTCTATGAATATGTCAAGTTTTGTTCATAATTCATTATTTTTGTTATTTCCATTTCCTGTAAGCAACTAAAAATGAAAAAGAGTCCCAATACATATGGAAATTTATAAGATAATCTCCACTTGGTGGGACGAAACATTTTGCACAATCTTGTCAGTTTATTCTTCTCTTATTGTCTCTACTTTTTTTCGAAGCATTCTAGCCGGTTATAGTCCCCTCATTGCGCTTCATTATAGCCAAACACTGAGATGAAACGTGTTTCCACGTGCGTTCACGGTCGAGAGAGTCGACAATTGCGTTTTTCATATTGCTCATAACTTTTCCATTTGCAATTTATTATATAGAAGATTATACTTTCTTCTTTTCAAATACCCACGTCCTCAGAAATTACACGCAAGATCACTAACCGATTTTCATGGATTTTATCTCCGATATATGATGTGTTGAGAGAAGTAATACGATCTCCATATAATTTGCCTTTAGAAAAAGTGTTTTGCCAATAAATTCCATTTACTTCATCTTTATGGCTACCACTGAACCTCTTTCTTCAAATAATAATCACTCAATAACTAAAGGGCTACCTGAATTTGTTGTGACCCTTAATTTTATTGTACCAGGGAAACATCTCGAATGAGCTGAGAACATAGTCTTGTCGTCCAGGGTACCGGCGAGAATGGTGCACTAATGACCGAGATGAGTGTTTTAAAAGAAAATTCGTTAGAAGAAGGTTAAGTCAAGCTGGATTGATTATAAGGCAACCAGAAAGGCTACAAAGATAGTAGAAACACTTTACAGAACTACTAGGAAAGGCTATCGTAACCCAAGAAGAATTGCAGGACGAACAGCTATTGTAGAAAGGAAGCGATAAACACCCTAACAAAAAAAATGCAATAATAACAAAACACTTCAAAAATAATACAGTCCGGGAGAAAATGGAATATCTGAAGAAATGCTTGAAGGTCGTTCAGCTTTGTAGGGAAATATTCATATCATCCAATTGAGAAAAAATACCAAATAGATGACTGGAGACAATTATGACAATTATAGGAAAAATGCAATGATGGACGTAATTTATGAAATTATGGCCATTTTCATGAAAATAAGATAAATACTGGGATTGAGGCAAAATCTGAACAATCTCAATTAGGATTTTGTAAAATAGATCTCAGATGGACCAAGTTTATTCTAAAGCAAATTACACCATCGATCAAATTTATAAGTTCATATGATTTTTATTGTTTTAAGGAAAATTAGGATAGAAAAGGATTTAGACATGAACAAAATCTAGTTAGAGTCTTATGAATGATTCAACAAACATAAATTACAATATTAGAATGAACAAAAATTTGTCAAATACATTTAGAGGACATACAGTATGAGATAAGGACTGAAACTTTATTTAACTTAGTATTGAAAAGAGTAGTAAGAGCAAGTGAGACATAGACTAACAGCACCATATATGATATGACTTATACAGACGAAAGTGTTATTTTAATTTTACTTTATTTAACTTATTATTGAAAAGAGTAGTAAGAGCAAGTAAGATATAACAGCACTATATATGATATGACTTATGCAGATGAAAGTGTTATTTTGACTAGAACGAAGCAGAATTCAATACAGGATGTGGAGAATTGAGGGAAAGTAGCTTGGAACAATTATCTACGTATAAATGAGCGAAAGAAATTGTATCATGTTTGAGTGATGAAGTAGAGTTATTTTGGGAGAAGATCAAATTACAACCAGAGAGAAAAACTATTTTGAATAATCACCAATAAAGACGACGAAAAGAAGTGATTCAGTAAGGGATAGTTAAATGCATAAAATTTGAACGAAAAAGTTAAGATAACAAAAAAATTTCAATTAGGACTTTGTGAAAATAGATCTCCGATGGACCAAGTTTATTCTAAAGCAAATTATACCATCGATCAAATTTATAAGTAGATATGATTTTTATTGTTTAAAAAATTAGGATAGAAAAGGATTTAGACATGAACAAAATTTAATTAGTCTTATGAACAATTAAACAAACATAAATTATAATATTAGAATGAACAGAAATTTATCAAATACATTTAGAGCACAGAAAGTATGAGATAGGGACTAAAATTTATTTAATTTATTATTGAAAAGAGTAGTAAGAGCAAGTACGATATAACAACACTATATCTGATATGACTTATGCAGACGAAAGTGTTATTTTGATCAGAACGAAGCAGAATTCAATACAGGATGTGGAGACTTAAGGGAGAGTAGCTTGGAACAATTATCTACGTATAATGGGCGAAATAAATTGTATCATGTTTGAGTGATGAAGTAGAGTTATTTCGGGAGATGATCAAAATGCAACCATAGAAGAAAAACTATTTGGGACAATTACCAATAAAGACGACAAACAAGAAGAGATGCATTAAGGGATAGCTAAATGCATAAAATATTAAGGAAGACTATACAGAAAGTTAAAATAGCAAAAACTTCCCGAAAAAATTAAGAAATAGTATATAATATGGCAATGAGACTAGTAGGGTTGCTTAAAAGTAAACTGTAGGAGCTGCATAAAAGACAGAAGTGTGAAATGGAAACTTTCGAGAGAAAAGTATAACCTCTTCTAAATTCGTTAGAAGAAGGTTAAGTCAAGCTGGATTGATTATAAGGCAACCAGAAAGGCTACAAAGATAGTAGAAACACTTTACAGAATTACTAGGAAAGGCTAGCGTAACCCAAGGAGAATTGCAGGACGAACAGCTATTATAGAAAGAAAAAAAAATAATAAAGTCCGGGAGAAAATGGAATATCTGAAGAAATGTTTGAAGGTGGTCCAGTTTTATAGGGAAATATTCATATCATCCGCAAGGAGTCAAATTGAGAAAAAATACCAAATATATTACCGGAGACAATTATTTTAGTAATGCATAAGAAATATGTTACCAATGATGACAATTATAGGAAAATTGCAATGAAGGAAGTAATTTATTAAATCATGGCCATTTTCATGAAAAATAAAATAAATACTGGGATTGAGGCAAAATCTGAACAATATCTATTAGGATTTTGTAAAAATAGATCTCTGATGGACCAGGTTTATTCTAAAGCAAATTACACCATCGATCAAATTGATAAGTATATATGATTTTTATTGTTTAAAAAAATTGGATAGAAATGGATTTAGACATAAACAAAATTTAGTTAGAGTCTTCTGAATGATTTAACAAACATAAATTACAATATTAGAATGAACAGAAATTTGTCAAATATATCTAGAGCACAGAAAGTATTGAGATAGGGAATAAAGCTTTATTTAACTTAGTATTGAAAAAGTAGTAAGAACAAGTAAGATATAACAGCACTATATATGATATGACTTATACAGACAAAGCTGTTATTTTGACTAGAACGAAGCAGAATTCAATAGAGGATGTGAAGAAATAAGGGAGAGTAGCTTGAAATAATTATCTACGTATAAATGAGCGAAAGAAATTGTATCATGTTTGGGTGATGAAGTAGAGTTATTTTGGGAGAAGATCTAAATGCAAGCAGAAAGGAAAAACTATTTAAGGCAATTACCAATAAAGACGAAGAAAAAAATGAGATTCAGTAAGGGATAGCTAAATGCATAAAATTTGAACGAAAAAAGTTGAGAAAACAAAAACAATATCAATTAGGACTTTATAAAATAGATCTCCGATGGACCAAGTTTATTCTAAAGCAAATTATACCATCGATCAAATTTATAAGTATATATGATTTTTATTGTTTAAAAAATTAGGATAGAAAAGGATTTAGACATGAACAAAATTTAATTGTTCTTATGAACAATTTAACAAACATAAATTATAATATTAAAATGAACAGAAATTTATCAAATACATTTAGAGCACAGAAAATATGAGATAGGGACTAAAAATTTATTTAATTTATTATTGAAAAGAGTAGTAAGAGCAAGTACAATATAACAACACTATATATGATATGACTTATGCAGACGAAAGTGTTATTTTGATCAGAACGAAGCAGAATTCAATACAGGATGTGGAGAATTAAGGGAGAGTAGCTTGGAACAATTATCTACGTATAATGGGCGAAATAAATTGTATCATGTTTGAGTGATAAAGTGGAGTTATTTCGGGAGAAGATCAAATTGCAACCAGAGAAGAAAAACTATTTTGGACAATTACCAATAAAGACGACGAACAAGAAGAGATGCATTAAGGGATAGCTAAATGCATAAAATATTAAGGAAGACTATACAGAAAGGCAAGATAGCAAAAACTTCCCGAAAAAATCAAGAAATAGTATATAATATGGCAATGAGACCAGTAGGGTTGCTTAAAAGTAAACTGTAGGAGCTGCATAAAAGACAGAAGTGTGAAATGGAAACTTTCGAGAGAAAAGTACAACCTCTTCTAATTCGTTAGAAGAAGGTTATGTCAAGCTGGATTGATTATAAGGCAAACAGAAAGGCTACAAAGATAGTAGAAACACTTTACAGAACTACTAGGGAAGGCTAGCGTAACCCAAGGAGAATTGCAGGACGAACAGCTATTATAGAAAGAAAACGATGAACACCCAAATAAAAAAAATGCAGGAATAACAAAACACTTCAAAAATAATAAAGTCCGGGAGAAAATGGATTATCTGAAGAAATGTTTGAAGGTGGTCAAGTTTTGTAGGGAAATATTCATATCATCCGCAAGGAGTCAAATTGAGAAAAAATACCAAATATATTACCGGAGACAATTATTTTAGTAATGCATAAGAAATATGTTACCAATGATGACAATTATAGGAAAATTGCAATTTAGGAAGTAATTTATGAAATCATGGCCATTTTCATGAAAAATAAAATAAATACAGGAATTGAGGCAAAATCTGAACAATATAATTAGGATTTTGTAAAAATAGATCTCTGATGGACCAGGTTTATTCTAAAGCAAATTACACCATCGATCAAATTTATAAGTAGATATGATTTTTATTGTTTGAAAAAATAGGATAGAAAAGGATTTAGACATGAACATTTAACAAACATAAATTACAATATTAGAATGAACAGAAATTTGTCAGATATATCTAGAGCACAGAAAGTATGAGATAGGAATAAAGCTTTATTTAACTTAGTATTGAAAAAAGTAGTAAGAACAAGTAAGATATAACAGCACTATATATGATATGACTTATACAGACAAAGCTGTTATTTTGACTAGAACGAAGCAGAATTCAATAGAGGATGTGAAGAATTAAGGGAGAGTAGCTTGAAATAATTATCTACGTATAAATGAGCGAGAGAAACTGTATCATGTTTCGGTGATGAAGTAGAGATATTTTGAGAGAAGATCTAAATGCAAGCAGAAAGGAAAAACTATTTAAGGCAATTACCAATAAAGACGAAGAAAAAAAACTTCAAAAAAGCCAAAAAATAGTATATAATATGGCAATGAGACCAGTAGGGTTGTTTAAAAGTAAATTGTAGGAGCTGCATAAAAGACAGAAATATGAAATGGAAACTTTCGAGAGGAAAATACTGAGGAAGATGGGGAAAAGAAAGAAAATCAGTGAACAGTGGCAAAGCAGAACTAATGTTATAGAGCTGCATGGAGAACCTATTAGTACTACTGTAGCAAAAGCGTAGAGGCTGAGATTGTTGGGTCTTGTTTTGCTATTGAATGATGAAAGTACAACAAATCATGTTTCCACTAAGGAACTACAATTTCTATGTCAAACTTTGAAAGTTTGTTCCTGAAGGAATTCTAAATCAAATTAATGATCTTATTGTACAAAAGGTGATATTCGTAATCATAAAAAATGATAATCCAGAATGTTAAGTTAAATGTGATGAATAATTGTCAAAATATCTTTCTCGATCGATAAATGGTTTTGTAACCTTAAATTTGTTGAAATGAAAATGTATTCCTTCGTTAATGAAGAATATGCAGATTTGATCCATGTTCATCGGTTTTGCGGTGGAATGTGTTAATTAAATACATATTAATTACAATTATTTCAATTAAAAAGCTCGAAGATAATTTTGAATTTTCATTATATTTCAAAGTAGTGAAAATTTTTAAGGAAATAATAAATAACATAAATAAGTAAAATTTTATTTATCATGACAATAGTTGCTCAAAACGCTCCAACTTGAATGTATAACCCACATATAGGAAGAAACGACGGCAGAACAATATGATGGACATTGTCATTTCTAATTCTTGTGTATCCGTTCGTATAAATGCTTGAAATGTGTTATCTCTACATTGTAAGCCTAACGGATTGAAATTCAGTGACCGTGGTGGCCAAGTAATTGGACCTTCCCTGATGTGGAGGTGCTCCGTCAAGTTGATAATACTTATTCTAAATAAAATTAGCGTAACATTATCAATTTAATTGAACAAAATGTTCTGTAGAAAATTACGATGAGTAAATATGTATGGGCAAGAAGCTTATTATAAAGCCTTCTGGAACGTTGATACTAAACCTCCTCTGGAAATATCTTTAACTAACCGCCTGCTGATAATTATAGAAATTATTTTTACCATCTCTTGTGACACATAATTCATCAGACCATGAAATATCTGAAATAGGATCTGGATCTTGAGAATGTTGCTGCAGAATCCTGCGGCTGACTAAGGTGTAGTTCCACTGTTTCCAAAACACGCCACACAACACTTCGAGGCATTTATATCTGATTTGCAATACACCGAATACTTGTGGAAGGATAATTCCTAATGTTCTCCTCATTTTGTATAATGACTTGACGCGGTCGAACATGTTTTGCCTCAAGTGATTCTCTGAGTCTTCTGAATACCGAAGTATAAACTGTACTATCAAGAGGATGTCTTTGAAGTGCGTTTCTATCGCCAAAAACCGTAAACATAGATCATATGTGCATATTCTTAATTGCCGAAGGAATACTTTTTGAATTCGAAGAATTTAAGATTGAAAAACAATATTTATCTATCGAAAAAGGTTTCCTAAATTTTAATTTTATTTATTATTAATTAAATTGATTAATTAAATTTACCTATCAAAAGTTACTCAACGTTCTTGATAATCATTTTTCTATGCTTACGAATGTCACCTTCTGTACAAGAAGATACATAATTCATTCCATCTATGGAATGATCTTGGCCCGTTAGGATCAAATATTGAAAGCTGAATATCTTCGAATTTAAAAAGATTAGGACCGTGCTGTTCTAACTAATTCGTCTTAGAATCACCTCTTAAAGTTTGTCATAGAGTTTGGGGGACTCCCTGTATACAATACGATACAGTAACACTCGGTAACCAAGTAGAATAGAGTTGCCAGTTTACATTTTGCCCGAAATAATCGAAATTGATTTGTGCATTATGGGTATCGAGTTTTATTCACAGATGAAACTAGATTAGTCGAAAACATCCATGGATGTGATCGAGTATTGGACAGACCAAGAGAGATGTGATTGCAATTCAGCTGCAAGAGTTCCATTTTACAATGGCTTTGATATGTTCTAGAGTGGTACCTCCTTTGTCCCATCGATTTGTTTCTTGCCTCTACGAGATCCATGACTTCCGATTACGATCTTAAGAATATTGTCATAGACAACAAAGTAACCTTTTGGTTACTTCATGAGGTCGAATTTCTTGTTTATGACATTGCTCGACCGAGGACTTCCCTTACTTCAAATAATTATTCAATGACCATCAGAAAGCTAAGATCTGAATCCGGTAGCACACATCATCTGAGGGAAGTTGGAAATTTGAGAATGGAAACAAAGTATTCAAGATTTCATTCAAATTTTAATTAAAAGGTGCATAACAAAACGAGCCAACATAAGTTACTAATGTCCGAGTTGCATCATTAATTCTTTATTTAGTGTCTCAGTATATTTACTTCATTACAATTTCAACAATTTTCTTCACAGAATAGTTTTCATTCGAGTCTTATAGATACGTTTTGTAGTTAATTCAACTTTAACGTAATCGAAATGTTCTTTGCTGAATTTCATTGTAACTTAAATGCATAAAAAATTATCAAAATTAGTTTTCTATACAGATATGAATAATTCAAAATATTGTTACGTTAATTATATGGAGGCGTGTACAAGAAAATGAAATTATCATTATCCAACATGAATCTGTCGATTTGAAGACACTAATTTATTCTATTCATAGTTGCATAATTTTCCAACATGAAATTATAGTAACCTCAAAATGCCAGTCGATAAAACAAACAAGTAATATCAGAATGGATTAATAACGACTTATGAATGATTGGTGAATCGCTACAAAGTAACGTATAAATTCATATTACCGTAACTTTACCATATTCTTTCGATAACAACTTTTCAGACAATTTTATACTTGTCAGTTTATTATTCCTCAGCAGCAGTTTCATTCAAACTCATTTACATACACTCGATAAACGTTTTTACAATGGACTATGGTTGTATGAATCTTCATTCAATAATTCCTCTATATACAGCATGTGAAATGTGGTTATGCACTTGTTTTGCCTTTTAGCATCTCAGCTCTATATCGTCTATTTCACTATCACAACAGATTTATTCAAAATCAGGATTGCAATTTCGGTCTCTCGACCATCCTCAGCTGATATCAAGTATTGAACGAAAGTTGACAATACAAACATATATAAATCGGAAGATACAAAATTAATAAGGGTGCAAATAAGAGGTTATAAAATAATTATGATAAAAGCAGGTATCATTTAAAGATTTCAAATAGGGACGAATGAGCCGGGCCATACCTATCGTTCAGAAGATTATCTCTATGGGGGGTTTGTTGCAGTTTGAAAATTTTGATTGATTCCAAGAAATCCAACTTTCGTCCCTTAGGCATTATGTGAATAATGTGTGAATAAGTTGATGGAAAATGATGGCCATTTTCGATACAGTGTGAAGCGAAAGTAGATTGCTCGTTTCTCTGGTTAATGTAATCTGATTGATGCTCTCTGTATCTCGTTTTTAATGACCGACCAGTTTGACCTACATAGACGCCTTCACAATCCATACAGAACAACTTTTAAACCCAAGTATTGTCAAATTTATCAGTTTTATCTTTACTATTGAAAAATCTTGGGAGAGTTTCATGTAGGTCTTGAAAGCTACTTTGTTTCATTCTGTTTTGAAATGATATTTGCAATCTTTTTGCTGGTAGGTCCGAAATATGTTGATGAAATATATTCATCTGTATTAGTTGATTCTATAGATGGGTAAATATTATCCTATATGTGCTCGTTTTTCTGATCATTCCGTATATTATATTTGAGGAATAACCCTTGTTCTAAGCTATTTCTTCAAGAGTTGACACTTTCCTGGACATATTTTATTCGGATAATGGCAGAGAGAAAGCCCTATGAATCATGGAATCAAACAGAGTCTACATCTACCAAGATATTCATTTCTGATCAAAACGCAAAAACAGGTCAATTTTTGTTTCAAGAGGGACATCTTTCGGGGTACAAAACATGCCTGAAACCTAAGCGGGGGTTGCAATTCTTGAACATTTTGAATGAGGAAGATGGGTCGAGTGATGACTCAAAAGAAAGGTGTCTACATTGCCTTGAAGGAATTTCCATTTTTAATTGAAAACTGTAAAAAATACAGGGTGAGCAAGTGAAAGATAGGGAAGACTATTACCCTGAGACTATTCAAGTTTCAGTGGAGTAAAATGGAATAGATTCATGCTGATCAATGGCAGTCATCATCAAGTACCATCCTCATCTCGAATTTCAACCCCTAGAGCAGGGGTGACCACCCTCGAAAATTTGGAAGAGGGTAGATGGGTCGAGTGATATCTCGAAGGAAGGTATTATCTTTGTCTGCATCCCCTTGAACGAATTTTCATTTTTGATTGAAAACTGTAAAAGATACAGAGTGAGCTACTGAAAAATAGAGAAGACTATCGCCCGAAGACTATTGAAGTATTAGTACGAAAATGGAATCTGGAATAGATTCATTCATAGATCTTCTATTTTTGAGTAGAATGACTCTGTATCTTCTACAGTTTTCAATCAAATATGAAAATTCTTTCACGGAATGCAGACAAAGATAATACTCTCTTTCATCTACCCTCTTCCAAATTTTCAAGGGTTGTCATCCCTGCTTCAGGGGTTGTAATTCGAGATGAGGACGGTACTTGATGATGACTGCCATTGATCAGCATGGATCTGTTCCATTTTACCTCACTGAAACTTGAATAGTCTCAGGGAAATAGTCTTCCCTATATTTCAGTTGCTCACCCTGTATCTTTTACAGTTTTCAATTAAAAATGAAAATTCGTTCAAGGCAATGTAGACAAAGATACCACCTTTCTTTTGAGTCATCACTCTACCACTATTCAAAATGTTCAAGGATTGCAACCCCTGCTTAGGAGGTTGATATTTCAGGCAAGTATTGTACCCCAAAAGATGTCCCCCTTGAAACAAAAATTGACCTGTTTTTGCGTTTTGATCAGTGAGTCTCGAACAGATGGTTTAGTGACCTTCAAATTAAGAGTGGAGCGCTCAAATTTGAAGAACTTCTTTCGATTCGATGGAGCTCAGGACATTTGAGAGATTCCTGTGGTTTTGGTAGTCCTGTATGCGTTTACTTCTAGTGTAACGCTGCCATAATGTCTTCTTTTGTCGAATCATTCTTGGTACCTCATTATTGATCCACGGTTTTGATGGGTACTCAATGAAAGTCTTAGTATGTTTTTCAGTGAGGAATTTGAGTATAGATGAGAACTCTTTCCACATATCTTCGACAGATCGGCCAAGCAAAAGTGTTTCCCAGTCAACACAATGAAGTTCCTCGTTCAACTCTTCCAAGTTGGTGACTTTTTTCTTTATCCTCTTCTTGGAAGGAATGTCATTCATTGATAGTTGTAAACTGGATTTCAGAACAAGGTGATCCGATAGGCCAAAAGGAGGAAAATAGGAAATATCTGCTAAAAGATTCGAGTCATTGACCAGAAAAGGTCCAATAGTGATGGAGTTTGACCGTGACGATAACGAGTAGGCTTGTTTGCCAGCTGCGATATGGACAAATTAAGTATCATTGTGCACATAACGTATGATGGAGAATTCGCGCTTGGTAGCTTCGTGGCCATTTGATGTCAGGGCAGTTGAAATCTTCAACAATTAAAGTAGGGTTATTGATAGAAGACAGTGAGCCGATGTGATTGAAAATAACAGCGTCACCTGGGGCGGGTCGTGGTCTGTAGATACAGCCCAGGTTCACAAATAGAGTACAATTTTCTATTCTTATAAATATATTGTGGATTCCAGGGTTTAGCAGAGTATAACTTCAGATGGAACAATTGTTGCAGATTGAGGAGTGAAGATAAATACAAACTCCAGCGTGCCCAATCGTGGTTACGCTGTCATTTCTGAAAATAGTGTACCCAGGAATAGAGTACAATGCCGGGTGGAGAAAAATTTCAGTAATTAATGAGGACTGGGTTGTGAATTTGGACGAAACCTATCAATTCGCTGAATTTTGAATGCAGTAACAGTATGTTGGTATACATGAAGCTCCAATCATAGTGCTTTGTGGAGAGATCAATATTCAGTTTTTTGAAGTGGATGATGTTTTGACAATTTCCGGTGCGCCCTTGACATATCTGATTGTTATATTTGCCTCCCCCTAATCTTGTCTGAGCTTGAGCTCATTCCTTAAATTCTTCAAAGTTTCGAACTGCTGCGGAGTTATGATCTGTTCTGCTTCAGGAAATTCTTCAGAAATCGTGAAATTTTTTCTGCTTTAAAATGCCATATCTCCAAGCTATCGTATCTTTGTGAGTATAGGAATCGAACCAACTAATTGCCTCCAGATAGATATCTACCTACAAAGTAATAAAACTAGTGGGGAATAGGCAATATTCTACCATTATTATCAGCCTTGATCTTTCAATTCATTGATTTTCAACTGTGTTGCAATTTTCTCGAAATCTCGTAAAAAGTGGTGGGAAACATTGAAAAACCGCAATGCTATCTGAAGCATTCCGAGACTCATTTCTATAGTCTCCTCCTATACAATTATGTTAAGTGAAAATATGTAGATGGCCATGGAAACCTAGTGCTGTTAAAGCAGAAACAAACATTTTTTCAAAAAAATCTCAAAAATATGATTCGATAAAGTTATCAAATAACAGAAATATTTTTCTTTTCTGTGTAACTTGATAATGAAGAAGCCCATCATTAGTATTTGCATCACATCATTCGATAAGCCCGATCAACTGTTTCAATCTCGATTTGATTAATTTCTAACAATGTTGCTTAATAATCTATTCCAAAAATTTTTTCTCACAGAAAATTACCAGATGATTTAACGTTTATGTTTACGCCTCTGATTTGTTATTATTGTTGTGCTAATACCTTTATTGCAAAATGGTTTATCACAATTAATCCGTAAATACCAAATAATGCGTTTGGTGATTTGCATTTTTGCCATGATGATAATTAGCGGTTCACCGAAGTGCTAACAACGTATTTCCCAACATGCATCTCTCTGCTTTTCTCTAGATAATTAATAGGCGCTCCGAGATGATCGTGAGCTTAATTTGGATTATTTGGTTTCTTGGTCAAAATTAATTTGGAAGATGAGTATGTTGTAACATTTTTCGATTTCCATGAAACAACCGTCCGATGACATCAACCAAATCAATATTTGAACTCTGCTCAAATTTTGCTATCCTTTTTCTTCTTTCATATTACATATACTGTTATTATTATGTTATTTGGTTAGTTATTCTGCAACAAATTGGAATTCACACATTTCTAATTCCTTGAATGCATTCGACCTGAATATATACCCGAAAATAGACACTGTGCCTATGAATTTGTTATCTTTCTTTCACCATCTCTCTTTTATCGAGGTTGGATAACGAGCCATTGTTTTTGTATAATAACTCCTGAATCACTCAACAAATTTCAATCAAATTGCAGAATCTTATACCTGGTGTCCATTTATTGCGTTATCTGTACATAACTTCGTTCCAGTTGAATATATTGAAGAAGTATTCACAGAAAAAATGTATATGCTAATTTGCTGCCGGCCCACAACTTAATTTGAAATATACAAGGTGTTCCAATAGAAAATTATAGCAAAGTTATGTTTCTTTTAATGGGACGCCTATAACTCATCATTTTTGATCGTATTAACCCGAAATAATGCGCCAGGAACAATATTCCTTGAACGTGGATCAGAATGATTGGAGATCACCTAATTTCTTTACATTACCTTCCTCCTAGAATGAATGATGATTCACATAATCAGTTTCTAACGGAGCTACCGGATCTACTAAATCCTACTCCTTTAGGTGACAGGGCGGGAATGTAGTACATGCACGATTGCCTTCCTGCTTATCTTAGTATAAGAGCAAGTCAAATTTTATTTGATTCAAATCTCCTTTTTTTTGTTATTTCAAATAGAACATCCTGTATTTAGTGACAGTGAATAACCGACAATTTGAAATATATTAAGTTTCTTCATACCTATCTCAATATATTCACAGTTGATAAGGATTTTTTGTTTTATGACAGAATTTTCTCATAATCTGATAGTGATCTAACTAAGAACAATATTCGAGAGAAGAATAATTTACACACGCTATGAAAAATGTTCAATATTTCTTCCTCCTGTTCGGATATACATTTCTATTCGATGCTCTAAATTTCTCCTTGCGCTACTGAGATTTTCCGGAGTAATATTATGAAATGAATCTCGAATTCATTGCATCATATCATTCCTTGTGATACTCATATAGACAACCTGCATTTGATGACTTCAAAGCGATGATAATTTTATCGATATATATATATATATATATATATATATATATATATATATATATATATATATATATATATATATATATATATATATATATATATATATATATATATATATATATATATATATATATATATATATATATATATATATATATATATATATATATAGCTGAAATTTAGGAGAATGCGTTTGAACGTTAGTACTTCTCTCTCAAAATAGCTTACTTATTTTAAATATATATATATATATATATATATATATATATATATATATATATATATATATATATATATATATATATATATATATATATATATATATATATATATATATATATATATATATATATATATATATATATATATATATATATATATATATATATATATATATATATATATAATATATAAATATAATCAAATCAATTTCATGAACAAAAATGAATCCACCACCCGGTAATTAATACCACTGCCAGGAAATGATTATAATCAAAACATATCCTGGAATTATTATATATTAGGATAACGTTAAATGTTATGAAAATATATCAATCTACCAGAATATATACAAACTATAGCATTATCAGCCAATGACATCAATGTAGTGTCAGAGGCTTTCTCCTCGGAAAAATCCAGTGTGCGGACCTTATTCAAGTAACACGTAATGTTATTCATTCAAAGCTTTCTTTGTGTGAAGTGATGAACTATCGAATTGAATAACTGCTCTGAATATAAATAATAAAATTGTCAGGTAATTATATTACATTTACATATATAAAATATGAAATAAGATTCTGAGCAGTATAAACTAAAGAGAAAACCTATGACTCTACCTCATTATTTCTCTCGGAAAGAAACCTAAGAAAAATTTTACAAGATTTGATGAGTGTTATCTTCTGTGACTGTTCAAATAAAATTTTCTTCAGACCTAAAATCACAATATTTTGTGAAGATTCCTAGGAATAACACATGTTGTAGAAATAATAATCGGTATAACCAATATTTTTTCATCTTCCACATTTTTTATCTCGTCGGCAAGCATCATATATTTTGAAATTTCTCATTGTATTTATTATGTATGTTATGTGTGTCGGGTATAGCAATATCCGTAAGAATGATATCTGTCCTATTGTGATTTGGAGCTTTTTGCAAAAAAAAAGGAAATGAACGTTAATTAACTATAAAAGTTCCAAAAATAAATCAAAATACTGACACTTCGTAGAATACTGAAAATAAACGATGAATAAGGAAAAGATGGAAAATATTCGAAGTAGAAGATGAATAATATATATATATATATATATATATATATATATATATATATATATATATATATATATATATATATATATATATATATACAGGGTGCTTCAACGAAAACTAAACAGAGGCTATTTCAATCAAGATATTCATTTCTGATCAAAACGCAAAAACAGGTTAATTTAGGGGACATCTTTTGGGGTACAATACTCTTTCATATATAAATATTCTCTGGATTTTGCATTTTTCAAAGTTAATTGTTCATTGTAAGTTTCTTGATTTATTTTTTTGGGAACTTTTGTAATACTGAGGTTTCTGTGAATTGATTTTTTCCTTTTGACAAACTCTATAAATTTTACTACTTAAGAATTAGAATAAATAGTAATGGAAATTGTTTATTGTTTATTGTTTATTGGCCAATTATCGAGAAAGGAAATGAATTTGAGCGGACTGGAAGTGTAGTTAATGAGAAAACGCCACAAACGAAAGCAGTTTTGACTGAAGGTAAAGAATTAAAAATGTGTCTGTTTGTGAAAGAAGATTTTCTAGTATACAGAAAGTGTTCACTAAATAAGATACAACAAATCTTCTGTGTTAAAAATAAATATCGTTCATACCGTATTCAATTCCGCCAAGAATATGTCAAGGTAGATTATAGTAAAAGAATTGGGTTTGGCGAATAAATCCAAAACAAATTGTTAGAAAAGAAAATTTTCTTGTTATTCATTATCTACTAATGAATGCACATTTCATTATAATGGTTTTGTCAGTAGATAGTTCCATTACTAGAAAATCCACAAATTAATCGTATGAACAATTTTCCACAAATTCATGTTTGGGGAGGAATTGTTGATAATTATGTGGTTGGGCCCCATTTATTCGATAGGCTATTAGTAGCGAAGAGTTTTTCTCAGCGAAAATAGTGTAGTATTGATTGATCATCTTCCGAATACCATAAAAAAATTTGAATGTAATTAGATAGAATTCCTGCACATTATTTCACAGATGTTCAAAACGAAATAAACGGTGTTTTCTGACGATGGATAGGTCGAGGAAGTAATGTTCAATGGCCTCCACGTGTCCAGATCTAACACCCATGAATAGAGGGCTAAAAACATGAAGTGACTACAGGGACGATATGATGCAAATAATTGGAGATACATCACATAATATTGCTCCGGAAAAATCTCATAAAATGCAAAATCACTTTTAACTCTGAATACCCAATATATGTCAATAAGTGGAATTGACTTTCATTTGCAGTCACTGAATACAGGGTAATGAGAGCATAATGAAGTTTGAATCTGAAGAAAATTTGACATCAGTCACAAAACATCTTGCAGAGCTGTATCAACAATCCTTCCAAAGGCTTGGTTCTGGAAAGAATCCAGTTCCAAAGAAAAATCAGACTCGCGAAAACTTCCATCGACGGACGGTCCCACTAGCAACGCCACGTATTTCTCTTTATAAAAAATTCTTTTGTTAACAGGGTTAGTTTGGTATGGAACTCGCTTCCATCAAATATCTTTCCTATAATTCACAGTTTCTTGGACGGCCACAGCAGTGGCATGACACGCATCGGCAAGTACCAAGACGATGCACTTGTTATTGATTTTTTTATTATGTTAGCTACTGAAATCATCAGATAAAAGTATATAGAAGTATTGATTATATCATTATTCGCCGCAAAACTTATTAGCTGCAAAAACTTTTAAGGCTCTGTGTGTACCTCAGAACGCCTAAAAAACTTTCGAATGAAACATTCGACTTTAATTGACAAAACGCCGACGACTTATGTGTATTCACATCGGCAAAAATACTTGCCGTAGCCTTAAGGCAAAACGTAAATGGCCTTAGCTATGTGTTAGATTTTCTGAAGAACAAGTCCTCTAAAATGTTCTCTAATCACAAAATATTCCCCCCCCCCACATTGAGCATGGATAGAATCGAACTACCGATAAAAAATGAAACCAAATGTCTGGGTCTAATCATTGACAACAAACTCAAATTCAAATCTTATATCAATCACATACTACAGAAACCAGAGATGGGACTAAATAGCATCATATCAATTTGCAACAAAAGATGGGGTGCTCATCCTGCAGTTTCCCTAACATTCTATCGAGCATTTATCAGGTCAATCATAAATTATTGTTCCTACTTTTACAGAAAAGCTAATAAGAGCAGCCTTAAACAAATCCATATTTACCAATAAAAATGTTTGAGACAATGCTTAGGAGCACTAAGATTTACGCCTATCTGCATCTTACTGTCCGAGTCTGGAGAAACTCCGTTAAAAATTCGCTCTGAATTTTTGTGTGAAAAATTCTTAATACATTTGCGCAGTGAAAAAAGTCTTATATATAGCAGTATATACAGTCTCAGCATCTTCAACTTAACAATTCCCCACTGGAGAAATAAAAAAATGCCTGCCAATCGTAGACGCGTTAACCGATAACATAGAAAACTGGACTCCTTGTATACGAATAATATCCACCCCAACTTTACCAGTACTGACTATTACTCACTGTTTCCCAGAGTGAAGATGAAATAAAAAAAATTAATTGACAAAGGAAGTGATGACTTCAAGAGTCACCACTGTAGATACTGAAGTTATTTGGAAGGCGGAAAGCATTTCTTGTTTCTTTGGCTATTACAGCCCCCACCAGCTCCGTTCAGCATTTTAGAAGCAATGCTGTATATCTTTGCGTAATCTTGGTATTTGGAAGAAGTTAGTAATAACATTTTGTGGATGAAGTTTGGAGTGAACGAATGTTTGGGAAAATTTGTGAAACGAAAATCTATTAAAGAATATTTACCAGTCTTAGATTTCCTGAAAATTGTAACAAGAAGAGTAGATGAGGTTGATGTTATATTTATTTAATGAGATTCCAGATGCGATAAATATTATCGATGGAGTTCTAGAGGTGGTTCTTTCAGCAGAATTCTAGGCTAGAGCGATAGGTTCCTATATAGGCATATCAGTATTTTGTACTAATTTTTTTTAGTTTATTAAGATTAGCATCGTGGTAGGAAATGGACCCATAGTCGATTTTACATCGAATTAATGCTCTGTATAAGTAAAGGAGATAATTTGATTCGGTCCCCCAACAGACAAAAGTATTTTACGATATTCGAAACAAATTGAGAGAATTCGAGAATTTTATCAATGTATTTCTGCTATGTTACCTGACTATCGAAAATAATGTCCAAGAAAATTGTGCAGTCATTTCCCAAAAGGGGTTCCCCATGAAGTTGCATTTGCTGAAGAGAACATAATGCGATTTTACCGGTGAAAACGAAATGCCTGTGTTTCTCGACCATTCATCTAGTTTAATTATTGATGTCGGATGTAATGATGATGTTGTGTTGGTGCTCATAAAGGTAAATGGTCGCTTTGCTTGGCGTGATGATCTTTTTAAGTAAGCCATTAATTCCTATGAGAAAGAGGGATGTGCTCAAAATGGATCCCTGAGGATCACCGTTCTCTGATTTCCGTTTGGTAGATAAGTAATTCTTTCATTCATTTTGTGAAAATTTTTTGCAGAAGGCTAATTAATTTTCTTGTATTCCCCAGTTGACAAGTGAATTTTCAGAAAAAACACGATTTAACAGAAATAAAACCGAGTAAAGTTCAGTCGCCAGGGTATCAGTCGTTATATTTCACAATTTGTGGCCATACCAAACTTTAAACATTATAATTTTGTAGTATTTTTTAAAGAACATTGAAGAATATCTTTTAAACCGTAGAAATCAACTCAGCCTCCGATACACTTTTTGACACACGTCGAAATATGTTCCGATAGGTTAGATATTGATAATGGAAATTTTGTAATTATTGTCTATCAAGCGGTTTAGGGATAATTGCAGAAGAACTCAAAAAAACTCCAAACACCTTCGCACTTGAATCAAGTGCTTTACTTGGCTGAGCTTACTCTTAAGATTAACAAATAAAAAAGTTTATAGTCTAAATGAGAGATTACTCAAGAATATAGTCTTCCGAGTCCCACGCATAAAGAAAAAAATATTTTATAATTCAAACCTTGAAAATTAAGATGCGGCCAAAGTTACATGTGCGTGGGCCATTCTGTATAAAAGGATTAAAAGGATTAATTAATATTCTTTCTTTTTACCTTCACTATTAATTCGAGGCCTCTGATTCTGCTTTAAAGATAAATCGAAATTAAATTATTATAAATATTCAATAAGTATTTGTGACGAACATAGAAAACACATCATCATATGTTAAGCTTCAACGAGTTACGAACAGAACAGTAATTTATCGGGTTTGCTTATCATTTACAAGAAAGAAATTGAAGATGCAAAAGGAATCACTTTATCTCGAAATTTTATTAAGAAGAATTGGAATTGGAAAATGCCGAATATTCCTTCATGAGGAGCTTGTTTTCGGTTTTTCTTAAGTTGGATTACCACCAAACAAGGTCACAATATGGCGTAATACGATTTTATGATCATATAGATATACATACGACGTTCATCCACATTATTTATGCAGTTCAGTACATTGCAAATATTCAATTCCTGTTTGCAGACATGAATTGATACTGCTCAACATACATTCTGTCAAAAAAGTACCAGGAATTATTTTTTTTCTAAACTGCTTAACCCCTAACTGGTGACGTGGTGCCACTTCAACTCCCACCTAATAAATATATTGTCATATCCGATGTATGCATGCTCGGGGAGAGCTGTGTCTTAATGTCTGTGCGATTCATTTTACTCTCAGTACATGCAGGGAGAGTCCACAGTGAACATCCATTAGGGGATGCAATCTCGCATCAAAATATCAATCTCGGTATTCGCGAGATTCAGGAATTCTAATCTTGTGAAAAACCCTCTTCACTGCGCAAACTATTCGAAAGTCTATCTAAGGGAAGGAGAAACTTTAGATATGTTCGACGGCCTTTACTGTTTAAATCCTCAGAGAAAATAGATTTTTTCATCAATTTCCTACTAAATGCTTACACCTAAAAGTTCTCTCTATATGAAGTGGAGTAGGTGTGGATTAGGGAATGCAATCTCGCATCAAAATATCAATCTCGGTATTCGCGAGATTCAGGAATTCTAATCTCGTGAAAGACGCACTTCACTGCGCAAGCTATTCGAAAGTCCATCTAAGGGAAGGAGAAACTTCAGATATGTTCGACGGCCTTTACAGTTTAAATCCTCAGAGAAAATAGATTTTTTCATCAATGTCCTACTAAATGCTTGCACCTAAAAGTTCTCTCTATATGAAGTGGAGTAGGTGTGGATTAGGGAATGCAATCTCGCACCAAAATATCAATCTCGGTATTCGCGAGATTCAGGAATTCTAATCTTGCGTAATCTCGGTGTTGTGCGAGATCTCGCATTGTAAATAAATGATCATCGAAAATGTACCAAAATTCCTATCATTTATATTTCTATTGTCTCTAATTGTTCTTCAGGAGCAAAATTGAGGAATAAAATCTCAAGCTAACCAGTAATTGATTCAAAAAGTAACATATTATTCTAAAACTTGAAAATAACTTTTAACTCCTCAAAAGCATAAAGTATCTAGGGTTTCATCTGCCAGGACTCCGAATGTTGCATGCCAGATAACCTGCTGAGGAAAAGTCCCGTTCTGCCTCGACATTTGTTGGTATTACAGATAAAAGACATTGGTGAGCGAACTGTAGATTTTGTCCTTTTGGCCCTCCTGATTCGTACAAATTGATTTCTTTCTTCAAAATCATATCAAGTGACGATGACAAAGGTACCACACGTTTTTGCGAACGCTCTTTTAATGCCATTTCCAATTCCTCATCAATACTGAGAGAAATGTTCGCCATTTCAAGCTCTAATTTTTTTTTTCACTGCAGCTAATGGAATTGAATCGTCATCATCACTTTCATTCATGGCTTCATCTGCAACTGAAGATGTAGAGGCATAGAGACATAATACTTCCACTGCCAGTTTTATAGGCTGAAATACGAGTTCTAAATCTGATAAAGCACGATATTTTTCGTCTGAGAAACTATGATTTGTATTCGATCCAAGATTGCAATAAATCAAGGCTTTGATTACACATTGCTACCTTATTGAATGTGGAAATCATATCTGCAAGACTAGACCAGTGTGTTTTGCAGTCCAGCATGAGTTGCATATTTTTGCTGAATTCGTCCTTTATATATTTCTGAAGAATGTCATTCTTCGTTGGTGATTTGAAAAAGTTTGACTACTTGTCTTACTTTTTTGATAAGGTGATCAAATTCTGGCACTAAGTCAACTTCATCGACAGTGGGTAATCTGCAGTGAAATCCTTCATTATCAATAATGTCATCAAATTCTTCATCGTCAGACTCCTCCACATCTGACTGAGCTACGACTGTGTCTTATGTACTTTCTTTTTGCGTTTCGGTTCCACGTTTTGATTTGTAAATCACATCTATAACTACCAATTGAATGCCGTGAGCGTAGCGTAGCTGGTGAAGATGATTCATGAGTCGCCCAACCTTCACCATTACACTGGCCCCATCTGTAGTAACACCTACCATATCTTCATCTAATGACAAGCCATATTCTGATAATTTCTTCTTCAAAATAGTTATGCAACTCTCTACTTTTTGTAGGGACGAAAAGTAATCAGATATTTTCTGCCTCTTCGTACCGGTTGGAGGAGGTAGCCTTACTGACGCGGAAGCATTTATCAGCATTGAAGATAATGGATGGAACCAGAGTCATGTTTTCTGTCACTTTTTTATGAGAAGTATCAATTTTGTGCTTGGACAGTAAATGTACATGTAAGCCTTTGGGAGATCGTGCCGTTGTTTTCAAAATAGACTTACACAATTTGCACTGGGCAGTTCGTCCATCCTCTGTCTTCGAAAAGTATTTCCATACCTCTGATCCACTTTAAAACTCTTTATAAACTACCTTTGTTGTCATTTTATCACAAAATGAATAGACCAAGAGAACTTAAACCCACAAGGAACTATTTTCAACTGTTAATGGAATAGTTTATAAATCTGCAGACTGCCATGCACTCTGACACGTCCAGGCTCGCAAAACAATGACAAATTTACGACAACCGGAAAACGTCTCGCCTTACTCATCCCTATCGCCCTGTGGCCCTAGCGCCATGTGTTGCCGCAGGGAATAGGTACATTGTTTACATAAGTCAACAACAACATGTGAAAGCACTGAAAGCTAACCAAAATTGACATAATACCAATCTTGCAAATCTTGCGAGATCACGCATGATTTTGGGTGCGAGATTGATGTTGCAGAATAGGTGCGAGTTCTCGGTATTGCAAGATCTTTGTATACCGAGATTGCATTCCCCACACGTCACCACTTACGTTCGAAATTTTTGAACCGAAGTGATGGCATCGATTTTCATACTTTCCATTCTGACGTGATAAAACAACAAAATCTTTTTGAAATTTTTGCATTTTGTAAAAAGAACCTTCAGAAGACATTGTAACAAAACCTACTTTCCTTATGTAAAAATTCAAGTTAAGTGAATTAACTAGTTAATGCACACAGGCTCTAACTTCACTTGAAATATTTCCTTTCAAAACAAAAATTGATTGGTTTTCCTTTTTTTCATTAATCTAGGAAATGATAAAAATATTGAAGGAGTCTCGTTCGAGAGAAAAAAATGATTTTCTGCGAAAAAGATTTGTTAAAATTAACTTTCTACATACACCGTTGCGAAGAGGCTCCAAACAGTGGTTAAAGCGCCCTCTCATAGTGTTCTTTGTTAACGCCTCAAATATATCCCCCAAAATAAAATCATTCGACTTATTTTGGCAAATTTTTACAATCATTACGGGATAAGAAATATATAGGGTGACTCGTTTGAGATGGAACACTGTGTAAAAGGGCACATAGAGCTGTTACACTCATATTGAAGAGTATAATACGCTTTATTGAGATCCAGCCAAAACTCGCGGCTTCTCCCGCTGGTAATTATGACATCGATGATGCAATGACATGCCTAACCTAGTTCATACACGTACATTTTTTCGAACTATTTGAGGGCATCAACTTTTGTCGTGTATTTTTTGAATTAAATTTTTCCCAGGTATGGAGGATGTATATTTAAATTTTCAATATATTCATTTGGAACAAAGTGATGGACAGATTACCGCCTAAAAAGACACCAGATATTTCCTTTCGTACTAACCTAACATAATTGAAAGCATAATTCTTAACGTAGGAAGCAAGGCCATACACAGGACTGAGAAGATTTTCAGAAAAAAAAATATAATACGATGCCTGCAATATTCTTGTAATGGTTATTATATTTAACTGCACAAGCAGAAAAATTATGGACACTAAAGGAAGATTTACCATCCCCCATGGTTAATTAACAAATACTTAACAAAAAATTTGAGGTAAAGAAATTGGATATTGAAAGAATCGAACGTGAACATATTTATTCTGTTTTAATGTATAATTGATAGGGGTTTTTTCTTAGGCTTTCTCCCTGTTCTCTTAAATCATTCAATCGATCACGTTTAGTTCGCCTGTACTCTCAATATCTTGAGGTTACACTTATGTGGCGAGCATGGAAATTCTATCGTGTTTTGAATGTTTATCCACTATATATACAACGCTTTCCACCGATCGTTTTTTAATTCATTTCAATCCTACATAATCAATGATAATTAAGTCTCCCAATTTTTGTTACTCTCACTTTCATCATAAAAATATAAACAATCGACTATACACTGTTTGATGTATTTTCATAGTTATTTTCCATATTTCAACAAACGGTTAATCCATTACTGCATAGGAGAAAGAATAGAACTCTCTTCATTTCGATGATGGTGTATAATTTCTCCAGCATTGGATTTGAAGCATCCTCAATTTTTTCCGGAAGAAATCAGTGAATTCAACTTTTCGTGATTTAATATTTTCTTGCATATCGAGATAATCGATTATATAAGCGAAGCCATTGACATTTGAACGATGAACTTTCATGAAAATTTCATTATTTAATCATTGGTATTTGCGTTACAAAAATTACTGACATTTGAATTATCGAAATCAAGTGGTCCACTACATCAAGTGCACACTGAGATTTACGATCGAAAATAATCTCAAGTTAATATGAATGTAAGCCTCATACCGAGAATAAACAAGAACTTAAATCAGACAGACTTTCATGTATTTACATGGTATACATACACGAAGATTGTGACGAAATGTCTTCTTAGAAGAAATGCACAACGAATTGGTCATTGGGACTTACTGCTTGAATTGTGAAGGTAGATTTATAATAGTTTGAAATATTTTAATGGGTTAATTTTATCGTTGGTAGTCGTGGTTGACGCATAATGTCCAGATAGATTATACCGTCATTCTATTATTATTGAGAAATATATACGAGCATATCGTTTAATTGGTTTATGCAAGTGAACTTGCCAAAAAAATTTATAGATCCTTTGTGAAAATGTTCCTCGTACAAAAATAAAATGCATATCATTCGAAACAAAAATTGGAGCAGAAAAGAGATAACATTTTTAAGCAAAGAGTGAGTTGGCAGTATTGTCCCTATTCAAGAAAACAGAAGAAAGGGATCATGACATGTTCTGAATGCTAGCAATATTTAACCAAATAAGAACGTCAAGCGAAATAAGTATGTCAGTTTTTTCTTGTTGAATATAAAATGAATTTTTATTGTTTTAGTACAAACAGTAGTATCTAAAAATAACAGAATATGATGTAGAAGATTTTCCAGAAAACCATTTGTTGAATGTTATCCATCACTAATACAAAACAAAAATAGATCTCTTAGTAAAGGGCTGTAGATGTTTCAATTTAGTTTAGACACATATCGATAAGTGTCATATTTTAAGAGTTATAAATTATCATTTATAAAGGTCTTGGTATAGCCAAGGTGGTAACTAGACACCGCCTGGTAAGACAGAGAATCAATGTGTTTGTTGAAATAATATACTGGACATGCAATTTACGTAGTTGTTCTGGAAAAGGAAATATTTAAGTTCGTATAGAATACTCTTTAAGTAAAGACCGATCTACTATTACATGAAACTGACTCTTTCAGTTATTGATTGGCTGCCACACATAATCCCAATTACCAACAGGTTATGTGCCCAGGTTGTTCTCACTAGAACAATTATTATGTTGTGGAATGAACATTACAATATTGTTCTATGTGAATTAATGAAGATTGTAAAATGCAAAATTTTTAAAGTAAACACAAATGTTAGGCCGTCCAATTGTAATAAGCATAGTGTGTGGAAATTAAGAATATGGGCATATTAAGTAATCGTCGCAATATTTCGGATTAAATAAGTGTATTATGGAGGTGAGGTGATGAAGCTTCATATATATATATATATATATATATATATATATATATATATATATATATATATATATATATATATATATATATATATATATATATATATATATATAAACAGATATTGGTCAGATAAAGTTAAATCATAATTTATGTGAAACGCAAATTTTATGTTTTTCAATTCTTAATTGAAAAGCCTAATTATTTATTTCGTCAGATGAGATGAATGACTATAACTTGCAAAGTGCCAATCGCTCCTTTATTACTACACTATATGAGTTATGGCATAGCAAAAAGCCTCAAATAAAATTTTAGAACTTGGTTCTTTAGTTTATTATACATCCATCAATAAAATTTGAAGAATTTCTTCATAAGATTTTCAAGTTGGTTACGAAAATAATATAATAAATGGAATGAATGTTTTTTAGATTTCCGGTCTGTAGGGTAAAGATTGATTATTAATAGATCAATAATTTTCGAAATTCTAGGTCCGCAGAAAGAATTGAACTGGGTTGTTATTGAAAACCCTAAAATTTGAAACGATTGATCTGGCGTGAGGTCAAAAATCATTAAAGCGTTGTGTGTCTGATGAGAAGTTAGATACAATTAATAATTTACCATGTACAGGTTTATAGTAAAGCCTAAAAGAGGATCAAATGATAAACCTAAATGATGTAGGGTCAAAAATCATAAGTAAACATTCATATATCTTATAAGAAATTAGAAAGATAATTTTTTTCGAAAGTTCAGAAATTCTGGCTGCAGTAGAGTCTGCAGGTGTTATTGTTGAAAACTTTTATACTCAGAAGCGAAGCATCGGAAATAAGTTTGAAAAAAGGTAATGATGTTGGTAATAAAAAACCTGATATTCAGACACTAGGCTTAAGTTTCATAGAATATTTTGTGACACTTAAGCTTTTTCTTCAATTGTTTAATTATTCGATAAAAATATTTCACCATTTCACTTCTTTATCTACCAGTTATATTTCTGATAGATATTCATTTTCATTGTTAATCATTCTCATTCACGTAGTAATAGTAAGTATCTGAAGAAGTTATTGTTCACCATAACGACGTATTTAATAATTACTAATGATTTGCGTATTATATAATTATAATGATTATAATTAGTGGAAATCTAACATTGTATTTGATTTTATTTAGATTCAATGTGAGTTTTTAGCATTTATCGGCTTCATCAATTCAACAACCCATGAAACTATCCTTCTCCCAAACCTCCTTGTTTACCCACAAATTTATGAATTAACGTCTAGAAAGACTTTTGAATACGATAGTTACGAGTTAATTTTGATGTTATTTATAGTATTTGAAATGCAAAAGAGAATTGAATGCTTTCGAATATAACTTTAGGTACTCCATTCCAAGCATCATAACCCAAAACTTCATAGAGAAACGGAGTTAAGTGACAACTAGTTTCAGAGAAACTTGGGTTGCGTTTAAGTTCTTGCTCTTCGTATTTAATTCAGTACTTTTTTTGAAGAAAAATTTCAATAGCAGAGGAGGGAACGAATTTTTTTCTCGCCAAGGTAAAATCCAAAAAGAGAATTGAATTTTGTCAGAAATTTCCATCAAATTATGAATTACAGATTAAAATGGTATACCCTACTCAAGAACAAGTTAATTAATGAATTAATTTTAATAAGAAGGTAATTGAACTACAAAAAATAATAGTGTAATAAAATATCACTCTGCTAGCGGCAAAAGGTGGCATTATCAAAGGAACGCGCGGTACTTGTCAAAGAAATGCCCCGTTTTTTAATCTTGCCGCTTTTCTAGAAATTTCGGGCGGCGTGTTTGACGGGAACATATGAAACTTTCGTTCACGCCGATATAAATGTTGCGCCTGCAGGAATTGGAGTCATTCTGAAGGCTGTGAAGCCATACAAAGTTCATTATTAAATATTACAAAATGAGTGCAGCGAAGAGATCTAAAACGCATCATTTCGATAACGATTGGGAGGAAGAATTTTTCCTTTGTGGTGAATAATAAGTGCATTTGTCTTATTTGTCGTGCGTCAGCTGCAATACCTAAGCGTGGTAACTTAGGGAGGCATCATAAAAACTATGAAAAGGATTTTCCGCCAAAGAGTGAATTAAAAAACCAAAAGTACGTGATTTGATATCTTGTTTGAAAAAAGAACAAACCATGTTCACCAGCCAAACAACCAAAAGCTGATACCATCGCATCATTTAAAATATCTGATATATTGGCGAAACACAAGAAACCATTCGAAGATGGATCCGTTGTGAAGGAAGCATTTATTGAAGCGGGTGAGACTTTATTTGGAGATTTAAAAAATGAAACAGAACTCATGTCTGCTATTAGAGAACACAAGGCGTATTGAAGTCATGAGTCAGGGGACATGACAGATAAACTAAAACATGATATCATGAAATGTACATACTTTTCTTTACAGTTCGACGAATCCACCGATATGACAGACACTGCCCAGCTGTGTATTTTTATTCGAATAGTATTCAATGACATGTTGGCCGAGGAAGAATTTTTGACAATCATTCATTTAAAGGGGAAGACCCGTGGCGAAGATATATAAGACATTTTCTCCAATTTTGTAGAAGATTAAAAGCTACCAATATATAAGTTAGTGTGAATTACAACCGATGGAGCACCAGCAATGACTGAAAACAAAAACGGTTTTGTGGCATTCTGTCGAGCTAATGAAGATTTCCCTTCATTTTTTTCATTCCATTGCATTATACATCAACAAGTTTTGTGTTCAAAGGTTTTAAACACGGTGGAAATTATGGGCATTGCAACAATAATTGTGAATTCTATCCGTGCACGTAGCTTGCAACGGCGGCTCTTTAAGTTGCAGTTGGAAGATAGGGAGCCAGCTGAACCCACTGATTTAGTTCTTCACACGGACGTCAGGTGGTTGAGTCGCGGAAAATTCATAGAAAGGTTTCAAGAATTATTGCCCGAAATAACAGCTTTTCTAGACGAAAGAGGTGATAACACTCAGATGTTGAAAAAAAAAAATGGGTGACTGATTTGGCATTTTTGACTTACATCACAATGCACTTAAACACCATTAACTTGGAGCTTCAAGGTAAAAGAAAAACTATTATTGAGATAAGCGCTGTAAAAGTAAATTGCATTTTATGATAGATCAACTAAAAAGAAATGATCTGCAACATTTCCGTCTTTGAAAGCAAGGATTCCTCAGTTGAATTTTGATACGTAGGAGACTGAATTATCAAATATTTTTGGACAATTCGAAATGCGTTTTTATGATTGCAGTATATTGGCAAATATAGCATCATTTATGAGTTATCCTTCTTCATGTAAAAACATTGAGGAATTATCTACTGAAATAGCAAGTCAGTTTAATATGAACTCATGTTCTGTTGAAAATGAGTTGGTGCAGATTATATCAGAGATACATCTCAAAGCTACAGTATCTGATACAAGTTTCTGGAGTTTTATATCTGAAGATGAATCCGAATCTAAGGCAAATCACCGTTCAACTGACGGCAATGTTTGGGTCAACTTACTTGTGCGAATCTGCATTTTCTGAAATGAAGATAATTGAGTCAAAAAAACGCAATCGACTAACTAACGATCAAATGTCATCATGCTTGTGATTAGCACTCAGTGGTTACGTACCATCCTATGAAAAGTATGCTGAGAACATGCAGTACCACGCTTCAACATCCAAAGTCACTCCTTAGTTAAGTTTAGCGCCATATGTAAATCTTTTGTTTTGTAACAACCAATAAACTCGAAAATTTGAATAACTATGAGTTTTTTCATTGATATTATAGAGAAGAACCTAACTAAACCTAACCCAAACCTTGACTAAAATAATGTATATTGTGCGGAAAGCTAATATCTATATATGCTACGGTGCACCCTACCTAGGTAGGTAGGTGACTAGGGTGTATCGTTTATGTACGACAACCCTGCATCACACATACTTCTCTCAGAGTCGATCGTAAGATGTCTTAAAATATTGAGGTAGATCGCCAGCAGTTCAAGTTTGAGCACCCGTGCCCTAGAGGTTTCCTAGAATAATTCATAAAGACCGTGAACGAAAGGACAAAACATTTGGGCATTTTTACATGAAAAAGGATAACACATAAATGATGCTATTGTTGCCACTTTACTGCAATCATAGAAACGCATTTCTAATTGTCCCAAAATATTTGATAATTCAGCCTCAGAAGTATCATAATTCAACTGGGGAATCCTTGCATTTAAAGACGGATTATGTTCGAGATCTTTTCTTTTCAGTTGATCTATCACACATTGCAATTTACTTTTGAATGCGTTTACTGCTCTAATCATCTCAAAAAAAGTTTTTCCTTTACCTTGAAGCTCCAAGCTAATGGTGTTTAAGTGCATTGTGATGTCAGTCAAAAATGACAAATTAGTCAGCCATTTTTCGTTCTTCAACATCTGAGTGTTATCACCTCTTTCGTCTAGAAAAGCTGTTATTTCGGGAAATAATTCTTGAAACCTTTCTAGGCATTTTCTGCGACTTAACCATCTGACGTCCGTGTGAAAAACTTAATCAGTGTGTTCACCTGACTCCCATCTGCAACTTAAACAGCCACCGTTGCAAGCTACGTGCACGGATGGAATTCACAATTTTTGTTGCAATGCTCATAATTTCCTTCGTGTTTAAAATTTTTGAACACAAAACTTGTTGATGTATAATGCAATGGAACGAAAAAAATGAAGGGAAATTTTTATTAGCTCGACACAATGGCACAAAACCGTTTTTGTTTTCAGTCATTGCTGGTGCTCCATCGGTTGTAATGCACACTAATTTATATATTGGTAGCTTGTAGTTTTTCATGAAATTGAAGAAAAAGTCATATATATCTTCGCACGGGTCTTCCCCTTCAGAGGAATGATTGTCAAAAAATCTTTCTTAGCCAACATGTCATTGAATACCATCCGAATAAAAACACACAGCTGGGCAGAGTCTGTCATATCGGTGGATTCGTCGAACTGTAAAGAAAAGTATGTACATTTCAGGATATCATTTTTTAGTTTATCTGCCATATCCTGACTCATGACTTCAATACGCCTTGTAACAGTCGGACGAGATAACTGAAGTAATAGCAGACATGATTTCTGTTTTATTTTTAAAATCTCCAAATGAAGTCTCACCCGCTTCAATAAATGCTTCTTTCACAATCGATCCATCTTCGAATGATTTCTTGTGTTTCGCCAATATATGAGATATTTTAAATGAAGCGATCGTAGCAGCTTTTGATTGTTTGGCTGGTCTTGTGAACATGGTTTGTTCTTTTTTCAAACTAGATATCAAATCACGTATCTTTGGTTTTTTTAATTCACTCTTTGGCGGAAAATCCTTTTCATAGATTTCTTCGATGCACTCATTTTGTACTATTTAATAATAAACTTTGTATCGACGTAGTATAGCCTTCAAGTTACAATTCAGAATGACTCCAATTCCTGCAGGCGCAACATCTATATCGGCGTGAACGAAAGTCTCGAATGTTCCCGTCAAACGCGCCGCCCAAGATCAAGAATAAAAAACGCGGGTTTTCTTTGACAAGTACTGCGCGTTCCTTTGATAAAGCCGCCTTTTGCCGCTAGCAGGGTGTTATTTTATTACGTAATAAATTTTTGTAGTTTGATTACATACTTATTAAACATTTTTTCTTCTCGAGATCTACTCAAAAAGCACTCGCGATCGACCGTTTCAGCACCCCTGGTATAAAGGATGATTTCCAAATACTCCACTTTCACCATAACCAATTTTAACTAGATGCCTATCATTTTGCGAAAATAAATGATCTCTGAACTATCTGACGAAGCCCTTTCTCATTCACAAATTTCTGAAGGTAGATTACAGCTTTGTGCTGAAAACAATAACTCAATTGGTTGAAGCACAAATGTCACTCATCGTTAGTGTTAATTTGATAGAAAAATTCGTATCGCCATCCAAAGATGTAGAAGGCAAAATACGAATAACGAATAACCGAAAAATTGAATACTACAGAAGTAATGTTTACTATAAAATACTTAAAGACGTGTCGAATGCTTTGAACGGAGAATTCTCGGAAAATCTCAATATGCCACAGGACAACTTTAAACGCAGTTTTTCTTTATATAAATATATGTATTCAGATAAAATGTACAATTTTTTTAATGAAAATTTCGAAAAACATACAAGAATTGATGATGCCTAGTTTATTTTTCCGATATTCAAAGATTATAAAAATAAATCAAAGTGTAATAAATGAAATTTTCCTTGTATTTTGTTCACATTTTATTTAGCCTTGGTGTGAACTATTTTTGAAATATTGCATATTTTATACATATAGTTAAGATTTTTTTATGCATATTTGCCATTATTATTATATTATTAGACATTATATTCCGAGGATTTTCCCGGTAGATTCGTGCCATTAATTATTATTATATTAATAGCATAAACACCACACTTTTAAATGCATATTTGATTACGAAACACTCTGTATATATAAAAACCTTTCTTATACAAAAAAAGGAAAGAGAAAAAGGAATACAATCCACGGAAAACGAAAAATATTTATTAGTCGATTGAAAACTGAATAGTAATGATATATATTTTCAGGAGGATTCATAATGAAATAAAGGAATAAATTTGAGCGAAAATTCGAAAAAATTAATAGAATTCATGAAAAGTGAATTCAAATAAGAAATATTGTTTTTTTCAGACTTTTAGAATATAATATGTAAAATTGTTTTTATTTTTATTTTATTGCTTTTGATTTTTATTATTATATACTTCTTGAAATAATGACTCAAAACATAAAATGGGTTTTCCAAAATAACATTATCTGAGGAGAAAAATATTTCTCTAACTGATCAGTAAGACTTATTTCTATCCCTGAAAAAATTTTATCTATGTTCATGTAAAATCAGAAATCTTTTACAAACTGAAAAATGATAATATTTGAACCTAATGAAAACATCGATAAAAAAATTGTATAAGTTCGAGAATCAAACGTAATTTTGCAATTTGTAAAGATTTATAAATAAGGCGTGTACATTGACCTACCATTGTTCATGCCACTAAAATCCGTACGATTATTGAACAAACAGCACAGGCACTAAATGAGCATTTGACTAATTTTAAATTCCCACAAGATTGTCTTTTATATGTTATCTTAACGATACGAAGGTGATCAAGTTGCAAAACCTCCTCTCCACAAAAGAGACGCTTCTTCAAGATGCTTCTAATAAGCTAGCTACCGCGCGTTACGATAACTGAAGATGATACTAAGTCACTTTAAAATCTGATTAGCACCTTCTGACCGATGACATAACGTGTGACAATTATGTCTCTTTAATCAAATAATATCGTGAATAATTGCTATTATTTCAATCAAATTAAGGAAGCATTCTTTTCAACACACATGCCACAAAAATTATATTTTTTGAAGAATTTCTGTATTTTCTGGCTCTTTTGCGTATTAACAAAATAAAACATAGGCAACCGAGGTTGGCTCAACTTGATTTTATTTGTTTTTCAGTAAATTCGTGCTTTATAAGAGGGCATTTTGTGTCGAAAAAGGTAAGAACGAACCCTAATATTTGAGATGGTTTCTCAACCAGATAAAATGTATTCGTTCCTTCTATGACAGATCCCAAAATAAAAAATTTATCACTTACATTTTTATAATGGAAATATACGAGGTTTGAATATAAGGTAATGAGACTGGTAACGTCCCTTCCGCTCCGGCAACGCGTGAGACAAGAGGTTGTTTGTTTCATCTTTTAACAATGTGCTCGGGAACTTAGCCCATTTACACAGTGAACCTACAGCTTATAGTGGATTCCGAACCACTCTCCTAGACCGTGCGATGACAACTGCCACCACCATGATAACAAGTTATCTGGTCTTCGGAAATTTATACCTCCTTTAGGGACTCTTTCCAAGTATCACTTTTTTGTTCAAGGAAAACATCCATAACTTGAACCCGGATTCGAACCATGCACATTGGCTAAGCATATTCCTGCATACTTGCTCACTAACCGTGCAGCTACCGAGGCGTTTAGGCAAGAGGTTCTGAGCAGCGTCAGGTGCATATATGTTACGCCTCCAGTATAAGTTTAAACTCGCTACAGTCTCTTGTTTGTCCGTACCGTTCGTTTTCGTGAAACAGTTTTTTCTTGTGCATCAATTTTGAGCAACTGTGCGCTATCCAGTTTTGCTTCAAACTTAAACACAATGCAATAGAAATACACTCCCCACAAAAATTGTCGCATCACCCTACTTTTACGACAATACTTTATAAACTTTTAGGTTGGTCATTCAAGAGTCGCTTGGTAACTTTAAGAAGTGTAAAATAAGAAGATATCATTCAAAAGAGATGAGTTTATGATGGAAAATATCAACAATCTTAGAGTTAATGAAAAATTAAAAAATTCTACCATCTTCAAACATTCGCGAAGAGACCAATCAACTAGCATCGAATGGTTACTAATCATTTTCAAAATCGAGTTTTCCTTCTCCGGGCCCTAATTACTGCCAGTTTACGTGTCGGAAGCCCCTGAAACAAATTTTGGATGTACTCTTAACTCACTGAGTTCAAAATTTCAGGAAGTAGATTTTCTAGTTGTTGGAGAGTTCTACAAGGCATCCTACGTTGCTGAATTTGCCACTCCATGTTGTCCCAAACATGTTCTATGGGATTCAAGTCGGGACTTCTGGCTGACCATCTTAAAATATCAATTTCGGCATTTTGCAGAAATTTTGTAACTACTCTAGCTGCCGAGCTTATTATGCATATAAATGAAGTTTCCGCCAATCAACGAGCCAAAGGGTACAACATGGGGTTCAAGGATATCTGCGATGTATCTGGCCGCTGTCATTCTTCCATTACTCACTAGGACTAACTCAGTTCGACCATGGAAAAAAATGCCTTCCCACACCATTACTGAGTCCCCTCCTAAGTTTTTGGTTTGCCGGATATTGCATTGCTGATACCGTTCCCCAGGTCGTCTGTATACAGGCATGCGTCTATCATTTAATACTAGACAGAACCTGGACTCGTCGGAAAAGAGAACATTCGACCATTCTGGAATACCCCAATTTGCATGTTTCCTCGCAAACTGAAGTCTTGCAACTGGATCCCTCTGGTGAGACGCGGACCAGTAGAAATAACCCTTGGTCTAATATCATCTTCTCTGAGCCTCTTCCTAACAGCCAAAGATCATGAACTGCTGTTGTTATCCGATTTCTTCCCTGGCCGGCCCTTCTTCCATATTCCCCTGTTTCGTGGTACCGATTAATTGCTCTTGAAATAGTGCTTTGGTTAACATTCAACAATTAGCCAAGTAACGTTGGCTTCGCCCCTCCTCTTGAAGTGTTACAATTCTTACCACTTCATGATCACTCAAATAGCGTCCAGGACGGTCAGCAACCATTACAATAAATTCAAAGATTCGAAAATCAACAAGAAACACAAAAAACTTGCATTAATTCAGCGTGAAAACTGAAGAGAAATTGAATAAATATTGATAGTCAAATAAACTCATTTTTGTTTCAGACGTGTTTGCGATCATATGGAAACAAATGTTACTACATAGATAAGAATTTTTTCCCTTCATATGTCCAAAAACATATGTTTCGACCATGGAAAGAAATACCTCTCCACACCATCAGTGAGCTCCCTCCGAAGTTTTCGGTTTGCCGGATATTGCATTGCTGATACCGTTCCCCAGGTCGTCCGTATACAGGCATGCGTCTATCATTTGATACTAGACAGAACCTGGACTCGTCGGAAAAGAGAACATTTGATCATTCTGGAATACCCCAATTTGCATGTTCCTTCGTAAACTGAAGTCTTGCAACGCGATGCTCTCTGGTGAGACGCGGGCCGGTAGAAGCCACCCTTGGTCGGATATCGTCTTCTCTGAGCCTGTTCCTAACAGTTTGCAATGAAATATGCACATTTCTGGAAAGTGCAAGTTCATTTTGTAGCATTCTAGCCGTACAGTGCCGAACTCTTAGTGCAGTTAAACGAAGCCAACGATCATCAACTGCTGTTGTTATCCGATTTCTTCCCTGGCCGGTCGTTCTTCTATATTCCCCTGTTTCGTGGTACCGATTAATTGCTCTTGAAATAGTGCTTTGGTTAACATTCAACAATTAGCCAAGTAACGTTGGCTTCGCCCCTCCTCTAGAAGTGTTACAATTCTTTCCACTTCATGATCACTCAAATAGCGTCCAGGACGGTCAGCAACCATTACAATAGATTCAAAGATTCGAAAATCAACAAGAAACACAAAAAACTTGCATTAATTCAGCGTGAAAACTGAAGAGAAATTGAATGAATATTGATAGTCAAATAAACTCATTTTTGTTTCAGACGTGTTTGCGATCATATGGAAACAAATGTTACTACATAGATAAGAATTTTTTCCTTTCATATGTCCAAAAACATATGTTTCAATAATGGAAAGAAATGCCTCTCCACACCATCAGTGAGCTCCCTCCGAAGTTTTCGGTTTGCCGGATATTGCATTGCTGATACCGTTCCCCAGGTCGTCCGTATACAGGCATGCGTCTATCATTTGATACTAGACAGAACCTGGACTCGT
Organism: Cryptolaemus montrouzieri; assembly: GCA_013387265.2. Classification (NCBI taxonomy): domain Eukaryota; kingdom Metazoa; phylum Arthropoda; class Insecta; order Coleoptera; family Coccinellidae; genus Cryptolaemus; species Cryptolaemus montrouzieri. The sequence continues at coordinate 30,962,030 of JABFTP020000144.1, read as the reverse complement.
CGGAAAAGAGAACATTTGATCATTCTGGAATACCCCAATTTGCATGTTCCTTCGCAAACTGAAGTCTTGCAACGCGATGCTCTCTGGTGAGACGCGGGCCGGTAGAAGCCACCCTTGGTCGGATATCGTCTTCTCTGAGCCTGTTCTTAATAGTTTGCAATGAAATATGCACATTTCTGGAAAGTGCAAGTTCATTTTGTAGCATTCTAGCCGTACAGTGCCGAACTCTTAGTGCAGTTAAACGAAGCCAACGATCATCAACTGCTGTTGTTATCCGATTTCTTCCCTGGCCGGTCCTTCTTCCATATTCCCCTGTTTTGTGGAACCTATTAATTGCTTTTGAAATAGTGCTTTGGTTAACATTCAACAATTAGTCACGAAACGTTGGCTTCGCCCCTCTTCTAGAAGTGTTAAAATTCTTACCACTTCATGATCACTCAAATAGCGTTCAGGACGGTCAGCAGCCATTACAATAAATTCAAAGATTCGAAAATCAACAGGAAACACAAAAAACTTGCATTAATTTAGCGTGAAAACTGAAGAGAAATTGAATGAATACTGATAGTCAAATAAACTCATTCTTGTTTCAGACGTGTTTGAGGTCATATGGAAACAAATGTTACTACATAGGTAAAAATTTTTTCGTCTCATATTTCCAAAAACATATGTTGACAAAGAAACTGCGATCGAGTTGCTTAATCGATTGTGGAATTCAGAATGCCAGGAGATGAGACAATTTTTGTGGTGTGTGTATTTGAAACGCTTCTTTAGGCCTATGGAAAAAGTGTTTTGTCAGGGACCCAGGTTTTTCGGTGGTTTATTGAATTTTCACAAAAAAGAGTGTCGATTGAAGACGAATCAAGAAGCGGAAGGTCTTCAAGTGCAAACATCGATGAAAATGTCGACCGAGTCCGGAACAGATGATTCAGATCGGCGTTTAACAGACAGAATGATCGCGGATCGGTTCAATATGAATCACACCTCCGTTCATCCCATTTTGATCAATGAATTGGAGATGAGAACAATTTGTAAGACCAGAAGGATCTCAAAAAGGAAAGAGGTTTTGGCTTTTTGGGATCTATTGATAATGATATCCATTTTCTGGAGCGTATCATTACTGGTGGCGAGTCTTGGGTGTTTTAGTACGACCCAAAAACCAAACGCCAGAGCATTGAGTAGCACACTGCAACCTCTCGAAGGTACATAAAAGCACGAATGAGCAAGTCAAAGATCAGATACAGGGATCAAATACATGCTGTACCTGATAGCAGTAACCGACCATCTGAAGGCTATTCCAGTATCCAGTATCCGAGTTCCGTGTGCGGAACGACCATCTCCAGTGCTATGTGGTTTTTGAAGGAAACAATATTGCATTGTAATTATATTTCAATAAGAAATTGAAAAAAAAAACACTCTCATTATTTGTAGGTAGGATGTGTTATACATCAATAAAAAGCTTTCATTTTACTCGGTTCCTAGATTGTTGTGCCACTTTGAAGTGGCGACCCAAAATGACGATCGTTCAATTGTTATATGGAAAAAAATTAATATTAGAAGAAACAAGGAATAGAGGAATAAGAATGATGTGTTGATAACAATCGCGTACAACTTGACAATTGTCAAGTTTAGAAACGAATCCTTCTTAATGATTCTCCCAAACGGAAGTCTAGAGGGATCATATCAAAAGCCTTGGCTTGCAATTTATCATGCTGAAGTATAATTACATACATGCTTAAACGGGAAACCCCCACTGTTACAAAAAGTAACAAAAAATAAAATTAAATCCTAAACCTATTGTCATTTAACATACAAAACCATTGACATCCAGATAACCTAAAATAATTACTCGTACATCTAAATCAATCGCTACCTATCTCGACCGGACCACACAAAAAGCATGCTTTTTGAATGCAGTAAACGACAAAAATCGAAACCCACCGCTGTATTTTCGAGTTTGATGGTGCGATACAAAACAAATTGTTGGCGTAATTGTTCCTATGCACTCTAACTATAAGCATAGGTGTGTGTCTAGTAGGTCGTGCGGGTATACTCAATTCTACCATACTCATCAAATCAGGACATTCGACACACCCACTCAGCAATCTGTACAGAAAAATCGAATACATGGCGTATGTGCTTTAAGTAATCGAGATTGAACATGTTTCTCACCAGATCGAGATCAAGGTTCGGAGACCAAATGAGAGATCTGAATGCCAAGTGACGAAAAATCCACCTCTAATTCTTTTCTAAAAAATCGATGTCTCCCAGGTAGAAATAACAGAGCTGTACTCCAAAATAGATCGCACAATTGAACAGTAGAGCAACTTCAAGGTGCCTGCAGAGAACTCTCTGGAGTGACGTAGGACAAAACCCAGCTGTTTTAGATCTTTCGAAGATGATGACAAGATATGCTCCTTGAAATTTAGCTGGCTATCTAATGTGATACCCAAATCTTGAACATAGGCCAACCGCTTGATATTGCTCCCAAGTTTGTAGTTGTAATAGTTTGGCGTTCTAGATTTGTGAAATGTAATTAGCTTGCACTTATCGATATTTAACTTAAGAACACAAAAGGAAACTATCAATTTGAGACTAAAAATTTATTTAATTACGGGAGTGCCTCACAACTGAGTACAACTTGACGTCGTCGGCAAATGAAAGGAATCTAGTGGAAATTAACTCCTTTATATCGTTGATGAAGATATTAAATAAGAAAGGGCCGAGATGTGATCCCTGAGATACACCTGATGTTACATGTATTTCTCTGGAATAGAAGCTTTTATATTTTACAATCTGTACCCTACCATACAAGAAGCTACCCAGCCATGAGAGTAAAGGACTAGTTATGCCTATAGCCTCTAGTTTACTCATCAATATATGTATTAAGGTTCACCGTATCGAAGGATTTTGAAAAGTCAGTATATATGCAGTCCAGCTGAAATCCAGATTCAACGCAATCAATTATATCCTTTGTGTAAAGCGCTAGGTTGGTAATGGTTGAGCGACTCTTTCGAAACCCGTGTTGCTCGTTTATAATGAAGGAACAACACTTCCATAAGAGATAACTGCAAACCAAACAGTCCAAAATTTTAGGTATGGCAGACAGCAAAGAAATGCCTCTGTAATTCTAAATGAGCGATCTTGAGTCACTTTTAGACAACGGGATCACGAAACCACGCTTCCAAAAAGCTGGAAACATACCATGACTTAATGAAAGATTGTACAAATTACTAAGAGAATAAGCTAGTACAACGGCACACCGCTTCAGAACGAAGGATGGTATACCATCACACCCAGTCGAGAATCCCGGTTTCAAGTTGGCGATAACCTCCAAAATTTCACGTGGTGAAACTTGGCAGCCATCACTATTAACGGAAAAATCATAATCAATCTTATTGGGTACCACTCATCCTTGCTGTAGACTTCTGAAAAGAAATCCGCGAATAACTCGACTACCGCTTCTCCATCTTTACTGGTTATTCCATTGTAGTCCATAACACCCGGAAGCTGAATTGAATTCTTTTTAGAATTTACAAATGTCCTAAATGTCTGAGGGTCAGAGTAGATCCTGCGCTCCATATTATTGAGGTAATCCGAACAAAGCTGCCTCGAGAGTGATTTACAGTTAGAGCGCATCATGGTGAAGTAATGTAATCCTCATCTCTACCAGACTTTCTGAATCTACGGTGAGCTCTTTTTTTGCGACCAATCATTTTTACTAACTCCCCACAAAACCAAGTGGGATGTTTCCTGTTGCTCCTAAAAACTCTAGGTATAAAGACATCAAATCCTTCATAAAAAATATCATAAAATCTGGCAACGGTAAGGATGATATCATCAGAATCGACAGACCAATCACGAGCAAACAAAAACTCATTGAAGCCGACGTAATTGCCCTTAGCAAAATCAAAAGTTACATCACAGAACGTTAAAGTCTTTTCAACAGATATTGGAATGGTTAGATCAAACTCAAGAGCTGCATGATGAATGTTATTGACTTGAAAGAAATCCCCGGCTAGACGTACCTGAATAGCGCTATTATGAAAACTAGATCTAAATATACATCACGGTTATTGCTAATCTTACAAAGTAGATGCCGAACCCCCCTCATCGCACAAAACGAACTCACCATCACGTCACTCACTTCTCGAAGCATTATAGTCGCCACAGACACATATTTCCAAATTGGAATATGCCAAGGAAACTTCTTCTACAGCATACCCGTGTGCAGAGTATACGTCCTCCGCAGACCTAAGGGGTATGTAAACAACCCCAACCACAAATTCACAAGTATTGTAGGTAACTAGAAGGAATAACTGTTCCAAGTTTCTAATTGAGTGATCAATCACATTAGCCCCAGAGAAGAGACGTTATATTTAGAGGAACACAACTCCGAATCGAGAATGTCTCCATTCAGCCAAGTCTCAGTCAAAACAACAATATCATATGAGCATTGTTCGATCCACAAGTATAAATCCCTGAGTTTGCTCCTCATATCTCCCACATTCTGGTAGCAAACCAGGATATCTAGTGGGGAAGTAACTAGTTTTTTTGTAGTTTTTTAGTAGTTGAGGCTGTTGTATTATTTTCAGACGATGTGTTCTGATCCTTGATCTTGACAATGATGGGGCTGCCCTTCAGGAGTTTAATAGTGATGTCACTCACACCAGTCTGCTTCCGCTGATCCAGTTCATCCTGCACTTTACTAAAGTAGGAGCGGAGCGCTGCTGATCTGTTCTGTCATCTTGTATAGAAACTTTGCTCCTAGAATTATTCAAAATTTGTGACACATTCCTCCAAATATTTCCAACAAGCCCCTGGTTCGAAAACACTACCTTGATAGGTCGTGCGTGTGCACCTCTTTTCTCAATGCGTATTACCCTCTCGATATCTCGAATATTTGCGAGCTCAACAAGTTTGGAGATAACATTTATGTCATGCTGGATCTTTTCCTCAAGACTAGCACTTGCAGACTCCGATAAGTCGTGTACTATAATATTTCTTGCACGATGTTCCCTCTCCCTAATTTGCGCTACTATATCATCTGTATTTCTATCCAGTTTCTCATCGAGTATAGCCATTTCTTCCTTACACTCTCCAAGTTCGGTTTTCAGTAATTTGTTTTCTGCAGCTGCTCTGTCCAGTTCATCAAGTAGTTTATTGTACTTTGCCTCCATTTTATTGAGTTTATTCATTAGGTCCTCAAGAGTCAGCTTACTGGGTCGCTTACTTAAGATCATTGTGGGATCACCCTCATCCACATCCTCAGCACAGCATGATTCGCAGAGCAAATGATCAACGCCTTTCCTGAGATTTTCAAAATCTAGATCGCTGATGGAGATGTATTTCTTGTGAAACCACCTATCACAGTCATTGCAACGTACCTTGTAGCCTGTTTTCCCAAGTTTCGTCTTGCAAAGGTTACATGAGAGCGACATCTCAGAAAACGCGCGGAATGACAATGCAAACCCGGATAGTAGCCGGCTCGATGGCGTATGGGATATAAAGCTCGTCTCCTACTCAGAGTTATCTGGGTTCAATCCCCACAAAGTCGGTGCGATTTTTCGGATTCTGGGAATGGCTTGAGTGTCCATCTTTTGGAGGAGATGTAAAGCTGTCGGTCCTGTCTAACAGAGATGTGTTGGACATTAAAGATCCCTTCCCTCGACACGAGAGGGATTCGGCAAAATTCCCGGGTTAGTGAGGTGACAGAATTCCCCGGCGTGTCATTAGCCGAAAGGCAGAAACAGAGCACGTTAAAGGAAAAACAAAACAAAACACAACCCGGATAGTCGACAACAATGGACGATGACCTTTAGAGAACTCTCATCAAAATAATAAATCTGCGTTCACCAGTTTTTGCTATTATTAAATACTTGTTATCTCTCTTTTATCGATAGCAGGTGTAACCAAATTTTTCCTTAGAAAGTGATTGAATGAATTTATTCACATAGTTTTCTAACTGCTTTTACGAAAGTTGCGGTTTTTCAGCATTATTATACGTGTGAATTGAAGTAATTTTATACAACAAATTGAAGCCTGAACTTTAAGGGGCACTTTGGTACACCATTCAGATTTTACTCATAAGTTTTGACCTCGAAATTTTTTATTTATATCATAGCACAACAACAATTAACCTCTTGTTGAACATTTTCAGACAGGGAATATCGGGATTATTCCGATCAGGATAAGGTATCACTAGTTCAAACCGCACAAAATTCAAAAAGGTTTCACCAGCGAGATTTTCCCCAAAGTAGAGTGATTCAATCATTCTCTCTTCCATTTTAACTGTTTATACATCAATTAATCCTTTGAAATAGCTTCTGAAATACAATATTTGGACTCATCTAGATCATAATTTAATTGCAGAGTGTCACTATCAGGTGGACTTAAAAGTTCGTAGGCTTACATACCAAAACACATTTTGCTGATGAAACTCAATTTTTTTATTCAATTTAGTCACCTTCGACAGAGATATAGCGATTGTAGGGATCAATAATTTTTTTGATGTCATTTTTATAATAAGATCACTTCAACTTCAAAATAGGCTTCAATTTCGGCGATTACCTGTTCATTAGTCTTGAATTTTTTCCAGCGAGCATCCTTTTCAAGTTAAAAAACAGAAAAAGGGGTGAATAAAGGGAATGGGGAAGTATTTCGAAGTGTAATTCGTAGAATTTTGCCATTGTTTTGATTGATTTATGGCAAGGTGCATTGTCTTGATGAAACACACTTTCTTTTTTTCCAATGGGGCCGTTTATTCGTTATTTGGTTCTTCAATTGGTCCAATAACTCAATGTAGTAGTACCTGTTAATCGTCTGGCCCCTATGAGAAAATCGATGAATAATAACCTGCGTATCTCAGAAAACAGAATCCATAATCTTGCCAGATGACTGCTGCTTTTTTGCACGCTTTGCATGCAGTTCACCTCGTTCAGTCCACTCGGCTTTCTGGAGTATAGTATTGAATCCATGTTTCATCCATTGTGATATATCGACGAAAAACTCGGCTATATTTATGTTTAATCAACACACAGAATTATCTTTCATTAATTTTTCCAACAATAACAAAAGTTGATTCATTTTCAGTGCTATATCTTACGAACCAACGGTCAGCTAAAAACTTCTTACTCGTGTCTAGTTAAGGTTGTAACGTGACCATACGTCCCGTTTTGAACGCAACAGTCCCATTTTCAGGCTCTCCGTACCGGTGTCCCCAACAGAGGCTTCGGAACGCTAAATAGTCCCGTTTTCACAATCTCGAAAAATTCGCGTAGAAGTTACAAGTAAATCCAATTCAGCAGACCGATAGTTGGAGGGGTAGGATGCGATACCCTTTTCCAATACAGAAAACTGAAGTTTGCAGACAGTACTGCCGGCTAAGAAAGGAACTCATTTCCGCGCTAGGATACGCTAATAAGCTTAAATACGAACAAAGCGGGACACGCGTACAGCATACATCACATCATAGCATTCACGTGAAGATTGAAATCCTTTTTTTAACGCGTTAGCAGACAGGCGGTGTGTTGATGATAGCTTTTTTATACCTTTAGTTGTTTGTATCAATTGTATTTGATACCTAGTTGCGTAATATTTGTAGTGTAGAAGTTCTACAAACTTTTTAACTAAAGATATAAGTTTTTGAATTTTACATTACCATGCCAAAACGCAAATGTACCTTCAATGAGAATATAGAAGCAAAATACACATTTATTAAGAAAAAGAATTCTTCGTCGGATGCGAAAAGTGTCGGACCGAATTCAGTGTTGCCCACAGCAGTGGCGTTGAGATCGAACAGCATTTAAAGTCGAAAAACATAAAAATGCTGATCGTGCTGCCGCTTCAAGTTCCTTATTATCAAACTTTTTCAAGAAATCGAACGAACCAACATCGGAAGATTTGGATATCTCCGCGGCAGAAGCCGTCTGGGCCTATCATACAATTCAAGAAAACCACAGTTTTCGCTCTAATGACTGTGCATCGAAATTGATTCGGACTTGTTTCGATCAGAAATTCAGATGTGCGCGGACAAAAACTGAAGCCATTGTAGTGAATGTTTCAGCGCCAGCAGCGATTAAAGAATTGAAAGATGATCTGGGGAAGTCTCACTATATAATAATTCTAACTGACGCTTCAAACCACGGAAACGAGAAAATATATCCCCTTTTAGTGCGCTTTTTTTAACCTTAAGATGGTGTGCAAGTGAAAATATTAGACCTGCATGAGTAACCAGGTGAAACTTCTGACATTATTGTTAACTATTTACTTCAAGTGTTGAGAGACAATAGTTTGACTGCAAAAGTCGTGGCATTTTGCGGGGATTATGCCAATGTCAATTTTGAAGGTGCAGCTAGGCGAGGGACAAATAATGTTTTTGCGAAGCTACAATCAAGTTTGGAGAAAACAATGATTGGTGTAGGATGCGGAGCTCATATTATACATCACGCTATTAAGTAAGCTGACGGCCTACCTATTTATTACGAATGTATTATTGTAAGAATATTTTCATTCTTTTATATTTACACTGTTCGGGTTGAAGCCCTAAAAGAGTTCTGTGCCGAAACTGAAACAGAGTACCAAAACTTCATCAGCTACGGCAAAACAAGATGGCTTGCACTAATGCCTGCTTTAGAAAGGGTTTTAAAAATGTTCAATCCATTGAAGAGTTATTTCTTAAGCATTTAAAAGTGTCCACAAATACTGAAGACCTTTTTTGAAGACCATACAGCTGAATTGTGCTTTACTTTTTATATGCTCAATCGGCAAGTTTTCATCAAGCCGTATTGAAAATTGAAGAACAGACTGTATCGGCTATTGAAGCTGTAAAAGGAATAAACCAACTCAAAGAAAATTTGGCTCAGAAATAAACGAGTAAGGTCCTTCGCTTCACAGTTCGTAGCTTGATGGCGAAATTGAAAGAGAGTTTCACTGTTATTGACGAAGATTTCATTAGAAGTAAGGCTACGGAATTCTATAAAACCAGTCAAGAATATTAAGACCGGTGGACTTGAGTTTTCTTTACAGAATTGGAATTATTCCATTGGGCCAATTTACGAAAAGAACTTTCATGGGAAGATATTCAGAAAGCAGTAGATTTGTTAATTGGAAAGAAATATATCGATTGCCAAAAGGATACTGAAATATTTGAAGAATATTCATTAATTTCAAAATATATTATATCGAAAAAAGTAGCCGATTGGAATAGAGAAAATGTTTCTACAGAAAATCGTTGGGTGGAGGTATTTAAACATTTTCGAGGCAGCATGCCGCACAAATCCACCTACTTTTTATCTAATTCCCACATGTTACACCCATGTCCCGTTCTCAGCAAAGAAATTTATGGTCACGTTAGGTTAGTATATACTAACTGAAAATCATATGAATTTTACCCTACTAACGCCATCTGTGTATCAGCCTACGAACTTTTCAGCTCACCTGATAGAGTGATATATTTACTGGGATCACAGTTCAGAGAATATTTACAAATGAACGATCACCGTTTTAAAACTGCAACACAGAGGCGTACAAAAATCTAGGAAAGTACTGAATAAAAGTAGAGCTTTCCAATCATTCCTTAAGGTTCCATTTCATTGGAGCCTTTTGGGCTGATTCGGAAGATCATGTGGTTTTCAGCGTTGACGCTAGAAAGTTAGGAATTTCGAAACATTATAGAGGCAGACGTTTGGAAGAGATAAGTGACAAGTTCATATTCTTGATCCTCAACAGTTACCAATACCCAAAGCAACCAGATTTCTTTCATACGAGATGGCTATGTCTCTATTTATCGTCGTCCAGTTATTACGCCATATTACCTTTCGATCGATACTCGAACAACATAGTTATAGGTTTTGACAAAAGGATTTCGCAATACACAAGATTGCAGAGTTATACCGAACCAATAAAAAATAGATTTCATATTTATGAATTAACTGTTCTAACCTTAAATAAGTGACAAATGACATATTTTAGCTGAAAATCCCTTTTTATGGGAGCGTCAAGATCTCATAGAATAAGAGGTCACGTGACCAATGAAAAGACACATTTACTCGCCATGTATTGAATGTTGGAATAAGAATCGATGACGGTTTTTTTTGACAAGTTGCATCGAAATTAATAAAATGTTATACAATATCTATAGTTAATTCACACATCATAATTGGCAGATTTCCAATACGTAATAATGATTAGTGTGAAACACCGTTTGGCTTAACAATAGCTTTTTTCAGATATTACTTTTCCAGTTATTAGATGATTTACCTAGCGAGGACATTTAGAACTATGTTATAATTCAGGGGTGCTCAAACTATAACTGCTGGCGATCTACCTCAATATGTTTAGACTACTTACGATAGACTCTGAGAGGCTGCAAGTATGTGTAATGAAGGGTTGTCGTACATACACTACCTAGGTAGGTAGGTAGGTAGGGTGTACCTTAGCATATATAGATATTAGCTTTCCGCACAATATACATTGTTTTGGTCAAGGTTTGGGTTAGGTTAAGTTAGGTTCTTCTCTATAATATCAATGAAAAAACTCATAGTTATTCAAAATTTCAAGTTTATTGGTTGTTACAAAAACAAAAGAGTTACATATTGTGTTAAACTTAACTGAGGAGTGACTTTGGATGTTGAAGCGTGGCCCTGCATGTCCTCAGCATACTTTTCATGAGATGGTACGTAACCACTGAGTGCTAATCACATGCATGATGACATATGATCGTCAGTTAGTCGATTGCGATATTTTGACTCAATTATCTTCATTTCAGAAAATGCAGACTCGCTCAAGCAAGTTGACCCAAACATTGTCGTCAGTTGAAGGGCGATTTGCCTTAGATTCGGATATTTAATTATAAATATAAAATACCAGAAATTTGTATCAGATATATAATCTGATATAATCTGGACCAACTCATTTTCAACAGAACATGAGTTCATATTAAACTGATTTGCTATTTCAGTAGCTAATTCTTCAGTGTATTTACATGGAAAAGAATAACTCATAAATGATGCTATATGTGCCAATTTACTGGATTCATAAAAACGCATGTCGAATTGTCCCAAAATATTTGATAATTCAGCCTCATACGTATCATAATTCAACTGAGGAATCCTTGCTTTCAAAGACGGAAAATGTTTCAGATCTTTTCTTTTCAGTTGATCTATAATAAGTTGCAATTTACGTTTGAATGCGTTTACTGCGCTAATCATCTCAATAATAGTTTTTCCTTTATCTTGAAGCTCCAAGTTAATGGTGTTTAATTGCATTGTGATGTCAGTCAAAAATGCCAAATCAGTCAGCCATCTTTCGTTTTTCAACATCTGACTGACATCATCTCTTTCGTCTAGAAAAGCTTTTATTCCGGGCAATAATTCTTGAAACCTTACTAGGAATTTTCCGCGACTCAACCACCTGACATCCGTGTAAAGAACTAAATCAGTGTGTTCAGCTGACCCTATCTTCCAACTACAACTTAAAGAGCCGCCGTTGCAAGCTACGTGCACGGATCGAATTCACAGTTTTTGTTGCAATGCCCATAATTTCCTCCATCTTTAAAACTTGAACACAAAACTTGTTGATGTATAATGCAATGGAATGAAAAAAATTAAGGGAAATCTTCATTAGCTCGACACAATGCCACAAAACCGTTTTTGTTTCCAGACATTGCTGGTGCTCCATCGGTTGTAATGCACACTAATTTATATATTGGTAGATTGTAGTTTTTTACAAAATTGAAGAAAACGTCATATATACCTTCGCCACGGGTCTTCCCCCTCAGAGGAATGATTGTCAAAAACTCTTCCTTAGCCAACATGTCATTGAATACCATCCGAATAAAAATACACAACTGGGCCGTGTCTGTCATATCGGTGGATTCGTCGAACTGTAAAGAAAAGTATGTACATTTCATGATATCATGTTTTAGAGTATCTGCCATGTCCTGACTCATGACTTCATTACACCTTGTGACAGTCGGACGAGATAACTGAAGTTCTCTGATAGCAGACTTGATTTCTGTTTTATTTTTAATATCTCCAAATAAAGTCTCACCCACTTCAATAAATGCTTCCTTCACAAACCGATCCATCTTCGAATGGTTTCTTGTGTTTCGCCAATATATGAGATATTTTAAATGACGCGATCGTAGCAGCTTTTGGTTGTTTGGCTGGTCTTGTGAACATGGTTTGTTCTTTTTTCAAACAAGATATCAAATCACGTACTTTTCGTTTTCTTTATTTACTCTGTGGCGGAAAATCATTTTCATAGTTTTTGTAAACCGTTTCATGATACCTCTCTAAGTAACCACGCTTAGGTATTGCAACTGACTCATGACAAATAAGACAAATGCACTTATCCTTCACCATACAAAAGAAAAATTCTTCCTCCCAATCGTTATTAAAATGATACGTTTTAGATTTCTTCGCTGCTCTCATTTTGTACTATTTAATAATAAAATTTGTATCGACGTAGTATTTCCTTCAAGTTACAATTCAGAGTAACTCCAATTTCTACAGGCGCAACATTTATATCGGCGTGAATGAAAGTCCCGAATGTTCCGGTCAAACGCGCCGCCCGAAATTTCTAGAAAAGCGGCAAGAATAAAAAACGCGGCTTTTCAAGCACCGCGCGTTCATTTGATAAAGCCGCCTTTTGCGGATAGCAGAGTGTTATTTTATTACGTAATAAATTTCTGTAGTTTAGGTACCTACTTATTAAAATTTTTTTTCTTCTGAAGATCTACTCAAAAGTCACTCGGGATTGACTGGTCGATCTCGATCGACCGTTTGAGCACCCCTGTTCTATGTCATAGACCAGCAATCCCGAATATATGGTACGCGTATCACTGGTGGTACACGAGAAAGCTTTCAATAAAACATAAAAGTTCTCGATTTTCACGTCAACTAACGAAAACCCTCAGCGCGACAAGTACCCGGATGGACCAGACTGTTGGTGCAGCTGGCAGAGGGCCGCAGCATTACATTATATCAAGGCACCATTGTATTATATGAAGGCAATAAGAATTACACTTGGGCCCAATGCGCATTCATTGGCAGAAAAAGAAAATGAGTAGCGCGTGAACTTTTCCGGTCTAAGGGCGCGTGAGAGCACCCGAGATGGAAGAATGGCCGAAGACAAACATAGATCAATGTTACAATAAAATCCGTTAAAAAGTTATAGAATAGTAGCATACTTGAAACTTTTTCTTCGTTGTTCTGTGATCGCACTGAAATGTCAATTGTCTGCACAAATTTCAAAAAAATTGCAGCAAAGGTCAAAGAAGTTGTTTGTCAATTTAGTTTTGAAGAAATAGATGTAAAATAAAATACGAAAGCTAAAAATGATGATCGAGTAATTTGAGTGTGCAATGAAAATTGAAAAAGATGAAGTTCACGATGTGATTAACTTACCAACGCAATATTAAATTGATTATGTGCATTGTGCTGTAAAAAATTTCATTTTAGTAAAACGAATTGCATGAATCACTTTTGAAAAATGGACGACGATCACGACGAATTATTGCAAGTGACCGACGATGAATCGTCAAGCACAGATGACCAAGATCATGATCACTGCCCTTCCATTCAGACCCAAGACGACGAGAATTATGTAGAAGACAATAGATATCCCATGATGAACTGGAATTATTCAAAATGCGAATTTATAATGACTAAAGTAGCTCTTATATTTTCTACAACTTGTCTCATGATCTTACTTCCTACTTATCTTGATTCACAAAATATTGAAAGTGATGCGTATAATTTAATTCTGATCAATTCCACATTTAGTGTTGTATGTTTTGTTCTTCTCATTGTGGCTGGAAAATTATTCTTCAACAGTTATAAAATTGAAACTTACAGAATGTCCCATAAAAATTTCCAAGATTATTGTACTTTCTCTTTTATATACGGGCAGTGGATATTTAATTATATATGCTGTTGATCGAAAGAGAGTTATGTGCCATTTACAAGATCCCATTAAGGCATCTATTCTTGTGTTTTCACTTCTATACTATTTTATATTTTGCAGGAAATGTGAGTTGAATATATGTGAAAAAAAAATATTGTTTTATCTGAACAAGTAATTTTTAGTAATGGGCCTACAACGTATATTCTCAGCAACTACAATCATTGTGGGTCTCTTCATAGCTGTCGATTATGGACTATGTGATGAATTTCGATGTAGGGGTTATGAAAGAGTTCGTGTATCAGATGATACAGGGAATTGGCCTTGGAAGATCCATACAACTTGGACTATAATTTATGTTATTGGACTTGCTCTATTCTCAGGTTATTTTACTTTGATGGAAAGGTATCTGCTAGTAACAGAAGCAGAGGTATGTATTAAAATAATTTCAGGAATAATTACTATCAAAGTAAATTTGTTTCAGGAAACTATTGTTAATACTACTCCATCTTTTCTAACTACCATCTCCCGAGCGGTTGCATTCCCACCAGCTGAAAATCAAAATAATTTGATAAGAACTCGAGCACATGTTGAGTTCAATCATAAATTATCAGCAGTTCATATTGCTCTTTCTATTCATGTTATTGGATGGATTTTTATTGTACTTACATTCTGGACGGATATCATACCTTCTGTTGGAAAAGTAAGTCATTTATTTTAGTGATATGATTTTGGACCATCAATTTTTATTGCTCATTAAAAATTTTATATGGAATATTCATGTTAGAATCAAAGATTTTCAATAAGAATTTTCACCAGCCAAGAGATTTTAAATTCTTAGGAACTCTATAGAATATATTTAGATATTAGTCAATTCTGAAACTAGTCTCTCATTTCTTTATTTTGTTGAAGTTAAGTAAATTCCTGATAAAAACATTTTGAAATCTTTGGTTATTCGATGTTTGAGAAATCTTATCACTCAAGAGATTTTTATATGATTTGAATACTAAATTCAAAAACTAATACTTCAGAAATTCAATATTGGAGATGCATTACTGAATTGATATTTCAAATGTAAATGATATCCATGTGGTGACAAGTGGCGATACTTAGGATCCGTAAGCTCTAAAATGAGCTAGTCAATCATCCTAAAGGTTCAATATTGATTATTAGTATTCAACCACTAGAAATGTAGATCACAAAATTCCAAGATTGCATTCCAGCAATAGTTGAGTTTCAGGCGTGTTATCTTTTATAAGCGAAACAAATCAGTTCAATAATAAAACAGATATATAAGATAACCATTTAAGAACTGAATTGGTCAATTGTATCCCAAACTGCCAGGTAGAAAGGGAGATACCATAGACGGCGGTAAAATTAGTTGGAAAAATAGGCTTTATACATTTGTTTATACACCAATTATTTGGTCTACCCTGATAGCTAGGTACTTGATGCAGATCATTAAAATGTTATTAATTTAACAATACCTAAATTCAAATTCCCAATCCTATTTATTATTAACAAAATAAAAATTTCTAAATTTTAAGACCTGCTTACCTGCATGGAAATAATTATTGAATCATTAAGATGAATAACTTTCTGAAAATAATAAAACAGGTAATTTATTCAATTATGAAACTTAACCTATAACAATGATAGATATTCGTCAATTTTGGTGATTGAAAATAATTTAATAACAATAAATAAAAAAAATAAATAATTTATGGTTCCCTTATTATTAATGATTAATTTGCAAAAAAAAATTAATCATCGCCGTCATCAGTGTCCTCATCATCACTGTGTTCATAACAGCTATCTTCACCTAAATTGAAAATTATGGGATCCACGTTAACATTATCCGCTATGTTCTGTTTCCAATTATTGTTCTTCATTTTTTCAACTCCTTCATATATTGACTTGGCAACAGTTGCACATTGCGGATCAGCAAATTTTTGAATTGCTAGATTCTCAACATCACATTGAAATGTGTGCTGTTAAACTTCAAGACCAAAAAATAATAATTCTTTGGCTACACCGTCCTCCAAGTGGAAATTTTAACATATTCCTATCGCAGATGAATTTTGTTCTAAAGAAGATTTCTTCTACCTTGGAAAATAATTCGATAGTAGTATTAGGCAGTCAAGGATAACATCAATATCGCTCAGTTGCATTGATAATGTTTTTACAAACATCAGTGTAGAAACATATACTGCGGCTACGATAAACCCTCACATATAAGATAACCACGCCCAAAAAGTACTCTTCCGGGACTGTACTCTTCCAAAACGGAGGGAAATATTGCTCAAAAGTAAAATGAACCATGTGAATGTTGGTCGATTTATAAATTCCCTTGAACGACAAAATTGGGACCCCATCGCACGAGCAGATGCTCAAACTTCCTATAGTGTATTCCACTCCATCATAATGGACCACTTTAACGAAAATTTCCCTAAAAATAGAGTAAACGCGAACTATAATAAAAACCGAGTGGTGGTGCCCAGTCCTGAAATTGCAGCACTCAAAAATCAGGTGGACCATCCTACACCATATTCAGGGTCAGAAGAGATGATGCCTCTGAACAACTGTATAAGACATTGAAGTCAAGGTTGAAAAGTGCCATCGACAGCTCCATCAGATCTGGCCACTGTGAACAAATAGCAAATGCTTCAAACCGAAGCAAAGAAATTTGGAAAATCATTAAAGCTAAGGTGAAAGAACCAAAAAGTGTGAATGTAAACTCTAATCTGAGCACTTATACCCTCTGCGACCACTTCGCAAATGTTGCTATGAGATATACACCAGAAAATCCCGACCAGAATGAATCTCCACAATCCTATGCCAAAAAGACTGCTACTTCTGATTACAACTCGATGATGCTAGCAGATACAACAGCTATTGAAATAATGACTTTGGTGCATGGCATGAAGGAAAAAAATTCTGTAGATATCTACTATTTCAGTGTTAGTCTTCTCAAAAAAATAATCCGCGCTGTGGCTGTACCTCTCAGTATGGTCATAAACCAATGTTTTGAGCAGGGGGTCTTTCCGCTGGAGTTGAAGTATGCTAGAGTGGTGCCAATATTCAAAAAGGGGGACCCAAACGATCCAAATAGCTACAGGCCAATTTCTATTCTGCCTGCCTTTTCTAAGGTTTTCGAAGCCTTGCTTGAAAATAGAATAGTGTCTTACCTTGAGTCCAAATCAATATTGACTCCATGCCAACATGGATTTAAAGAAGGCAGGTCAACAGTCACCGCCATGGCTGAGCTAGTTGAGTATCTAATGAGAGCCATGGATGATCAGGAAGATGCAAAAATGAATTGTTGTGATTTGAGTAAGGCTTTTGGCCTGATGTTGAGACCTGTGCTTTTTTCAAATTAGAATATTGCGGATGACAGGAAGGATTTGGAATATTCTCAAATCTTACTTAGAAGATAGGTACCAAATCAGTATGTTGGAAAAACGAGCTGTCTGCGCCAGTAGAAATAAACCTTGGAGTTCAGCAGGGATCAATATTGGGTTCGGTGCTTTACATTCTGTATATGAATGATCTCCCATCTAATATTGAAGCAGATACAACATGTTTGTTCGCGGACGTCACAACATTTCTGGTCAAGTATAATTCTATAGAAGAATTGAACAGGCGCTCTGGGTTTACCATGCAAAAGGCACAAATGGTTTAGGGCGAACGGTTTACATCTTAACATGGAGAATATTCAAACATTGACCTTCGCGGCAAAGCGTAATCACAAGGACAATGATGACTCGACTAACAAACTGCTGATCTTTTCAATGGAGAGTACTCTTACGTGGTAAACACATCGCTGAAATGAGTAGAAAATTATACTCAGCAATTTATTATATCCGCCGAATGCGCTACATCGCCAACGAAAGGGCCTCTGTCTTAACGTACTTTGCGCATTTTCATAGTGTCGCGTCTTATGGAACACTTCTCTGGGGGGCATCTTTGGAAGCTCATCGAATTATCTTATTGCAGAAAAGGGCTGTTAGAGCAATAGTTGGAGCAACGCAAGAACAAAATTGCAGGAGTATATTCAAGATACTGTGAATTCTCCCTGTCCCTTCAATTTACATCTTCGAATGTCTCAGCTATATTCACCGTTTCCGTGATCAGTTTGCCACTCACAGCAAAGTTCATAATTACAATACCAGAAATAAAAAAAAACCTCTGGGAAAACTTTATATTACCACAACAACGTCTATCGCGTTCACAAGAATATTTCACTCATTTGGGACTGAAACTATATAATCGACTCTCTGAAAGATACAAAAAAATGAGCAGTTTTGTTTTCAAGAAGAAACTTAAGTCTTTATATGTTACAGTATGGACGAATTTGTTGATATGGTATTACATGAGTGCTTTATCTGATGTTACATTTTGTTTTGAATGTCTTGTCTCCTCTTGCTTATTGTGATTTTATCATTTGTTTATGTCCACTCATTTTTTTTGTCGAATTATTACTTAGGAATTAAGATATTATATTCAGTATTTCTTGACTTGTCATCAATGATGAATAAACAAATAATTGATTGATTGATTAACATCTAACTTGAAAGTGACATTTTTTGAGGCAACCCAGTTTTTGACATATACCCACATTTTTTCTATGGGGTTTAATTCAGGATGATAAGGGGCTAAGTGGAGAACCAAATGCCCTTGAGCAGCCAGTAGGGAATCGATAACATATTTCTTAACCCGCTGTTTATGCTCCTGAATTATTTTATATAATTCTATTCTGGTGGCTTGTTCAGAAAATATACCTTTTTGATTCAACCATTGCTGCATTTCAGCATTTTTGTTCGAAAACACAATGTTTTTTCTGTTGTTACATTGTGGTGCGAAGCGTTATCCATTACAACAATAGAATTGGGTGGTAAATTTGATATTAATTTATCTTCTATCCACTTTTCAAAAATTTCATGATTCATATCATCATAAGAGTCCTCAGATTTTGCTCCAGATTTGAATATTAAAAGTGAATCTGGAACGAATCCCTGCTCACTGACAGCGTGACTTATAACCAACCGAGGACCTTTTCCAATTTTTTGTGTAATCGATGAACAGAATTGTGTAACCACTGATGAGAAGTAGTGTGGTTAGAATTGATATGTCTCATCAATATCAATAATCGACCAATTTTCTCTTCTATATATCCTGATCTTTTTTTAACAATCTAGTTGTTTTGTCCTAATATCCAGTGATTCAACTAAAATTTTTCTGTTATCCTGACTTTTGTTCCATCTGTAATCAATAAAAAAATTGGTCATACCTAAAGCTTAGAATTAATTTTGATAAAAACTATACCTTATCTGTTCATTAAAATCTTATTTGTAATACTGATACTATTTCTCTTTTTATACATCCGGATTTTTAAATTTCCTTTTACCTTGGGTTTTCTAAGGGAAATTCAGAAAATTAAATATTGACAATATTAACCTTCCCGTCAAAACAAAATAAGTAAAAAAGTGCACATATGGCAAGTACCTTGAATTTTTAGCCTTCCGTCTGGCCCTCATTCTGCTGGAGGTGCTCGCGGATCAGGTACTGGTTCACGTAAGTGCCTATCTGGCATTGCTTCAATTCCATTTTTTGTGTTAAAGTTGCGATAAATCGATGGGCTTTCAGATCTTTTCAGTATGCTGTGTTCGTAAAAAAACGATAGAAGCTGCTAATTCACAAATATCTAATATATTATAAAACATGGCAACTGGCCAGCGTTTAGTAGCTCGCTTTGTACTGTAATGACTAAGCATTTTGTCCATTGAATCCACACCGCCTTTACTGTTATAGTATTTTATAATTTGTGGCTTATTTTCATCGCCTGATATTACGTTATCATACTGCATAGTGGATAATAAAATTACCGCTTTATGTTTTTTTTGGGGACATAAGAAACAGTGGTCTTATTTTTTTGAAACCCAAATAGAGATGACTCCACAGGTCATGTCTTACTTTTTAGCATTTCCTTTGGTATGCAAGCTTTATTGGTACGTAAAGTACCAACCAACTTAAGATTTTAACTAAGGAGGTAATCGGCGAGGTCCATGGAAGTGAAAAAGTTGTCCCTAGTAATATTGCGCCCAGTTCCTTCATAGTGACGAACTAGTCTCTTGACTACTTTTTCTCCCACTTGAGTTTCCCGTGGCTCATCGACCAATTTTCCTGTGTATATTTCGCCTTATAGGGGGTAATATGTTTTAGAGTCAGAAGTCCACCACACCTTTCATTTATTCATTTATTGATCATACAAAAAAAGTAACATTCAGTTACAAAAAAAAATAGTATGGACAGACGGGAAACCCCCTTCAATACAAAAACAAGGAACTAATTAATATCAACAATGTAGTGAGCATCAAACATAGTGCCCAGTAGTGAAGCATAAAGGATATATATATATATATATATATATATATATATATATATATATATATATATATATATATATATATATATATATATATAATATAATAATTAAAGCGACCTCAACTCATGAAAAGCTTTTGATTTGAAGACTCTAAGAGAAACAGAAAAGAAATCGTGCCGTGGAACCTCGTTCGTCAAGTTAAGAGTACGGTAGATAAATAAGTGCAAATGTAATTAAATCTATGCATTTTGATATTAAATAGTGGCGTGTGTCGAGTTCGCCTAAGTGGCAAGTTAATATCAGTCATAGCTAACAAATCAATACAATCAACAGAACCATTCAATATACCATACAAAAAACACAAATCAGATACCTTCCGCCGGTTCTCCAGAGAATCCAACCTGAAAGTGTTTGTAAGTCAATTTAACTTGGTGAATGCGACCGAAACGACAGATGACGTAAGAACCTTCTTTGTACTTTATCCAAAAAATCGATATCACCAATAAAGAATGTGGACCAAATAGTAGATCCAGATTGGATCTAACGAGAGAACAATACAATAACCTAATAGTGTGCGGAGAGAATTCTTTCGAATTTCTCAAAACAAAACCAAGCATCTTGAATGATTTTGATCATACAACTGATATATGTTCCTTGAAATTCAAATGAGTATCCAGTATTACTCCAAGGTCGCGAATACTTTTCACACGACTTTTGATCAAAACTGACTAATCTGAACAGACCTATGAAACGAGATATTCCTACATTTATCAAAATTCAATTTAAGACAATTAATGTCAACCCAATGGAAAAAAGCATCATTCTGAGATTGCAGAAACATTGAGTCCTGCGAGTTCTTTACAACTGAATACATTTTCAAATTATCTGCAAACATAAGAAACTTAATTGAAATAAAATTCTTTATATCATTAACGAAAATGTTAAATAGCAGTGGACCCAGATGAGAACCCTAGGGCACGGCAGAAGTTACAAAAATCTCTCTAGAGTAAAAGTTTCTATATTTAACAATCTATCAGCCACGAGAGCAGGGAACCTCATATGCCAAGAACTTCAAGTTTACTTAACAAAATATGATTAACCGTATCAAAAGCCTTAGAAAAATTAGTGTACACGAAGTCTAACTGGAAACCCGTCTCAAAGCAGTCAATTATATCTTTGAAGTAGAGTGCAATATTAGTTATAGTAGAACGGCCTTTACGAAAACCGTGTTGCTCATGTATGATAACAGAGCAGCACTTCCAAGATAGGTAATTACAGACCATGCAATCAAGTAATTGAGGTAAGGCTGATTGTAAACATATACCTCTGTAATTTGTTATTAGCGATCTTGAACCGTTTTTAAACAAGGGAACAATGAGACTCTGTTTCCATAGTGCGGGAAATTTGCCACAACCCAGAGAAATATTAAACAAATTACTAATTGGAGTTGTCAGAACAAAGGCAGAATTCTTTAAAACTATGGATGGCATTCCATCGCAGCCAGTAGAAAGCAGTATACCATATTTTGCAAGTTTAGATGGTATATATTGGGTGAATTTTGTTCTACCTCTACAGGGAAATAATTGTTCATCAATTGTAATGATCTCTGTAGGTTTGTAATGTTTGGAGAGATTGGCATTCATCATTTCCCAAATATCGCGTATCGCACAAGCTTCATCGTTTACTAATCGATGTTGCATAGTAGCTTGACTATCAAATCTAATAAATCTTTTTATTGCCCATAATCTATTGGTGCCTGTTGTAGCACGATATATTGGCAATTCTACAACTTTCCAAAGCTTTGTGGAGGGTTCTTCATTGGAGTGATGTACACCAGCTGTTATCAATATTCCTTATATGCTCTGAGCTTCTGCAACGTTAAAGGCTTTTCCTAACCTTAGATTTTCCTGTGGGATTTTTAGCGTTATTCATTGTATGGCAGTAAAAGCTTTCTGTTTGTTTCTCGAACAAATATGTCACACATGTCGTCAGTAAAAAACAATCGAAACGTTTCACTTTCCGACAACAATTGAGAAGATTGGTATGGAACACTTTGAGTTCGCATAATATTTTGCCTTCGAATGCGAATTGTGGGGTTTGGTGGAGCAACATGGCAAATGGATCTATCTTCAGCTTTTTTTCCCTTCCAACCTACCCAATGCCGTATTGCTATCAACTGCCATCGAAGCAATTTCAACTTCCTCTTCATTTTCTTCGCCTGAATATTCCTCATCTGAATGAGCAATCTCCTCTTGCTCAATTAACTCTCTTTCTTCAATGTCTTCAGATCAGAATATTCATTTTCCTCTACATCATGTGGTACATAATCATCGTCAAAATCGCTATTATTAGTAACCTCCTCAGTATCACTATTTTCATCCAACAAAGACTCCAAATATCCCTGCTCCTCGTAGTATTTAAGTACATACTTGTGAATATATATATATATATATATATATATATATATATATATATATATTGAAAAAATTATTCATTTATTCATTATTATAAATTCACAAGTACGTATTTACCGACTAACTCGAAATCCCAATCTCTTATATAATAACGTATTGGCAATCAAAAACAATTTTTTTTAATTTACCAGATTTTTTGTTTATTTAACTGAAACAATGAATGCTTTATCAATTTTTAGTTAGGTACTAAAATTAGAGATTGTTTTCAGTTGTAGGAACATTAGGTTTTATTAACTTATACTTAAAAAGATACGAGGGACCTCGTATTGACGCGAAGATTAATTTATATTAATCTTATAATGGTGAAAATTGAAAAATTGAATTCTTTCGCCCAAAATCAAAACATTTTTCATTTATAATATAAGTAAATATGTGTATTTTCATTATCTCACCTGAATCCTAGCTTTTCAAAATCTTAGAGAGAAATCGCTTAAATCCTGTGGAATCATATCTTTTTTTAAAGTGACCAAAAGTCTTTTCACGGTAGGCGATTCTTTAAGAATTTTGTAGTAATTGTAAATATGATTTCTGATGAAGTCATCCCTTTCCACTTCTATTTCAGTTTTAAGAAAACTTTGACGTCTTTTTTGGTGGTTTGAAAAGTCCAATGCTTCACCACTTAATACATTAAGTCCTTCCTTTTTTATTCTTTTTACCGTACTTCCAGATATATTCACAGCTTTACACACACGATTTATAACTTGGTTTAATGGAAGCTCAAACCATTACACGCTTCATTTTCCATAAAAGTTATTAAATCAAAAATAATTGTTTTACATCCATTATCAAACACTATTTTTACAATAGATCTTTTAAAACTAAATAATTCTAGGTTCACAATGAGATTGGGACGCTCCGCTACTGATAACTTTTTGCTGGCAGTAAGCACCGCCTTATGTGCTGTTCCGAATTTCGAATTTACACCTCGTTTGACCTTGAGTGCTTTTTTTAGAGCTCTTGGACTTTAAAACTGTTTTTTGTGATTAACAAATTTGTTGGTAGCATTTTTTTAGGGTAATTCTTGAGTAGAACATTGATTTTTCTCAAATATGTAATATTCCTAGTAGGGTCTAGAAAATGATCACTGTACAGGCAGTGTACATATGCATGTTGAAGTATTATTTTGATTAGTTATTTAAATATTTGAATCAATTTTGCGTAGAAATATAATATTCCATATCAATCGGTTTCAAATGTTTGAAATTAAATATTGATATTATTGTATTAGTTTTTCATTTGAATAATAATAATGTGATACTTTTATGCCGATGAAAATTCTCCTAGTCCGTAGTAGATAGAGTTTTATTACTCATGGGAGTTCGATAACATAAATTTATTTGATATGTGGTTTTATACACTACATACATATCTACTCCAAGACATAAGTGGATGAAAGTTTGTAATTTAATTCCATCTGATGATCTCTGGGTATTTATATTTGCTCAATGCACTTGATTGATGAGTTGAAATCAATTTGATTAGGTGCAATTTCAATAAATGGCGGATAAAATATAAATATATAATAAATAAATTATTTTCCTTCAAGATTAATTATAATAATAATACTGCAATTAAGCCCAAACCAACATATGATTTTCAAATCTACAGTTTAGTATTTACATCTTAAAGGGTAATACGCTTGAAGGTAGTTTTAATAAAAAAAATTTTTACTTTATAAATATTCTTAATAACTAATTTTATGCACAAAACTTTGAAAATGTGTGAACTCCATACCACATTTCAATCCCTGTTTTGAACTTACATGATGGTTTTTCAAAAATTCCGGAACACCTGATTTTTCCCTCTCAATCAAGACTAATTTTTTACTATGTAATTATGATCTTCAAAACAGAAAACTGAACGAATTTCATTCATTACCTCAACCATTATTTTACACCAAAAGGGGTAGTTTTTCTGAAAATTCTGAAATTGTTCACTCTGTTATCAGTATCTTGAAGGTAATTCTTCATCTCTTAAACTTTATAATTGAAGGAAATCCCATACAAACTTTTCTGTCCTATTGCGCGCCCTTGAAGTAATTTTTTCATTTTGTAATATTGATTATAAATACAAATATTCCTGTCCCTAACATTAAAACTGAGAAAAGCCCATACAACAATTGAACCGCTAAGAGAATTGCCATACAATTCTTTCAATTTCTATTATGCACCCTTGGAAGTTTTTTTCCAAAATGTTGTTGTTCATGTTTCTTAATTAGTATAGTAATTAAGTAATCTTAAATTCAAGCGTTCATATCCCCAACTTTGAAACTGAGCAAATTTCTCAAAACATATTTAAATCCCTATTCCACACCTTTGGCGGTGGTTTTTCGAGATACTTCTCTTTGCCTGTTCTGAAGAACTGTATTTTCGTATGTCCCCCTAACTTCAAAACTGAAGTTAATCAAATACAAACGTTATGAACTTTATCTTGCACATTCTTGGCTAATTTTTCACTTTGTAAATATGATCTTACAAACGAAAAACTGAGCGAGTTTCACTGATTACGTTAACGATTATTGCACATCAAACGGGGTGGTTATTAGAAATATTCTGAAATCACTGTTACCAGAATCTTGAAGGTAATCATCTCTTGAACTTTATAATTGAACGAAATTCCATACAAACCTTTCTGTCCTATTGCACACCCTTGAAGTAATTTTTTCATTTTGTAATCAGGATTATAAATACAAATATTCTTGTCCCTAACATTAAAACTGAGAAAAGATCATACAACTGTTGAACTGCTAAGAGAATTGTCATACAATTCTTTCAATTTATACAACGCAATCTTGGGAGAATGTGGATCTTATGTTTATTAATTGGTAATTAAAATTTCAATTATAAATTTTCATGTTTTCCACATTAAAATTGATTTTGATAAAAATTTCGAAACCTATAAAGAAACATATGATTTTCTCGTTTTTCTGTGGAATTTCTTCAATTTTTTTCTTGAGAACCTTCCTCGAAATCAGCGGAATTAGTTCAAATGATCACAAGTTTTGCGTTCAGCAACTCATTTAGCCATTCATTTTTGTTTATATAGATTGAGATATTACTTGCTTATATTTATTACATAATAAATATAAAAAAAACATATTTTTATTCCTACACACAAGTAATACAAGAGTAAATTTTTGCTGTAGTAAGAGATTATTCATTAATAATTTAAATTGTAAATTTAATGGATCAAAAAAAAATACGTAAGAAAATTAAATTCAGATTTGCACTCATGAGCTCATTCATGAATCAATATATCTGCAACTTCGCCTCTCAGCTACCTATATGGACCTTATAGAAATACTTACATTACATTAGAATTGGGTTTAAATTTAAAACCTGAAGGCGCACTTCCTCATCATACTTGCTAGTTCCTTGAACATTGATGTTATCTTCAATCGTTATTATTATGACGTATTTATGTTTATAAGTATTAAAGAAACTTACGTTAAAATCATTTTTACAGGTTTCCAGTATTTCAGAGTTTCTTAACATGTCAAGCAAAGGTATTATATGCCATTTCCAACCGCAGCTTTTCCAAAGCAAGGAGTTATCTGGTTGTGGAAACACTTTTATATTTTCTTGGTTATTTTTGGGTTCTTATATATTCTTTAGTATTATGTCCATCAAGTTTTTGTTGATGACACAGTCTGCAGTATATACAGTGGCTACAATCAGTTCATCTTTACCTCTGGTTGGAATTTGGTGGAGTTTATTCATGTTGTTTCCGTTACAAAATGGTGGTAAGTAATATTATCTATAGAGTTTGAAGATACAGTAATAGGAATGTGACATTGAGTGAAAAAAATTGAAAGATTTTTCTATGTAATAATAAAATTATGATTTTAATATTCATAAATCATTAAAATAAAAATTAAATGAATCGCAAATCATAAAAATAGACAAAACAACGACTATCTGCTTTCAATACTAAAGAAGAAAACTGATTTCTCTTCAAAGTTTTTAGTTTGAACCTATTTAAAATTCAACTAGGAAAAAAGATCAAAGGATATTATAATATTCACACAACCAAATTTATATGGAATCATCCGGTATTTTGAATATTACCTCAGGGATTTTAGAAATTTCGAAGGATTGTTGGAATTGATCCTTTTCGATATATTTCAGTTGAAAAAAGAAATAAATTGAGGTTTATTTCAAGAAAAAACAAATAAAAGAAAATAAAAGAGACTTTCCGTATGTAGTAAAAAATTGAAAATTGTTTTCTCACGGATTAGGGTTTTTTTCTCGACCTCATTAGCTTGTATTACCTCCTCTTGTCCTGATACAAGCCTGAATCCGTCTAGGCATGCTTTGGATTAGGTTTTCGACCTCCTCTGTTTTGGTACTTTTCCACTCTTTTGTGGCGGCTTGGATGAGCTGTTTGGGGTCTTGGATTATCCTGGCACGATCTAATTTTCCTTTTGAGATTATCCCATAAATGTTCAATAGGATTAAGGTCTGAAGAACAAGCTGGCCAGTCCAAAATAGTGATTCCCTCTGTTTCAAGATAATTTCGCGCGAGGTTGCTAGTGTGCGGAGGTGCATTATCTTTCATAAAAGTGAAATTCTCACCGTGGGCACCTCGCTAGAGTCTCACTATGGGCTCCAGCACTAAGTCCACGTAATTTCTAGCCGTTACACTCGCAGGAAACGAAATCAAATCTGTTGTCTGGAAAACTCTGAAACTCTTAAGAGCCTTCTGCTGTATAGACCCCTTGAACGGAGTCTTTGACGTATCGTTTCGACTGATACACTGATGCCTGTTGCTTCCAGAAATGGGGTGTGACGCACTACGGTCTCTCCTTGCAATTTGGCACAAAAAGCAGTCTTGTTCTTCAGAAGTGATCTTCCTACGACTTCTTCTATGCCTATTTTGCAGAAATTGTAGCTCCACGTACCGGGCGTAGGTTTTTGAAATTACCCCCTGTGATACCCCCGTTGTGGCCGCTATATCCCTCTTCTTCAACGAGAGCAATTATTCGACCCCTCTGCACATCGGACAATCCAACGTAATACATTTTCAATTGTGATTATAGGTTTTTTTAATTTTGAAATTCATAATTTCGAATCTCAGTGACGACTAATTACAATATCCCGAACATGTGATAATTCAACATTTCTTATCATACTATCCAGTTTTTTTACAACAAAAAACTTTATTTTTCACAAGTAGTCAAAGATCCATGGTTAAAAACAATCAATAATGTGAAATACCGAGTGATTCCATATAAATTTAGTTGTATTAAACAAAACTACCATTCTCTTGGTCTCAAAACTAAGAAATACAAAATAAAATCCGCCGAGTGCGAGTATACTCGCACGCCGAAAGTTGCATACAAGAATATGAATAGTTCATTATTGCTTGTTCAGAATGTTGTTAGTTTTTTTCAGAATATCAGACCTCAAAACGTATATTCAGCTGTACATTTAGTGGCAGTTTAAAACGAAAATTGGAAAGAGAGTCTTTTTAAGTGGGAATCATATAGGCGTCGGAATATATACTGAATAAAATATTGTTGGCAATCCCGCAATTGTCGAATAAAACCGGATAACGCAATGGTCTCTGATATATACCATCGAGTTGCATATATATCTAGATCATCCGTATGTGCTAATATCGGCATCCCAAAAAGTCTGAACTCTCACTTATAGCATTGCTTTCAATTATTGTACTGGTTTTCCTACCTTAGAATGCAACTTTTGGACCACCATGCAAATCACTTTTTAATATTCATTTTCTTGAATAGCGACATAATTTGATGTGTAGAATTCGTCGAGAATCAGGAGTTTTTAGTTGATCACAATTAAATGTTTTTTTTTCTGTAATGTTACTACTAATTTCTTCCACCTGTACTTCAAAAAGTTGCTTCTAGTAGAATGTTAGGACAGCAGCAATGATTATCGCAAAAAAAAATTGCGATGAAATGACCAATCTGTAGTTTTCGAATTTTTCTTTTCATTTGAACTATAAAACATTACTTCTTGCCAAATTTCATGAATCGAAGTAAGCGGGAAATGCCCTATATCTTTTGATTCCTTTGCGATGAATATCTAGTATCAATCTCAACTCAACACTTTTACCGGTGCTTTAGGAAAGGCGAATTAGTTTATTATAGAACAAAAAAATTTCTTTGTGATTCAATTGCTAATGTACAGTTTTAGGAATTATCCTGTAGGATATTGCCTCTCTAAATTTCATGATTCTAGGTAAGCAGGATGTACCTAATAAGTTTCGATTCCAAATCGTTATCAATCTCCATTCAATATCTACGCATTCCTGAGAAAAGGCGAATAAGTTCCTTATCGCAAAAGGTTTTATCGCGATGTAACTACAAATTTAACATTCTTGGATATAACTCTACAATAAGACAGTGCATTTTGCCAAATTTCATCTTTCTAGATCAACGGGTAGTACCATACAGGTTTTGATTCAATTGCGAGTGTCAACAAATTCCTTAAAGTGCAACATAAACGGCTGTATCTTTCGATTCATTTGAATTCTGATTTGTTCAATGCTCCGATAGATATGAGTATACAGTATCAATTTCAGCTTTATACGAGGTCTGCGTTGTATATTTTGAGATGCCACGAAACTACTGCAGTGAGAGCAGGTACCATTGTATTATTAAGAACCCTTATCCTCCAGTAGTACAGGTCTGACTTAAGTCGAATCTCTGTTCGCAGACTGAACGCGATAACGGCCATTTTTTAGCGAAATATGGAATTGCCCAGAGAATCTGTGTACGCGATGGTCTACTACAATTAGAAAATTGGTTTAACTCAGTAACTAGGACGTGAACGGTTGCAGCACGAGTTTGGCGATGAAAGTTCTTCTCGGGCAACTGTTTTTCGGTGGTATAAGGAATTGAAAAGAGGACGGATATTGATTGATGATTAGCAACTTGCAGGTAGGCCCTGTTTGTCAGTGACTGTTGACAACATTGAGCGAGTGCTACGTATAACCTAAGAAGATTGTTGCACCTATCGAATGAATGAGGGAAACCTTGGTATTGGATCAGCAGTAGCTAATTCAAATTCACATGAGCATCTCCATATGAACAAAATTGTTATTCGTTGGGTGCTCCGTACGCTAAACGATCTCCAAAAAGTAGAGCGAGTGCGAACCTCGCGAGAAACGTTAGAAATATTGAATAATGGTGGTCGTTTTATTCTGTCTAAGATCATAACAGGTGATAAAATATGTATTCCGGTTTTCGATGTTCCTACGCGTCAGGAGAGCCGTGTGTGGATTCCCGAAGACGACCGAACCCCTATCATTGTGAAAAAGCAAGGATCTGGCAAAGAGGTTAAGTACGTAGTTTTGTTTCAGAATACAGGATTAGTGAAAGCAATTAAGCTAGAAAATCAACGTACATTGACAGCCAACTGGTGCACTACAAAATTTTTACATGCAGTGAATCAGTCAAAAATAATAATATTGCATATTAATGATGATAATATTGCATCATGACAATGTATCGTCACACTTGGACAGCAAACAGAGACTTCTTACGTGATTATAAGGTAAAAGTTATTCTACATGAGCCCTATTCATCTGATTTGGCCATATGTGATTTCTGCTGTTCTTTAACAAAAATAAAAATATTTACTTAGTGGGCGTTTCACGAAGGAGAAGGAGATCGATGAGACAATTCATCACTTTTTTGAGAGCGTTGTCAAAGATGACTGGCTTCAAATCTGATAGTTGTGGAAGCTTTGGTTACAAATATGCATTGATGTAGGTGGGGATTACTCTGAATATAAATAACCACTTAACATCATACACGTCATGTATTTCTTGTATCTCAAAATATATAACGTAGCCCTTATACCTACATGTGTAGCTAAGGAAAGTCTTCACAGACGGACAAGGAAATAAACTTATATGGATTCGGTTTTTCCTTCGAGGAACGGAACTCTAAATACAGAACAAATTTCTCTTCAAACTTTGACGTAAGGCAAGAACGAAACGAAAAAAATCTCTCGTTAGGATGTTCTAAAGCAGTAATTTTTCCTAGATTATACTGCTAATCGATCATTAGAAAAAATACATGTTTTCACATACCTGATTGTTCCCCACAGGTAATATGTCGGTGATGATTTCTAGGAGTCTATAGTACCTGTATGCAAAAGTGTATTGAAAGTAGCTTATATAAATGTTTAGCCATTGGGGTGTGTTGAGTAAGCTGACTCCTCTACCAGTTGTTTCATTACCCCTGAGCAAGTATTTTTAATTGAAAATCTAAACCTTAGAGAAATGATTCTTTCTTAGGTAGAATCATTATATTTTGCGAGGGTATAGTTTAAGGTATCTTAATAGGTCTTTGTTTTTTTTTTGTTTTTTCATATTGCCTTTTTCATTTCATTTTATAGGTTCTGTGATTTTATGGTCTCCGTCGCTATCTGGTGAGATGATTTGTTCTCTTCTGGGGCTTCCAGTAGTCCTAATAGGCCTGTTTCTGTTTTGTAAATCGCATTTCAGGGAGTGTCGATGGTCAGGCTTGACGTCTAGTTACATAACGATGCCACAACACTTTGCATAAGTATTTTTTAGACAAGTTGGAATGTTTATTGGAAAATTAATATTTTATAAAGATGTTTATGTATATGTAGGTTTATATTGCATGAGGAGGTGAAATTGAAGTATTAGTGCATTTTTGGTTGAAATGATAGCACCTATTTTGATCAGAAATATTTGATGTGTTGGAGTATCAATTATTTGTTGAAGAAAATAACTTACATTGACTTTTTGTGGATCAAGAAGGGTTTAATTCAATTTGTGTGCCAAATTTCGAAAAAGATCAGCTCCGTTTTCACCAAAAATGCACCATTGTAGAGGAGAATTGAAGATGAAAAAGTTTATTTCAATCGTAAAATTTCGTCTATGTTTGGGAAACTTCTCTTCAATCCTCCTGAGCAAATTAATTTAAAACATTATTGAATAAACTATTTCATTTCTAATAGGTACATCATATATTTTGAGATTTACAATCCCCAGTAATGAAGTGTATGATGAACGTTGCTCATGAAAACTAGTAATACATAAATTATATGATTTAATTTTTGTCTCCATTGGTGGTCAGACTAGTATTTCATAATATAGAATAGAAACCACTAATGCATTGATATATTGAATGGACTTACATGGAAGTTGATTTTGTGAAATTTTGGTGAAATTTAATTTCATATAATTTCCCATGACTAAAGTTTTCATTGTTTCGGCTGTTATGATTTTGTTCATACCGGTTCATACTTATTGATATTTCATTTCGGGTGAACATCTACATCTTTGACTTAAAGTAATCTGACCACCTTATCCAAACTCAGGTAAAGGAAATGGTAACTACCTACATTGAAAACAAATTTTGTATTGCATTTTCCCTCACAAAGATGTCAAATATTGACAATATTGGGAATTCTTGTTGAAGTAGTCCTAGTCTCTAATGTAACTTCAAGACTGCTGAATTTGTACCATTACTTCTAAAGGGGGAAACAATTAATCTCTTTTCATCTTCTGTTATATAATGAAACATTGATTAGATTTTGGAGTTTTTTCAAGTAAATGCACAATCTCAATCTTTCTGACTTTTGTTTTGCTTTGAGAGGTTCCGAATTTTCAATTTGAATCAACTATAATAACACAAATTTACTACTTAAACTATCATTACTGAGTCATGATGAACTGAAACTTTTATAAGTTAATGCTCATGGGTCAAGATATACCATTAACAAATTCTGATGTGAATTGATTTGTGATATATCTCGTTTGGAAGGTAGATGAGCCAAAGTGAACAGAAATGTCATTCTTCTTCGATTTTTCCAAATTCAAAAGAGGAATTGGTGTCTTCATCTAAAGAGTTTGCTTAAAAATTGAGAGGATTCTCTCAATGAAATTACAAAAAAATAAATTCAACAAAAAGAAGAAGCACATTTTCCGCAGTTTTGATAAGGAACATGGTATTTCAAATAAATTTTAACCGCGAAGACTGAGTATTCTCGAATATAAGTGTCAAATTTCGAATAATAGTACGAATATTTGAAATAGTTAATTATAGATACGTGTGATTTAGAATGGTTATTTTATAGGGATTCGTTTTATAGTAAAATGTTCTATTAACTTATGTATCTTGTTATAAGAGGTTCCCTTGAAAAAGGGACGCTCTAATTTTTGTGATATAAAATATATAACACCTGCAAAATGTATCTTTGATGGACTGTCATGAATAGCAAACTTATTGTTGAATATTAATACAAAAATGGTTAGTCATATTAAATATATATAATGTTTAAGTGAATAAGGTAGTTAATATATATGATAAATATGAAACGCTTAGAATTCCGTCTCATTCCATAGGGATCGAATTTACTTAAGTAATGTTGCTTAATTATAAATATATAATGGTGATATATGTATTGGCTGTAAACATAATAAAAATCAAGTAGATAATTGTGTCATTACTGCATGAATTCAAATGTTATATATTCTCTTTTTTTCATTCTTAAAACATGGAAGGAGGTGATGAATGTCATGCCACAGCTGTGGCTGCATAAGCAGATTTAATGTGTGTATTCACTAGCTTCTTGTAGAGGGCCAAATTGTCAGTTATCAGAAAGATGTTTGATGG
This sequence comes from Cryptolaemus montrouzieri, assembly GCA_013387265.2. Taxonomy (NCBI): domain Eukaryota; kingdom Metazoa; phylum Arthropoda; class Insecta; order Coleoptera; family Coccinellidae; genus Cryptolaemus; species Cryptolaemus montrouzieri. The sequence continues at coordinate 30,928,642 of JABFTP020000144.1, read as the reverse complement.
AAACGAGTTCCACAGTACACTAGTCCTGTAAACAATAGAATTTTTATGGAGTCCGCTAATGTGTTTTCCGCAAACCTGGTGTTTCTTTGGAACTGGATTCTGTTTGTAATAAAGCCTTCCTGTTCTTTAGAGCGTTTACCATGAACATTCTGTAAAAACGAGAAGGATCAGCAACCTGTCGTCTTTGAACGAGAGGCTGATGATCTCCGGGTGGTTGATAAGGCGAACAACTCGCTTCTGGATACTATCCATTAAATGTAATGATTATTTTGGTGCAGAGCCCCACACATGGAAACAGTATTCCAGACCAGGTGGCACCTGTGCATTGTATAAAAGCATCAGCTGTGATGGAGTGAAGTACTGAAAAGTGAGTTCAGCAGAAGTAGATTTAGCGACACGTCGTGCCAGCAAATTCCAGTGTAAACTGTGATGTCAAGTAGATGCATGCTCATTTCTGGGGCAATTTAATATCTTTTCATGATTAACCTCCTAGCACTGACTTTTGTAGGAAAGGTTGTTGATTACGTCTTGTTCGCATTAAAATTGTCCAAGTTCAACCGCCCTCACTCTGATATCTTCTCTAAGTATGAATCCAGTAACATGCTCTGTTGGTATCTTCATCAGTGTGACTCAAATATTTTGTTCTCGGTGGAGTGGAGCAGATCGTAAATTTGCAACAGGAAAACAGTAGGTGAGAGTATGGAGCCCTGGGGTACTCCTGCATTAACCTGAAAATATTCACTTGCCACACCACCAACCACGACTTGAATCGGTCTACTGACGAGAAACCTACTAATCCAACCATGCAATTTTTCGGGAGGTCCATATGCGATTAGTTTATTTATCAAGGCAGTGTAATAAACCCTGTTGAAGGCCTTTGAGATATTACAAGCAATGGCTCTTGATTTGCCATGATTTTCGATTGTTGATGTCCACAAATGCATAACTAATGCAATGAGGTCTCCAGTCGATTACTGATGGTACCCTGTAACTCAAGATATTTTATTAGTATATCGTCTCATTGGCCGCTCGAGGAACTGACCAGGAGTTCATAGGACCGAAGCCTAAGCTCGGAATTGCTCTGGAAACTGCAAGGATGGAAAACAACCGATGGCTGGACTTGAGGGGAACGTGAGCTTTGGATGAGCCTTCCAGGTCTCAGACACGCTCGACGTACCATCAGTGGACCTTCCACTACAAAAACCAAGGCGTGGCTTAAATTTGAACTGAGAGTTTCAACTGCCATATTAACGGGGCACTGTCGCCTCAGTGAACACTTAAATAAATTAGGATTGGTTGAGGATCCTTCACGTAGGCTATGTGAAGAAGATATAGAATCAATGGAACATGTTATGTGCTAGTGCCCAGCTGGGGACAGGGTCAGGCTGGAAGAACTTGGATCTTGCAAACTGAAGCTGCCTGAGCTTATTAAGCTCTCAACCACGGAACTCCTTTACAAAAAGGATGGAGCTTGTGGATGAAATTTAGGACAGAGTGTGCCACAGTAGACCACTGGGTCGCAGTGGCCGGGCTGCTAGGCAGCCCCTCACTCAAAAGATAATATCTATCTATCTATGAGTATATCGTGTATCACTGTTTCCACGGCTTTGGACATAATGGGCAACAATGCGATTCGTCGGTAATCTTGCGGTTGGCTTTTCTTTGAAATCGATTATACTTTCCTGCACTCCGGAAACATCTAGCTCTCATAACAAAAAATTAAGAACAGGTGCTAACTCTAGAGCGCATTTCTTCAAAACAGTTGGAAGTATTCCATCAAGACTCACTGCTTTCTTACAGTTCAGTTGTTGAACAGCGCGCCCTACCGTACGCACGCTGAACTTTACTTCAGACATGATCGATTGAACATGTAGATTGCTTGGAGGCAGTGTATTTAATGTATCTAAAACAGAATTCTGAAATCCCCCTTTCATCTAGGTGATCATGCGATAAAAACGTCATCTCTTATTATAGACCGGAAGGATGACTTTTGCGAAAGTTGTTAATGACTGCCTTAGCCATAGACTAGAATTGACGAGTTCCACTGGTCTGCTCCAAGAGTCTATTTCTAACTTTTTCATTGAAGTTGGTTATCACTTCATTAATTGTTGAGTTACAAATGTTTCTGAAACGCAGGTATTCAGCTTTAGTTTCATCTATTGGATCTGTCTTCCAGTTCTTATAAGCTCTGTATTAATTGCGTCAGCTTTTTGACAGTTTTAAGTGTGTGTTAATGTATTCTTCAGGAAGTGTGAAATGTTGAGGTCCATATCTGCAAGAATAACTTCAATTACAGACTCGGTGCAGACATTAATATCAGGAAAATACGGGAAAGACTTGCGCAGCTTTTCCCAGCTGGCTCGGTTGTAATACCTTATCTTCCTGGAAGCCGTTGGATCTTTATTGTATGGCTGTACGAAGTTACCGCTTATTGATTATGTTTTTGCAATATTATCAAGAGTTAATGGGTAAATACAAACTTTATTTAGCAGTTGAAGGAATTGCCCCACAATTCATGCATTTTTATTTTATACCCTTGAAAAACTGACTACAAAGATTAATTAAATTGGATCTCTCAATACCACCAATAGACAAATTCATATCAAATTCAGGATTTGCAATAAACTTTATACTTAACTAAAACGTTAAGAATGTACAATAACATTACTAAACTACGTTGGCGAATGCAATTCTGAATTAAAACTGTTCAAATTCTGAAATGTTATAAAGCGCATGTCAAGTTCTAATTCGTTTCGGATTTTTATGATGATCGCGATCGAATTGGTTTGAGATTTGTGTTTAGATTGAGAGAATCACCGACTTTTAGGCTTCAACGATTTCTATTTTCTTTTTATACATCGCAGTGACAGATAATTTTTATTCCATATCTGTGTTATTTTTTGGAGGAAGAACCAATCTTTGTACTAGAATTCTTTTCTTTTTCTTAATCTTCTCCCTGCCATTTACAATATTCAGAATAAGCAAATCAATTTGCTTATTCTTCAGTAGTTTCCCGATTCATTCGAAAATGTATTTTGCATCCACAAACTGTAGAACTAAATCATCAAACTACGCATTCACTTCGAGAAGTTTTAATATCTCTTTCATGTTTTCATTGTTCGATAAGAAATTTTCAGACATTATAGTATGAAAAGTTAAATTAAACTATACAACTATACCTTCTCACGTAGCACAAAAACTACACTAGAAACGCAACTACAGAAAACGTTCAAAACAGGCAATTAAGCCAACTTTTTAAGAGTTATCAGAACGGAGTTCTTAGCCATTACAAAATTCTCAGGATTGAGGATTGCTACAACGGATTCCGAATTAGTTATGAATTAAATCGATTGATGGGAAGGTAAAATCTCAAAACTCTGTGACCCGCGAACGGATTTTTCTGAGTCTGCGCAAGCGCACAGTCTGGAATTTGGTTCGGAACTGCATCCGTGAACAAACCTAATATGAAACCAATTACAAAATCGATACTCCACACAGAGACACCAAGTAACAACCGATTTTTTTCTATTGTATATACAAAACACTCCGTTTTTCGCACCAGATATAGTAATCGTTTTAAGAGTAAATTAATAAAACCACTTAAGCAAGTTATGCGTAATTGCAGAATGCAAAACGTTTCTAAAATATTCGATAAAAGTTCCATGTATGCACAATTCATTCCATAATTTTTTCTCTCTGATTCTGATTACAAAAAGTAATTCGTAATCACAGACAAAGACTATAATTGTATTCTTAAAATATTCTTTGCCATAGAACATGTTTTGTGTTTGTAAGTTGTTCACAATTCAAGGTTGTTGAGGAATATACTCATGAGTCCATTATCTATTTAGAATATATTTCTCCATTTGTTTGTTTTGATTAGTAGAATAAATATTCGCTTTAATAGCATTATTCCGCGGCATATAACTTGATGGATTTAATATGAATTTTAATTCGACATTAGAATTAATTTCGTTTTGTTGGAAAAATTTTAGATATATTTTTAGGATGTTTCAGTATAAATTTAGCGTGATTAAACAAAAAATAAAATGATATTGCAGCTGATGTGACAATTCATTTACGTCGAAATTATAAGTCCCAGTGATGGTATTGCAATGTTCCGTATAATCGTCTAACTAAAATCTAATTTTCAGTAGTACAGATGATTTACTCCAATAATATACCTTTGAGAGCAACATTTAACAGTTACAACATATATTGAGAACTATCCAATAATTTGAAAATTATTGAGGTCTTTCGGAACCAGTTTTTATTATATGATTTGTCACTGTATTGAATTCATCTAAACCATTCACCCACTCCAGTGATGCTAGATCACGGATAAGTATAAGAATGCCGCCCTTCAGCAACCGAAAATATCGTGGCAGCCCCAATAAAAGTAAAGAAATAATGAAATAGTCCGAAAGAACTTTGTCCGTAAAGAAAAATTGTTTTGCTCTTCCGTACAATTTTGATTATATACAAGAATGGGTATCAAATATCCATATAAGAGAGAATTCAACGGAAGCTATCCTTAAGTTCCATTATATGCAGAATAATGAAGCTGAGTTCGAGGCCGGTTGTATAATTTCAATAACACAAAAAATTCATTAAAAGGTGGATCTTAGTTTATTTGTCAATTATATTCCTCATTATCACAAGATAATTTTCGCAATACCTACACCAAAACTTTGAAGATACCATCAACATTTGTACACTAAATAGGGACATGATTATGTCAAACATTGGTGAACTGAATATTCGGCCTTCTTTAGTTGGTGACAGATATTTTAATTATAGGAAACGATGTTGAAATACTGATATATTCCCAAATCAAAGGATAGAATATATTACATTGTTTAATCATTTAAAATACACTGAAGGTCTTCTTAATGACTTGAACAAAGTTTTGATAAATTTCTACTCATTTATTGGAGACTTCACACCCTTTTATCAGATAAATTTAATTCTATCATTAATAATGATCCAGCACAATACACAACAAAATACTGTTGTACAGGTGACGTTTTTAGGGTTGCGTATTTCAAAATAAGAAAGGAATCTTTATACGATCACTTCCTTGTGTGACCCTTTTTCAAAAGAACGCGTGGAGATATCAAGTTGAAATTCTTAATAAATATTCAGGTCTCCAATCCTTTGAAGCAGTGAAAAAATCAAATTCATGCCGTATATTATGACATCCGTAAGGGATCTAAGTCTATAGATTACTTTCACTTCATCTTGAATTAAGAAATTTGGCCCGAAACAATGTCTTTTTGCACAAATAAAGGGTAAATCCGAAAACCGTAAAATTATAGTTATATCTCAGTTTTTCTTTCTTCAAAATTTCATTTTATTTTTCATTCCCTAAGAACAAGTTATTCGGAATCAATATTCCATTTAATTTGAGTAAATAAGATCTAAATTGCAATTTTATAACAGTATTTGATTAAAACAAATACCCATTCAGCATCTTAAACTTTCTACAATCAGATGAAATATAAATACTCCTAATATACTGTGCACCAACACCGTTATTCTAGTAGTATTGACCCAAATACGCATGTTGCCTTCCGCGACTGACCACTAAAACCGTATCGGTATCGTCTACCCAATCACAATAATTCAAAAGTCAGCCATGAAATATTAATTTTGATACTAACTGCGTAAGTTAGTAATTTAATTTTCAGAAAATTCATGACTTATGTCCAATCTTTCTAACCTAAACCTAATGCATAATTAATATTCAAACTCATTTTTGGGGCTATGCACTTGCATTACCATTCCATCAAGAAGTTCCACGACTCAGCAATCAGCTATGGGGCCATCTGGAATCGCTTGAGCGCACGCGTTTCACATGCGCCGCGTCGTTGTCACATCTGGAAATGTAAAATTTCTATAAAGTAATTCTAAACAAAATTCATATTCATGGCTATAGATAGCGTTATTTTGGAATTGTTAATTCGGTCTCAAAATTATCAAATGTTATGATAACCGAAAGAACTCGATATGACATAAGCTCAGATGTAATTTTAAAACTGAATCACGACAAATTTAAATGACAATTTCAATATGTGTTTGATATGCTCAGATAATTCCGAAATGTAAACTTGAAAGATTTTCCCGTTCCATAAGTACAAACTTTATTGTCTATTCAAAGCATAATCAAGTTTTATGAAATACCGAACATAATTTTATAACTCTTTTTAAATAAAATTTCATTCAGAGGTAAAGGAAAGAATATTTGTAATTTCAGTTTTGGTTTATAGCATTAACTCACTTGCTCTCCGCTAGCAAACTTAGCAAAACGCGTGTCAAAATCTTAAAAATTGTTATAGTGATGTCAAGCTGATAAAACGCTCAACGTGGCAACGCTGATGCGCTGTGAAGGTGGACCGTCAGAATGTTGCGTTTACGGTGAGCTTCGCCCTCTGCTAAATTAAAACAAAAGTGTGGTGCATATTTGTTGATGTTAACCTTAAACGTGGATTAAACCGTCAAAATGGACGCGATTTGTTTATTGGAGGTGCATCAGCGTCGCTCCAAAGGCAGACACAGAAGCTGAAACCTGGGATTAACCTAGTTCAAGTGAGTTTTTCACAGGCTGATTACTGTGTTGACAGTTTGATCTAAAATGTCCTTGATAGAAGGGTGTAGAGGTATCCGAACGTTATTTCTACCCCAAGACAGTCCGTTTCCGTGGTTTTCGGTTAGTTTTCTTTCATTTTAACTGTGTTCTAATAGTATATACGTATCGATCATATAGTTTGTCTCTCCATTTCCATATTCCTCTCGTCTTCGTGTTGTGGCTGGGTGTAAGCAGTACAGAGACCTGTAATTCAGTATTTTGGTTTTCGTCTGAAATTCACCATAGAGGGTGGGTTTCGTATCGAATATTTGATTTAGAAATTTATGAGGGCGATAAGTGTTATCAGCGTGCATGTTGAAGGACGTCGCTCTCGGTAATTATTTTGTGAAATAGGAATTAAGTTAAATCAAGATGCGCAGAGGTTACAGGATGATTGTGGTAATCAATTAACTCGTTCACATATCTCGAAGGCGAGGGTGGAAGTCTTCCACAAAGAAGCACAGGTAATTTGATAATTTTGTGAGACGTTCTACTGAAATGAGAACAAAATGACTAAGTTTTTCTTAACATTCTCGATATATATATCTGTGGAAAATTGATGAACTAAGGATATTTTATATGGAGATATTGAAGCAATCACTGGTTCATATCTTCGTTTTTTCGTCTAGAAATGGAACATTGGTCTAATATCAAGATATTTCATTGAGGCTTAACAAGATTTGTTGGTCTGACAGTCAGTTCTGAAATTCAAAATAAACATTTTCGAAGGGGAAATCAATAGTCTTGCCACTCATGTTCAGGAAATCATATTACTTTCTCATGTTTGGATAGTCGAATATATTTACCCAGACAAAAAGTAACTCTAAAATTCTGTCTACTTGGTTGAAATTATGAGATTTTGCAAATTCTACGGATGGTTTTGTTCTTTTGAATAATGAGCCACTTTCATTGAAATTGACAACAAAACTAGTAGTGATATTGATTCAAAATTATTAAATATTGGTATGGCGAATATGCGATTAAGGGTTTTTGAAGATCCGTTCTATTTTATCTATGATGCACTTCTAAACTTGTAATACCGGAACCAGGAAATGGTAGAACATCTGTATTATTTATATTTATGCTAATCGATATTTGATGATCTGATCTCATTTTCATAAATAAACAAACAACTCTAAGCTGATAAAAATCACAAGATCACATTTTTAATCGAATAATTTATTCATTTATTTATTCAATTTCAAGTAAGATCTTGATGATCAGTATTCAATTCTCAGTACAGAAATAATGGGACCACAAAATTTATCTAGGCATAACTGTTCATTATGGTTTCTGGTTTTTGATTAATTTTTGATAACCCGTTGAGAAAATACTCAGAGTATTTTGTACAAGGGTGTTATGAAAGGTGTTGAAACTTACGAGTAGAAGAATTTTGCAAAAAACTATCTCTACGTAATGTATTTGGGACACAATGGTCGTTACATTGCAGAGGGTTCGATGGGCAGTAGCTACCGTTTAACTCTACAAAGCTCCATGAATTGTTGGTATAGACCCCGTACACCTAGTAAAAAGCCTAGACAAACTAGTTATGCATATGATGCAAATCTATAAATTCTGCAAAGCACTGAGACATCCCAGAAAGGGTTCAGGATTTCTGAGCTGATAATCGCCAGTGATTTTTAAACCAATCAGTCTCACCTATTGAAGACCATGGACAGACAAGTCGAAAGATATTTCAGGGAGAATATCCTTACGGAACGCCTTCTGCATATCAATCAACATGCTAAGTCGACTCAGGACTACACTCTGCAGTAGGATATATTGAGAAAGACCTAGAAGAAGGAGAAGAGAAGGTGGATACGACGTTTGCTATCGACTAGACGCATCAAGGTTCACCTCGGCGATTTGACCGTCGCGGGGCCCTACCAAGTTATGTCCTCAGGGGTAGTAGTATCTCCTTTGTTCTTGAACCTTAAGCCTGGCGTGCTCCTTACTGATGCAGGGCACTTTGCGGTGGGTTATGCGGACGAACTTGCCCTTCGTGTGCTGTTCGTGGAAAAACTTCTGCGGCATATGCGAGGTAGCAGAGTCTGAAAATTACTGAGCAATGGTGCAGAGAGAACCACCTACCCGCAAATCTCAACAAAACACATATAATCGTATTCACTCGTAAAAGGAAACTACCACCTTTCAAGACACCCACGTTAACGGGGAACTAACATTAGTAAAACAAGCGAAATACCTAGGTGTGATGCTTGACACCAAATTAAGTTGGGACAACCACGTTAAAAGACAAGCGCTAAGGTCGTATAACATCGGAGTGGAATAAAATAAACAAGATTCAGAGGCGTGTCAAGTGGTCACGGGGGGGTTTCAGATCGACCTCCAAGGGATGTCTGTTAGGACTCACCAATTTGCATATAATGATGGAAGCATGTGGACGAATGTAAAGGAACAGGAATTTGAAGTCTGGACACTACGTCCCTCAATAAAATACGGGAGCTACGGCCTGATCTACTCATAAGGGGAAATTGAATGAGAGCCACTCATCAATTCGATGATCTCTTCAAGGTCATATTTCCATCCATAGGAAATGTTTTCTACATCCCTTGTCCTACTCATTTCACAGGGATACACCTGGTTTAAGGACTGGTTTAATACTGGGAAAGCTATAGGCATTCACGGTCCCAAAGGAAACATTACTGCCTTAGGAGACCATGTCATCATAACGCACGCAGAAGTGTATTACTTTTACATCTATGTATACTTTGAAAGCCATAAGCCCTGGGATACCTTAAGACATTTGAACTAGTTCACGACTGCAAAAATCTCTTCGAGAGCTTATTACAACACGAAGGGTTACACTACTATTGGTCCAGTCCACCAGGACTTCGAAATTAATGAAAAATCATACAACTATCAGACCTGTAGAATCGGAACCTATTTTGATCATTCCATAGGCCCAAATGCTCTCTTTTCCGAGACTGGGGCACCACCGAGGCCCTGAATTACTACGCAGGAGTCTCGATTGAGATGCCCCAATCAGAGAACATGGTATATAAACAATTGTCTCTTGACAAGAACATATTAAAATGGTTAGTCTACTGACGTGACAACTCAGTAAATATATACACATCATGAGATTGTCGTGGTAGCCTAGAGAATGGTGAAACAGCGGAACATATACTTTTCGAGTGTCCTGGTTACAAGACGACGGCATTAAGTACTGAAACTCTTCAGTGACGCATAATCCAGGAGGACACCTACAACAGTCTCGCAAACTTCATTATAATGTTTTTGCAAGACTGATAACACCTATACAATAGGCAAAAAGGTCTGAGTGCTGGCCATAACGTCGTGGAGGAAGAAGAGGAAGAATCTATTTGGGTCTATACAATTTGGGTCCATACCTCTGCTCTTGCAGATAGTTCTCAAAAAACTCAATTTGAAGACTCCTTTTTACTTGTGATCAACCTATAAAAGAAGTACGCATAAACCTAAATACAATCCTGTACAAAATAAAGCAACAATATGTTATTATCAAATGAGTTGATAGATCCTTTCCTTCCAGTTTTGAAGTATTTGAATAGACTACATTTTTTGTTGACAAATTAAAACATCTCATTTAGTTTCAAAGTTCAAACTAATTATTAGGAGATAAGGATTAGAATTAGAAATATGAATTGACTATGAAGTTCAACTGAATATGATATAGTACAAGCCTGTAATAAACGGCAGTCATGCTGCCAATTTTCTAGATGAAAAATCGAAAAAAGTCAAGGGTTAAAACCATGCCCTAAAAATCGAGATTAACGTTTGATAATGCAATATCGTTTCTGTCAAAAAAGTACAAAAAATTAATTCTCTAAAAACGATTTTCAAAATTTTTGTGTTGATAAGCTGGCGCAACTGTCTTCTTTACTGACGCGGAGTTTGAACGCGATCTGTCAATTGTTTACAGTTTTCGATTCTGTCACTTGTCACACTTTTGACAGCTGAGATGGGCACGTTCAAAATCTAAGTCCTGTGTCGAGATAGGCACCACCGAAAAATTTAATATTTCAATCTACATGTATAAATGAGAAACTGAATTAAAACGATTTCAGTATATCATTCCGAAACAATAATGATTCAAGCAAATATAACAAAAACAATGAAACTAAGATTCTACTTCTCTTCGAATACGAGCAAGTTATCTGATCCATAGTAAATCTCTCAAACTTTACATACGTATCGCGCATATCAAACAACAGAATTTATATATTTTTGCGTACAGTGAAACTGTCGACAACCTCACTAGAAAGTACTCCTCAGTTCAAGTGAGAAACAAAGAAATAGTCCTACGCGGACTAATAACTCCAGCCATATGGATTGCGATATCAAATGTGTGTCCTTTTCTTCGCAATGAATTAATTGCAGTCTTCAATGATCCTCTCCCATGACTATGCAAAAAGCTCTCTTAACCAAAAGTCAAGAGTATGTAAACCTTACTGAAAAAGTTTTCGAATTACAAATTTTAAACACTAACAACTTCAATGGTGTGCACATAGAATTGTTTTGTAACTGATAAAATGGAATGCTTCATCTTTAAAAAATAGGACACATTCCAGACAGATGCCCCTACACAACACCAGTCAGCACCAGACCCAACAAACATTCAAGTCGACCCACAACCATCAATTCCTACCGCATCAACTATCTCAATTATTCCTCATGATCTAAACCCAAACAATACCAGAAAGGACAACACTTCTCCACCGAATAACTCAAAGAGGCCCCGCATAAATTCTATTGGATCTAGCATTTAGATTAGTCTATATGAAAAAATACCCTCTTCCAACGAACATAGTAAAATGCCTCTGAGAGACGCAAAACAAAATCTTCGACAACAAAACCAACCAAGAAAGAAATCTGCAAGGAAGAGATTGACGCCATTTCTATATCATCTGAATCTATGAAAGGGGAACTCGCTGACAAAATCCTAAAAAATTCATATCACCCTTGAATGCATTTTTCGCTATTACAAAATTCCCTAACAAGAATCCGTTCGAAGAAGCAAAGCAATATACTGATCATCGAAATCTTCTCAATAACATTCAATTTGTACATTCTGAGATACTCCATGACACATGGCTCAGGAACAGGTTCCCGAGGCTAAGAAATTAAAGATTCAACTCTATGTAGACAATCAAACTACGGATTAATTTGAAAGTATAGCTTCCTTAACCTCTCAAGATGTCAGTGGTTATCCTCTCTCAGATGATTTACTATCGCTATATTGATAAACTTATGGCACGTTTCACCATGCTGTGGCTCCCTCAGATGAGTAGTATATTACGATGATATCTCTTATATACATTCTGTCAAAAAAGTAAAATGATTGTCCAAATTTATGTCGTTGCTAAGTTGGCAAAACTTTTCTATACTGACACGGAGTTCGAACGCGATCTGTCATTTAGTTTGTTTGCAGTGCTCGATTTGGCGGTTTTCGCAAGTGTTTTGCGATTTTTACTTTGGATAAAAATATCGAACAAAGGACATCCAAAAGACGTGCATATGAGTGGAATAGTGCATTCAACAGAGACCTAGATGTGGTGGAAGATTTAACTCGCTCTGGTCGGCCATCAACATCTTCAACTAAAGTTAACATCGATGAAGTGAAGGAAATGGAAATGTAAAATCGTCGTTTAAGTATGAGGGAGATATGCAATTAACTTTCTGTGTCTTACGAGTCAATTCGATTCCTCTACCTTTTCAATATTCCTTCCTAAAGCATCATGTATAAGCTCTTCTTCAGTCAAATCGATAACAAACTCTTTGTCTCCCACAGCCCAGTTAGTAATGTTCTCAATGTCATTTTCTGGATCGATGACCCTTAATGATTCGGCAATATTATTCAAATCATTTTCACTGATTGGATGAAGTTTATTCTGAACCTCTGAGAGTTGAATACTTTCATCGTCTGATTCTCCTACTTCTGTAGTGTCATGCCACAATGCTGTTCAACTTTTTCTGATATTTTTGAAGTAATGGCTTTCCAAGATTGGGCAAGATTGTACACGTCGTCTTTCAAATTATACTGCTTCAAAATAGAAGTTATCTCTTCGCCTTTATGCGAAATGATATGATTAAGAAGGCATTTCCTATACGATACTTTAATGTTTTGAATTAAATTGTGATTCATAGGTTGGAGAACGGCAGTACAGTTGGGTGGCAAAAACATAACTCTGAAGTTTGAATAAGTATTAACCCTCTTAATCAGGTGGGTGCGATGGTGCATTGTCTACTAACAACAGAGCTTTAGAGGGCTTATTAATCTTAGTTAAAAAATTCTTCACCTCGGGGATAAAAGATGTTTCAAACCATTCATTAAATAATGGTCTGGTCATCCACACTTTGGTAGATGCTCTGTAGACAACTGGTAATCAACTTTCGTTTTTGAATGCTCGTGGATTTGCCGCTTTCCCCAAGACTAGTAAAGGTAATTGGTGAGTTACAGCCGCGTTGCAGCATGGCATGAATCTCAAGCGGTCTTTTGACACTTTTCGACCTGGTGCTAATTTTTCTCCTTGATGAACCCAAGTTGTGTCTGGTAAACATCTCCACAAAATAGCAGATTCATCAGCATTATACACCTGTTCTTTGCTTAATTCCATCTATTCAACAACCGATAGAAATTTTTCCTTAAATGGTATCACAGCGGAAACATCACTGGAAAGTTTTTCACAACAAACCTTCAAGAAACGAATCCATGTCTAAGCTTGAATTTATGTAACCATCCCGAACTTGCCAGAAAACCTTTTTTTCCTGTGATTTGTTCATAAAACTGTTTGTCTTTTGCTCTCAATATGTCTGACGAAATTGGTACGTGTGCGTTGCGTTTTTGAAGAAACCAGCTATGCGATTTAAACATCTCTAATAATTTTTCTTTTTCCTAGAAAAATACCTTGGATAGAATAAATTCGAGAAAAGTTTAAAATAATATTCCTACTAGGGATGCGTCGATGGCCCGGTTGGGCCAGACGAGCTCTCGGCTGTGGTACTCGGCATGCAGTTATTTTTTTTGGCCGAGAGCTCGGTACTCGGCTTTTTGTGAAAACCCTTGCTCGGTGCATCCCTAATTCCTACCTGTTCTTTGATACGATTTGGATATAAATCTCCTTATTTTGTCCTTGTGTGAGCATTTAATGATTTCTCTTGGTTGGAGCCATTATGCACACCACCGGCGAGATTGAAATGCAAAATGCAACTGTAGAACGATACTTGCCACTTTTACATAGTACAAGTACATACATACATGTACAGACAGGAAAATTATTATTGTTTGTATATCAGCCGGCGTCGACGTGCCCGGATTATAGAGGTAAAATTCTCAGTGCCCGAATCAGTCGCGTGCCCGAGTTACTGGAGTACCCGATATAGCGAATGTCCGGGCTAGTGAAATTGTACTGTATTTCCGTAGGGGTCTACTTTGAATGATGCAATAAGTTTGGATGAAAAATAAAAATTTCGTGTTTTATTGAACAATTCCCGGTACTTTTTTGACAGAATGAACTTTAGGAAGCAGGAGTGTCACTAGTTCTTCGAAAAGAAATGTACTGAAGGCTGTCCGCAGTGTCATAATTTCTTCTAAAACAGCTAGAAGATGGTTAAGTGGAGCTGGAGAGGAACAGTAAGAGACCAGCCGCATTGCTTACTGAATAAAACGGAGAAGCTGTTGCATTTTACTTTAAATCATCAAAATTGGCCTGTGAGCGATAGGAATCAAGTTTTTTTTTCACTGAAGAAACCAGGGTTCGTGTAAAACATCCAGAAGGTCGTGAACGAGTATGGTGAAGACCTGGAGATATGTTTGCTCCTTGCAATATAACTAGAAGGATACACAGACTTGCCTCCTTTCCTCGCGAGGCCCATGAATTTTTCTATCGAGAATATTTTGATGTAAGATATAATACCTTTGGGTTATTTTATGGGACCAAGTTTCCTGTTTATGCAAGAATCTGCTCAAGCTCACGTGGCTAGTTGAAGATGATTTTATCAATTTTATTCAAAATTTAATTAGAAGCATGCCTAGGCACATAAATTATGTCATTCGATATAGAGGCATCATACGGTACTAAATGTCCTATTCATACTAAAAATCTGGCTACTAGTTCTAAATTATATCGGATATTCCGTGAAAAACGTTTCAAGCTCCAACAACTGTTGAACGATTTCAATGAAATGCAAACCTAATTGCATCTAGAATGATATTTTAACAGCCTGAAACATATTCATTGGTCTGTCACTTCCGGAAGTAGCGGAAGTTGACCTTCTCTTGGATTTTTTATATGGTAACCCCATAATTTCAATTTTTTTCGATTACTCATTCAATTTTGTACTTTCTGATGAAAAAGTATCACATGGAACGTTGTATTTTCCGAGAAGAAAGAAATTATCGAAAATTTCGGGAGAAAACTCACATTTCCAATTCACCGATGTAATTCCTAGAATGGGCGACTGTTTGGTTTCGTGATGAAACTTTGCCGCCGTGGTCTTTTTTTACAGAGCATTAATAAGCATGGGAGACGAGAATCAAGTCAATACAGACATGGTGCATGTTTATTTCCAATCTAACAGAAATAGCACCTGAGCATTTCGACTCTCTTGAGACTGTATTCAAATTTGACCTAGAAGTTAACCTCAAACTAGACCTCGACGTTCATTTATAGATCAACTTCGAAAATACCCATTTTTGACATCATATTTATCTTCAAAATTCATTAAAATTTTCTGTTATGTTTACAACCTTTTTTTACCCAAAATACGAAAAATGTGAGTTATTCCAACTGAAATGAAGACCAACATACTTTCTGGGACAGAAAAATTGCATCACACTCTCAAACAGTCGCCCATTTCACGAATTATATCGATGAATTTGAAATGTGTTTTTTTCGGAAATTTTTCCATAATTTCTTTGTTCTCGGAAAGTACGGCGTTTTCAGCAGGTACTCAAAATGGGCATTTAAAAAAATTGAAATATGGCGATGCCATCAAAAAGACAAAAAGAAAATGTTTCATGTTAGAATATCATGCATAGTGAAATTAGTTTTTTGTTTCATTGAAATAAGAACTATAGTTTGGGGCGTTTTTCATGAAACACCCGATATATAATACTGAAATCTTTCTAGTCTTCAATTTTTATTGGTCAATAGTCTTATCTATTCAAGTTTGGGTTGCAGCCTCTTTATTTGTAAGGTCAATGACATGGTTTCGTATGGGAGTTTGGTTTGGTCATTAAGTATCTGGTTATATTCAGCCGCTTGCTGAGAAACTCGGGGTTTATAGAGCCGTACTAGGAAATTCATTTAAACATCAAACTGTGTCTGCTCTAGTAGAGCAGACATTAAACATCATAAAAGAAAGTGTTATTTGCTGAAATGTCTGATTTCTCTCTTGTCGTTCTCATCGAATCGCTTCAAGAACACACAACCGTTCCTTTAGTTCACGAATTGTCCCTGGCTCGTTGGCAATTATATGGGCAATGCATCGAGGATTGCTCAGACACGTTAACCTAATTCTAAAGGAGACTTTTTTATTTTTCACTTTTCATTCTTATGGGGTTGATACGGAAGGTAGTCGAGTGATGCCTTATTTTCAATCCTTTTGATTCCACGAATTTTTTTTTAATTGAATCATGATATTTTTCACATTTTTAATATCTTAGAAAAGAGTTGAAACATAAACATGAAAAAAATTTTTTCAAGCCATTTCAACAAAAAATGGTGGTCTTCTTTGGGTCCGCTGGGACATTTAGGAGTATAGCGAAAAATTCTTGTTTAAAAAAATTGTTGTCAATCAAACAAGTCCTGATAAGAGGGCGTGTGATATATTTCAAAACAGTTTCGTTCTAAGTATAAAGTGACATTACATTTGACATATCTCAAATGTGCTTTGAAATAACAAAACTTCACACCGTAATTGTTTTTCAATTTTAACTGGAAAATGACCGCTTTCTTCTCGTGTAATCTTGGGTGTAGAACCACAAGGTCTGCTCCTGGAGTGTGATGATTTAGGAAAGCTCCGCAGATATTGACGAGTAATGTCCCGAACAAAAGTTAACGAATCGACCTCATCTTCACAAAATACTTTATGCATTTTCCAAGCACCACCATTTTTTGCCTTGAATAGATATTCTTTAGTTAAGACTTTGATCCAGGATATCAACACCCTCTATGAAAGTAGTATACACACACCACAAAAATTGTCGCATCACCTGGTATTCTGAATTCCACAATCGATTTAGCAGCTCGATCGCAGTTTCTTTGTCAATATATGGTTTTGGACATATGAGGGGAAAAAATCTTATCTATGTAGTAACATTTGTTTCCATATGATCTCAAACACGTCTGAAACAAGAATGAGTTTATTTGACTATCAGTATTCATTCAATTTCTCTTCAATTTTCACGGTAAATCTATGCAATTTTTCTGTGTTTCTTGTTGATTTTCGAATCTTTGCATTTATTGTAAAGGCTTCTGAACGTCCTGGACGCTGTTTGAGTGATAATGTAGTGGTAAGAATTGTAACTCTTCTAGAGGAGGGGCGAAGCCAACGTTACGTGGCTAACTTGTTCAATGTTAACCAAAGCACTATTTCAAGAGCAATTAATCGGTACCACGAAACAGGGGAATATGGAAGAAGGGCCGGACAGGGAAGAAATCGGATAACAACACCAATTGATCGTTGGCTTCGTTTAACTGAACTAAGAGCTCGGCACTGTATGGCTAGAATGCTACAAAATGAACTTGCACGTTCCAGAAATGTGAATATTTCATTGCAAACTGTTAGGAACAGGCTCAGAGAAGACGATATCAGACCAAGGTGGCTTCTACCGGCCCGCTTCTTACCAGAGAGCATCGAGTCGCAAGACTTCAGTTTTCGAGGGAACATGGAAATTTGGGTATTCCAGAATGGTCGAATGTTCCCTTTTCCGACGATTACATGTTCTGTCTAGTATCAAATGATAGACGCATGCCTGTATACAGACGACCTGGGGAACGGTGTCAGCAATGCACTATCCGGCAAACCGAAAACTTCGGAGGGGGCTCAGTAATGGTGTGGGGAGGCATTTCTTTCCATGGTCGAACTGAATTAGTCCTAGTGAATAATTGGAGAATGACAGCGGCCAGATACATCTCAGATACCCTTGAATTCCATGTTGTACCCTTTGGCCCGTTGATTGGCGAAAACTTCATTTATATGCATGATAATGCTCGGCCTCATGCAGATAGAGTAGTTACAGAATTTCTGCAAAATGCCGAAATTGATAATTTGAGATGGCCAGCCAGAAGTCCCGACTTGAATCCCATAGAACATGTCTGGGCCAACATGGGGTGGCAAATTCAGCAACGTAGGATGCCTTGTAGAACACTCCAACAACTAGAAAATCTGCTTCCTGAAATTTGAAACTCGGTGACTCAAGAGTACATTCAAAATTTGTTTTAGGGGCTTCCGAGACGTATACTGGCAGTAATTAGGGCCCGGGGAGGAAACACTCGATTTTGAAAATGATTAGTAACCATTCGATGCTAGTTGATTGGTTTCTTCGCGAATGTTTGAAGATGGTGAAATTGTTTAATTTTTCATCAACTCGAAAATTGTTGATATTTTCCATCATAATCTCATCTCTTTTGAATGATATATTCTTATTTTACACTTCTGAAAGTTACCAAGCGACTCTTGAATGACCAACCTAAAAGTTTATATAGTATTGTCGTAAAAGTAGGGTGATGCGACAATGTTTGTGCGGAATGTGTTTGGAAAAGAGAGAACTATATGGAGGCTGTGGAACATTGATGTTCCACAGCCTCCATATAGTTAATTGCTATATCGAAATATATTGGGTGGCGCATCGAAAATCTTCCAACCAGGTTAATTACCCTATAAATCAGTAAATGAAAATTGTTTTGGCACATCAACCTCACTTCTAAGGGAAAAATATTTCATTTTGTTTTATCCTCTAACCTGTTTGACGGTATGGCTTCCACCCTTATAATAATAATCAGAAACGGTTGTCCAGTAATTAGGGGGCACGGCTGTGCCTCCGCCAAGTCGAGCGCGAAGCAAACACTACCGTACCATTATTTACTGGAAACATTTCGCCGCATTTTCAGGCCCCTATTTGAGAACCCATGGATAAGACCAGAATGCAGAAATTTTCATCATCCAGTAAGCTATAATCACATACTTAAAATCCAAAATTTTAAGTCTGTAGGTCATTCAGTACCGAAGTTAAGCGAAAGCAAAATTTCGCATTTGACACTCGCTCATTTACTCACTCATGATCATAAGAATAGAACTAGTACTTCCCATAAACTCAGAGAGCTGAAATTTGGTATAGAGTTAGGGTTTAATGGCAATATGAAGGGAAAACTATAAAAACTAGGATAATCGAAGATCTGGAGTACCTGGTGACCCTGATTAGAAAACACAAGAGCCCAACCAAACTATTAGAGATCGACATACCGTCTTTTCAAAAAATATTCAACTTGGTGGGCCCCTTCATTTGATGTCAAAAGTCGAAGGTCTGAAGTATCTGATGAAGAACCCTCAGCTGGTCTCAGCTGAAATTAATCGACTGTCATTGCAAAAATCCAGCGTAGTGGGACACATCTTCTAATTCAATCTAGCCTATAGCGTCCCACAGACACTGCTGAACGAATGCATCCCCTTCTGCTTTTAATACGCATATAAATAAAATTAAAGGAAAACTCTGGAAAGATCAGACTGGCTTTTATACTTATACCTACAAGTTTACAAAAAGAAATAGCGAATGGACAATACGATAAACTGTTGTTTATGTACAAGAATCAGAACCGGAAAAAAGAAAAGAAAGATTTGTAATAATAAAAAAACTACTGCTGAAAAGAAAAAGAATTGTCAAATAAGAAAATCTAATAAAATAAATCAATATGCCCACGTTTCTACAAAAAAATGTGAAATCCCACCAAAAACATTCTGTAGAAAACTAGCCAAGTCTCGATGGAGCTGCTTGTTTATCTCTAAAAAGTAATGATTTCTTTATTATTATAGTTAATGTTGTGTGACTTGGCCGTTGGAGGGTACATAATGTCACAAAACCAGGTGCTCCATGACACCATTGCACCAATCTGTCCCCAGACCCGCTACCTATTTATTTATTTGTTTGTATAATTGGCGGGGAACCGCCTTTGAATATCAAATGTACAGAAATATAAAATTATGCCCACCAATGAGAAACTAGGTGGGTATTGAATACAATGAAAAAATATAACAAAGATAATATTTATAGATACATACATACAGATTCAATGGTAATAATAATTGTTATTTGTTACAAAAGTTTACTATTGAAAAACATTCTGCCAGCGTCTAGCTTCAGACTCAAACCTCTGCAGGTTTTAGGGCGGAACATGGGTGTACTTCTATTTAGTCTTTGAGGCACGTTGAAAACAATCTGGGCGAGTAGGTCGGAACAATCAATCAATCCGTTAACTATTTTGAAGAAAAAACATACGTCATGAATTCGTCTGTTGACCTGAAGCGTATCCAAGTTATGACAGATACGTAAATTTTCCATATTGAAATAATTGACAATGAGCATTGACTTAAAACAGGTATCGTAGAAATTTTCGCTAAACCCTTTCCAAGTCCTTGATATCGCACGAATACTAACGCGGCCAAGTACATGACCCATATTCTAAATTAGATCTGACTAGGGAACAGTAGAGAATCTTTAACGTCGAAGGGGAAGACTCAGTTGCTTTCCGGGTCATAAAACCAAGTATCTGGGTTGCCCTCACAGTGATACTACGAAAATGCTCTTTGAAGTTCAACTTAGGGTCAAGAATGATACCTAGGTCTCGCACATGTTCCATCTTTTTAAGTTTATCATCATTTAACGTGTAATTAAATACTAGAACAGTGCGTGATCACAAAAAGACATGATGCCACACTTATCAATATTGAGACCCAAAGAGTTGGAAACAGACCATTCAAAGAATTTATGCAATTCTTTCTGTGAGGCAGAGGCATCAGAAAATCCAGGAATGACCGAATACATTTTCATGTCGTCCGCGAATAGCATAAACTTGGTGGTGATAGCAGTTTTTATGTCATTAATGAATATATTAAAAAGAAATGGCCCCAAGTGTGACCCTTGCGGAACACCAGATGAAACTGGAAACTCTCTGGAATAAAATCGCTGATATCTAACAATCTGTGAACGACCGTAAAGGAAACTTCTGAACCACCGAAGGGTCGAGCCTGAGATGCAAACGACCTCAAGCTTAGTAATCAGAATATTAAGGTTGACCCTATCAAAGGCTTTTCTGAAATCAGTGTATATTGCATCAAGCTGGTAGCCCGACTCGAATCATATAATTATCTCATTAACAAAGAGTATTAAGTTGGTAACAGTGGAACCTTCTAAAAGCGTGCTGCTCATTGATTAAAACTGAGCAACATGTCCAGGATAAAAAACTATAAACCAAACTGTCCAGCATTTTCGGAATGTTAGATTGCACCGCTATACCTCTGTAATTTAATTAGACTTGATGCCGGATTTAAAAATA
Organism: Cryptolaemus montrouzieri; assembly: GCA_013387265.2. NCBI lineage: Eukaryota > Metazoa > Arthropoda > Insecta > Coleoptera > Coccinellidae > Cryptolaemus > Cryptolaemus montrouzieri. The sequence goes on along the minus strand of JABFTP020000144.1, from coordinate 30,907,459 downwards.
AGGACGATGGAAAATTGCCACGTTGATTAAATAACCAGTCAATTGTAGGCTGGATAGAACTGCATATTTCAATGATACTTATGTATAGGCGAGTCTGAAACAAACAGTATAAAAAAAATTCCAGTACAGGCGAACTTCTAATCATTGATAGAAGTTCGTCTGTACATCTATTTTATGTTAGATCGGTGGCCGATTTGACGCTTCAAAAAGAAGAGAGCAGAAGTCATCATTGTCAATGCTGAATGCATGTGTTGCACAATCAACAGTCGAAAATAAGACACTTGAGTCTAATTACCAATACAGTATCGGCTATTATCTCGCTTAACAAACATAGGTAGTTACAACAGATATAACATTTCGTGTAAACAAAATTGAATTGTACATACCCACTAATGTATAAAGAATGCTCAATGGTCAAGTCACACAAGTGGCAATTTTCCATCGTCAATAGGTAGCGGTTCTGGGGACAGATTGGTGCAATGGTGTCATGGAGCACTTGGTTTTGTACCCTTGTGTACCTTTCAACGGTCAAGTTACACAACACTAACTATAAAAATAAATAAATCACAGTAACGAACCTTAGACTTGGCACGACTTCGCCTAGATTTCATTACTTTTTAGAGATAAACAAGCAGCTCCATTGAGACTTGGCTAGTTTTTTATAGAATGTGTTTGGTGGGATTGAGGTTACTGAAATTTTCGAGTGCTGTGTCAAGCCTTTTGATGCGCTTTCCGTGAAAAGATGCAGTACTAAGCTCCCTAAATTTATCAGGATCCATTATAAACTATAATAAATTGAATTCGAATTACAGTTTGTCCCCATCAAAACCCATTTTCCTCAAAAGAGGACAGCAGCAAAACATAAATAATAAGCACAGTCAACCCCAACTTTCACAATAAAATCTGACAGTTGGAAATTCTTGATTTACCTGTTTTTTGAAAGATTAAATGAAGCCATCAATTGTATAAACACACAAGTTATCTTAGTATGTATCTTAGAAGTCATTTATATTAACTTGGTATCAAATTTGACAACTATATGTATCTAGTAATATTATTTATTTATTAAGTGTCCCCATTTGAGTACAGTGTCACCAAATGGGTTAAGGAGATTAAATTTCCTTTCTAATGCTTTCTAATAGTGCCCTGATTGTACAGATCGATTGAGTATTCCTTGGAAAATAAAGATAAAATAAAAAAGAAACTCCATCACCACTTGTGTCAATGAAGTATATGTTAAAATGTTATCCTCCTACATATACCTGCTGTCCATGCAAGATTCGACACTAGAAGTGTATGAAGAACGGGTGAACTGATTGGTGAAATTTTTGTTTCGTTCGTTTTTGTGTTATTCGAACTATATTCCGAATACTTTTTCAATGCCGTGGCACTTCCGGTAATACCAGATGTCTACGCCAATGTATTCTGTATACGTCTACGCCAATGTGCTACGTGTACTTCAAGTTAAAATTTAGAAAGCGAGTACCTAATTCCTTATTACAGGGAAAACCGATGATTAACCATTTGGGTAGAGGGTACAATTCTTCTAGAGATAGCTAATTTGTTTTATGAGTTAGTCTCTGTAGCATTATAACAGTTATGTTAGAACGTTTAAGTAAAATATACTATTAAGTAAAATATAGTGTTAATAGTATAAGTTCGACTTTTTCTGTTTTGAAACATTTCCTTCTCAGGAGACAATATACAGTCCATTCAATAATCAGAATACCGGAAGTAGTCATTATCTTCCTTATTTCAAATGGCAATATGTACGCTTTTATTCTTTTTATTGTAGAAAACCAAATTTTAAACATTTTTTTATGATAATAACTCCCACCTGAAATCAACCATTTACGTAGGTTGCCCTTTAAATTTTGCGCCTGATAAAAAAATAAGTAATACGTAGTATCAGTATTAGTAATATGTGTCAAACTGCTAAAGTTGTTTTCAACCTAAAATGCATCGTTTTGAAGTTATTTGGGATTTTATCCAGAAAATGTCAATTTATGCTGAATATTAGAGCTATTCAATTTTTTCTATGATAAGATAAGCAGTGTGACAAGCTAAACAGAGATGTGTAAATTTGCCTCAGTTAAAACATCTGGTTGTCAAATTCCCATTAATCTTGTTTCCCTTTCATCTCACATTATCGCTTTCGCTAGGTATGAAATTCACCACAAATGAGCAGGAGCAAATTCAGACGATTAAAAAAAATATATTAACCGTGGAAGACAAAATAGGAATTATGGGGTCAGAACTAAACTCACAGTGAACAATGGGGATAACGATATCAACAATTTTCAACGAATTCAGAAAATGAAGAAAAAAATCAAATTTCTATTTAAAAATTACATCAAAGATTGACCGACCAAAATCCATATAAGTTTCAAAGTATATTAGATTGGATTTTCAAATCTTCTTCCATCTCGTTCAAAACAACTTTGCGTACACTTTATCTTGCAGCACTTCTAAGTTGATTTGGATGGAGGCTGCGAAATGCTCGATGAACCCTAAGTTTCAACTTCTGCCTTGTATTTACTGGTGTGATGTGAAAATTTTTTAAAAAACGACCCCACAGATAGAAAACCAGCGGTGTCACATCTGAAGGATGAATGTCAAGGACCCAATTTCCTCGAACATATTCGTCAGCTTATGAAAGACTTCGCCAGTACAATGGTACCAGAAAGATAGAAATGCTTTTAAGGGTGACGTTTCGAAAACCCCAGTGAAAAAATTCCATTTATTTCGCACCATTTAAATGATCATCATATATCATGTATAATAAAAAAAACCATTGAAGCTGAACTTATGCTGAAAATTTTCCACCTGCGTCACGTGTGAATTTTTGTCACTTGAGTTAAAGTCTTTCTCCCTTCTCTGGGGAATTTTGTCTCGTTCGTCCAAATGATATTACTTAAAAAACTTGCATCTTGAATTCGAACGAAAATCATTTCGCAGAATTCTCTTCTATTGGCTGCATCTTCTGGATTAATTGCACAAGTTAACAAAAAATCAAAAGTACACCATACTATTTGAAATAGCAAAGTTGTAATCGATGTCCGGTATAACCGTATGAGGTACCGCTCTGAAAATAGTTGGAATTTGTAGATCAGTATTCATTTACTCTAATACCAAAAATTGAAATTAATCGATAAACCCGTTCTCCAGTTATTTCTAATGGACACCCTTACTGCATTTATGTACGAATATGCTCGTTCTTGCAGATTTGGGCTTCGGCAATTCAAGCACATATATACAAAGTGTAGCAGAAGTTCTGAAAAGATATTCCTAAAAAAACGATCATTAGACTTTTTGTTTTATTTACAAAAAACCGTTTCTGCGAACTTGGCGATTTTTTTTGGCAATTTCACCAATTAGCCTCAAGTTGGTTGAAACTGAAACTCATATTCTTAAATTTTCATATATTTGTAAATTTAACATTGGCTCGTGACAGATCGATCGGATTCTAAAGATTGTCTGGAGAAACTCGTAAGGAGTAAAGAATTTCAAGTCATTATGATACTACCCGGACGTTTGTGTTTATTAAACTCTAAAAATCTACCCAAATATATTTTTTCCAATAGCTATTATATCTGTGTAAGAATTCGAATTTTGAATCGAAAGAGTGATTTTATTCTAAGAGATGATTTGCGTAATTTGAATCTGATTTCTGATCTAAAAAACGTCGTTTGTGTTCAGTTATTCTAATATTGAAATTTCTATGGGTCCTACCGATTTTATTGCACTCGCTGCAGTTCAATTTGTTAACACCGGACTTACTATTTTCGTCGGATTAGTTTTATTGTTTCTGATTGCTCAAATTATTGTTGGTCCGGAAAGATATATTGAAATTGTTTTTATTCATAAAGACTTTGTTTCTAGTTTATACTACCGATGTAGGTTAAACTATTGGATTATTGTCTTGATTTTACGGTACGACTACTATTATTGATGATGACTATTAATAACTGCATCAAAGTTGAGAATTTTTTAATAAGTATGCTCGATGATAAAGAACGTTTGGAGGTAGTAGTATGTCCGGAATTTGATAAAACATCACGTTATATTATTTGAGTTCTATTTGCGCTGGATCTATTTTATCGGCAAAAGAATCTTCTTTTACCTTGACCTACAGAGGAGCTCCTCCATCTCTCATGATAGATAGATTGTATATTTGTTCCACTAAACCTTTACAGTTGTAAAACACATCAACGAAATTCAAAAAAAAAAAAAAATAGAAATTTATTCAGTCCCATAGACAAATTTCACAACGAAATTCCTGCATCTTATAATATGCTTTCTGCAGAAGAAAGTTTTTCAACTTCAATTTGAAAGTTTTTACTGGAAGGTTTCGGATGGCCTCTGGAAATTTGTTGAAAATGTTGATAGCTGAAAATTGTACATTTCTTTGTAGATAGTCATAATTAAATTTATATGTTTAAGTCTGGATTTGAATCTTGTAATGTATGAATCACCTTATTTAGTGTATGATCGAGTTTTTCTCTATAAAAACCATCCAAACTAATTGTTTAGTATAGTAACCGTCTTATCAAAGTTCATTATCGGGTCGCAGGGATATATACACACACCACAAAAATTGTCGCATCACCTGGTATTCTGAATTCCACAATCGATTAACCAGCTCGATCGCAGTTTATGTGTCAACATATGTTTTTGGACATAGGGGAAAAAATCTTATCCATGTAGTGACATTTGTTTCCATATGATCTCAAACACGTCTGAAACAAGAATGAATTTATTTGACTATCAGTATTCATTCAATTTCTCTTCAGCTAAATTAATACAAGTTTTCAGTGTTTCTTGTTGATTTTCGAATCTTTGAAGTTATTGTAATGGCTGCTGAACGTCCTCGACGGTATTTGAGTGATCATGAAGTGGTAACAATTGTAACACTTCTCGAGGAGGGGCGAAGCCAACGTTACGTGGCTAACTTGTTGAATGTTAACCAAAGCAGTATTTCAAGATCAATTAATCGGTACCACGAAACAGGGGAATATGGAAGAAGGGCCGGACAGGGAAGAAATCGGATAACACCAGTTGATGATAGTTGGCTTCGTTTAACTGCACTAAGAGTTCGGCACTGTACGGCTAGAATGCTACAAAATGAATTTGCACTTTCCAGAAATGTGCATATTTCATTGCAACTTGCAAACTGTTAGAAACAGGCTCAGAGAAGAGGATATCAGACCAAGGGTGGCTTCTACCGCTTTCTACAAAATGCCGAAATTGATATTTTAAGATGGCCAGCCAGAAGTCCCGACTTGAATCCCATAGAACATGTTTAGGACAACATGGGGTAGCAAATTCAGCAATGTAGGAGGCCTACACACTCGAACAACTAGAAAATCTGCTTCCTGAAATTTGGAACTCGGTGACTCAAGAGCACATTCAAAATTTGTTTGAGGGGCTTCCTAGACGTATACTGGTAGTAATTAGGGCCCGGGGAGGAAACACTCTATTTTGAAAATGATTAGTAACCATTCCATGCTAGTTGATTGGTCTCTTCGTGAATGTTTGAAGATGGTAGAATTTTTTAATTTTTCATTAACTTGAAAATTGTTGACATTTTCCATCATAAACTCATCTCTTTTGAATGATATCTTCTTATTTTACACTTCTTGAACGACTCTTGAATGACCAACCTAAAAGTTTATATAGTTTTGTCGTAAACGTAGGTTGATGCGACAATTTTTGTGGGGAGTGTATTTTCTGAGCGTACAGGATATGATGCTCGTTCCCTGCGCTGAGTTATCTGGGTTCAATCCCCACAAAGTCGGTGCAATTTTTCGGATTCTGGGAATCGCTTGAGTGTCCATCTTTCTGAGGAGATGTAAAGCCGTCGGTCCTGTCTGACACAGAGATGTGTTGGACATTAAAGATCCCTTCCCTCGACACGAGAGGGGTTTCGCAAAATTCCCGGGTTAGTGAGGTGACAGAATTCCCCGGCGTGTCATTAGCACGTTAAAGGATCAAAAAAAATATATATATATATATATATATATATATATATATATATATATATATATATATATATATATATATATATATATTTTTCTGTTAGTAGACAAAAATTACAATTAACATTGAATTTTGGACATCACTAATATTCATTTTCACAATTTCGTTGCTCCTACATGCACAGACTAAACCGTTAGAACTCTTTTCATTAAATCCGTTTCATCTAATAGTTTTTGTATATCTACGAAAAGTTTTTGATTGTTTAGTTTATAACCAATTGCCCAACCCTTCAATAATGCAATTAGTATATTGTGGGTCTTTGTCAACGTTAATTTTAACGCTAACATTTTTCTTAATATTGATTATATTGGCTATACGATATAATACTTCAGTACTTTTCTATTTTCAAAGAATATGCCATAAATACATTTTCGGTATATCTACTCCTCCCTTATTACAGTGCAACATGCTAAAATTATATCTATCTATTTACTATCCTTATTAACGATAGCCATACTACTGCATTGAATTCAATCAATTATAAATAAACAAATATGAATATAATGATTCGACCCGAACTAACTACTAAAGCGAGCGAATTTTGTTTGACGCTTCAAGTGGTAAAGTAATGTTCATCAGAAAACGTTATAATGCGCTTTCGTCAACGAATGTCCCATCCTAATTCATTAGACAAAGGAAAAATATATTTGGTTTGACGTACTAAAACATCGAAATATGACCACTCTATGCAATACTATTAAAAATCTGGTACTTCAATTGGATGTTGAAATTGCAAGGAACATTGATTATCGAGCTATCATTATTGTTGTAGGGTTTATTGTATTTGCGTGGGTAGGGGAAGAATAACCAGTAGGTAAACGGGCAGGTATAAACCGGGAGATTATTGCCCCGAAAATCTGAAAACTTGTGAATGATTGTACAGATCAAGTTGGTAGTGAATTAGTCAGCTGTGTATGTTGGAGAAGGTAAAATTGATTGCCCTAAGTATTTTGTGCGGTTACGTGTATTAAGTGTTTGTAGTTATGGTCGATTGTTTGCTGTTAAAAATAGTCTTGAATTCAGACTGGAATACTATCCAAGTGTATACGTGCTCAAAAGAAATTTGTAGTAAGGAATAAAATTAGCATTTTGTGACAGTGTAATTTCAGGTAATTCTTATGACAATCGTTTTTTCATTGATGTGATATTACTGTTAGTTTTTTTTTGTACGATGTTAGATATTTGAATTACGGACTACACGAAAAATGACGATGATATATATTATTGTTCAACGAGTGAACAGTGATCTTTTCTGCAAACTGTTCTGTTGCATACTATGTCCCAACTATTTTTTTAATTACGTTGGTTTAACTGAATTTTTTAATTCCAAGATTATTCGGAAAAACGAGTGGAATATCTGTTTTCAATAATTAAATCAGAAATGCTCTAGTGCTGCGAAATCGTTAATATTGAACAACACAGTGAATGTGGGAATGGAGACAAGTCTTAGACGGGGCTCTAGAGTTGATTAAAAAAATTTAGAACACCAAGTACAAGCAAATTTTCTCCGGCTATCACTAATAAAATATTGTTTCGAATCATTTCATTACTTACTCGGCGTTTTCAAAGAGCAGTCGTGGTCAACTTTCAACAAGATTTTTGGAGTTTACTTTTATATTGGTGATTGCGAATGGTTAATTATTATCATTTCGCGATTGAAAATATGGCAGTTTCATTGAAAATACAGGGTGCTTCAACGAAAACTGAACAGAGGCTATATCTACCAAGATATTCATTTCTGATCAAAACGCAAAAACAAGTCTATTTTTGTTTCAAGGGGGACATCTTTTGGGGTACAAAAGTTGCCTGAAACATTAACCCCTAAGTGGAGGTTGCAATCCTTGAACATTTTGAATAGGGAAGATGGGTCGAGTGATGACTCAAAAGAAAGGTGGTATCTTTGTCTACATCGCCTTGAACGAATTTCCATTTTTTATTGAAAATTGTAAAGGTACAGGGTGAGCAACTGAAAGATAGGGAAGACTATTTCCCTAAGATTATTCAAGTTTCAGTGAAGTAAAATGGAACAGATCCATGCTGATCAATGGCAGTCATCATCAAGTACCATCCTCATCTCGAATTTCAACCCCTAGAGCCGGGGTGACCACCCTTGAAAATTTGGAAGAGGGTTGATGGGTCGAGTGATACCTCGAAAGAAAGGTATTATCTTTGTGTGCATTCTTGTGAACGAATTTTCATTTTGATTGAAAACTGTAAAAGATACAGAGTGAGCTACTGAAAAATAGAGGAGACTATCTATCGCCCTGAGCTATTCAAATATTAGTGCAAAAAAATGGAACAGATTCATTCCAGATCAGAGGATGTCATCTTCCGAAACACCATTCTGTTCCAGTTTTTCGCACTAATACTCCAATAGTCTTGGGGCGATAGTCTTCTCTATTTTTCATTGGCTCACTCTGTATCTGCTACAGTTTTCAATCAAAAATGAAAATTCTTTCACGGGAATGCAGACAAGGATAATACCTTTCTTTCGAGTTATCACTCGACCCATCTACCCTCTTCCAAATTTTCAAGGGTTGTCACCCCTGCTCCAGCGGTTTAAATTCGAGATGAGGGTGGTACTTGATGATGACTGCCATTGATCAGCATGGATCTGTTCCATTTTACTTCACTGAAACTTGAATAGTCTCAGGGAAATAGTCTTCCCTATATTTCAGTTGCTCACCCTGTATCTTTTACAGTTTTCAATTAAAAATGGAAATTCGTTCAAGGCGATGTAGACAAAGATACCACCTTTCTTTTGAGGCATCACTCGACCCATCTTCCCTATTCAAAATGTTCAAGGATTGCAACCCCCGCTTAGGGGGTTGATATTTCAGGCAAGTTTTGTACCCCAAAAGATGTCCCCATTGAAACAAAAAATGGACCTGTTTTTGCGTTTTGATCAGAAATGAATATCTTGGTAGATCAAGCCTCTGTTTAGTTTTCGTTGAAGCACCCTGTATATCTAATGCCGTAGCGAATATGTAAAAACCTTTAAAAGTAGCGAATTTTTAGGGTTTCATACCGCAAATGGAAAAAAGGAGTTCATAAAGGATCACTTTGTTTTCTGCCTGTCTGTCAATACGCTTTTCTGAGGAACACGTGTAGGTATAGAGTTGAATTTGATACCGAATTTTAAGGTTGGAAATATCTTGCAACTTTGGGAAAAATAAATAAACTTAAGGGGTTAGGTGTAGTCAGAGACATGAAAAAATTTCAATTTTTAATAATTTTTTTTTGCCAGAAAATCATTTTATTTTATAAAAGTAAGAACGTAGTATCATTAAATGAGGTTTCGACTCGAGTTGACATAAATTTTAGAAAAAAATTTATAATTTTAAAAGTATTGGCTGTTTATGTTGATCCAGTTCCAACCGAAGCTCCTTGAGGTAGCCATCACTTATCCTTAGAGGTTCATCTGAAAAACAATCAGACAAAAAAAATAGCTTTGTTAATAGATAATCTAGTGCCTGATCGAAACTTTTCTTTCAATTTTTAAAATAGCGGCCTCAAGAAAATTTTTTCCAGATTTTCGGGAAAAAAACAACAGTTAATTGTTTATAAAAAATCGAAATTGAAAGAGAAAAAAACCTTCGATCAAGCACTAGTGTTTCATGTTTTAAAAACCTGTATAAATTTCATTGCAATCTATCGAGCGGTTGCACACCCAATTCACGTAAAATCATCATATCATCATATCAACTCCCACATTCTCCAGTGGAGACTGCTGAATGTAAGCCTCTTCCAACCTTTCCCATTCTTCCCTGTCCTGTGTGCAGTGATACCAATTTGAGCCTGCGTATTGTCTGAAGTCATCTACCCATCGTTTTTGTGGTCTTCCATTGCCTCTCTTGCTTGTTATAGATCTCCAGTTCACTAGTCTATTCGGCCATTCATCTTCTGTTTTCCTGGCTACGTACCCTGCCCAACTCCATTTCAATTTACTAGTTCTTTCCATCATATCTGTAACACAGGTTCTCTCTATCTCTACGTTCTTGATTCTGTCACTCAAAGTCACTCTCAGCATGCTCCTTTCCATATGTTTTTGGGCAACTCTCAGCATTTCTGCGCTCTTCTCAGTTAGTGTCACAGTCTCTAGGCCATAGGTCATGACATGAATAACGCAGGAGTCGAACACCTTCCTGCGTAAGGAGATGGAAACATCTCTGTTCCTCAAAATGTTACTGATTTTTCCAATCGATGTCCATCCAAGTCGGGTTCTTCTTTTCACTTCAGCCACCTAGTTTTGATTTCCTAGTTTTATAACATGACCGCGATAAATGTAATTTTCAACTTTTTCTATCTATTCTCACCGGATTTTTGGTGTTGCTTAAGAGTTTTGTTTTGCTAAGGTTCATATGAAGGCCTACCTCCTTGGATGCCTCGTTCAGTTGAGTTAACATAGTTCTTAAATCTTCCTCGTTTGAACTGATCAAGACCACATTATCGGCGAACCGAAGATGATTAGGTGTTTTCCATCTACATTGATACCTTTTTTGTGCCATTCGAGTTTTTTAAAGATGTTTTCTACAGCAAGAGTAAAGAGTTTGGGAGATATAGTATCCCCTTGTCTTACTCCCCTCGGAACTGGAATGTCTTTCGTCTGCGTCACTGTTCATGGTCTTCTAGAACGAAAGATGAAAATTACGAAAAAAAAGGATTGTGTTCTGTTTTTCTTTCAAAAATATGTCAAAAAGTCGTAGGATAAGATGAAGAATTAGAATAAGAAAAAAATACAGGGTGTCCCATTTGAAAATCGAAATTCGGTATCATTTCCGGCATAACTGGAAACGAAACGTCATATTAATTTTATCAAATTAAAAATGTTGTCTTCTACCCGATTCCCAAATTTCATCAAAATATTCCAAATAGAAAAAAATTACAGGTTCCTGTTACACCCTTGTTCCTGTTACACCCGGTATACATCAAAGTTGTGAGTCAATCATGACAATAGAACCCGAAAACCGGTCGCTTGCAGCTGCTGCTAGTAGCTACCTGCTCTCGAACGTTTCGGAGCGCCCGAGAACCCTTGGCTAATCATCGAATAACTCGAAAAGTATTTCTCGGATTCACTTCAAATTTTCAGAGAGTATTTCTAAAACATTATACTTTGGGAAAATGAAAAATTTTTTTTTTGAAAATTCTGACTATACCTCACCCCTTAAAAGTTTTTTCTTTTGGAAACAATAATAATCTGCTTCGGACTTGTACGCTTCTGCGAATTATTCAAATTTTACAATAATAAAGTGCCTAATAAAAAGAAGAAATTATTTCCGAAATCATCAATTCTTTGAATGTTTTTAAATGCTACAGAAATTAAGCATTTCCTTTCTAAATATGATTCTTTATTACAAGGTACCCTTCAATCATTTAGTATGACTATCCCAAGACCTGATACGAGGAATGTCTTTCATATTTTGAATGCTGGGACATAGAGGTCACCATTTAACAATTGTCAGTAAATGAACCTCTATGATTTGTTATAACAAATCCAAAATTGCAGTTCTATGCGTGCTGTGTTTTAACTACAACACAATGCCGGCTCGGTGGGGTAGATGATATGATGCTTGTTTTCTGCGCAGAGTTATCTGGGTTCAACCCCCACAAAGTCGGTGCGATTTTTCGGAGTCTGGGAATCGCTTGAGTGTATTTTTCGGAGGAGATGTAAAGCCGTCGGTCCTGTCTAACAAGAGATGTATTGGATATCAAAGATCCCTTCCACGACACGAGAGGGGTTCGGCAAAATTCCCGGGTTAGTGAGGTGACCGAATTCCCCGGAGTGGCATTAGCCGAAACGCAGAAATAGGGCACGTTAAAGGAGAAACAAACAAACTACAACATATGTCAAAGTTGACAAGTTAGTTGAAAAATGGAAATAAACCGCGAAAAATTTCGCGCAATAATTATCTACAATTTTCAAAGACAATGACCTCATTGAAAAAAAAAATGTTTCTATTTTCGGCATTGAAGCAACACACCAGTTTCCCGTGGGTATGGAAAATTTAAACGCAAAACGGTTAGGCTTTGAGACGATCCAAAAGCAGGTACACAAAAAACAGTGGTTACTAAAGAAAATTGGGATGACGTGCGTAGAATTATTCAGGAAGATCGGCATGTACATATCGAGTGATTGGGGCATCAGTGCTGATTTCGAAAAGATCGCAATGCAAAAAATTTTGCACGAAGAATTGCGAGTGAAAAAATTAATTTCCCGTTCAATACCACATCCGTTGACCGAAGAACAGAAAGCTGCAAGGGTGCATTGGTGTCAAAAAACTTTGTACCGTTTCAACTTTGAAGGGTCAAGAGCGTTTACAACTTTGTTCAGTGGTGATGAATCTTGGATTTATTCATACGGGTCATAAAATAAGCGCCAATATTCTGTTTGGGTATTCCAAGGGAAAAAAAACGACCAAAGTCATCCCTGGTCATTTGTGTCAAAATTTATATATATTCTTTTGAGAAATAGAGGATTCACAATAAATGCTTATATCTATCATTTTGGTGTGTGTCAGAAAAACACAAGTGTGAGCTCAGGAAATGTAACAGGGGAACCATACTATCTTGCATATGATTCAATAAACGAGTGAAAAAAACCTGAGGAAAAAACTCGTTTCCCTGTCGCTATTGCACTAGCAATAGCTTGTCTATTTATGTTGTGTTAGTGTCGTGTGTACATAAAGAGTACCAAAGATTTTTCTCCTTAGCAGCTTAATTCTCTCATTCTCATCTTGCACTCTATGATTTTCAGACGAAGACAAGGGTGAAAGGAAGGGGGCTTGGGACAGGAATCTAACAATGGAAAAAGAAAACCAACAGAAAAATATTTCAACAATCATACCTGGCTCTTATGGGTCTAAATTCACTTGAATCTAAGAAAAGATTTTACATAGCAAGCAAAGCCATAAAAAGGACTAAGGAGATAATCAAAAAATACATAACCTGCGATATGTCCTCTTTCGCGGAGATGTTCTTCTGTCGTAATGTGAGTCTCTTGAAGAATATTCACTTCCTTGTTCTTGCTTACCAATTTCGAAGTATAATAGCAAAATCTCTTCAATAATCAAACTCAATGAAACAATTCCCTCTCTGTTTGACCGAGAGCCCTGATGGGCAGCTTCGGTCTTGTAAGTGATGCCGATTATTATCTATAGATGAAATAGAATCATTATGAACACAATAATTTGGGTTGACATCTCCCATATATTATTTCTTCGTGGATCTTGTTTAATTTAAAGAAAAATTTGCGAAAAAAATTTGACAGTCGTTTCAAAAATATGAATTGATTCAAACGAATGCAGAAGTGTATTAATCTTCGCGGAAAATACTTCGAGAAACAATAATGTCTTCAAAAGCTCTCAATTAAAAGTCATTCCTCGTACCAATAATCGTTCATGGGGAAGACCGTTCGAAACCTTCAGCACTTGCATCAAAACCCATGTCCAATGACGATTTCATTGAAACAACTGTGCTGTGTTCTGAAGATGAAGTTGCAGCAAAAAAGAAAAAGGTTGCAATTTACTATGTTGAATGAATGTAGGATGTACCGTATAGAGCAACACACATTATGAAAGCAATATGTAACTAATTGAAACGGATTCCACGTTAAATACTCCTCATTAATGACTGGCATTAATCGTTGCAGCTCAACTCACCTAACATCAATACTCCCTACTTCAGAAAGATGTGAGGTCCAAGAAAATTCTAATGTATCCGTTAAATCACAAGGTACTAAAAATTAATTGCTATCCTCCAATACAAAGATAACGATTTGAGAAAGTAAACTGGTAAATTTGACTGATTTCTCCAGGTTAAAAATAAGGATTTCTCAGAATTTGTGATAGTCCAGAATTAATAAAGTTTCACTTTATATTTAAATACGGTACTGGCAGATGTGGAGGGCTGAATAGATTCAAACGGTTCTCATATCTTTTTCCCAAAGGCATTGTATGCTTTGTATAATAGGTATTTTAAAATTTATTCGGGACTTATCCTAATGACCTCATCAGCTATTCACTTATTCAAACTATAATTGAGGCATGTAGTAAAATGTAGCGTCAGGGGTTTTGCTAACCATGGTAGATGCCGAAATGTGTAACACCCTGCCCTCAAATACTTGTACTCAAATATGTTATATTAAAATATGAACCAACTTGACAATTTACCAAATCATACTAAAACCAGTGTACATCATTTCAGCAGAAGTAAATTAGCATAATCAGGAGATGATAGTACACCAAATCTATCTCGGCGTGGGTCTATCACTTATACTTAATTGATCCCTGCTACTAGTCGCTTTCGACGAACGATCGAAACAGTTTTAATATTTTATCAATTTTACATTCTCAAAATTTATTGCATGGTCTTGATCAAAAGCATGTTGGGCAACGCTAGATTTTTCTGTGCGTCCGTATTTTAAATCTGTATCATCTTTTTTCAATCTGGTTTTTATTGATCTTTTTGTTTGTCCAACATACTTCTTTTCACAATCTTTACAACTTATTTTATATATGCCACTCTTATGTAACGCATTTGTTTTGTCTTTTGGGTTTACCAGTACAGTTTTCTAGATTGAATTTGATTTGTAGGCTAATTTTGTGTTGATATTTTTGAATATTTTTTCTAATCCTTTGGTGTGTCGCTGATCGAAAGGTAAAGAAGTGAATTTTCGTTTTTGTTCTTCAACTTGAAGAACAACTTCTGACAAGTTTTCTCAAATCTTTATCTATTGATTATCCTATCAACTAAAGTATCTTTTAACCATTAAAAGTAGGTACGTTACTCATAAGATTTTTTTCTTTCTATAAACTATTTAATATATGAAGTAGGAAAGGTCAACTGGCCTTTTTTTGTTGTTGAAAATGAAATTAGTAGAAATGTACCTACTTGAGGCAGTGCTTTTTGTGTAAACACCAAATTCTAAGGGTTTGTTATTTCTGATGACAAGTTATCGAAAAAAGCCAGTTATCCTTCTCTACTTCATATTTGAATTTAATCGAATGGTGAAAATCATTTAACTTCAAGACAATTTTCCAAGTTGGCATTCTTGGTATTAAAACAACAAATAAATCATCGACATACCTGTACCACACATTTGGAAAATATTCAAATATTCAACTTAGTTTGTTTAAAAGTTACTCATGAATATGAGACGACTCTCAATTTTCCATGGCAGTTCATTCGTATTATTTATATAATTGATTTTTTTATTGAAAATAATTTTACATAATGGAATTGAAAGTTTTGGGATCTAAATTGTTTGTATTAAGTTATTCTTTCAAATCGTTTAGGACATGTGATGCAGGTGTGTTTGGATATAATGCAATGACATCAAACGAGGCCAAAATTTCTTCTTGTAACTGAACATCTTTGATCTTATTTATGAATTCTAAAGAATTATCACTTGAAAAACTCGAAAAATGTGTTGGCAGTTTTTTGAACTCACTTGATATTCAATTTGCAATCTTATAAATATGTGTGCTTATATATTATCAGTAATAAGATTGTTACGTAATTTGAGGGTTTTTCCACTTCAGCTATAATTTTTGGCAAGGGAGTTTTTGGTCATATGGTCCAGACAATAAAAAATTATCTACTCTTTAACATTCTTTCCTTTGTCTAATATAGTAACTTTATTCTCTTTGTCTGCTTTTAAATAAATAAAATAATAAATAAAACAAACTTTAAGTCTTAGGCTCCTGATGAATAGTTCCTCTCTTCATGATGTTGTTTCTCTATTGATGGCAATGTTTTTGGGATTGGGTTGTGCATGACTCTGATTTCTGCAGGATTTCGTAAATGAAACATCTATACCAACTAACTTGCTTTTAGTAGTATGTTTCATACTAAAAACAGTGTTTTTGATGTGATACAACCCCAACTTAATTTACCAAATAACTGTACAAGGTTCAACATCTATTATCAGAAGCTCCTACAATTTGGTGTCTCCTACAGTAGCAAAGAGAGTGATGACGAAAACGATGAGAATCTTGTGCTAAATGATATGTCATTGGGATATCACTTTGCCCTATTCCATATTTTTAGTATAACTGAAAGGCTCAGACAGACTGCAAGAGAGAGCTGCATTATGAAAGCAGGCAAGCAAAAGTATAATTCAAAAATCAAGCTTGAGATAGTGAGGTGAAGTAACTGAAAATAGATATTATATGTAATACAATGGGATTAAGCATCGTATCAAAAAGTGTACCAAAACAATAAATTCACAACTTTGGTGAGAATAGTCCTGTCAAAAAATAAGATTTTGTTGAAGCTAGTCGATAAAGATCTGCTTCCCAGCGAAAATATCTGGGTAGACTTGATATCATAGTAACATAGATATTACCTTGTCATGTCACAATGAATTTCCATATTTTTCTCCAGACCTTTTTTTTCCAACTGAGTTTTTTTAACGAATAAGTCAAAAAACTTCAACAAAATGGATTGTTCCTATGTCTATATGAACGTGAATTCATATAAATATGACTTTTACACTGTTTCCATATATTCTTTTGTTAGAGCGAAAATTTCCAGTTGTTGGAAATTCAGGGATTGTAATAGACAAACAAAATAAAAAAAATATTCAAGTAAGACGTTCTTCTCGGCAATTTTGATTGAGAGTACATACAAAAATTATAATATTGCAAACTGAATTTCTCAAATTTTTTACATTATCCTGAATATTATTCCTTTTGAAAACTTTTGTACCATTATAGAGAACAAATATGAAGAATTCCATTATTTGACTCGTGAGTTATGGCTTTGAGCTCATATGAAAATCTATAAAAAAAGGTTAATCAGCATTTGCTGAAATTTAAAATTTTCTGAGAAACTTTTCCAACTTCTTTTTCAAATAATCGAAGTCTGACTATACAGACATAAGTATAAAAAATTGCCGGATCTATCTAGACGTTCTCACGTGATGCACTTGCCAAAGATTTCATTTTTATTTGTAATATAGATAATATAACAATAGAATAGATGTACTATGACAGAAACGTCCGTTGGAGAGTACTCAATAATCTCATAAACTTCTATGGTAATCGGATGAATGGTTTAGTAATACATAAAGGGGAAACAGATTTAAATTCATTTGATATATGTAGATATACAGATGTTTTAAAAAAATTGATGTACTAAATGCAATTTTATTTTCAGACACCCATGTCACCTTCGCCATGGTGAACAACGATGCTGATTCAGTAAATTGCAGCACTACCCAAATTCGAGATGAGGATGAAAAGGTCGAAACTTCGAAGTCCAAGAAGTCCGACTCAGCTTCTCCTGGACCTGAAACGGTCGTTTCGTCATCCCGAAAATCATCCCTGGATGTCGAAAAAAACTCGGATACAAGTGTTGGTTGCGCGGAAGAACTGGAGAGTTCCAGTAGTGCAACCAAGACAAGTTTGTTTTGCAGTGTTCCATTAAATAAAATCCGTTCAGTTCTAAGCTACGGCAATTCCAAAGCCGTCGAAGATGAATCTTCGTTGGCAAAGATCAAACAAGTGGCATCTCGGAAATTGTTGTGTCTCTATTGTGACAGAACATTCGTTAGTACGAATCTTAGGCAGAAACACGTGGAGCGGTGTCATTCGGAGAAACAGAGTAGGCGGTTAAGTTCTCGTAAATTGCAGAGCCAATTCACCACAACAGCTTGTTTCCACTGCGATAAGCTGCCAGTTGAACACTCTCTAACACAGTTGTTTGAACATTTGGTCACAGAACATTCTCAGAAATATTTCGGATGTTTGTCTTGCGAAGAAAGGTTTTTAAGTCAGTCTCTACTAAGTGATCACAACGCAAAATATCATGCTTCTCCTCAAAAACGCCAGAAATCTACTTCAGTTTTGAAAATCCAAAAAGAAGTTAATAAGGACGAGGAAACGAAAGAGACAACTAATATTAACGAAGAAGACAAAGGGATCAGCCAAAAATTGACCAGAAGTATGGCCAGAGAAAAAACGAAACCACCTCAAAATAAATCTTCTTTGAGGCAACTCCGCAGCAAGAAAATCGCCATAAAGGCTTCCAAGATCGGTTTGAAAAGGAGCAAACGATTACGAGCCACACAAACTAAGGTTCCTGTTCGTAAGAAAAAGCGTACCAAAGTTGTCGAAACAACCAAACTCGAAGAAACTACCACCAAAACTACCGAGAAAGCCAAAGCAAATTCTATAAACCCTTACCCTGAATTCGACAACTATTATCGAGTCAAAAAGATAACTGATCATTCAATAGACAATTTAAAGATAAGTTCACTTACTTTCGACGACGTTTTCGACAAAGCTTTCTTCAATCGTATCAAGTGCAATATTCAAGAAAATTTAATGTTTCACCTCGATGGAAAGCTGTTCAAAAACGAAGAGTCAGAGAGTAGAATATCGAATTTTGAGAAGAATCCGCCTACCCAGGACGTTCCCAGTACCAGTTCCGAAAATTTTGGTTGTGATTTATCGCTGAATGCCATAACTCCGGTTACCTCGATCTTGACTCCTAATTTTGGGGAAGATTTGGAATCCCAGATCGAGTATGGCTCTAAACCATCGAAGAAGAAGTTGCAGACTAGGCAGGACCCCGTACGACATAAATATGTGACGAGGAGAAAATATCAGGCGAGCATTCTCGAACACAAAGAAAATCGTGATCTCAGTAAGTTAGACATGTGGACTCAGTTGGTTATCAAAGATCGCCAGCAAAAGGTTATGAATGACCAGAAGAGTGCCAAGGAGATGTTAGAGTATACAACCTGTGCAGAGTACAAATTGAAAGTTCAAAGGACCGAATTGAATAGGATATTGGATCGCAGGGGACCTTTCGAAGATCTTCAAGAAGAGGCCAGCAAGAAAGCAGCTTTGGATAAATTAAATTCAGAAACTAGTGGAAAGGTAATTTAAATCTCTTTTATGTAAAAATATTTTTAACCATGGAAAAGAAATAGGCTTGGAAGATAATTTCATTGGTTGCTGCAATTCAAACTTTTGGTCCCCTTCTGACCTGATCAACCTCAAAAAGATGACGACATCGATTCATCTTGAGGTACGTCAGTGCCCCCGTAAGTGGAGCAAAGCGTACAACAGTACTTTTATTTTCTCGAAGCAACTCACTATAATTGACCCCCTTATCTTCATTGTAGGTAAAGCTAGAACTTTGACTTTTCAGTACTCATGAGAACATACTAAACTAGATAGCTCTATTCCTAAACTATATACTATTATACCTTATTATAGTTGGAATTTGTCGAAAATCGTCAATATTTCCACTGATATACTAACAGATCATCAAAATTCTGTGTTTCTATCTAGCAGATACAAACTTTAAATTTTGCGTTAGGGTTAAGTCTAAAAGGTTCCAATATCCTATTTGATTCTGCGGTTGATTAATTTACGTTCTCTCAAATCTGATCTAGTATGCGTATTTGTTATCGTTAATAGTATATTATATAATAAAAATAATAAGCTTTATTTCCTGAACCTTAATCAGTTTAGGCACTGGTAATGGGGCCTAAATTTTTACATGTTTTATTATTTCTGAACTAAACTAATCAATTTTACAATATATAAAGTAACTTAATAATTCCTTATTTTCATCATAAATCAAGTAATTTCTAGGTATTTTAGGTATTTTTGAGGAGATGGCACATTTTTCTAACGTTTTTGTATCAATAATATATCGAGGCATGTTGTTATGAATTGAAATACTGTTATTTATAGGAGGGTCTTTGGCTTTATTTGTTCTTCCGCGGGTTTTTCTAATTGGGTTCTTACTTCTAACATTATAGGCGTGACACTGATTTGTTTCATATATTTTAAGATATTATTGTGATTTAACTAGTCTATGTTTTATATTATAAATGAGTTTCGTTTGCTCTAGTTGTTTCAATTTTTCTATGGTTAAAATATTCGTACCTGTATATAATTCAACTGTTGGCGTGTATAAATTCATCAAGAAAACTGATTTGACACTTTTGTTTTGTATACCTTGAATTTTTGTAATTGATACTTTGGCGGGTTCCACCAGCATGATATTGAATATCTCAGATGAGGTAGGAGAAAGCTATTGTATAACATAAATTGTGCTGGCCTGCTAAGTAAATGGGAACACCGCCGTATTGTGCCCACCATCGGTGCAATTTTTTTCGATAAATGCTGAATATGAGGATCCCAGCTTAATTTATTATTTATGATAAGTCCTAAATACTTATATTTTTCTATTTCCTTTAGCCTATTATCACATATATTGAGGTTTATATCACAGCATATTTTGTTTTTAGGTTTAATCAACATATATACAGTCTTATCTAAGTTAATGCTCAGTTTATTATGGCACAGCCATTTAAAGTACAACTCGAGATCAGCATTCAGTTCCTCTTCCATCTTCTTTAAGTCATTGCCACTAAGAACAAGCACGGTATCATCAGCATGCATAAAATATTTGGCCTTAAGTTTCACAAATTGAAGGTTATGCACATAAAGCAAATATAGTAGGGGGCCCAGTACCGAACCCTGAGCCACTCCTACTTTGAGTTCTTCCGAAACACTCTCTCTGTCCCCCAAAACCGTGAATTGTCGCCTATGCTTGCAGTATGTTTCCAACAATCTGTAACACACACCCCTAAAACCCATTCTCTGTTTGTTCAAAAGATAATTTATATACACCGTGTCAAAAGCTTTTCTGAGATTAATGTAAACAATGATGACAAACCTGTTCTGATCCACTTCACAACTAATGCACTCCAACAGGTCCACAGCAACCCCAAGCGTACTACTTCCTCTCTGAAAAACGTATTGATTAGTGTCAAAATGTATTTTAGCATTGATGAATATTATTAGTCTCTTTTTTATGATTTTTTCCACTATTTTAGAGAAATTTGTCAGCAAAGAAATTGGTCTATAGTTATCCGCATTATTCCTAGGTCCATTTTTGTGTATGGGTACTATTTTTGCTAGCTTAAGTTCTTCAAGGAATTTTCCTTGTTCTAACATTTTATTGATTAGTCACCAGATGTTCACCAATAATATCTAAAACTTTCACTATTTCCATTTTCGTTATCCCATCCCATCCCATCCTGTACAGCCATGATTTTTCAGACCTGCAACAACACTTCCTGAATATCTGTGGGTTCGAGGTAGATAGTTTCTGTTATTTCTTCTCCAACGAAATCTGCTTGCGTAACCTGTTTGATGGTAATTTATACCCGACCTCCGAAAAATGTTTGTTTAATTCACAGCATATAATGTAATTGTTCTTCGTTGATGTGCTAGTTCAGAGATGTTTTGCTTTTGATGTGTTACTCCACATAGACCATTTAAAACTAACCAAGTCTTCTTAGCGTTGCCTTCAGTTTTCTCAAGTTTTCTAGTTACAAATCGTTTTTTCAGTTTTTCCTAATTGTTCACTGAGTTTTTTGCTCTGGTAAACTCATTTTCTGTGTAATCATTTTGTATTTTTTTCCATCTGGAATATTTGTAGTCTCTATCGTTTAGAAGTTTCCTGAATTCAGGAGTGATCCATTCATTATTTGTCTTAATCACAAAGGAAGTTTCTCTAGTATTTTGCATTTTTGATTCTACTATCAAATTAGTCAGTTCTTGAAATGAGGCAATGTCTTTTTCCTGTATTTTTTCTTGTAACGTTGTCTTGTAAGTTTGCTTATTTAGTGTCTTTTCATAGATCACAGTCTTTTCAGTAGTTTTGATAAATTTTCCTAGTTTGATATGTAATAACCTATGATCAGAGATTTGATGGTCTTTCATGCGTATATCACAGTTGATTTTATCCGTAGCTAGAATATGATCAATGATTGTTGAGGTGTTATTCGTTATTCTAGTGGCATTATCTGCAGAAATTTTATTCTTTATATTGAACGCATTCATATGTATAATATTTCTATATTCTGATATACTTGTTGAGTTTCCGAGCATGTCAAGGTTCATATCCCTAATTATAATGCAGTCATTTTTCCTGAGTTCATAATCATATCCAACTTGCAAGAACAAATAAATGTTCGACTTGGTTGGTAGATAAATACACCATAATGAAGTTTTTTGTTCCTTAAGAAATATTGCAATCATATTGCATTCATCTAATTGTAAGGTATCAACAACTTTATAGTCAATGTTTTCCTTGATATAGATACTTGTGCCACCCCCTCTTGTACCTCTTGTATCATGTACACTATTGTAACCATCAATATTGTAAAGGTGAGTTTCTTCGGGATACAGCCAGGTTTCTGTCAGCACTATTATGTGTATGATTTCATTAGCTCCAACAATATCTACATATCTACCAGTTCCTCCATCTTATTATTATGGTCTCTATATATAATATAGAGACCATGAAAATAGTATTTGAAAGAATTACTAAACATTAAATCAATATAAATAATAAATGTTTATATTACTGCACCTCTCTGCTTCAGTTTCTTGTCATGACTGTTTGTAGAAATGAGAATGGAATGGTCAATTTCTTACCAATGCAGAACCTGCTGCATATTAGGAGGTCCAAATTGTCAAATTCATTCCTGGTGATATCCTGGATACGTTATCCTAATTTGCGATATTCATCTTATATTTTCAATAACTGCAAATTGATTGAAAGGCCCACCAGTTTGTCAATTAGTTATTAGAAAACGATTTTGACGTTTGGATATTTTCATCTATGCTTCACTCAAACTGCTAAATTCAACCTATCCTGTTTATTAGCTCTCTTCGAAGACATAATCCACCATTCAAAATACTTCATTCTCAACTGCAGAGTTACTCAATCAATCAAATTTCCTAAATTCTTACCATGTGATTGCAAAGTCCTTATATTTATTGAAAGAATAAAGATATCTTTTTTTGGTTCAGTCGCTACAAGTGTTAGTAGGTAACAATTTATGACAAGTTGTTGAAATATTAACTAATCTGCAGAGATACGTCAATACAATGTACCAGAGAGGATCTTCGATCATACATCAATGCAGACATTGATGTTGCTATACACACAACCAAATTTATATGGAATCACCCGATATTTTGAATATTACCTCAGGGATTTTGGAAATTTCGAAGGATTGTTAGAATTCATCCTTTTTGAGATATTTCAATTGAAAAAAGTAATGAAATAAGGTTAATTTTAAGAAAGAAACAAATGAAAGAAAATAAGAGACGTACCGCATGTAATAAAGAAATTGAAAATTGTTTTCTCACGGAGGTGTTTTTTTCTCGACCTCAGTAGCTTGTATTACCTCCTCTTGCCCTGATACAAGCCTGAATCTCTCTAGGCATGCTTTGGAATAGGTTTTCGACCTTCTCTCGGGTGATATTCTGCCACTCTTCTGTGTCGGCTTGGATGAGCTGTTATGGGGTTGTTAGATTATCCTGGCGCGATCTAATTTTCCTGTTGAGATTATTCCATAAATGTTCAATAGGATTTAGGCCTAGAGAGCAAGCTGGCCAGTCCAAAATAGCGATTCCCTATATTTCAAGATGTCGCGCGAGGTTGCAGGTATGCGGACGAGCATTATCTTGCATAAAAGTGAAATTCTCACCGTGGGCACCTTGCCAGATTCTCACTATGGGCTCCAGCACTGGGTCCACGTAATTTCTAGCCGTTACACTCGCAGGAAACGAAATCAAAATGTCTGGTTAGATCAGGAACTCTTAAGGGCCTTCTGCTGTATAAACCTCTTGAACGAAGTCGTTGACGTATCGTTTCGACTGATACAATGATGCCTGTTGCTTCCAGAAATTGCCTTTGGAGTATGGGGTGCGACGCACTAGGGTCTCTTCATGCAATTTGGCACAAAAAGCGGTCTTGTTCTTCAGAAGTGATCTTCCTACGACTTCTAGGCCTATTTTGCAGAGATTGTAGCTCCACGTATCGGGCTTTTGAAATCACCCCTTGTGATACCCACGCTATATACCTTTGTGTCACCCCATCTTCAACGATAGCAATTATTCGACCCCTCTGCACATCGGACAATCAAATGTAAGACATTTTTAATTATGATTATAGGCCTTTTTACGTTTCGAAATTCACAGTTTCAAATCTCTGACGATTGAGTTCAATATACCGAACATGTGGTGATAATTCAACATTTCTTATCACACTATCCAGTTTTTTTACAACTAAAAACGTCATTCTTCACAAGTAGTCAAAGATCCATGGTTAAAAACAATCAATAATGTGAAATACCGAGTGATTCCATATAAATTTGGTTGTGTGTATATTTAATTTTTATGTATATTTAAATTATTTAGAAGTAAAAACGAATATAGAAAAAACTAAGTGTAATTTGATTCCGTTAAATTGTTGATATTCATCCATGTCTGGAGAATAGGTATATCTTAATAATAGAATATTTTCATGGATTTATTAGACTTTTGTAGTGGATGAAGTAATAATTTATGAGACGGTAAATGAAGATTGGAAATCAATTTTTATTAGCTTAGATTTCGCGGTGGATTTCGATTCCACGGTGCGTCTATTTTCAGACTTTCAATTAATTTTATGTCAACATTGTGTGTAAATTCTGAAGAAAATAAATTTGAAGTTGAGATTACTGAATATTTCAGACTTTTATTGATACTTATGGTATTATATGTCTTATGTTATCCAATAATGTTTGAGAGACATCTAAATGAATAGGTTTTTCGAGTATCTAAGTGTCTCCAATGTGTTCAACTTTCTTCTTATATTTTGAAGACAATCGTTTTTGAATGAGCGAACAAAAAGAAGTTTATTGATGATAAATAGGAAATTGGTTGTCATTCTGAACACCGATGTCTAAGATTATAGGACATTTATTATTTTGAGAACCATGCATCAGGCTTGCAAAATATTGGGGTGCACTATTGCAAAAAAACAATATTGATATTTTTTTATTTTCCAGGTAAGCGAAGAATGTTTCAAAGAGGTCAGGCTTGTCATGGAAACCCTTCTAAATGAGGTAGTTAGAATTTGTGCCGAACAAGAAGAAGAGTCTACGAAGTTGGAAGAATCAGAAAGTCTAATCGACAAGGTTAATATTCCAGCGCTTCCAGACTATCTGCAACTCCGTAGAACGTCAGCGGTACCGAGCGAAGAGATCGACAAATCGGATAAAATTGTGTTGATATGTTCATCTCAAGAAACCGAAAATTACGAATTACCCACAAATAAAGCGCGCGCTAAAAACGAAATGGTCGAGTTATCCGGCGAATGGGCAAGATCGAGAATTTACGTGTGTGCGGCATGTGGTTTGAAACTACCGAACATGAAACTCCTGTTGGAACATAAAAGTTTGTATCATCAGAACGCGTGGGTGCAGCACTACGAATTAGTGGGGAATCAGAGTGAACTATACAGACATCTGTGTATACCAGGTTTGGGAAAAGTTGGCCATGTAGAGGATACAGTGCAGTGTAAATTGTGGCGAAGGAGCGACGCTAGGGTGTGCTCCAAGTGCGGGAAAATGTGTAATGCGTTGGCGGAGCTCCATAGGCACATTTTGGAATGTGGAGGTGATTGGACATGGATGTTGGCTAGGAAAAAGTGCAAACATAGGCCGTTTGGATCTAGGAAGAAGAGAAGGGGTGGGTATTATTTTCACAAATATATTTTCAAGCTAATACTAATGTATTTTTTAACACCCGTTTATTAGCTTTATCTGTGCATTTGCTTGTTGGTGAGGGAATCTCTGAACGTAACTTTCATTGATTTCAAAACGTCAGATTAAATTTTGGCACTTACCAAGAAGAGATAACTATAAAATTGTCTAAATAAGTTTGTTCCAATAGTCTGACTAGATTAACGATCAATTCTTGATTGATCATATTTGTTGTGAATGCAACACATATTACATGTAAGTCTAACTACTTCTGCATGTCATATGCTGTTATTACATCAATACGAGGAGAGGAATGCTTTGCAGGACTTTCGGTTTTTAAACTTCTGATGGGATCTCATTTCTGTGTAGGTTTCATTCTCAAAGTAAGTAGTTTAAATTGACAAAATAAAAAAGAATATCTTTTAAAGCAGATTAGAACATCTATAGAACTCGCACAACAATAAAAAATAATTTTCAAAGTTTAACCCTCCGAATACCATGAATCAGAACGAACGTAGACTACCATGGAGGGGTCGTTTCGGCGCCCCACCCTAATTTTCGGTTTTTATAAGTTTATTTGTCTTAAATTTCATTTTATTTGAACATTTAGGCAAAACTTGGTGAAGTTATTATAAATAATACAAATTAATTGCAGAACCAATTTTATTTATTTTAATTAGGTATATAAAATCTTATTTTCGCATGGATACTCCACTTCCCGATGAGATAAAAAAATTTCTACAATTTTTACACTTTATTTATTTTCGTGTCCTTATTTTTAGGGCACATGTAACATCTTCTACGTTTTGTCTTAGAGTGTGACGAGCTTTGGACCTCTATCGTATCGGCGGTTACATTTGAAGGAGACGTAAGGTTTTCGATATATCTCGAAATTACGTTCATACTTGCTGTTAGTTGAGTATTACAAACGGATGTGTCATGGGCCACCTGCGTGTCATTTGCTGGCATGTATATTCGCCTGTCATGCGGTTCAGGGTATCGACTGCTGGTTTAGTTTTGTTGTAATGTAAAATAATTCTGGAGGCTTTTTTTTTGCTTTTACATCTACATCGCCAGCATAATGTTCGGAGATCAGAATTACACATTTTTTTTATATGTGAAGTGGAAACTAATGTGGTTGAAAGCCAAATATCGACGAATAAAGTGCTCGTTGCTTTGATGACAGAATTCTTGATGTATAAAATCTCTTAAGGTTCCGCAAAGTGTCGCCTGTTCTTCTAATAATAATAATAGTCCTTCCTCTAACTCCAAAGACGTGAAAAATGTCCGTCGTTTTTCCGTATCATTCACCAAAATTTCATCTAAATCAAGTGCTACTCTTTTACCCTGGTTTTTTCAATTTTCAATTCCATATTACGCAGGCTTAGATTTCATATATACACGGAAAGGTGCATATCCTCTGAATGAAACTAATCTTTCGTCTATGTACCTACCTAGGTAGGGTGTACCGTAGCATATATAGATATTAGCTCTCCGCACAATATACATTATTTTAGTCAAGGTTTGGGTTAAGTTTAGTTAGGTTCTTCTCTATAATATCAATGAAAAAACTCATAGTTATTCAAAATTGCGAAATTGGTTGTTACAAAACAAGAGAGTTACATATGGTGTTGAACTCAACTAAGGAGTGACTTTCGATGTTGAAGCGTGGCACTGCATGTCCTCAGCATACTTTTCATTAGATGGTATGTAACCACTGCGTGCTAATCGTAAGCATGATGACATGATCGTCAGTTAGTCGATTGCGATATTTTGACTTGATTATCTTCATTTCAGAAAATGCAGACTCGCACAAGTAAGTTGACCCAAACATTGCCGTCAGTTGAAGGGCGATTTGCCTTAGATTCGGATAGTTATCTTCAGATATAAAACACCAGAAATTTGTATCAGATGCTGTAGCTTTGAGATGTATATCTGATATAATCTGCATCAACTCATTTTCAACAGAACATGAGTTCATATTAAATTGACTTGCTATTTCCTCAATATTTTTACATGATAAAGGATAACTCATAAATGATGCTATATTTGCCAATTTACTGGATTCATAAAAACGCATGTCGAATTGTCCCAAAATATTTGATAATTCAGCCTCATATGTATCATAATTGAACTGAGGAATCCTAGCTTTAAAAGACGGAAAACGTTTCAGATCCTTTCTTTTCAGTTGATCTATCATAAGTTTCAATTCACTTTTCAATTAGTTTACTGCGCTAATCATCTCAATAATAGTTTTTCTTTTAACTTGAAGCTACAAGTTAATGGTTTTCAAGTGCATTGTGATGTCAGTCAAAAATGCCAAATCAGTCAGTCATTTTTCGTTTTTCAACATCCGAGTGTCATCACCTCTTTTGTCTAGAAAAGCTGTTATTTCGGGCAATAATTTTTGAAACCTTTCTAGGAATTTTCTGCGACTCAACCACCTGACGTCCCTGTAAAGAACTAAATCAGTGTGTTCAGCTGACTTCCTATCTTCCAACTGCAACTTTAAGAGCCGCCGTTGCAAGCTACGTGCACGGATGGAATTCACAATTTTTGTTGCAATGCCCATTATTTCCTCCGTGTTTAAAACATTTGAACACAAAACTTGTTGATGTATAATGCAATGGAATGAAAAAAATCAAAGGAAATCGTCATCAGCTCGACACAATGCCACAAAACCGTTTTTGTTTCCAGTCATTGCTGGTGCTCCATCGGTTGTAATGCACACTAATTTATATATTAGTAGCTTGTAGTTTTTTATAAAATTATCTCCGCCACGGGTTTTCACCTTCAGAGAAATGATAGTCAAAAATTCTTCCTTAGCCAACATACACTGCTGGGCAGTGTCAGTCATATTGATGGATTCGTTGAACTGTAAAGAAAAGTATATACATTTTATGATATCATGTTTTAGTTTATCTGTCATGTCCTGACTCATGACTTCAATACGCCTTGTGACAGTCGGACGAGATAACTGAAGTTCTCTAATAGCAGACATGATATCTGTTTTATTTTCTGAATGAGACCAGAAATGTGCTTTTCACTGGATCCATAAGAATACTTTTATATAAATATAAATTTCAATTGAATTAATCGCATATAATAAGATGCCGTTGAGAGTGATGGCTCTCTTTTGTAAGGCATTCTGTCTAATCTTAAGATCTATACACCAGTTATTCCCCATCCTTGCAGTTCCCCGAGGTTTAACTAGCCAGGCTCCAGCTCTGTGAGCCCTGAATGCAACTTTTGATAATTGCTCTTGGTTTTGTTAACTTCAATGATTCAAAATGTCTAAATATATTTATATTAGTGATTTCTATATTGCACAGGCTTGGCGGTGCTGTTTTTGATTTAAAACAAACTCAGTTTTTAGAAAATTGTTTTTTTTTCCAGATAACTATGACTTTTAATCTGATTTAAGAAGAAAGTGGCCTTTTAGGCACAATCTTCTTTTTATAAAAACAAAAATCTAGATTAAGGCAGTTCTAGCTCCCTATTCTCCTCAGATAATGTGAGATTTACCTGGGATAAAAGATGAATTTTTCAAAAAAGTCGCATTCAGTACCAAAATCGGCGAAATTTCATTGTTTTTTGATAGGAAATCTAACCCAAAATAAATGATGTATTTGGTTGTATATTCTTTCTTGCAGTCTTCTCTAGATTATGGGGAAATTTTGTTTTGATACCTTCAAGTCATATTTATTTTTTAATTGTCTATTTGAAAACATACATATTTTATTAGTCGCAATTTTTTCTAGGTTTGGTTAAACGAATTAGGGACGTATTAATAATCAAAAGACTGAACAAACTGAAAAGAAGAAATATAAGAAAACATTTGAAGGTCCCAGGCAGCGTCCTAGTGATGGTAAGTGTTTTTTATCATTTTCTTTCAACATTCTGATTATATTTCCAAAATGAAATGGTTATTAGAAAGTCGTTATCAAGATGTTTGACTTTATTTGTTGTATTACAGCTGACACGATTCAGAGAATGTTGGCGAACCTTCCTCCAAAGAGATCATCTCGTAAGAGCATCTGCATGAAAGATGGCTTCCCAAGAAACCGCAACAACAAACAGAATAATAAGAAAAAAGTAATGAAATGTGGAAAAATAGTGATGCAGAAATCAACTTACAAAACTACGCAATCTAAAACGAAGGAAGCTTCAAATAATCTCAAGAATGCTTCTGTTAAAAAAACAATGAGAAATTTAAGCCGAACTTTGTCAAGCAAAATATTAGATACAAGCAGTAAATTAAGAGTAAAGAGACAACTGATCAAGAATATAAATAGACGTTCAACTCGTCGTAGTGCAATTGAAGCAGCTGAAATTTCTAATGATATAATTAAAGATGAAGAAGTAGATGAGTCTAATTTAAATAATACGAAGAAAAATATAAATGCAGGAAAATCAAAAATCAAAATACAAACCGTGTTAAGAATATTCTTAAAGAGAAAATCAATATTAAAAATTTCTTTCCAGTTTCAAAACGAAAGTCAAATAAGAATGTCGCAAAGAATACTTCCGATTCAAGCCATTCTGATGAAAATAAAGAAACTAAACCTGAAATTAATAAAACTACCAGAAATGTTGTTAAAAATTGATTAAAAATCTTTGAATTTTCGCACAGTTAATAAAAATAAGAATATAGTCGAAAAAACTGAACCAGTAGTTATGATTGAAAAATTACCTCAATCAGAAGTAAGGAAAGAGAAACAAACGCCAACAACATCTAAATTATCAAACAAAAGGAAATTGAGAAGTAGTTTCCGTAAAGTTATTGATAGAGTAAAAAAATTGAAATTAGATAATCCAGGTTCTTCAGCTCCTATTGAGCCTGCCAAAGATATGAATGTAAGAACTCTGAATTCTTTTTTAGGACAAGGAACAAAAGAAAAAGAGCAGCTAGCGACTGTTTTGGTACCATTAGTAGAAGAACCAAAAGAAAATCCACCATCCACTCCTGCATTTGTGCAGAATGCAATGGATAATAATTCACCCACTGAAGAATCCTTGATTCCTGAAAATATTTTCAATTTAGACCATAACTCTGAGAATCTTCTACAAGCTAAAAGTCCGCTGGAAACGTCCACAGATGAAATAAAAAAGAACGAAACTAAAAATCTGTTCGAAACTATCACCGAAATGAAGGACTGTAAAATAACAGAAGACTATCCAAAAGAAACTAAAGAGAGTGAAACGGAAGTAGGCATCACTGTTGAAATAACTAAAACTGAAGAAGTTGTGGAATCTTTAAGATCCACGAGCCCTGCACCTAATGTAACCGAAAATTCTAAAGAAATGTCTCTCCTAAGCATTGAAACTAGTTCAAAGTCTGACAAAAGTCCTCTTTTGAGTCCTGTTCTAAGTCCATCCATGCTGTCTCCAAAAATGAAAGGGAAATTGAGGAAGCCTAACAGGGGTTTGAACGACTGCATAGCTATGCTAACCAAAAAAGCATTTGAAGAAACACATAAAGAGGAATCTGCTAAACCAATCGAGGGAGCACCAGTCGAAGATAACAAGAATATAGCTCACAAATTCGTGCGCGAAAATGAATGTATATTAAAGATCCCCGTTTTCCAGGGAGAAAAACAGAAATATTTACAAGATGAAGTATTGGATTTATCAAAACCTAAAAAAGACTTGAAAATGAAAATACCAAGTTCAAAGAGTGATGCACCTGATTTATCAAATTTGACTTATCCACAATTTTGGAATTCAGTTGTTCAAACAAATACAGAATCTATACACAGTAATAATAGTATAACAAAGGAAGAAACTACTAAATTTTGGAACCCAATGAATAATTCAATACCAACTATAATTCCAAAAGTTATTTCCGAAAAAGCTATTTTGAAGATACCAAAAATAGTCGAATCATCTTGGAATAGTGTTGATGATATTATTCAAAAAGTCGTAGAAAATAGTTGCGAGTCAAGCGTAATTAAAACTAAAATTCCGTTGGAATCGAAAATTTCATCGGAACTTCTTAATTCTATAGATAAAATCATCGAAGAAGTTGTTAAGGGGGATCTTGAAACTAATACAAAAGAAGGAAGGAATGAGAATTTTAATTGCATGATCGAAAAAGCTTCCCCTGATTTAATTGAAGATAAAATGTCGAAGCAAAAATCTAAAAAGATTACTAGAAAGATAAAGTTTGCAAAACAGAAATGTTTTGAGGAGAAGACAAGTATAGTAAGTGAAAATAATGAGACCGTAATTAAAACTAATGAGAAAGCAGATGAAATATCAGATGTGCCAATAATACCTAATACTAAAGAAAACAATACAACTGAAACGGAAGAATCTGTTGATAATTCCAAAACCATAGAATGCGAACAAGAACAGAAATGTGCAATCTCAGATAATGAAAATGTTGATTCACCTAAAAAATCTAATGATTCACTAAATAATTTGATTTCAAAGGAAATGAATATTTCACAAACAGATCGTTTTTCTCCTGATTCTAGTGAATGTAAAAGTGTTGATTTTAATAGAGGTTTCATGGTACAAACAGTTCAGCCTTCAGTTAAAAAGAAGGGTAAAAATAAAAAGATTGGACAAGAAAGGAGAAGGCATTTCAGGAAAACCAAGCAGATTTCTTCTGAAAAACATGATAACCTACTGAAAAATGAAGAGAATGTTCAAGAGGTTTTGAATACCTCAAGTCCAATATCAAATCCCGACCATTCAATTGGACCAAATCTTCTTCAGGAAAATGAACCTGAAGTTTTGGAAGCTAAGGATATTCCTACCGAAATGTCTGAACTTTCTGGCGAAATTGCCGTTCTAGAACACTCTGCAAATCAAACAAATATAGAAAGTGTGAACGATTCCCTTCAGAAATCAGAAATAAATTCAGAATCAAAATCTGGAATTACTAGTTCAGACATTGTTGGTTCTATTGAAACATTGGGAATTGCACATTCACAAATTGTTGCAAGAGAACTTTCGGAAAATAAAACTCCTGTCCTAGATGATGAAGAACCTATAATTCTTGAAGAAAAAGTTATTGCCGAAAATGTAGATAAATCAATTCTAACTGACTCTGAAGATGAATTGCCATTAGTTGTTCTGAAGAATAAAAGTAAATTTGAGAAAAACGCCCGAGATATCAAGGTAGATATTCCTTCAGAACAATTAGTAAATATTGATGATGTTCAGACACACGAAAAACCAAGAGATAGTTTGAAAGAATTAGTGATTGATACAGAAGAAGATAAAAAAATCAACATTGGAAAAACAATTCAGGTTGCTGACAATATATCTAGTCCCTTAAATAAATTGATTACAGGGGAATTGCCATTTTCCACTGAACCTGAAAAAGAAAAAGATCCAAATATTGATTCAAGCTTATGTGAAAGTGAAGTTACAGATGTTAAGGATAGTTTGCTTTCTTCACCAAAAATTTCAAAAACAAAGAAAAATATTATTAGAAGGTCTCCAAGAAAATTGATTGTTAGAAGTAGCACAATTGTAAAGAAAATTAAATGTATTAAAAGTAAGAAATCAAAGAATTCTGTAAAAACTAAATTGGGCGTGAATTTTTCTGAAGAAGTTGAAGATTTGGGAGAGAAGCTGAAGGATGCACCAGCTGTGGAGGAAGATGTTGCTAAAGATCTTAATGCAGATGTAAATCATAGTGTAGATTCTTCAAATGCCATTCCTGAAGAAAAAGGATTAGGTACAAATGAAACAGAAGAAGAAAATGTAGTTGTAAATGAATTACAGCAAAGCATGAACGACTCCAAAGATGAAAAAATTCTAGTAGAAACAAGTCCTGTACCAATATTGCGAGTAACTAAAATTAAATCCCGAAAGAAGAGTAAGAATAGGGAAGATGCCGTTAAAACTAAATTGATCCTAAAATTGCCGAAAATTATATTAAAAGAACCAATATTGAAAATTAAAAGTTCAGACAATCTCTTGGAAAATTATGATAAGAAAAATGAAGAAACAGGAGTTATTATAAATTTAAATATGGAAGATAAACCTTGTTCGAGTAATGATTTTACAAAACTTATTGAATCTACAATAAGAACGAATGAACCAACTAGTGGAATCACTCTGAAACTGAAATCTAAAAATAAAAAGAAAGGCAGTAAACATAAGAAAAAAATGAAAAATACAAACGAAAATGTTTGTTCTGATGATAAGACTGTTGAAGGATCAAATGTTATTTTCAACCCCAGTGAGGCATCTATCATGTTTCCAGATCTATCAACACCTTCAGATGCAATCACCATCAATGATACTTATTCAATGCCTTTATTCATTGCTTCTGATGACTTCAAAGAGAAGAAACATGATGTTTTTTCAACAGTACTAGAAGAATCTGTTGAAAATTTTTCTATGGATGAAAAATGTATTTTGGAATCTTCAAACATATCACCAAGAAAAGGTACAAGAAAAAAGAAAAAAGTGATGAATAAACAAAATAATTTTGATCTTTTTATTCCTACAACAGTGATAGACAGTAATCTTCCAGAAATAGATAAATCCATTGTTTCAAGTATTGGAAGTGATGTGGGAGAAAAAAAACAAAGCGTTGAACCTGAAACCTTTGAAATTACAGAGGTTCCTGATGTACTTGAAAGTGAAACAAATATATTGCCAAGTTCAGAATATTCTTTACAGCAGTTTGAAAATATGGAGACTAATTCCAGAAAAAAATCAAAAACTAGAGCTAAAAAGTACAAAAGTAAGAATATAGTGGAATCTTCAAACAGCTTACAATCGGAAATGGAATCTGATATTTTGGATGAATCCATTAGTAAGAGTTTGTCTAGTGAGGACAATTATTTGAATAAAAAGGAAGAATCAAATATTCTTTCTGATCAAGATGGGGCTCAAACTGATTCATCAAAAACTGAAAAGGTGCAGGAACCAGCCAAGGCAATTTTAAGACCATCTAGAATTACAGGAAAGAGAAAATCAAAGTTAGATTCTTCAGAAAATTCAATAGAAAAACCTCTAGTTGAAATGCCATTACGGCAAGATGAACATTTGAATAAAGGAATCCTTCCTATCGAAGAAAGTAAAATTCAAGAAAATGACGAAGTAGATAAAAGTTTAGAACCAAAGGATTCAAGGACGATTAATCTTCAAAACAATATAGAAGAAACACCAGAATCTATTGTTACCAAGCCTGCAAGGAGCCTACGATCTACTCTCAAAATAACCTATAAGCAGTCAAATATATTTGCCCTTCAGATTGAAAGCGAAGAGGTTGCAGATCTGAAGAAAACAGAAAATTCAAAATCAATATTGAGCAATAATTTGGTAAAAATGGAAAATTCTGATTTGATAATTGGGATCAATAGGAAGCAAGAAACATCGGATTGTTTTGAAAAAGATATTGATAAAAAGGAAGAAATTCCAAGAGAAAATGGGGAAATGAATAACAAATGCCAAGGGAAACAATCTAACAGCGATATTCATGATCCATCAGTAAGGGAATCCTCTTCTGAAATTGTTCCTCACATTTTTGATGAAATTGGCGGTACTTCAGAGAAAAAGAAACTCAATTACAGAAGATCAAAGAAAATTCGTAAAACTAGATCTACAAGTAAAAGTGAAGACATCAATGACTTGTTGAAAGATCTTGAAGAAAATATAAATAGGGCGCCGAATGATAATGGAAAAATAATTTCTGATTCTGAAAATTTAGTGACAGTTGATAATATTCAAGAAAATGATACCAACCATCTCATTGAAACTTCTGAAGAAACAGATAATATTTGTCAAAACATTGACAATCATATTAAAGCCAACAGGAAAGAGAAAAAAACAAATTTGCGTTTAGATTCCGTTGATCTCAAAATCATAATTCCGGAAAAAGATCCTTCTTCCAATCTGCAAGAAAAAGAGGATCTCAATATTTCCACGTCACAAAAGACTCTAATTACTAATAATGAAAGATCAAATGAATTGGAAATTGAAGATGACTTTACCATTAACAATGAAGATTCTGAATCTCCTAAAAAGTTGAACAAAACGAAAAAATCGAGAAAGGAGAGGATTCAAAAACATCTTCCTCCTTGTGACGATGTGGAAAAAAGTAATGCGAAGTTTGATAACATTCAGTTGGTTGGGAAGAGTAATATTTCTGAATTCAATGATAACCCCCAAGTTGATTCACCAAAAGTTAAAGATGCTTTCGAATTTGAAGATGATCTTATACCTATTGAAAAATTGAGTCCACAATTCAAAAGAAGATATTTTAAAGACCCTAAAATTCCATTTGATGACGACAATGAATCCCCCATTTCAAAAAATATTGGAAGTGAAATTGATAAAACTCCCAGTAAAAGGAAATCTAAGGAAAAACTTGTAAGGAATTTAGAGAAAGCAAAAGAATTCAGTCTAGATTCTAGTCATGTAAGAAAACACAGGAATGCTAAAACCAAGGCATTAGAAAATATAAACGCTTTGGAGAAAAAAATTGATCAATCCTTGGACATTGAACCGCAACAAGAAGATGGTGAGGAGAAGGAATCAATATCGCTCTTTAAAAGGAGGAAAGATAGTAAAAGAAACGAAATTATTGAGAAACATGCAAATCAAATATTATCAGATAAAAGTAGAGAAGTTAAGACAGTCGAAATAGTTGAAATAGGAGATATAATCACTCCTAGAAAAAGCAGGCTAGCTAAAGCTAAAGCTATAGAAAATATAAAAATATTAGAGAAGAGACCTGATGATATTTTGGATGAAGAAACAAATGTAAGCGAAGATATAAGGATAGAAATTGCTCCCTCTATAATCAAAGAATCCGCTGAAGTTACTTTTCCTTATCCTAGTAAAGATTGGACAAAACTGTTAGAAGAAAATCCAGAAGCACCCATTGATAATTTAGAAAACAATGACAGTGAGAATGTTCATAAAAATAATGGGGACATTGTAAATAATACTTTCCTTTTAGAGGAAAATATAGATTATTCCATAAATATTGATTCATCAGAGAAATTAGTCAATGATGTCAGTGTATCTGATACAAAGAAAAGGAAGAATAGTAGAATTAATCCAAAACCAAATATTTCAGATTTGTTACAGGAGAAAGAAATAAGTACGGTTGAGAATACCAGAAGACGAAAGAACAGATTTAAACTTTCAGAAAGTATTGATGAGACAAATAATTCTTCAGAAATTGCACAGAAATATAGTGATACTGATATCATTTCTGAAATATCTGGAGATGAACTATTAATGCATGAGGAAATCGAACCTATAGACAAGAAAGATTCTGAAACAGCTTTTTCCAGCTTAAAAGAAAAGGTGAATGATACAGTTTTTCAAAATGATACTTCAGGGAACAGAAAAAGCCGCCTTGCTAAATCAAAAGCTCTTGAGAATATTAATGATTTGAAGAAAATTGATGTAGATTTACCTTCAGATATTGACGATATTAAATATTTGGCAAAAACAGAGAAAAACACGAAAACAAAATATAAACTAGACAATCTTGACAACAAAAGCAATTTGACTGATATTTCAGGGATAGTTAAGGCAGCAATAGAATCAATTCCACACGAAAAGTCGAAAAGGAAAAATAAGAAACAATTAGATAAAAACATTCCTGGTTATAGTTTGGAAGAAAAAATTGTTAATGCAGCTGACTGTTATGATATCAACAAGATTGATGATGATCCTGAAGAACCAGTTTTGTTCACGTTACATAAAAACAAGAATATCCAGACAAAAGAAATGAATACCTTGAATATACAAACAACAGAAAAAACTCAATCACAAGGGGAAAAAGTTGAGAACAGCGATTTAAAATCATCTAGAAAAGGTAAAATTGCTAAGGATAAAACGTTAGAAAACGTACCTGTTGTATCTGACAATAAAAGCGACTTTTTAAATTCGTTAGATACTTCATTAGAGGCAACTATTGTTGAAATTAGTTCAATTCTCAAAAGTGAAATAAAACCTAGTTTGGACAAGAAAATTTTAGATGATGAATACAGTAAATGTATAACAACTGATTTGGTACCATCAGAATTTGATAAATCAGCTGTTACAGTAGAAACAAGTAATGAAACTTGGTTGAAAGAAAACAAATCAGAAAAAACAGATGTTCTTAGAGAAAGTGAAATTGAGATGGAACAACTTCAAGAATGTGCACAGAAGAAAAGATGTAGCAAAGACATGCCTGAAGATGAAAGAACAAGGAGTGAAAAAAACCCTAAATTGGAAGGTGATGAAGCGGAAGAACCAGAAAATAAAAGAAGAAGTAGGAGGGCATGCAAGGTTAATACTTACAATGAAAATGAATTGGCTGAAGCAATTTTCCTTCAAGCATCAGCAGATAAAGAAAAAGAAAAATCTAGAAGGAAGAAGGAAAATTTGGAACAAAATAAAACCAGTACAAACGAGAAAAAGATGAATTCCGATGAACTATTTGATTTACTCAAAGCAACAGCAACAGAAAATTTCAATCTTCCAAAACCAGGTGAAGAAACTTCCCCAGATGATAAGATTGATGGGATTAAAGATTTCACAGATGATAATTTTGATGATGTCTTTGATGATATATTGAAGAAATCCCAGGAATTATTCAAAGGAAAATCTTTCAACCAAGAAAAATCAGATGAACCATGTAGATATGATGATTCATCTAATACTTCTAATTTTAATAGCTCACATTCAAGGACTGTCGGAAAACCAACACCTGTGTTGGAGAATGAAGAAGGGAATGATACAAATAAGTCAGATCCAAGTTTGGATAACTTATATTGTGATATATGCAAAAAATCGTTTAAAAGAATTGATAACTTGGTAAAACACAGAAGTACTCTCACTCACATCTCTAAATTATCAGAAATTGAGGCGAAGCAAGCGGAGAATAAGTTGAGGGAAACATTGGAAGATTATGATGATTCTTCAAAATCCAATAATATGAACGAATATGTTAGAAAAACTAACGAATCGGATTCTTTGTATTCATATCCTCCTACTCCAGGTAATGATGCTTTGAAAATTGCCGAAATTATTACTGGTGCTTTCGAGAAACCCGCAATAAATTCTGATAATTTCTCGGAAATAGTACCTCCAGTTTCTAATTATCGACGATACAAAAGTTTAGGAGAACGTAAGAGCTTTGAGTCTGATCAAGGAAGTTCCAACATTTCAGAAAATCTTGAAAGTAATATTTATGGACCACACATAACTAATAATGCTGGTGTTATTTTAGAGAAACAGATAACATTGTTACAGAATATCATTGAAAATAGGGGACTTGAATATATAGATGATATATCCATGTCTTCATATCATTCTTTGGAAAACAGTAATCATCGAGATAGTCCTGTTAGCATTATTAGCTCAAAACTTGACGACTCAAATAATTTGATATTTCCTCAAAACAATCTAACCTCTTCAGTTCATAGGGATGAAAGTGAGAACTTTCTTAAACCTCCACAAATAGAAGATGTATCTGAAGATAGTGTAAACCTAAAAATTGCAGAAGATGTAAAAGCTAGAAAAGTATTGAATCGTGATGAAGAATTATTTTTAGAGTGTTGCAGCTTATTAAAAAGTAGTTCAGAAGTTTCCAACTTCTCCAAAAAATCTAATAGGACTTCTGCACTGACAAATGTTGCCTTGAAAATGTCAGATGAGCCAGATATGTTTGAATCTAAGAATTTAGTCGATAAAGTTAATGAAGAAAGCACTGATTATTCTAGAATGGCAACTCCTCTTGGCGATAGTTTTGGGGATACTTCAGATTCCAATACGATATCTTCAAATTGGGGAATGAATAAAGATGAACAGATTGATAAGAAGGAAGGGAACTATTTCAATTTCAGACATGATCAGTCTGGTCAAACTGAAGGAATGTCTTCCAATTCTACTAGATTCAAGAAATTGGTTTCCAGAGCTATTAAAATGCCTTTTAGGAATGTCTCCAAAATCATAAAGAGCAGGTAATTAATATACATTTCATATGTTGACAGTTCACTATTTAGAATATAAATTGTTCAACAATTAATAGGAACCATATTATTATAATATTCTTGCGAATTACTGAGATTAAAAATTTGATCTTTCTTACTTCACGCCTAAACAACTTTTCGCGACGCTACAGATATAATAATAAAATGGTATATTCATTGTACCTATTGTACCAGTGGCGGCTCATTAGAGGGAACTAGTAGAGTAGAGTAGAGTTTATTTTGTGCGTAAACAGTAACAAGTGTTTGCACATGTCAGGTTTATAGAAAGAAACTAAAACTAAAAACTACTAAGTTTTCCATGAAAAATTTCTTCAGGGAACTTTTGAATCTATTGAGTGGAAGCAATCTAACAGATTCCGGTAACTTATTCAAGAAGAGTTTATTGTAAAAATTTCGACTGAATCTGCTAAAGTTCAGATGTAGGTAATCCATACTAATGTCATTGCCGTTTCTAGTCGGGTAATTGTGAAAGTCTTTATTGAATGTATGTCCTTCATCTTGCCGTCCAATAGGCAGTGAAAGATGTAAAGTGATGGAAAAGTCATCACCTTCAGGGCCACGAAAGTTTCCCTGACGTCATCTCTATATTTTTTGTTTGCCATTATCCGAATGGCTTTGCGTTGTAGGGCAAAAATTCTGTCTGCATTTGTAGAGTGACCCCAGCTTGTCAGAGCATAGCATATGTGCGACTGCACAAGTGAAAAGTAGGCCACCCGGATGGCATTCCCAGGGAGAAGTCTGACATCAACGTGCTCCTCCCAGCTCAATTTGGGATTGAACCTCACCCCAAAAAATTTGACTTCTGGAGGATTGACGAAGTTTATCTCTCTGTGAGTAAAAAATATTTTTGATGTCTTGTCAATATTGACACTAATCCAATAGAAGTGTTTGTGTATCGCTCATTTGAGGAAGTAGCTCATATTCACAGGGGGAGTCTCCGATCACGGTGGCGTCGTCGGCGAATACCGCTTTGACTAGATCGTTGATGAAAACAATGAACAAGGAAGGTCCCAGCACCAATCCCTGTGGGACTCCACGGACGACATCACCGAGCTGGGAGGCTACCCCATTCAGTACGGTGTGTTGCAATCTATTAGTTAGGAACGAATAGATAAGATTAATGCTAGATGTACTGAATTTGTATTACCTCAGTTTTTCAGCTAGAATGATTGCACACATGAGGTCAAAAGCCTTCCGAAGATCGTAGAAAAAACTGCCAACAACAAAGCCATTTTCCATTCCCTGAACTATGTACTCAATTAACTCATTTATAGCGTCACATGTTGACTTACTCTTACGGAAACCAAACTGGTTTTCATATCATTGTGGGATCCTTGTGAACTGGGATCATTCTCGATATTTTGAGTGAATCGGGAAACACACCTTCATCAATGAATAGATTAAACAAGGTAGTCAGTGGATACACGATATTGCTAAGAAAGCTCTTTATAAGACCTATATTTAGATTATAGTAGTCTGTACTACACTTATTGGACATTTTCTTTATTACATCTCTAATTTGTATATACGAGACATGTTTGAAAGAGAATAGAGGAATATCAGGCGCATGGATATCTCCAAGATAATCTGTGAACCGCCTACAGGATACTGGAATGGTCTCTTTTATTTTAGATGATATCTTCTAAAAAAAAGGAATTGAGCTTATCAGGATTCACTTCAAGTTTGCCGCCTCTTTTATTTTTGCGATTTGCATTGAGGAAGTCCCAGTATGCTTTGGTTTTATTGTTACTTTTCGTAATGTGACTTAGGTATGCTGAAGATTTGGCCTCCTTTATGTCGGCCTTGTATGAGTCTTTTAGGGAAGAAATAGTTCTCTCAATGTTCAAGCTAGTGCTATAGGTTGCAGTTTATGTCAGTAGAGTATAAAATCAAATCTGATCGACTCAAATATTTCAATTGTCATTACTGTTGATGATCATCCCATATTAAAACTTCGATTCAAACAAGAAAGAAGTCAATATACAATTAAAATAAACTGTTCATACTGAATACAACTCCTAGAATTTTTTTCAAGAAATTGTCCTTAGAAAAATCTTCAACTGTTTCAAGGTAGAAAATTTCTCTCTGCTTCTACAGTCGTCATTGACATAGTAAGGAGTACTTTTGACAGTTAATTTGTCCACAAATTGAAATTTTTACTACCAACGAATTCATTTGTTGTAATAAATAATAAATCACTGTTACCTTGGTTTCAAACTTCCATTCATCATCGGACAGTATGAGGCATGAAGTATATATGAATAGGTTGTTATTAGTATTTGGAAAAACCAGATATTAGGTATGCAGTTCGCAACTATTGAAAGGGGGTTATTATTCGAATTCATCAAAAAAATTTGAGATTTACATAGATCAGACTGGTTACTCGTTATTTGAAAGTTGTCATTGGAAAGTTTGTTTGAGTTTTCTATCCTTTGGGGCAATGTGTAGAACTTTCAATCTATCAATAGTCGCTATTTTGGATGCAGTGGTTGGTGGGGATGGTTGGAATATCTGTGCTAGTAGGTTTTCTAAAGATGTTGAGGTTAATTCTGCTATTCAAGTGGGAAATTGAAAAATATCAATATATCGGATGGTTTTTCTCTTTTCCAAAATTCAATTTTTGTATCCGTATGGGTACTATTTATGATTTGAGAGAGTGATCAGATTGTCTAGCTGTACCGTTTAGGCAATTGAGTATGTTATCGGCGTATCTATGCCAAAAATGAATTTTAACAAGTAAGTTAGAATTTACTACCTTGGTTTTAATCCTAAACATGAATATATATCCGCTAGAACGGGGCTTAGTGGTGATCCCATCGCAAGACCGCTAGGGTGTTCTTGTATCTTTTCATTCAATTGGAGATAATTAAGCTGTATGCATAACTCCAAAAGAATTATAAGTTGGCGATTTGTCAATGGGTTAACATTGTCGATTATTCTGAACGCAGACGTTAAGTGAATACTTTCATTTCTCAGAATTTTTGAAAACACATTGTCCATATCTAAGCTTAGGGGATACGAAGAGGTACGAATTATTATGTAAAATGAAGTTCCCTAAATTTTGGGTTAATTAAATTGAATATTTGATTGCATCTTTTGGAGTGAAGTTAGTCACTCTTTTGAATATCACATTTAATTCTTTCTATAACTCACAAGTGGGACTATTAACAAATGGAACAACTGGGCGGATAGGAGTATTTTCCTTGTGTGTTTTTATTAGACAATATAGTTGTGCCTAGCCGTTAAAAAATGCACCGAATCGCCCAGTTGTTCCATTTGCTAATAGTCATACTTACATTGTCCCAAAAGGAAGGAAACTCAATTACCTAGAATTAGTTGAAATTTTTAAATCATTTTTAAATGATAACTTTCAGATAATGGACAACCAGACTGATCTATGCTATTCTCAAATTTTCAATGTATTCAAATTATAACTCTCTTTCAATAGTTGTTAACTGCATACTTGATATCTGTTTTTCCAAATCCAAATAACTACCTAATCCTATATATTTCATGTCACTTTGTTTTTGGTTTTCATACTGTTCTATATGCACATAGTTCGGAAGCGCGGTAAAAGTGATCTATTCATTTAATTTTTTAAAATATTCAATTGTGTTTTAATCTGCTTAACTACCAGATACTAA
Organism: Cryptolaemus montrouzieri; assembly: GCA_013387265.2. NCBI lineage: Eukaryota > Metazoa > Arthropoda > Insecta > Coleoptera > Coccinellidae > Cryptolaemus > Cryptolaemus montrouzieri. The sequence goes on along the minus strand of JABFTP020000144.1, from coordinate 30,864,239 downwards.
GGGCTAAATCCATACAGTGTTCAATTGTTCCTTGAAATACTTCCACAGGATTATCGTCTACTAAAGAATTTAGTAGTACCTTACAAGGGGAAAAACTTCTATATTCAATACTGATATACAAAACACTGAGTTCTGTTTTGAGTCTTTGTGTTTCAATCATGTCGCGAGACTTTATTGTTTCTTCAATAGATTGCGTCATGTCCGATTGTCCGGCTGGGGACAGGATCTTCGTTGAGGAACTCGGATTTCAAAAACTAGAAGTGGAGGAGTGCATTAAGCTCTACTACGCTACTAACTTTATACGAAGGATGAGCTTATGGATGATGATGTTTGAAGTAGTGTACTTCAATATACCATCGTAGTGGCGGGGTTACATGTGCACATATATTATCTATTATCCATTCAACAACTATGAAAATTGAATACAAAATTTTCATTTCATCAAACAACTTCTAAATTAACATTGTTTGATGAAATGATAAAAACTTCTAAATTAACATTATAAAACAAATTCCTATTAATTGATGATCACTCCATTTTCACTTTACTCAAAAGAAAAAAGCAAGGTATATAAATTTTTCTTTACAGAAAACATTCATCGTCCGAAAGCAGCATTCCAGATGAAAAAGATTTCGCATCTGATTCATCATCAAAAATGCCCACTAAAGGAGCTTTGAAAGTTTTTGAAGGCTTAAAAGTATCGATACCAACTGAAGAACTGAATTTAGCTGAAGTTCTGAATAACAGCCCGCCAATTAAAAAGGTAGATACCAGTAACCTTGTTGAGACACATTTAGAAAAACAATTTCTATCTCCAAAGACTCCGAGAAGTGCCAGAAAATCAAAGCCCGTAAAAAATAAGCAGCAGATCGATGATAGGTTCATTTTCAAGGTAAAGAAAAAATCTACACTTAAAGACGACGAGAAAACCAAATACTCACAAGAAACTTCTGATAAAATAAGTGACGTTTATGATTTTGAGGAAACTCAGGACAACACTGATGTATTTGCAAAACCAGATTTCAAAACTTTCAGAACGAAGGAACCAGAAGATAAAACTGATATTGTTGAAAACAATTCTGAAGGACAAACGTTATCTAGTTCATCGTCTTCAACAACTTCCAATAGTAAAAAACCTAAAACTAACGAGTGTATCACAAAGAAGAAGCATATGATTATGGGTAGGATTTTCAAGAACGCATTGAAACCTAAGATGGACGAAGAAATTAGAGATATACCAATCATTGACCATAATGAATTGGTGGAAAATTATGTCTTGAGTTGCAATTCAAAAGTTGAGGAAGAGTTTAAAAGACCTAAAATGACAGAGGAGGAAATGAATTATCTTTTTGATAAACTCCTAGATACATCTGGAGGAACCACTAGAAAACAAAGTATTCAAAATAAAATAGAAGCGAAAACTTCAGGAATGAAGAAGAAACTTAAAACAAAATGCAAGAAAAGGCAAAGATCAAATTCTGATTCCACAGATGATGAGTTTGGGTTGAATAAAATCGTTAGAAAGAGACCTAATAGAAAAAATGCGAAAGAAGAAGATAATAGTATTAATTTGGAGCAAGAATTAAAAGAGTGTATTGGGGTCGCTAGTCGAAAAAGTCAGAGGAAGTGTACTAGTGGAAAACAAAACGTCTTAGTTGAATATTGGAGTTCCGATGAATCAGCATTTGAGGCTTTTCTTGAAAACCACCTGCAAGAACTTTCTGAAACGACTGAAATTCCAGTTCCAAAGACTGAAGAAAATTGCCAAAAAGTTGAGAAAGTTGACACTAATCGAAGACCTAGTGCAGGAGATAAGGACACCAAGATCAAATCCAAAGTGAAAGATGCTTCGATTAAAAAGAAAAGTATAGCCAAAGAAAATTCAACATCTCCAGATTCTCAGGAACTTTCTGCTCAGTCTCATCGTCGAAAAAGAACTGCAGCCCATCCATTATATCATTGGTCAAGTTCTAGCGAAGATGAAATGCAAGATTTAATCGAAGTAAAATCAATACGAGACGATCCTGATGATGAATATGACGAAGATAGGCCTGTGCAGCATGGTTGGATAGTAGGGGATTCCCCAAAGAAATTGGTTACCATGCTCGCCCAAGCCAAAGGAAAGAAAACTGAACCAGAATCATCAGTTAAAGAACAAGGGAAGAAAAAGAACTCTAATAGTTGACGTTGAGAAATAATAGTTTGATTTTAGTGGAATTTAGAGTTGAACGGATTTAAATTTGCATTTAAAGAAAATGGGACAACAGTGTACATTTAGTAATAATGAGAAAAATTTAGAACTGATGTATTCTAATTTATGAAAAATTCTCTAGTAAATGCTGAGTAAAATTTGTTATCTGTTTAAAGCTATGTTTCAATACTGTGTAAAAATGAATATAGAAAAAATTATCCGAAATGCAAAGCCGTGTCGCATTAATTGTGAAATTTAAATGGCAGCTACACTATAGCAAGCATGACAACTTTTTTCGGTGCACGATTTTCTACTTAAACCTTATTTTCGTGGGTGGAATTTTGTATTCCTGATTTTGTCTTCCACACAAAGAATTCGAAATTTTGTTTATCTTTACTACGTTTATATCAAGTTTCAACATTTAGATTTTTATACAGCAATTTTTATTGGTCTAGTCGCCTGAAGTTATTGTACATATAGAAAGTGTATTGAAGATTTAATTATATTTTATTTTTCTCTGGATACTTTTTAAGTTTATTAATTTTGAAATTATATTATTTTGTTGGATTATTGTACTGTATTACATATAGATTTACTTTCGATGTTGTATGCACGGATATTTAATCGAATTTTCTCAAAATTTCAAGTAAGTTAGAGGCCTAGTTTGAATTAACATTTAATTTACAGAAGAGTTTCATTACTATTTCATTTCACTAATGAATTTGTGTTTGCGCTTGATGTTTTTTTTAAACATTGAGTTCATTTTGTTAAATAAATGCTTGCTGTTTCCACTGCCAACTTGTGCCTTTGGCCATTGTACATTGGGGTCGTGATAATATTTCTTTGTGTATATATATCGTTGAGAGACTAGTATGTGTAATTATTATAGTCATGTATTGGGAACAAACTGGATTGGTGAAATAACTGTTTGTCAACATGCAACATGTATCGGTAAAATGTAAAATATGAAAATTTTAATAAATGATTCCCCGTACCGGTGAGATTTTATGATTGTTAAGTAAAAAGTTATTATTTTGAAGTCATTTCTGATGTTTTGAAATCTTTTTTTATGCCTTCGCTGTTAATGTGAGTTGTCTCAAGTTCACAACATATAAAATTATAAGGAATTTCAATTTATTTAAACTAGATAACCCGTCATGCGTTAATTTTTTAATCGAAACTCATATTGAGAAAATTCAATTTACACTCATTGCTATTAAAACTTGTTAATTTTCATCGGAAAAGTCTTTAGCATTGATTCAACTTTATAGGAGTGCTTGTCGATATTAATTGTTCTCCAATCTGGTACCTACGCCAATAAATCAAAATTAAATCATCAATAGCGAATTCACTAAAAAAATAGAATTAAAACGATGCAACCCTCAATGAAGTACATAAATGAATATGTAAATGTATCAAGTTCTGCGGTTGGTTGACAATACAAATTATTCCATCTCACAAAATTTAACGATTTAGCATTGAATTAATTTTTCTCGAATGTATCGTGCGCTATCTAGTATTGGGTAGATGTACTAGGCAGGAATCGTAAGCGGGACTTCACGAATTACATAAATTCGTTTATGAATATACTGAAGTTTGTTAACAACGGTACGAAATTCTGGTGATGATTCCTTAGTCATTGAAAAAATTCTAATGAAAACGAAAAAATAGATATTTTACAAATGTCATAAGATCCTCTAGCTGAGTTGTTTGAAATTTGGTACAATTTTTCTTTGTGATAAGGCCTTTATTTAGCTCTAACTGTATCGAAATTATTAGGTTCCATATTATGAAAGAAAAAAGTACGCCACTGTCGCTTCTGTAGATTTTATAATTTTCAGTTTGATTCAAGTAAAATACAATTTTTTCATCTTTTGTGTTTTCTTCGTATCTAGTTGCAATTTTTGATAAAAATGGAAACCAAGCTATTGCACTTCATGAACATGGAAGAAGATTTTTGAGCAGGTTATTAGATTTGGTTCATTCAATGCAGTGGCGTCTCGAAAGACAACTGAGTTGACACTTGTAACACCATCGTTTTCAATGTGTTACGAAAAAATAAGAATCGTTTCATCTCATTCTAAAAACTAATTACAAAAAACCACAAATGAACAATTTTGACCTTAATCACCCTCTGATGAAATATGTGATTGTAGTCGCTTCCCCAGCTGTTCTTTATGAAAATTTAATTTAATTATCTAAGTCCTCCAGTTATTAACATCTAGTACAGAAGTTTTATTTATATGGACCTTCAGATAACCCTATATAAAGAAATGTAGATCAGAACTGCGAGCTGGCCAACTTCAGATCCTCCACGTCCAATCCGAATATAAGGCAGGTGATGCGAGATCCTCACTAGCAAGAACATTAAATAAGATAGTGCCTTGTCATGTATAAACACGTATTGTATTTTAGATGTAGGGATACATGGATACAGAATGGATAGATCAACTTGCAAAAAGTCTGTGTAGGATTCGCCGGTAATCTTGCTGGTTGACAGAAGCATGGACTAATTAAGTAGTCGTTAATAAGTCTTATCCAAACGTTCAGCAATAATTGTTGCTGAAAATAACTCTCTCTAATAAGAATTTTTGTCGGCCAAAAAAGGGTCATTGTGTGAATTAATAATAGCATCTCTTGAAACATTTGTCTGGACCGTTAATAAAATTTTTGGTAAAAATTATTGTGTATGATCAAATGAAGCAACCACCTACAAAACATTAATATGTTATATGTAAAAAGGGTACGGAGATTTCATTGTACAACTGTCAAAATCGTTTTTGGACTGACTTGAATCTCCCTGGTACTATTTGAAGGTTCTTCTTCTGCAGGGGTGCTCAAACTTGAACTGCTGGCGATCTACCTCAATATTTTTAGACTACTTACGATCGAATCTGAGGGGCTGAAGGTATGTATGATGCAGGGTTGTACATACACGATACACCCTACCTACCTACCTAGGTAGGGTGTACCGCAGCATAACATATATAGATATTAGCTTCCGTACAATATACATAATTTTAGTCAAGGTTTGGGTTAGGTTTAGTTAGGTTCTTCTCTATAATATCAATGAAAAAACTCATAGTTATGCAAAATTGCGAGTTTATTGGTTGTTACAAAAGAAAAGAGTAACATATAGTGTTATTTTGACTTAATTATCTTCAATTCAGAAAATGCAGACTCGCACAAGTAAGTTGACCCAAACATTGCCATCAGTTGAAGGGCGATTTGCCTTAGATTCGGATATTTATCTTCAAATATAAAACACCAGAAATTTGTATCAGATGCTGTAGCTTTGAGATGTATATCTAATATAATCGGCACCAACTAATTTTCAACAGAACATGAGTTCATATTAAACTAACTTGCAATTTCAGTAGCTAATTCCGCAATGTTTTTACATGAAAAAGGATAACTCATAAATTATGCTATATTTGCCAATATAAAACGCATTTCGAATTGTTCCAAAATATTTGATAATTCTGCCTCATAAGTATCATAATTCAAATGAGGAATCCTTGCTTTCAAAGACGGAAAATGTTTCAGATCCTTTCTTTTCAGTTGATCTATCATAAGTTGCATTTTACTTTTGAATGCCTTTACTGCGCTAATCATCTCAATGATAGTTTTTCCTTTACTTTGAAGCTCTAAGTTAATGGTGTTTAAGTGCTTTGTGATGTCAGTCAAAAATGCCAAATCAGTCAGCCATTTTTCGTTTTTCAACATCTCAGTGTCATCACCTCTTTCGTCTAGAAAAGCTGTTATTTCCGGCAATAATTTTCTAGGAATTTTCCGCGGCTCAACCACCTGACGTCCGTGTGAAGAATTAAATAAGTGTCTTCAGCTGACTTCCTATCTTCCAACTGCAACTTAAAGAGCCGCCGTTGCAAGCTACGTGCACGGATAGAATTTACAATTTTTGTTGCAATGCCCATAATTTCCTCCGTGCTTAAAACTTTTGAACACAAAACTTGTTGATGTATAATGCAATGGAATGAAAAAAATGAAGGGAAATCTTTATTAGCTCGACACAATGGCACAAAACCGTTTTTGTTTTCAGTCATTGCTGGTGCTCCATCGGTTGTAATGCACACTAATTTATATATTGGTAGGTTGTAGTTTTTTACAAAATTGAAGAAAACGTCATATATATCTTCGCCACGGGTCTTCCCCTAAGAGGAATGATTGTCAAAAATTCTTCCTTAGCCAACATGTCATTGAATACCATTCGAATAAAAATACACAGCTGGGCCGTTTCTGTCATATCGGTGGATTCGTCGAACTGTAAAGAAAAGTATGTACATTTCATGATATCATGTTTTAGTTTATCTGCCATGTCCTGACTCATGACTTCAATACGCCTTGTGACAGTCGGACGAGATAACTGAAGTTCTCTAATAGCAGACATGATTTCAATAAATGCTTCCTTCACAACCGATCTATCTTGGAATGGTTATTTTGTGTTTCGCCAATATATGAGACATTTTAAATGACGCGATCGTAGCAGCTTTTGATTGTTTGGCTGGTTTTGAGAACATTGTTTACTCTCTTTTCAGACAAGATATCAAATCTTGTACGCTTTCTTAATTCACTCTGCGAATTATGAACCGTTTCATGATGCCTCTCTAAGTTACCACGCTTAGGTATTGCAACTGACGAACGAGAAATAAGACAAATGCACTTATCCTTCACCATACAGAAGAAAAATTCTTCTTCCCAATCAATTATCAAAATGATACGTTTTAGATTTCTTCGCTGCACTCCTTTTGTACTATTTAATGATAAACTTTGTATCGACTTAGTATTGCCTTCAAATTACAATTTAGAATGACTCCAATTACTGTAGGTGCAACAATTATATCGTCGTGAATGAAAGTCACGAATATTCCCGTCAAACGCGCCGCCCGAAATTTCTAGAAAAGCGGCACGAATAATAAAGCGCGGCTTTTCGTTGACAAATACCGCTCATTCTTTTGATAAAGCCGCCTTTTGCCGCTAGCCGAGAGAGATTTTATTAGGTAATAAATTTTTGTAGTTTAGTTACTTACTTATTTAACATTTTTTTCTTCTCGAGATGTACTCAAAAAGCACTCGCCATCGACGGTTTGAGCACCCCTGTCCTAAGGTGTTCACCAATGGGTTTGGGTGGGTGTCGACTGCTTGGAACGCTTTCACCGCTGTCTCTGATGAATTCCATCACACTTGGGATCTGCAGATCTTGATGTAGCTGGTGTTACAGACGTACCAAGGGGCGTCCAGGGCCATCCTCAGTGCTTTGTTCTGCACGACTTGGATCTTCCGGATATGACATGCAGCTGTACATCCCCAGACTGTTGACGCGTATGTCATCATGGGCGATCGACCGTTTGAGCACCCCTGGTCTACAGGATCGTGAAACATCGCCAATTTCACCCTTATAAAGAGAAACTAGTTCATGTAATAATAATAAATTTTTGTAGATTAAAATGAGATAAAAAACATAAGGTTTAACTTTAATCTACACTTTATTTGAAAAAATTCGACGACGTTTCGCTGACACAGCAGCTTCATCAAGAATGACAAACAGAATGAAGAGTATGGTATTATAAACAAATCGTAGAACAAGTTGGATGAATAACATGAAAAACCCACACCGAGCCATTGTACAATTAGTATGAAAGGTAATTAAAAACTAATTAAACAAGTTAAGTAGGGGTGAATAATCCACATCTACCTGCTTATTCAAAAGCTTGTCCGAATGTTCGTATCTATTTATTTCTAATGCTTCTAGGAGATCCAATTTTAAACTTTTTGATTTTATATGTAATATGTCAAAGTTTTTATTGAATGAATGGTTTTCTTTTATTAAGTGGTTTGAATAATTTGAATCAGATTTATTTTTATCGAAGCTACGTTTATGTTCAGATGTTCTTATGCCAAAACTCCTATAGGTCCTACCGATATAAATTTTATCACAAGAACCGCAATTGAGTTTATAGATTCCTGATTTACTTGATTTTTCAACACGAGATTTATTATTTTTAATATGTTTACCTAAGTTATTAGAAGTTTTGAAAGTTATATTAAGATTTTGTTTGACGAGAAAGGATTTAATATTTGTACTTGCAGAACCGCAGAATGTTAAATTGTTGAATATTTTATAGTCTTTGATTAGGATATACTTCATTTATTGCTTTCTGATACAGTTTTTACGAATGATTAGATCTATCATATCCGGATTATATGAATTATTAATGGCTATCTGTTTGATGATGTTTAACTCTTTATTATAATCTTCTACTGATAAAGGTAAATTGAGTAACCGATGTACCATGCTGTTTAAAGCTGCAACTTTGTGTTGAATTGGATGTAATGAGTAGTTATGTATAATTGTATCAGTATGTGTTGGTTTACGAGAGACCGAAAAACATGATTATTATTTCGTTTAGTGATTTTCAAGTCCAAAAATTAATGGAATCGTTCTGTTCAATTTCTATCGTGAATTTAATGTTCAAATGGATGGAATTAATGAAATTAAGAAATAAGTCTAATTGACGAGTAGTTCCAATGAAACATACTAAGATGTCGTCAACATATCTATACCAATAAAGATTTTAGAAATGAGTGGATGTGTATAAATTTTCTGTTCAATATTATTCATAAAAATCTCTGCTAAAAGTGGACTCAAAGGATTTCCCATGATCAAACCATTTTCACTACTGTAATAGATGTTGTTGAAAGAAAAATAGTTTTGTTCAATGCAAACGTCCAACAGATTCAATATTTCTGATTTAATTATGTGGTTAACATGATTCGAATTCAACATGTTTTCGATTAATATTTTGACATCACCTGGAGGAACACTTGGGTATGAATTCTCAACATCAAACGAAATAAGTTTTGCGTTAGGTGGTAGGTTAACGTTTTTATGTTATTTATCAATTCGAAAGAATTTTTTATAGAAAATTTTGATTTGAATGAACAATAATTTTTAATGATATCTATAAGGTAGTGCGACAATTTCACGGCTGGGGCTGTAACGTAAGATACGACTGGTCTAACGGGGTTATTTACTTTATGCAATTTAATGAGTGAATACAGTTGAGGTGGTTGAGGTTTGGCAAAATTAATTTGTATTTATCTATTGCTTTAATTAAAGATTTTGCGTCATTTATTGCAATTTTAATATTTTTCTGGAATGTAATAGTTGGATCTTTGTTTAAAATTGTATAGTTTCGGACGAAATGAAATTTAGAGTTTTAAATAGGTAGTCATTTTATTTAACGCAATAACCTACTATCTATTTAAAACTCTAAATTTCATTTCGTCCGAAACTATACAATTTTAAACAAAGATCCAACTATTACATTCCAGAAAAATATTAAAATTGCAATATATGACGCAAAATCTTTAATTAAAGCAATAGATAAATACAAATTAATTTTACCAAACCCTCAACCACCTCAACTGTATTCACTCATTAAATTGCATAAACTATCATTCCATTGATGTGGAAATAAAAGTCAGGGAAGTTGAAATGTTATTTGCTGAATATGAAAGTGAACATACTGAACATAATTAGCAACTTGAATTATGCTCGAAATAAATTTCTGAAATAAAAAGATTTTTCTTCAATCGGGGATCATGGTGATACTTGGCTGTACTCAAAGGGTGGCAGAACTGGGTTACGATCTATTCCGACAGTTGGGCTGTTCTGGAAGCATTGGGCGGAAACAGGATTACTTCTAAGATGGTCTGGGATTGTGTTCAGGCGCTTATAATCATATACATCTCTACTGGTTCCCGGGACACCGGATCAGAGGAAATGAGATTGAAGATCGGTTGGCTTCTCCAGGAGAAGGACATAGCACTGGAAATCCAAAGTGCAGGTGGTGTGAAATTGGAGTTGAAATATCAATTCATTTCCACACCACAAGCCCGACATGGATCCATTTTATGTGTAACCAACTGGGCGCGAAAATGCTGGAAGTGAGTGATCTGCAGCAGATCCCCTCTTCTATCTTTGATTTCTTCGTAAGGTTGAAGGGGGGATATAATTATAAAGAAGGGAGACACAAAGATCCATAGGTGACAATATCTATGGTGGATCCCTTGATAACATCCATACTATAAGTTTAACTGTTTGGTTCGTGCAGTAAAAATTTCAATAATCATTATGAAATGCAAGAGACTGGTTTTATTTTTTCTCTGAAAACAAAAATAGATATGAAGAGAACATAAGAGATTAAAAGGTTGTATTTTTCTCTGTTCAAACTGATAAAAATATTAAAACTACAAAAAAGAAGGCGGCATTCTTTTTTTCCTGTCTAATATTGGCTCTTGTGCCCATAGGGACCCAATAATTTCAATGCTAACTAAGTGCTTCATCACTATAATAGCTGTACCAAATTTCATACAATTAGGTTCGAGGATCTTCCTGCTATTTACAAAATACCGATTTTTTTTGGAAACTAACGCTCTGTATCTCATGACATATGCCATAGGAACTTTTTTTCTCAAAGTGACCTAAGGAATCACCCCCGAACTTTATTACGGTAATCAATTCTATTCAATTCAGTTTATTCGTACTCTGGCCATTTTTTTATGGATGTACATGTCATTTTGAATTCTAATATTGAACATATTATAACATTATTTACAATAGAATTGACTATTCAGTCTCAACATCGAACAATAAACTGGGACATATATCGAGCATATAAAAATATTTTTTTTTGTTTTTATCAATTAAAAAAAAGAGAGTGACAAATGCACCACATACAAAAACCCGAAAGTACAAGTTCAAAAAACGAACTACGAGGAGCAATGAAATCTTTAAAAGGTATCAGACAGAAATTCAGTATATAGAACATCTTTTTACAAACGTTATGTGGTGATTCCTCAAATTTTTTGAGATTATGTTTCTCTAACAGAGAGGTGGCATTTCTGGTATTATAGCATGGTAACCAGAATTCGATGCGTACTTGATGAGATTATTTTTTGTAAACAAAAGTGTTTTGAATACAAATATTGATGGAAAAGTGAGAATTTTCTCTGATCTGAATGTTTCCCTACAACTTTTTTCAAAACCCAGCCCAAATATCAAACGTATGACTCTCTTCTGAAAGATAAAAACTCTATGTGCTTGTGGACTATTTCCCCAAAGTATTATATTGTATCTCAGGTGACTATAAATGAGCGAATAATAGAAGTTCATTAAATCACCTATATCGAATTTATATTTTATTCGAGATACTGCAAAAAGCCCTCTACTGACTTATTTACAAAGCTGTTCTATATGAAAGTCCCATTTCAAATATTCTTCGAGATGAACACCTAGAAATTTGACAGTCGATTGTTGGCTCAATCCATCCAGATTAATAGGGTTCTTTTGATAATCGGAAATTAACATACACCGTTTTCTTCAAATTGAGTATCAAATTGTTTGTTCTACACTTTTTTTTGGAATCATTACTTACTGTGCTGATATTCTTCTCAAGATCCTCAGATGATCGAGCAGATACCACCATTGACGTATCATCGGCAAACAGAATAATCCTTGTGTCCGCTACATAGCCCACCATGTCATTCACGTAGAGTAAAAACAAGAGAGGGCCGAGCACGGACCCTTGAGGAACTCCAATGTCAATATGTCTCCCCACACACTCCAAACAAAAATCGTCTACCCTCCAAAAAAGAATGAACCACTTGAAACATGCCACCTCTACTAATCCCAGATGCCTCAATCTTCCTAATAATGGATCAGGAAACGCTATGTGTCGTAAGAATTAGATATTTGGAAATGTCTCCCGTCCTTTGCGTCAAATCGTATTTGCATAGAATTAAAAGAGATATTGAATATAAAGTTTCCTACAAGTTCTGTTTCAAACACTTATTATTCGTTCAACCGTTTTTGAGGTAGAGCTCGCGAGAGTGGACGGTTCATTGATATATGCCATAGCGCAAAGTCAATGGCTAATCCCTATCCATATTATGGGTTTTCAACTCAATTAGCCGTTAAATATTAGTTAATCCACTATTTGATTCTTTATATGTACAAAATTACTTATAAATCAAGTAGTTATTCAACATTATTTTTCTTTGTTAAATAAATGATCAACTGATTAAGTGAATTATTATTTTAATATATTGTAATTATAGTATTGATTAACGGTAATCATATCTTGAGCAAGAAAAAATTAAGAAAATAATTTTTAATATTTTTATTTATCAATCACATATATTAAATTTGCAATTTGTAATCCTCTGTGTCGGTTCGTTGGGGAGCATCACGCTTATACATATGCCCTGGGTCTCTTACCGAATCGATACATAGTTTAGTTGCAATCCAGCTGGATGTTGTGAATAGGTGTGCAGCACTGACGAATTCAAACAAGAATGAAATTGAATTGTGTCACTTGTTGATGATGATAATGATGAGTAGATCGGACAAGCAGTACCTTCAAAAATGGGGATTTAGCATTCTATGGAAGGTTGAACATTTCTCATTGAATAAAGTCTTCAATGAATTCAAGTAAACCAAGAAAATCCCTAGTCCCTTTCCAATGTCTATTTACTTCATTGTATTTGGTCTAAACATTAAGCAGTCAGAGTAAACGCAATTCATTGAGCAATTTTTATTTTCAAAGCCAACTTCAAATCTAATCATCATCGAGTATTATTCTTTTAGTGAATTTTGTGCTTAAATTTACACTTATGAATTTATCAAAAGTGACCAGAGTAGTATGATAGTGGTGTCTAATTCTTTTTCACTAATTGTTTTCTATATTACAATTTATAAATACAATCATTTTATTAAGCTAAGAGTATGGTATATCGGACTTGGTATTCGAACAAATTTTCGCATTTACACAAATTCATGAAAATAAATAATTTAAATCTATATGAAGGTATATAGGTTGTTAAACAGTAGTTGTATTTTCTTGGTTTATTGTGGTACTGTTGGATGATTGTTCATCTTCTTCTGGAATCTCGGTGGTGATGGTTTTCTGTTCATTTTGATTTGTTTCTCGGACTTGGAGCTTTTGCTTCAATTTTTCTTGTTTTAATGCTGTCAAAACAGGGGATTCCTTGGAATTATGGAAAGACTCTACGAATACTTCAGGCTGAGTAGATTGCACAATTCCTGCTGGTGCTAAGACCTGAGGTGGGTTTCGGTTAACTGCAAAGAATAAAGCAATATTACCAATTTTAGGAAAGAGGCATAGCTGTCATTGAAATTACAAACAGTTCATTCTCGATTATGTAAAGCCTGATTCTGTTTGAAGAAGTTGCTTAAGGTGGTTATAGTTATTTTGGGACACTATGTTTCCCTGTTGCCCATTTAAATTAAAGTGAAATGAAAAGCATTTGGCTGATGAACTCTTATCTCTAAGGAATAATATTTCGAAAATAGTGTTAATAAGTATTTCCTAAATACGCGGATCATCTTCAGATCCTGCATAGATTTGGGACACATTCCGGACCCCTGGAAATGAGTTGTCTTCATTTCCAAACTGAGCAGGATCTCGCATAAAATAGCCAAAGATTTTAGATAAGTCAGTATAATCTCTTTCTATCGAAGGCTAAGAACAGATTAATCGAAAGATATCTTAAGGAGAATATTCTAGCAAAACGTCTCCTACATATCTGTCAACCGGAATACGAGCAAGGTGGGTTTCAACACTACACTGTGTTGTAGGCTATATAGGGAATCTAGAACAATAGCCCTCGATATCTCTAAAGCCTCCGATTGGGTTTGGCATGCAGCATTGTTGAATAAACTTGCTGCATATGGACTTCCCGAAAATTTGCGGGGTTGAATAAGTAGCTGTCTTTAAAATAGATTAATACAAGGTATAACATCTGATTAATTCCAGTTGCTAGCAGGAGTACCTCAGGGATCCATTCTTTCGCCAACCTTGTTGTTGCAGATAAACCATCTTATGTCATCTACAGAGAACAAGATCTTCGGTTTTGTAAACGATTTCGTCTTTCAGTAGTCTGCGGCCGATTATAGCTGCGGAATCCCAGCGTCAGAAATGTCAACAAATCAACAACTTAAGCTCTGACTTAAAGAGGATATCTGAGTGGGGTCAGTTGAACCTGGTGAGCTTCAACGCAAACAAGACGCAAACAACTACGTTTTCTAGAGAGGTCCCGCTGGAGAACCTCCTCTAATAATGCAAGGCCAACAAATTGGATCCAACGATTCGATGCACCTTCTCGGAATAACGGTTAACTTCGGGTTTTGCTGGCATGAACATGTAACAGCAATAGCTGAGTCGGCATCAGCTAAACTTATTTTTCTTCTCAGAGCCAAGCGATACTTCACGTCATCTCAGCTGTTGTTTCTATATAAGGCGCAGATTCGACCTGCTTTAGAATATTGTTCCCATGTATGGGGATCTGCGCCCTAACATTCGTTGCGGATGTTAGATAGTATGCAAAAACGGGCTGTGCGCCTCATCGACCACACGGAGATCACCTGCTATCTCTAACCGCTGGCTTTCAGAAGACAAGTTGCTGACCTTTCTCTGTTTAACAGATACTTCCACGGAAAACTCATGTTTTGCCGCAACACTAGGCTGGCAAGTAGTTCTCATCATATGGCGGTACATTTAACTACTCCTCGAACCTCTCTCTATAAGAATTCCTTCGTTTACAGGGCCGGTGAGTTGTGGAACTCGCTTCCGTCCAACATCTTCCCAACATCCTACAATTTGGCCCTCTTCAAGAAGCAAGTAAACAGACACCTCAATTCTTTCCAGGCGCCCACTCATGTGGCGTAACAGGTACGCCTATTTCTGGGAAGCGCGCATAAAAAAAAAATTGGGAAAGGACTAGAACAACCAACTACTGGAGAGGCGTCTGGGGACAATCAAAGAAGAGCGTAAATGAACTATTGTCCCCTGACAAAAAGTCTATTGGTATGGTAATTAGTCCACTAATGGGAGACCCACTCAATAAACATCTATACATCATGAGACTGTCGGAGACCACACTATGCCGTGGTTGTCTAAGAAATTTTTTATAGGATACTTCTTTTGGTAATGTGGTTACCCGAAGTGGATACATAAAATCTGGTTTTTTTAATTTTGTTTTTCAAACAAACAAGCAATTAGCTTAAAGTTGTAAGTAAGTAAGAACCTGTAACCAAAATTCAATTGACAATTACAATAATTGTCAATAATAACAAATGACAGCAACCTACTTCAATTCATCCGATTCCTAGTTTACTGTATTTTGGTTACAGGTTCTCACATTTCCCGAAAAATAGGGATATCAGACAAAATAACCAATTATTGTCTGATATCTGATGAGTTGTGGTTTTCATTCAATTCAATATAAATAAAATGAAACGCTTTTGTCTGATTTCCACAATGTTTATTGTTTATACACACGATCGTTTTCGAGAGTTACGTCGAGTGTCAATTAACAGTGAGAAAAAATGTGTGTGTAAACTATACCTATTTTGAATGTTGAATAGTGGAGAGTAATTCAATTTTAGTTCAATATTGAGAGTGGTTAATTTTGGGTTCTTACAAAGGTTGTTAATTTCTAAAGTTTCTAACAGATTCACTGTCATCCCTTTCTTACATTAATGGAGAATTTTTAAATTTTCTAATTATGTGATTTGAAGTTTTAATATGTTCAAAAACTGCCGAAATGGTATCTGAGGTATCTGAAACTTGATTTGAAATTTCGACTTGTTTGTCCACGTAAGCTGTTGGACATCCATTGCACTCAGTTCTGTATACTCCAGACTGTTTGAAATTTATAAGTTTTTTGTTTGGCATTGAATAGTAATTTGTTCATATTGGGACCACTATAGAAGGAGGCTGCTGAATCATATTAGGTCCGCAACAAAGTTCTCGCTGTTTTTTTTTATGGAAATACAACTTTATTGTGAAAAATGATTACAAATGAATCATTCAAAATATTGCCCATCGCTAGCTACAATTTTTCTCGAATACCGTGACGGTAGAACTGTTCGTCTTTCGAGGCTCTCCACGAATGAAGCCATTTTTCGATCTCTTCATATGAGCGGAACTGCTGATCAGCCAGACCATGTGCCATCGAACGGAACAAGTAATAATCGGATGGTGCAATATCTGGGGAATATGGCGGGTGGGGTAGGACTTCCCATTTGAGCGTTTCCAAGTAGGGTTTAATAGGTTTGGCAACGTGAGGCCGAGCATTGTCATGCTGTAAAATTACTTTTTCGTGTCTCTGCTCGTATTGTGGCCGTTTTTCGCGCAGTGCCTTACTCAATCGCATCAATTGAGTGCAATACCGTTCTTCAGTGATGTCACAAGGCGTATTGAAGTCATGAGTCAGGATATGGCAGATAAACTAAAACATGATATCATGAAATGTACATACTTTTCTTTACAGTTCGAAGAATCCACCGATATGACAGACACTGCCCAGCTGTGTTTTTTCATTCGGAATTTTTGACAATCATTCCTTTGAAGAGGAAGATCCGTGGCGAAGATATATATGACGGTTTCTTCAATTTTGTAAAAAACTACGAGCTACTTATATACAAACTACTGAGAATTACAACCGATGGAGCTCCATCAATGACTGGGAACAAAAACGGTTTTGTGGCATTGTGTCTAGCTAATGACGATTTCCTTCATTTTTTTCATTCAATTGCATTATACATCAACAAGTTTTGTGTTTGAAAGTTTTAAACACGGAGGAAATTATGGGCATTGCAACAAAAATTGTGAATTCCATCCGTGCACGTAGCTTGCAACGGCGGCTGTTTAAGTTGCAGTTGGGAGTCAGCTGAACACACTGACTAAGTTTTTCACACGGACGTCAGGTGGTTGAGTCGCAGAAAATTCCTAGAAAGGTTTCAAGAATTATTTTCCGAAATAACAGCTTTTCTAGACGAAAGAGGTGATAACTCTCAGATGTTGAAAGACGAAAAATGGCTGACTAATTTTTGACTGACATCACAATGCACTTAAACACCATTAACTTGTAGCTTCAAGGTAAAGGAAAAACTATTATCGAAATGATTAGCTCAGTAAACGCATTCAAGAGTAAATTGCAACTTATGATAGATCAACTGAAAAGAAAGGATCTGAAACATTTTCCGTCTTTGAAAGCAAGGATTCCTCATTTGAATTATGATACTTATGGGGCTGAATTATCAAATATTTTGGGACAATTCGAAATGCGTTTTATATTGGCAAATATAGCATAATTTATGAGTTACCCTTTTTCATGTAAAAACATTGCGGAATTAGCTACTGAAATTGCAAGTTAGTTTAAAATGAACTCATGTTCTGTTGAAAATGAGTTGGTGCAGACTATATCAGATATACATCTCAAAGCTACAGCATCTGATACAAATTTCTGGTGTTTTATATTTGAAGATAAATATCCGAATCTAAGGCAAATCGCCCTTCAACTGACTGCAATGTTTGGTTCAACTTACAAAATAACGTATATTGTGCGGAAAGCTGATATCGATATAAGCTACGGTAAACCCTACCTAGGTGCATAGGTAGGTAGAGTGTATCGTGTATGTACGACAACCCTGCATCACACATACTTGCAGCTTCTCAGAGTCGATCGTAAGCAGTCTAAAAATAGGTAGGTCGCCATCAGTTCAAGTTTGAGCACCCCTGGTCTATAGTATATGTATGTATATAGGTATGAGTATACAAGGGCAGCATAAAGCTGTTGCCCCTTGTCTCATTTCTCTCTTGTGAATGGTGAGATCTTCGCCATGTTAAAACCCTTTTGGATAAGATGGTAGTGCTAATAAAACCAGATCGCACTGTCTACACAAAGGTGTTTCGCATTCTTCTACGACTATTAGGTGTATTTATCTTGACATTTACACGTAGGTTCCTGCGACTTTTACGTT
Organism: Cryptolaemus montrouzieri; assembly: GCA_013387265.2. Lineage (NCBI taxonomy): Eukaryota > Metazoa > Arthropoda > Insecta > Coleoptera > Coccinellidae > Cryptolaemus > Cryptolaemus montrouzieri. The sequence goes on along the minus strand of JABFTP020000144.1, from coordinate 30,846,180 downwards.
GGGATACTCCATGTCTAAACTGCCTTTCTGTTCCAGCGGCTTGAACTTTTCTAAGGTATGGTATTTGTAACCTTGCATCATAAAGAAATGTTGTTGTGAAGGTGACCAATGGAATTGCGTGATGGCATGCTCATGTTATTGCAAAAGATACCCGATGTCTCCATTAGCATAAAGATAGATAGTTATATACAATGAGTGAGGGCTGTCTAACATCCCGACCATGCGACCCAATGGTCTATTGAGCCACACTCTGTCCTAAATTTCATCCACAAGCTCCATTCTCTTTGTAAATGCTTTGTGGGTGAGGACCTAATAAGCTCAGTCAGCTTCAGTTTGTTAGATTCAAGTTCCTCCAGCCTGACTTCGTCCCCTGCTCTGCGTTCGCAGATTGATTCTATTTCTTCTTCACATAATCTACATAAAGGATTCTCAATTAAACCTAATATGTCTAAAGTGACAGTCCCATGGTAATATAACAGTTAGTATACTCTCAGGTCTAGCCTGAAGAGTTCAAGCCAAGCCTTGGCTCTCGCAGTGGAAGGTCCACTGATGGCAAGTCGAGTGTCTGAGACCTAGGAAACTCTGCCAATTCTCGCGTACCTTCAGGTCCAACCATCGGTTATTCTCCATCATTGCAGTCCCCAGGGGAATTCCGAGCCTAGGCTCCGGTCCGATGAATCCCAAGCCTGTGCCCCGAGCGGCCAATGAGTCCACTTTCTCATTCTCCTCAATACTGAAGTGTTCACGTAGCCTAATTAGATGGAGCCCGTTCCGTTCTCCCAGTTTGGCGAGGGTGGAGCGACAATCCTGAAGTGATGTACAGGTGTCGGATGCCAATGCCAGTGCAGCTTAGTTATCGGAACTGATTTTTATTGACCTACTTGTTAATACACCCGATATCAAGAGGTTAGCACAGTGGTTAATAGCGAATATTTCTGCTTGAAAATCATCATCAACTTTCCTTGGCAGCACCTCGACCATGTACATCAGCTCAAACACTTTTTGCAGTTTTGGAGCCATCTGTGTACCAACAGGGACTCTCAAGTAGACGGTTTCTGGAGTTGGTACATTCTCCTCAGCTGGGAATGATGATCTGGAATGGTAACTCCATGTTATTTTTGGATATTGAAATAGAAATCGTTCTTGCGTTCTTATTTTGGCCTTTTAGCAAGATCCTTCAGGGCGACGGCGTTACTACTATCATTGTTACCAAGAAACCGATAATATGGGAAGCAAGAATCTCCAAAACGAGATTATTGATCATCTAGTATCTGTGTAGACTCTGATTGTTTTGTCCTTTATCATCCTTCCGATTATCTTAACTTCTTTGGTCAAACCTGTCAGCTCTGTGTCCAAGACATTGTTTTGTCCGTCCAAGCCCGTTGTAGGACCAGAGATCTAAAGTGCACTACATCTTCTGTCCACATTCTTTTTATTGAACTGTCTTTATAAATCCTTAATATTTGCATAACAGTTGTAGATATTTATACTCAGTTTATTTATCGAAATCAGGTCTGAAAAACGTCTGAAAATTGAGAGAAATGCCGTTTCGTGTACTAAATTGAAAAAATCCTGAGGCCTTTGAAAATGCGTGCTTGACTACCAGGTGCTAATGGACCTATTTTTCAACGTTACGGGTGAAGAACTCTGATTTATCCGGTGTGTGGGAAATAAAATTAATTCAATATATGTGAGACTGAGCATGTTATTGCCACGTTTGTGGATGTCAAGAAGAACACCCACTCTTGCTTATTAAAAGGCGTAGTTATCTCAATTTCTATGAAAGTGGGAGGTGGAGTCTTCGAGTGATATGGACTGAATGAAAAACTAGAACATTTAATTCAACTTACCTAGTTCATCCTCTTCATCGACTTGTAGATTTGGAGAATCAATGGATTGAGGAAATTCCACCAATGTAACGTTTTGTGGTGAAAATATTACTGAGACGTCAGCTTGTGGAGGCTCGTATGGATTACTGTCTACTACAACAGCTTGATTATCAACAGTGTGTTCCAGAATCGTATTGTATATCTCTTGACTCTGAGTGATCGATTCTATAGTAATCGGTCTTGAAGGTACAGGAACAGCATAAACAACCCTAACTTCTACTGGAATTTCATTATAGAAAAATGAATTATGAGACACTGGTGCTAGCACTGCTCCTACTCTAAGAGGTATCCTGTATCCGCCATGATAAATCAGAACTTCTGAAGGAAAAACAATACTTGTTTTCTTCGTTGCATAGATCCACATTGGTTGTTCAAGTTCGATTCTAACTCCCGGTATGCATTGCATAAACGAATTGCTTTCAGTTTTAATGGTCATGAATGGTTTTTTCTGTGATACGCCCAGAATATTTGCGCCAGAAATCATATTTACGTTGTCTTTTGGAATTGCAAGCATTGGAAGGATAGAAAAGGTACTGCCAATTACTTGTGGTGTTTCTGCTATAAGATTCAATGGTTGATGTTGAGATAAGTAGAATGTCAAATCTGGTTCTGGAAAGCTTGGTATGTAAGTGTTGTATGGAACTTGGTTTGAATATTCGAATAAACCATAAGTGCCTGTGTATGGATTTCTACTTAATCCATCGTAGTGGGCTTGTGAAAGAATGCAGGATAAGCATATTATCATACAGAAGATTGTTGTTTTCTGAAAAAAAATAAAATTTTGATAAAGGCTTGTTGCATTTATGCAGTGTTAAAGAGTTAGCCAAAGAATGAACGATGAACTGACTACCTAACAAAAAGACTTTTTCGAATTCGATTGACAGTCTCTGAAGTTAGCGGGCTTAAAAAAACAAATGAACTTTTCTGTTTTATTATATCATTTCTGAGTTAATCGTATTTCTAGATTTTCCTCCTTTCTCAACTTGAATGATAAAAATAAAGGTAGTTTTTTGGAAGAAACTTTTCGTTATTTTTGTATTAATTGCATCTGAAATACATAATTAAAAAAACATTCATTATTCATGTAATTTTGGATGCAGTGCTTCAACTTCCAGAGCATTGGATATTCTGCGTTTACTTACTCCTTGGTTTCCTCCACTTGCTGAAGGCTATTTTGAACTTCATTCAAACTCTGCTGCCGATTTATCTATAGTTTATAGGCAGAATGAAATTTTTCATGTTTCCTCGAATATGTTAAAATTGATGCGAACGTTTTATAGCTGTTCTGGTGTCTATTAGGAATACGCCTTCTGTACTCACGAACGCATTACCTTCCATTGCCATCATAAAAACCGTAAATGAAAATCATGTCGTAATATTCCTCATTGGTGAAAGTGGAAGGCATTCTTATGATTAAGGTTGAATTTTTACAAATACAGGATCAAAATAACAATGAGAAGACCTATCAATATTCAAAATACAGAATTCAATTCATTGTTTTGTTGTGTCACAAGCCACCTATAAATCAGCAAAATAGAAATCTAAGTGATTCGAATATAATATTCTGTCATCTAGAAACATAACCCTTCATCAATAATAGTTCAGCCTAATTTTTCTGTGTTTTCCATTTTGATTACTATAATTCAAAATAAATGAAGAGATTCCTTCGACTGAAAATTATGGTAACAACATGAACTGAAAGTTGTTGATTTGTCTTCATTTACGGATTTCATTACGCCAATCTGAGCGATGCGTTCTTGACTACAGAAGCTTTTCTTACAGAAAATTGCCTATACACTGTTTTACAATATTCGAGACAACATTCAGAATATCTAAGAACTAGGAAGATAGACTATTTTCAAAGCAAAGGTTCTTTCTCTCAAATCAATGATAGAGAACATATTGTAACGATATCCAATCGTCTCTGAATCCGACCCCGGAGGAAGGACGCACTTTCGGGAGAATTCGAGAAAGATTTAAAGGTTTCAGCGCGCAGTATTACGAAGAAATCAATGTTGGTTCTCTAACGAAGATCTGGAACAGAGCCTCAGTTACGCAAATATTTTAGAACAATTCGTACTTGTATATAAGAAGTGAGCGCGAAGCACAGAGAATTCAGTTTAAGTTTGAATACAGAGCGCGAATAAGAGGACAAAGTGTTAGAGATAAATTAAGCATTATCGATTGTGTTATATAAATTACTCATTCAGTTAGCGTTGTAATTGTTCAGTCTACGTGTAAATAAATTAGTTAGAGTTTTGTAACGTTGAAGTGTTTGATTTGAACACACAAATAATTTCAAGAACTAAGACACATTACAATTGGTGCCAGAAGTGGAATTTTTGTGAATAGAAAGAAAACTCTAGTAAGTTTATGCCTGTTACTCGTTTGTAACAGAGAAGTATGGAGACGGAAGCGTTGAAATTTCTTCAGCAAGCCCGAATGGACCTCAATAAGAACATGAACGAAAATTCGAGTAAGTGGTAGGAAACAGTGAAGGAAAACTCGAACAAACTAGAAGAAAAAATGATGGAAAATTCAAATAAACTGGAGGAAAATCACAATAGACTAGATGAGAAAGTAACTGAAAACTAAAATAAATTAGAGAAAAATTTGAACAACCTGAAATATGATTTGAATGAGGTGAAAGGAAAAATGGATGGAAATCTGAACAAGGTTAAAGAAAAGATGGAAGGAAATTTGAATTTGGTTAAGGAAAATCTGAATGAAATGAGAGATAGAATAGAGGAAGAAATAGAGAAAAAGATCAATTGGGTGGCTTATTCGAACATCTAGATGAAAAGGAAACAGAACTAAAAAGGTTAGAGCAATCATACAGAGTGAAAATAAATGAAAAGCCAATTTTGTAGAAAGTGAAACATGGTGTTGAAGCTCCAAAAAAGAATATAAAACCTCCTACTTTCGACGGAAAAATTTCTTGGTCGACGTACCAGAAACAATTTGGGGCGGCAGCCACAGCCAATGGATGAATGAGCAGGAAAGAGCAACGTCTTTGATTGTAGCTCTACGTGGAGAGCACTGAACATTTTGCAGACAATACCAGCAAGCCAGCAGGTATGCTACGACACGTTAACATCCAAGTTACAAATGAGGTACGGAGATACTCATTCACAACAAGTATATCACGCTCAAATCAAGCATCGTAACCAGAAATCTACAAAGAGCTGGCAAGAATTCGAGGCTGATATAGCGAGATTGGTAGGATTAGCCAACCCTACTGCTCCTGATACCTTCTTGGAGCAATTAGCTGTTCAGACGTTCGTAGATGGCATCAGAGATGGCGAAACTCAGCAGGCCTTGAGATTGGCTTGGCCAAAAACAATTGATGATGCTCTGGCTCAAGCGCTTGAGTTTGGTGCTGCAAAATAGGCATCGAATAAAGGAGGTAGCCGTGCTATAGGAAAAATCACTGAGCGGAAGAAACTATAGAACAGGTGATTCTTCGGCTCCTGGATCAAAGGAAGAAGAGAGAAATCAGATGCTTAAACTGCGATAAGACTGGTCATATAAGAAGGCAATGTAAAAAGCCTCGTAAGGAGCATCGATCAGGAATTAGCCACAAAAACGCAGATGCCCTATCGCAAAAGCCCTGTCCAGTAAACTGCAGTCACTGCTCTCGGTTAGTCATTTAGTTAGTGTTATAATTGTTCTACGTGTAAATAAATTAGTTAGAGTTTTGTAACGTTGAAGTGTTTGATTTGAAACCACAAATAATTTCAAGAACTAAGAAACATTACAATATGATAGGATTGATTTTATATTATTGTAATCATTCCTGAAATGATGGAAATTCAATAAGAAGCGTAGTAATAAACTCAACTCACCTGCCTGTTCATTTACAAGTGTTTCACGCTACTCAGGAAGAAATTCAAGAATAATTAAAATTTTTTCATGTTTTCATGTTCGTCGTATCTTATGTTGCGAGTATCAAGGAATGAATTCATTCCGTAAGAGTAAATTTCCTCATTTAGAAACCTGGATTTTTTTCTGTTTTTGAATGTCCTCTGGGACACTGAATTTAGTAGAATATCGTTATTTTTATATTGAAGATAAATTCAATTGACGAGGCTTTTACATGATAGAAATCCATTTTCACAAATACAAGTAAACGATGATTTCTACTCAAATATATTAATAAATGCTCGATGCGTTTCAATACACAGTATCTTCGTCAAGGGCGAATGAATACTGCAAATATTTTTAAAAACATATAAGTATATATACTAAAGAGGTAATCAACTCGGAGCTATCTGTATTTGAATTAGTGTTTAGGAAACAAGTTTAATAAGGGTGAGTTATTTATGTCTAACTGATCATTAAGAATTTCCGGTGAATACCTAAATCTGTTAATTTCAAGTACTTCCAAAAGGCTGAGTTTTAGACCTCTATTCTCAGAATGCAGGATTTTCAATTCTGAATTCAAAGAATGACCATTTTCCCTAAGATGATTGGGATAATTCGAATCGGTTTTTCCATTGATGAAACTGCGTTTATGTTCTGAGATTCTAATATTAAAATTTCTTCCTGTTCTACTTGTATGAAAACAATTACAATCTGCACACTCCAATCTGTGAACACCTGATATATTTTCTTTATTAACACGTTGAGCCCCGACACGGAAAAAATTTTTTCGGTCCCGTGGACCGGTAATTCTTCATTGCTATTCATGCATTCGTCAGAAATTCATATCAAGGGTGAATTTTTTCAAAAAAGAAAATTTACGGACATTCTCTAGGGGCATGTCAAACGACCTGTGGAAAAAAGTGGGGTCTTGGCCCAAAGCATCTTCAGTGGTTATTTGTGATGGTGGTTAGACTATGTATTACGTACGACTTCATTGCTTGGTGGGAGTGCAGTCTCAAGAAGCAATGCCAACTCAAGCTCTCCAAATTACAGAAAACAGCCTGCATGATGGTTACTGGAGCCTTTCGCTCTACACCCACTGCGGCCATGGAACTGATATTGGGCCTTGCCCCTCTTAATCTGGTGATAAGAGGAGTGGCTAGAATGGCTTTCTACAGATTCCATCATCTTTCCCGTAATGAAGCGGGTAACGTCGGCTTTGTGCCTGGCGTCTTACAGTCTGAAATCGAGAACAATGAAGTGCTGAGTATGAGGTCGGACATAGCAACACCTAAAACCAACATAAAGAGGCCATTCCAGATCATCATTCCCGATAGACAGGAATGGATCAGCTTCAAAGACCGTCTACTCGAGAGTCCCTGTTGGTACACGGATGGCTTAAAAACTGAAAAAGATGTTGGAGCTGTTATCTATGGTCCAGGTGCCACCAAGGAACAGTCGATCTGTCTTGGCGGGCATGCGACTGTCTTTCAAGCAGAAATATTCGCCATTGACTACTGTGCTAACCTCTTGCTTGCGGGGGGATTAAAAAATAGGTCGATTAAAATCCTCACCGATAGCCAAGCTGCACTGAAAGCATTGGTATCTGATACCTGTTTGTCACTTATGGCGCAGGAATTTCGCTCCACCCCTGCCAAAAAAGAAGAGCAGAGCAGGCTCCGTTTAATATGGGTTCCTGGTAGGGAAAATGATAAGGCGGACTCATTGGCCGCTCAAAGAACTAACCGGAGTTCATAGGACCGGAGCCTAAGCTCGGAATTCCCCTGGAAACTACAAGGGTAGAAAACAACCGATGGCTCGACTTAAGGGTACGCGAGCATTGGACGAGCCTCCCAGGTCTCAGACACGCTCCACGTGCCATCAGTGGACCTTCCACTACAAAAGCCAAGGCCTGGCTTAAACTCTATAGGTTGGAACTGAGAGTTTTAATTGCCATATTAACGGGACCTATCGCCTCAGGAAACACCTAAATAAATTAGGATTGATTGAGGATCCTTCATGTAGGCTATGTGAAGAAGATAAAGAATCAATAGAACATGTTGTGTGCGAGTGCCCAGCTGGGGACAGGGTCAGGATGGAAAAACTTGGATCTTGCAAACTAAAGCTGTCTGACCTTATTAAGCTCTCACCAACGAAACTGGTATCCTTTACGAGAAGGATGGAGCTCGTGGATGAAATTTAGGACAGAGTGTGCCACAATAGACCTCTGGGTCGTAGCACTTTTGCTAACATCTAGCTCAAGGTATAGTTATCCGAAAAAAAGTTCAGCTGCTAAAGGGGGTCGACCAAGTAGTTGTGCAGTCCTTTACTGGTAATTGTTCTAAGAAGGCCGAGAGAATTGCGTCCGTCAAAATAGATCTAGATAGTGTTCGTCATTTTCCAGCTCATGACGACGTGTCAGGAACGTGCTGCAAATTATCGGGATGCAAAGGAAAATCCCGAGTGCATGAAATGCACTTGTATCTAACCAAAAATAGTTTCGTGTTCGTTTTTTTCAGAAGATTTATTTTCATTGTTTTAGAAAATTTATTTTCTATTTCGAACAAACTGAATTTAATTTAGTGAAATTTTATCATACTTTTCTAATAAAAACGTTTTAAAACGATCATTTATCACTTATTTACATAGAGTCCTACATTAATTATTTAAGGCCGAATGTTCACATTTGAGGACATAAGAGTTAATACATTTTCTGTTAAAATAATGAAAGCATACCAGTATTTCATTATTTCTTTGTTGAATTGTACCTAATATAACTATAATGAAATCGGCTCTTACGAATTACAAAACACAAAAAATCAGGTTCGAAGGTGTCAAAAGGACTTCGGCCTAATTAAAGCCACAATTCTATTAATACTTGTTGCTTCTGGCTTCCTAATTCTGAGTTCCGGGTGTGTATTCATAAAGCCGAAAAACCAATTCTTTCCAGCAATTTTTTTGTCAGTATACATCATATTTCTTAGTTCTTTTCCCACTAAACTAATCGCTGTTGATGACATTGTCCTCAAGTCTCTCAAAAAGAGTTTCATGGGACTGCCTTGACTCTTCCGCTGAATTTGCTTCATACCCACTCTGAATAAAACATTTTATCATATCATATTTCTAGTAGTTTTCATATGCTATTATGATAAATAACTTAAAGATTTCGAACGAAGTGTGAATCTCACTTTCAAAATTGGAAACCAAATATCTTTTACGTAACTTCAATAATAATGGAGATATCGACATTCGAAAAAATTCCGAAAATTTGAGAATTTCTAAAATACTCGAAGGAGATAGCTCAATTTTTTTGCCAATCCGTTTTACTGGGAAATTGAGCATCGAGGAGGAGGGTTCATTTTTTCTACTTCAATATTTCACCTAGCTGGCTAACAAAAACATACAAATTTTCCCATCTATACAGATCAAAATTCGACTCAGTCAAAATTGGATTTTGAGTACGAAAAAGTATATGTAATAGTTGTTTAAGCTTTTATTGCTAGTGAAAGACGGTTAAACGGTTCTTCACTTTTGTTAATTGTAAAGACTATTCCTCCCATTATATTTCTCATCATTAAGTCTTCGGAATTCATTTAAATTGTTGTAAATCTTCAGATAATTTGTAGCCGCTATAAGATGACTACAAATTATAATTCCATTAGTCCAAGACCAAGGTCTCGGTATATCAGTAAGATAGTGATGTGCTAATTCGAGAACGGTACCCGTCAAGATTTTAATTATAAAGTAACAAGTTCTTACTCCAGATCAAATTATTACCTCCTTATTTATCATTCATTGACATTTAATGGTTTTGGTGAATAATGGATGAATTATTAAAAACACGCAACATTTCGAAATCTTGTTCTGCATGCTGATGAGAAAAAGGCGTAAATCGAAATGTTCAAACCAGACAGGTACCTTATACTTTAGACGGTTCGAAGATGGCCTTGCCCCTTACGTATTATGCGGAAATGATCCGGCTAAAACGGCCTTGCTATTTAAGGAAAATATTGGAAAAAAATTGTCGTAATTGGTTGAGGTATTTTAGTGACGTTGGGAATTCTGAAAGCATTACTTTCTCGTGAACGTGTAATGATATTTGGCGAATATTCTTTCATCGTAGTCGTGGAAATAATAACACTATATGGAGCTGTCAGATTTTAATCTTAAGTTGTACGTTATACTTAAGAATCACTTAATCTTGTCATTAGACAGATCATTTTGATATTTTCTTGCTATGAGAAGTGTTGGAATTCACAACGGTTCAGATGAATCATGAATTATTCAAACGAATCATTTCAACGTCCATCCACATCGTGTTCGGAAATGCATCATTGCCTGATAATTCAGATATACAGTCTCTACACCAAAGTTAGTTACATTAACTGTAGAATAAATAGATTCTCATAGTTAAGAAAACTAAAAGAGACGATTCCATAACAGATCGAATGTCGAACTAAAAGGAAAAAATAATTTTATTTAGTAAGATTTTTCATATATTGAGAACAAGTTATCTTACTCAATATAATTAAATTATTCTCGAATCTAATTTGAGGATAGAGTGATGAGCATAAAAAATTATTATAAAGCGTGGTTTCTTTTTGAGTATATACTACTTTTATACAGACTCTACTTTTAGAAATAGTTAATCATGGAGGATTTTTCATTGAAAACGATATAATTCGAACTTGGATAAAAGTTTTCGAGAAAGAATCATTTTGTTTAGTCGTTTTATGCATTAAGGTAAACGCGCCAATAGCTGGCCATGTACCAGTAAGTGACACCTAAGCTTTTATTACGCATTATTAAGACTTAGATGCTTCTTAGCGCATAGAACTCTGTAGATAAAGTGATCTTCATATTTCCCGCCAAATCTATGCACTTCGAGCGGTTGCGCACCGCTGTCATTCTGTTGCTGTGCGTCAATTGACAAACACGCTTGCGTTTGTATCCAGTTTTGATATCAAACTAAGCAATTTTATTAAGGAGGTAAGTCCACGAAATAGTGTTTTTCAGTATTCATTCATTTATAACTGATGTTTTGAAATATTTTTTTGATCAACTTGGTAGTGGAGAATTCAAATTTCCGACGAAAATTTAAGATATAACCAATATTCAACGAAATTCATTGGGTGTCATCTATAGGAACTTAATTTCTTTGAGTGGTTCAAGGGATGACACATGTGTCATGTATTGGTACAATACCAATATTATAGGCTAATCGTTTTTCTGAATGCATTCAACCTCAAGATTTCATCCTTATTATTAAATTCGGCTCGAGTGTCCCATATCCTAAGCTGACACCCTGTGTCATCTATAGTAACATGATGTATCTGTCCATGATTTTAGCACTTATATTTTAAACTAGTTGAAAAGTGAACTGTTTTGATTCACATATTTGTCAATAAAAAAGTGAACCGTAATTTTTATTGCAGAAAAGGATTAAAAAAAAATTGTTATATGGAGGAAGCGATGAAAGATGCTCTTCAAGCTGTAATGAATGTTTTGCCAGTTAAAACAGCCCCAAAAACTTTTAATGTACCAAGAACGACACTACTCTATAAATTTAAGGGAATTAATCCCGAATCACAAAAAATGGGGCCTGCTATATTTTCTAGAGAAGAAGAAAATCTTCTTGTGCAATGGCTCCTGCAGATGGCTAAATCTGGGTTTCCCATATAAAAAAATAACTTCCTGACAAATGTTTCGAAACTGTCACGAGCGTTTAAAAATGCATTTCCCGGAAGAAAATGGTATGAGAGCTTTCTTCGCCGACATCCGGAAACAAGTCTTCGTACACCACAAAATTTAACAATGAGTAGATCGTCGGTAGGAAAAGATCAATTAAGAAAATGCTGAAGTTTTTGATTATTTGAAACAGAAAACTACACTGATATCCTTTCAGACCCTAGCCGAATGTTCAATGCTGATGAGTCGGCATTTTTCCTGAAGCCAAAAGGAAATAAAGTTTTAGCTCCTAGAGGTGAAAAAACATTATATGCAACTGTGAATACCAATGAAAAAGAATGTCTTACAGTACTTAACAACTTTAATGCTGCGGGCACACTTGTACCCTCTATGATAATTTTCAAATATAAGAGGATACACTCTGCTAGTGTTCCAAAGAATTGGGGTATTGGTGTTTCTGAAAACGGTTGGATGACCTGTTATGGTGAATGTATTGTCCTCATGGGCTGAAGAAAGCGTAACATTTCCCATAATTTGTTTTGTTGATGGCCGTGTCTCACATTTATCCTACCATTTGAGTAAGTTTTACAGGTGAAACTGATATTATTTCAAAACAAAAAGTTACTATATGCGACATTTCGCAATGTGTACACACATCAAAGAAAATTATTTTTCAAGGGACGATATTCAACCTTCCGTAGAATGTTGAATATCCTCCCCTGAAGGAGCTAGTTTTCCGATCTACTCTTCATAATTACCGTTAACCGGGGCCACAGGGAAGTGGTACAGCACGGTTAGATGTCATTAATAGGAACAATGGACTGCAGTTTCGGTCTCGTTCGACCTCGTCAGCATTGTCTACCCATTCGTGAACTAAGGCTATGCCGTTACCTACTCATCTCAATTCGTTGGAGCGAACGCAATAATGTAAATATCACTGCGCCTCAACGAACCGAAACAGAGGCTACTTCAGCACCTCACGTGACATCTGACCGTGCTGTACCACTTCCATGTGGCCCTGGTTAACGGTGATTATGAAGAGTAGATCGGAAAACTAGCTCCTTCAGGGGAGGATATTTAACATTCTACGGAAGGTTGAATATAGTCCCTTGAAATATAATTTTCTTCGATGTGTCTACACATTGCGAAATCTCGCATATAGTAAGTTTTTGTTTTGAGATGTTTGTGTATGCCTGGTTGTAAACCACATAGAAATGAGGAGCGTCGGTCCTTCGACGGCCGCTTTTGTCTGATACGTGAGTGTCGCATGGCGGTATGTTATCGAACTAGTGTGACCACTTAACGTTTTCCTGTTTTATCTGCTATTTGGTTTCACCGTTTCGCGGGGCGTTGGTGAGGTAGCCTCTGTTTCGGTTCGTTGGGGGGCGCAGTGATATTTACATTATTGCGTTCGCTCCAACGAATTGAGAAGAATAGGTAACGGCATAGCCTTGTGTTACGAATGGGTAGACAATGCTGACGAGGTCAAACGAGACCGAAACTGCAGTCCATTGTTCCTATTCGTGACATCTGACCGGGCTGTACCACTTCCCTGTGGCCCCGGTTAACGGTGATTATGAAGAGTTGATCGGAAAACTAGCTCCTTCAGGGGAGGATATTTAATATTCTACGGAAAGTTGAATATCGTCCCTAGAAAAATAATTTCTTCGAAAAGGATATTATTTTAATTGAGTTATATCCAAACGCAACTCACCTACTACAACGCATAGGTGTATCCGTTTTTTGCACCCCTCAAATCTGGGTGGAAAGAGCAGCTGAATATATGGAGAACTGAAAATCAGTATGCAAATCTTGAAAGATGTGATTTTGCACCTTTTTTAGATGCTGCGATAAAAAATTAGGTGACTCCAATAGTTATTAAAAAGGGATTTCGTAAGTGCGGACTACATCCATGGAACCATGAAGAAGTTGAAGGTTTTGTTAAAGACTCTTTCAAGATCGGAATAGGGAAATCAAAAGAACAAGATATCTCAGAAGATAAGTATCGGGCAGATATAAACTTATCCTTTTTTGAATCCTTTGTGAATAACGATACCTTAAAGGAATTCCAGAAACAGTTAAATGAAAATCAATGGTATGGTCCCTTATGCGATAAATCTTTATTCGTCACAACAGATATTTCCTACGGATGATATGAAGATAATTATAAATGACGCTGAAATAGTTTTCACAGATTTATTAGACGAAAATGAGATACATTCTCTAGACGAAACGTCAGAATCCACTACGAATGACGCGAATGAAGAACCGATTTCAATACAGCATTCACCTGAAGAATATGAAGATTTTGGAAAAGTCTCAACAAAAGAATGCACTGACGTATATACTACGGAGCCCAATACAAGAATTCATTCTGGATATGCACGTAACTATGCCACCTGATTCGCAAAATGAAACAACTGTGTCAGAACTTACTGAAGACGAGATGAAAATAAATTATACTGAGACAAATATCCAGAATCAATCCAATGTTATAGGAGGAGAGATTAATAACTAAGATGTGCAAACGGTAAATATTTCAAGTCCATTCGAAACAGTACTTTTCTGGCCAGAAGAAAAGCCAGAGCCTGCTAGCAAACGAAAAAAAGAAGAAATTCCTAGTGTCATAACCAGTACCACCTGCGTAGTGTTCTAGCCTCAGTTCATAACTTTAGATGGCCTTTCAGAAAAGTATATCAACTGATCTGGTATATCAATAATCTAGTCGGGAGGATAACTCAGTCTCTGGACCGCATGGAGACTGAAGCTGCAGCCTTCATTGACATGGAGGGTCCGTTTGATGCAGCCCCCACTAATTTACTATGCGGGGCTGCGAGAGATAGAGGGGTACCAAATATTACTGCGGACTGGATTAGCAACATGCTAAATGCGATAGTGATCAAGACTTCCCTGAAAGGGAAAGTAGTCAGTTTGGAGGCTGGCAGAGGCTGCCCTCAGAGATTCCCCTTTATTGTGGTCCCTGATGGTTGATGAGCTTTTGGCAATTATCGGCGACGTTTATATAGAAGCGTACGCTGACAATATAGTCATTCTGGATGGTGGAGACGATGACGTCGTTTCCGATCGTCTTCAGGGGACTAATTCAGCTATACAGCTTAGAAACTTTTTATGAGGACATTCGTATCCCCCCGATTCTGGGTTGCGTGTTCATTCCGGTTACGGAGGAAGCAAGATATCTGGGCGTGGAATTCGCATCTGGAAAACATAGTATAAAAAGCTAGACATTCTTTATGGGCATGTAAAATGACATGTAGAAAGAAATGAGTCTTACCCCAAAGCAAAATTCAGTAGCTGTGATGGTGGCGAGACCACCCTTCACATCTGACTGCATTGCTTGGAGGGAGTGCTGCCTGAAAAATTAATGCCAACTCAAGCTCTCTAAATGGCAAAGAACGACCTGCAGGATGATTACTGAAGCTTTTTGTTCTATATCTATTGCGGAACTAATACTGCGCCTTGCACCTCTTCACCTGGTGATTAGAGGAGCAGCTAGAATGGCTACCTACAAATTCAATCACCTTTCTCGCAATGGAAATATGTTCAACTCTGCGCCCGGCGCTTTACAGTCTGAAATTGAGGACAACGAGATGCTGAGTATGAAGCCTGACAAAGCAATACTTAAAATCAACATCGAGCTGCCATTCGAGATCATCATTCCTAGCAGACAAGAATGGACTAGCTCCAAGAAACGCCTACTTGAGGACCGCTGTTGGTTCACAGACAAATTCAAAGCTACCCAAGGTGTTGGAGCTGGTGTATATGTTCACGAAACAGTCGATCTGTCTTGGTGGATTTGCGACTGTTTCTCAAGTGGAAATATTCACCATTGACCGCTGTGCTAACATCCTGCTCGAGGGGGTATTAACAAGTAGGTCAATAAAAATCATCACCGATAGCCAAACATGCACTGAAGGTATTGGCATCCGACAACTGCAGTTTACTTACTGTGCAGGCATGTCGTTCAACCCTCGCTAAACTGGGAGAGAGGAATAGATTTCGTTTGATGTGGGTAACGAGCTACTCGGGTATTGAGGGCAATGAGATGGCGGATTCATTGGTCGGTCGAGGAACAGCCTGGGGATTCACCGGACCGGAGCTTAGGCTTGGGATTCTACCGGAGAATGCAAGAATAGAAAATATACGGTGGTTAGACCTGAAGATACGGGACCTGTGGCTGAGCATCATAGGTATCAGACACTTTCGACTTGCCATCAGTAGACCTCAGCTAAAGCTAAGGCTTAAACTCCCTAGGATAGATCTGAGAGTTCTAACTGCCATGATAACGGGGCACTGCAGTCATCTAAATAAGTAAGGATTGATTAAGGACCCTTCATGAAGACTATGATAGAAGGAGATAGAAACAATAGAACACGTTATGTGCGAATGCCCAGGAGGATAGCATCAGGCTTGAGGAACGTGGATCTAACAAACTTAAGCTGACTGAACCTATTAAGCTTTTAGCCACATAATATTTATCATTGTTTCGTGATTATTTAAGTTTGTGTTTTGTGATCCGAGTTGAAGGTATGAATTGAATTGAATAAACAGAATATTTTTCCAGTAAATTTCGTGTCGTATATCTCTTGAGATACTTCCTCTATTTTTCTCTCATATTTTTTCCATTTATTTTCATCAGGTGTACGGTTGGCATTTTTAATATCTGCTTCAATGAAACACCCTATACTATAATTATCTATATAAAACAGGAGAAATACCTGAATATGATAATTAGCCGATTAATTCTATTTACGAAAACAAAAATTCAGAAAACACTTAAATGAATAATTTTGAATTTCAATAATCCTAAAATAAACCCATCAGCTAGGGGAACTGAAAACCTCATGAATCAAACATAAAATACTACAAATAATTACCTGATATAGGCTTATGTTTTCTCTTACAACTTTTTACGTATATCAGAGCAGGTAGATACCACATTTGTTGGTAAAAATGACATGGTCTGTTCATTCTACAGGACATCTCAAAAATGTGTGGGACCTTGACCTTTATGTTAATTGAGCGAAACGAGTTCTTTGATCCTGAAGATAATAAATTATACTTATATTTTTATTAACTCATTTGAATGCATATAAATAACATCTTGAGATAAAGTTCATTCGGATTCTTTGTAGTTCGAAGTGAATTTCTTAAGAAAGTAGCTGGAATGTTGATTAGGAAGAATTTTATTGCAACGTCAAAAATTGAAAGAACTGTTCTTGATTTTTGAATGCTAAAAATTTAGTCTCTCTCGAGTAATTGAATTAAATTCAGGAATGTGAGCCGTTTTCAGTTCTTCTGAATAAAACTAGAGGAACCAAGTATTTCGACACAACGAAAACTTAATTCTTCCCTACTATCATCTACATCTGAGAAGATATCATTCCATCATAACTTTAATTACTTTTGTCGAATGGCATCTTTTGCATGGAGAAAATTAAATATTCGGAATAAGAAATTAGGTAATTATTTTTAGACAAATAAAAGCTGAATATTATTGGTCAAGAATTCTCACGTTTTGTGTTCGATTTGTGACTGGTTCACTTCATTTAATATAGTCCAACAATGTCCAACAATGGGATGTCCAAGCCTATATTTTTCTGTCGAGAACTCTATGTTTAGGCGCGTTGAGGTTTGGAGGTATACAATATACAGGGTCTTCCACCTGGTATATTTCTTATTCGATAGTGATTGGTCGAATTGGCCGACACACAACAAATGATTCAGTTTAGATGTTTATTATAGACTTAAACCAGCAACTGCTTATAAGGGAGCGCTTCAACACCTCAAAAATGACTAGGGCGAAGACGCCGAGAGACACCTTATTTGAATCATCTTCACAATGGTATATGAAAAAAGTAATTTGACGAATCAGTTTCCTAAAAAATCATCTTAAACGAGTCACCTTTAATACTTCGTGATTATTCAAAATGGGAAAAACAAATCGATTTTTGTTTTTAACGGAAACTTTTCGATGGTAGTTAGTGCAAGCATGCATTAGCAAGTAAACTCGGTTTTGCCGAAATGTTTTTTGAAAGCCCTTTTTACAAACTACAACAACCTTCAAAATCTTTTATTGTTTTATTTGAATTGCAATTTCTCTGATTTAACAAGAGAAATTCTCTCGAAGTATGTATAAATAAAAACAAATCGAAGAAAATCAATGGTTTGTTCTTAATTTTCTATTCGTAGCAAAGTGTTCATCTGATAATTCGTTTTTCCAAATAAATCATCCAGTTACTACTTTGCTAATGTAGTCAAATTTTAAAGATAATTATAGTAAACACATCAAGGACGCTAAGCGGAATTACGAATGCTGAAGCAGCAATTTCAACAAGGAGCTCCTCACGTCGCACCACTTTGCTTATATCTCAATTTGTAATATCCTTGTCGTTGGATTGGAACAGGAGGACCTATGGAGTGACCGACCTGATCTCCTGACCTGAACCCTCTAGACTTTTTCTTGTGGGGACATCTTGATTCCAAAATTTTAGTGACCCAACCTGTGAATTTGGAGATCTACGCGAGCTTATTGTAGCTGACTGTAATAATAATTGTAAATAATTCCAAATATGATAAACTATGTTAGAGATGATTTTCAGTTTAGAATTTATAATTGTATGCTAGTAAATGGAGGACAATTTGATAATTTCATTTGAAACTATTGGATTTAATTCTAGCATTGAAAACATGAAACAACAATACATCATCCGAATATTGCTTCTAGAAAGGCTTTCAAAAAACATTACTAAAAAACCTATTTTCGCTATCAAAAACCTCAAGGTAAGTGATTTTACTGGTTGAGCCACTGACTACCCTGGAGAGGTTTCCCTTTAAATCGACAGTTGATTTGTTTACCTTTTTCTCAATAATCATGAAAATAGCCCAAATAATCTAAAAGGCTCGTTTGAGATAAAAAATGAGCTTTCAAATGAGGTATCGCTTGACTCCTTTGTTCTATTCAATTTTGAGGAGTTGAAGCGCACCTTCTTCCGGCGTTTCTCGTTAAAACCTCAAATATACGCCGAAAAATAATCACCAAACAAAATCATTCAACATATTTTGGCAAACATCTCAAAACAAAAAGTTACTATATGCGAGATTTCGCAATGTGTAGACACATCGAAGAAACTTATTATTCAAGGAACAATATTCAACCTTCCGTAGAATGTTATATATCCTCCTAGTTCGGAAAACTAGCTCCTTCCAGGGAGGATATTTAACATTCTACGGAAGATTGAATATTGTTCCTTGAATAATAATTTTCTTCGATATGTTTCGGCAAGTTTTTTCAATCGCTACGGGATGAGAAATCCACGAAGGACGCAAAAAAGAATATTAACTACAGCAAAGCGATAATTTCGCAGAGTATACAAGTAAGGCCGGTTACAGAGCATAATTAAAGTAAGATGTGGATGAAGACCTACGAACCCGAGAATACCTTCTGATAAAACAGAGAGTAGCGTGGGAAAGAAAGGAACCCCGGTTCCATAGATGCACGTGGAGATAGGGAAGGAATACAAATTGAAAAATTTGAAGCTTGCGAACTAGAACTGAGAGCATCCAGTGCTACAGATGCCAGCTGTTTGGGAATAATAGAAGAATTGCCACGCAGAATTGATTGATATATATATATATATATATATATATATATATATATATATATATATATATATATATATATATATATATATATATATATATATATATATATATATATATATATATATATATATATATATATATATATATATATATATATATATATATATATATATATATATATATATATAAAAGGATTTACCCCGACCAGTTGCCCATATATCTGTTCATGCAATCGAAGTCATTTCGTGAAAAATATAAATCCATCACCCGGTAATTAATACCACTGCCAGGCAATGCTTATAATCAAAACATATCCTGGAATGATTATATATTAGGATAACGATTAATGTTATGAAAATATATCAATCTACCAGAATATACATAACCTATAGCATTATCAGCCAATGACATAAATGTACCAACGAGTAGTGTCAGAGAGTTTCTCCCCCGAAAATCCAGTGTACGAACCTTAGTCAAGTAACACTGAATGTTATTCGTACATAGTTTTATTTGTGTGACGTAATAAACGATCTAATAGAATACTGCTTTGAATATAAATGATAAAATTGTTAGCTAATTATATTAAATTTATATATACAAATAAATAAAATATGCAATAAGGTTCTATGACTCTACCTCATTATTTCTTTCGGAAAGAAACCTACGAATAATATTACAAGATTTGATGACTATTATCTTCTGTAACTGTTCAAATAAAATTTTTACAGACTTAAAATCTCAATATTTTTGTGAAGATTCCTAGGAGTAACAACTGTTATAGAAATCATAAGCGGTAGAATGAATATTCTTTTCATTTTTCACTTTTTTTATCTCGTCGGCAAGCATCATATATTTAGAATTTTTTCATTGTATTTATTTTGTATGTTATGTGTGTCGGGTATAGCAATATCAATTATATATGTTATTCGATTTTGTTTATCCCTAAGAATAATATCTGGCCTATTATGATTTCAGCCCTGTTGCAAAGAATTGTTTCATCAAAATAAAGTTTATATTTGTTGTTTTCATGAATAATCTCAGGTTTATATTTGTAACATTTTTTCCTTTGAAATTAGATTATGTTTTGTTCTTAAATTAAAATGTATAGTATTAGCTACGGCATTATGTCTTTCTAAATAATCTGTTGAGGCAAGTATTGAGCAAGATGATAATTTATGAAAAACTGTTTCTGAAGAACAAACACAGCTATGTCAAGAATCATCCATATTTTGCTTGTGTTTTTCATAATTTCTTGTACAGACAACCTGATCTTGGATCGCAATTACCAAGCCTTCTGTTTCTGCGAACAGTTCTCCAGACACTTACCATCTATTTCATGCGATTTCATCAATATAATCATTTTTTAATTCTTTAGGGCGCTTTCCGTGTAATTCCTTGTGCATCCAACTTTCTTTTTCAGATTTATTATCCAATATATAAAAGTCTACCTCTTGCATTGTCAAGTTCAGAGGTGTGAGATTATAATCTGAAGCAATCATATAATTTAGACGTTCTTTATTTATCATGAAAATTGGAATGTAAAAAGTAATCTGTTCATAATGAAGAGTCAGTTAGTCCACGACCTCGAAGATGTCTAGGTAGTGTAACTCTTTGAATTTCTGACTGAGTGGTGCTTAGGATATTTACAAAGCATTTTCGTCGTTTTACGTTGTGATTCATTCATATCAGTTTTAGACCATTTAATAATTCCAGAAGAATATGTAAGAATAGGAATTGCATTGGAGTTGATAGCTCTGAAATGTTTTTACTAATTAAATGACTCTTGATGATAATTCAAAGTTTATAATATCAATGAAAACACTCATAGTTATTCAAAATTGCGAGTTTATTATTGGTTGTTACAAAACAAAAAAAAGTTACATAGGGTGTTAAGCTTATCTAAGGAGTGACTTTGGATGTTGAAGCGTGGCACTGCATGTCCTCGGCATACTTTTCATAAGATGATACGTAACGATTGAGTGCTAATCGCAAGCTTGCTGATATATGATCGTCAGTTAGTCAATTGCTATATTTTGACCTTATTATCTTCCTTTTAGAAAATGCAGACTCGCACAAGTAAATTGACGTCAGTTGAAGGGCGATTTGCCTTAGATTCGGAAATTTCTATTCTGATATAAAACACCTGAAATTTGTATCAGATGCTGAAGCTTTGAGATGTATTTCTGATATAATCTGCACCAAGTCATTTTTGACAGAACATGAGTTCATATTAAACTGACTTGCTATTTCAGTAGCTAATTCCTCAATGTTTTTACATAAAAAAGGATAACTCATAAATTATGCTTTATTTGCCAAATTACTGCAATCATAAAAACGCATTTTGAATTTTCGTAAAATATTTGATAATTCTGCCTCATACGTATCATAATTCAACTGAGGAATCTTTGCTTTCAAAGACGGAAAATCTTCCAGATCCTTTCTTTTCAGTTGATCTATCATAAGTTGCAATTTACTTTTAAATGGGTTTAATCATCTCAATAATAGTTTTTCCTTTACCTTGAAGCTCCAAGTTGATGATGTTTAAGTGCATTGTGATGCCAGTCAAAAATGCCAAATCAGTCAGCCATTTTTCGTTTTTTAACATCAGAGTGTCATCACCTCTTTCGTCTAGAATAGCTGTTATTTCGGCAATAATTCTTGAAACCCTTCTAGGAATTTTCCGCGACTCAAACACCTGACGTCCGTGTGAATAACTAAATCAGTGTGTTCAGCTGACTCCGTATCTTCCAACTGCAACTTAAACAGCCGCTGTTTTTGTTTCCAGTCATTGCTGGTGCTTTATCGGTTGTAATGCACTCGAATTTATATATTGGTAGCTTGTAGTTTTTTGCAAAATTGAAAAAAACGTCATATATATTTTCCCTACGGGTCTTCCCTTTCAGAGGAATGTTTGTCAAAAATTATTCCTTAGCCAACATGTCATTTAATACCATCCTAATAAAAATACACAGCTGGGCAGTATCTGTCATATCGGTGGATTCGTCGAACTGTAAAGAAAGTATGTACATTTCATGATATCATGTTTTAGTTTATCTGCCATATCCTGACTCATGACTTCAATACGCCTTGTGACAGTCGGACGAGATAACTGAAGTTCTCTAATAGCAGACATGATTTCTGTTTTATTTTTGAAATCTCCAAATAAAGTCTCACTCGTTCAATAAATGCTTCCTTCACAACCGATCCATCTTCGCATGGTTTCTTGTGTTTCGCCAATAAATAAGATATTTTAAATGACGCGATTGTTGCAGCGTTTGATAGTTTCTATAGTTTTTATGAACCGTTTTATGATGCCTCTCTAAGTTACCATGTAAGTTACCATGCTTAGGTATTGCAACTCACGCACGAGAAATACACTTATCCATCACCATACAAAAGAAAAATTCTTCCTCGTTATTAGAATGATACGTTTTAGATTTTTTTCGCTGCACTCATTTCGTATTATTCAATAATAAACTTTGTATCGACGTAGTATTGCTTTCAAGTTACAATTCAGAATTACTCCAATTCCTGCAGGCGCAACATTTATATAGGCGTGAACGAAAGTCTAGAATGGTCCAGTCAAACGCGCCGCCCGAAATTTTAAGAAAAGCGGCAAGAATAAAAAACGCGGCTTTTCTTTGACAAGTACCACGCGTTTCTTTGATAGAGCCGCCTTTTGCCGCTAGCAGAGTGTTATTGTATTGTGTAATAAACTTTTATAGTTTAGTTACCTACTTATTAAAAATTTTTGTCTTCTCGAGATCTACTCAAAAAGCACTCGCGATCGACCGTTTGAGCACCCCTGCTCAATACCTTTGCTATCATTGCTCATCGGACAGTATAGCAGATAAAGAACAACACCAATAGTAAATATGGTCTAAGCAAGGAATGTTTCTGATAGGGAAACAATGTCAAATATGAATAAGTTATTATGCCTAAAAATACGCTGTAAACAAAAAGTTTCTTATTGAGACGTTTGCTATCAAAATCACCTAATTTCATTCAATAAATTTTACAAGAGAGGCGGGAAACCACAATTTTGAAGATAAATTGCTTTTTTAGAAGAAATAGGTATCTCCTCTAACAAATGGACTAGTTTAACATGTTTACCTTAATTTAATCACTAATTAAGACCTGTATACAAATCTAATTAGGTTGGAATGAGCTCATTTTGTTGCAAAAACATGGTTTTTCCGGTGCTTCTCATTATATTTTGGAAAAATTGATGCAAAATGAGTTTTAACAGTAATTCGGTATCTTTTATGAGTTTTTGTTGTATGAATTTTTTAAAATGCTTAGAATTTGATAATTTCTATAAATTAACTGAAAATGAATCAAATGTGGTTAATATGTTGTTTGAAAGGCAAATAAGATTTAAGTAACAAACCGTATTTTATTCAAAAAACTAATGGAAAATAGTTTATTGAACATTTCTACACTACATCGAATAGGAATTCAACAGCCAGGTTGTCAAGTCGGTGTCCTAATACGCGAATGTGGAAGCTTGTAATGAGTAGGTTCTGATTAAAACGTGGAATTTTAAATAGAGGACAATTTGATTTACACTCAATTACCATTTTTGTTAACCATTTCGACGACTCAACGCCTTTATCAGACCGATACAAAATGAGAATTGAACTAAGGTACAACAATTTATATATATAACCTACAACTTTGGACTAAAAGTGAGTAAAACTACCTCGGGCAATTCACAGAACTATTATGTAAATGACTCAGCCGTAAACAAATTATGTAAAGGGGAATTATTTTCAAAATCTACGTGTTCATTCAATACGTTGGTATGTTTATGTCTATTGATCTTAAGGGATGAAAATTTATATTAAGTTTATAATAGATAAATGTGAGATTTTCTTTGAATTTATTATTTTCTCAATCAAATGGTTGGCGTAATTAGAATAAACTTTTTATTGACAAAACTTCTATAATGTTCATTGACTCTAGTATTGAAATTTCTGTAGGTCCTACCACAATAAACATCTCATTACAATTACCGCAGCTAAGTTTGTATACAATAGATTTTTTCCTATATCTATTTTATATTTAGTATTTTGAAGTGTTTTGGATTCCTAAAAGTTAATATCAAGTTTTTTATTACATGAATGTGAGATTTTCGCTGAAATTATGATTTTTCGAATTAAATGGTTCGCAATTAGAATTAGTTTTTATTAACGAAACTACAATAATGTTCATTGACTCTAATATTGAAATTTCTGTAAGTTCTACCAATGTACATCTTACTATAGATACCGCAACTAAGTTTGTATACACGAGATTTCTTGCATTTATTTATTTTACTTTTATAATTTTGATGTCTTTGGATTCCCCAAATTATTATCAAGTTTTTTATTAGACGAATGTAAAATTTTGGTTGAAATTATGATTTTGTCAATTAAATGGTTTGCATTTAAATTAGTTTTTTATTGATGAAACAACGATAATGTTAATTGAATCTAATATTGAAATTTGAGTAGGATCTACCAATATAAATCTTACTACAAGTACCGCAGCTAAGTTTGTATACACCAATTTTTTCCTTTACCTAGTTTACTTTCATTATTTTTGATGTATTTGGATGGATTATTATTGGTTCGAAATGAGATGTGTAACTAGTAAATGCTTTAAAATATGGCTAATTTTCCCAATACGTTTGTGTTAATCTTCAGAGTTTGGGTACAACAGTTTCCGTTATTTGCTAAGTAATTCAGCTAAAACATTTGTGTTGTAACGATTATTATTAAATATCTGAGCATCATGCTGTGGAATGCTGCCTCTCTGTGTTGAAAACACTGAAACGACGTATGACGAATTACGGTGTGCTTATGAGATGGTTTGTGAAAGATGGAGAAATCATGTCTATTGTTCAATTTGGTCAATGAACATTATCGTAGTTTCATCAATAAAAAGAAAATTCTAATTAGTCGAACCATATAATTGAAGTAAATCATAATTTGAATCAATTCAATCTTACATTTATGTAATAAAAACTCGATATGAATTTTTGGTCATCCTTGAAATCAATAGATATAAACTTTCCTACATATTATTGAATGAACAGGTAGATTTTTTTGACGATAATATTTCTTTACTTAATTTGTTTCCGACTGAGTCGTTCAGATTCTCTGAATTGCCTAGGGTAGTTTCACTCGCTTTTAAATGTTGTAAATTATATATATCACTTGTTGTACTTGAGTTTAGTTTCCATTTGGTAGCTGTCTGATGAAGGCGTTGTGTCGTCGAAAAGCCTTGCAAATATAGTGTAGAAATTTCAATTTATTTATCTTCTGAAATAGTAATCAAGCACTAGTGTTCAATTTTCAGACATCGAATTGATTGATATAATTTCAATTTTAATTCCAAGATAATTGGGATGTGATGCTCCGAATGGGAGTTGTATTCCTTCAAAAAATAATAAAAGGTCTTGAGAAATATGCAGAAAGTACATTCAAAAAATGGAATGAGTTGATTTTGACAAGAACTTCTCAATTGCTATTATACCTAATCTAAAATTTTGTACACATTAGAAATACTGCTGCTCAATTGTATACAAAATTGGGTCCCTCGAAATAATCTGTGAAGGTTTTCCATCAAAACTCTGCAGCTTTTGATAATTTCGAGACAGTCTTATACAAGTTCTATAAAGCCAAAATGAAAGCAGGCGTTTGACGGACAATAAATAAACAATATAATGAACAATGATGAATTCATACAATCTCAATTTTAATAACATGTCTTTTGAAATAGTATTTTATGGATTTTCAAGGAAAATGTTACGAACATTTTTTATAGAAACACTCATTTGCATAAATTTTGTACTTT
This sequence comes from Cryptolaemus montrouzieri, assembly GCA_013387265.2. Lineage (NCBI taxonomy): Eukaryota > Metazoa > Arthropoda > Insecta > Coleoptera > Coccinellidae > Cryptolaemus > Cryptolaemus montrouzieri. The sequence goes on along the minus strand of JABFTP020000144.1, from coordinate 30,820,276 downwards.
TTTTTATTTTATATATTATAAAAACCAATTAAATGATTTGAAGAATGAGAAAGAACAGAACAAAACAAGCCAAAGCATTAGAAAGAAATAATCTAAGAATTACTAGAAAATCATAATTTATTTAGTATCTATCCCAAATAATTCCGAATTGAGGTAAAAGTTTTAAGCTCAAGATTTTTTATAATTTGGTGCTCGTTCTTCAATTTTATTAAATTGACCTTCAACATGTCAACAAAAAAAATCTAATGGGGAAAAATCAGGTGATTTGGTGAAGTATTCAAAGATCCTCGCCTTGCTACACCAATCTCGTCTTGAATTTGCGGACTTAAAATTGACGGATTGGCTATGACAGCTAAATATTGAGAGTTATTCTAGTACATCTTTAACAATATATTCTTTACTTTTTGGGAATTAAACTGCTGTTGATGAGGTTTTTTCAATTTCTGGACAATAGTTTTATGAAGCTGTGTTCTTTCTGGAAAATGATGTAGATATAGACATAAATTACTTTTGCAGCATTAGTTTCATAATTGCAAATATCCTACTCCTTGTAGTTTCTGTCCGCCATTTTGGTCAATAACTCAAAGATGCTTTTGATTCGAAATAGGCTTTCATATTTCATTTTTATGTAATACCTTTATATTGTTAGTAGAGCTGTCACGAAGAGAGTTGGACGGAAACCAATAATTTCATCTCTATGAAATAACCAAGGAGTAAGTTAAGTTAAACATTTAAATACCAAATCGAATGATAAACGCTCTGCACAACACATCAAGTTCAGCATTTGTTGAGAAAGACTGATGCAAATATGTTTGAATTCGTCGTTTCAGACTTTACTGGCAATGTGTATTGCATTTTTGTTATTCTGAGTCCAAAATAACACATTTTAGATTTTTTCATATAACTATTCTATAACTTTTAGAAAAACTAATAGTGCACAGAACTCCCCTATCGATATGATGCTACGTGTCTGCAACACGCATAGGAATATCAATTTGTTTGGGGTAACATTGACCTCTTTGAAGAAAAGCCTACGCTTGCTCTTTCGTTGACTAACATCAAATTGTTTGTTTGTTTTTCCTTTAACGTGCGCTATTTTTGCCTTTCGGCTAATGACGAGCCGGGGAATTCTGTCACCTCACTAACCCGGGAATTTTGCCAAACCCCTCTCGTGTCGAGGGAAGGGATCTTTAATGTCCAACACATCTCTGTTAGATAGGACCGACAGCTTTATACCTCCTCCGAAAGTGACTCACGCGATTTCCAGAATCCGAAAAGTCGCACCGACTTTGTGGGGATTGAACCCAGGTAACTCTGCGTAGGAGACGAGCATCATATCCCATACGCCACCGAGCCGGCAACATTAAATTTAATCAATTGTTCGTTTTGTAATATTCATTTTGTATTTCATTCTTTCTGTGAATACAATTCACTATCAATGTCTTATATAATACTTTTTTCAGAGTACTCGATTCAATGTAACTAATATTCATCTAGTGAATGTCATTTTGGCTTCGGCTGTGGACATTCCTTACATTGTTCTTAAATAAATAAATAAATATTAATCAAGAAAATATCCCAATAATTATTTCAAAATTAAATATTTCACTTTTAAATCATAGAATATCCTAAATTATGTCTATACTCTATGGACTTTGTAAATGTTACTACGAAAGACTTTCCTCACGACTTAGGGGTTTTTCGTGAGCGATAAGGAAATACTTCTATTTTCACTTACTTTACTGAATTTGTGTTATCCTTGGCTTTCGTGTGCAAAAGTTACAGTTTTGGAAATGTGTCAGGAAAATGTGTTGGACTTTCTATGTCCAACACATTTGGACAACAATGCCTCTATGAGCGTATGTTATCTGTCTTTTCTTTTCTGTGATTGGTGTATGCAATCTCGACGTCGGTCAACTAGGAAAATCTTCTATATTTCTGTTTTTAAAATATAGGCATCGAAAAATTGAAATGCCTTGATATTTTGAAAAAAAGAAAGAAATTGTTCTTATGAAATCAAAACGCTTTCACTTTATATTTTGAAAAATGGAAATTTTGAATTATAGATCGAATACTGTACTCAAAAATGTGCCTGTATAATGTAATACTTTTCAAGTAATTTCAACAATTGAGATATCGAGAAGCGATGAAATGTTGGAAATTTGAGAATTTTGAAATAACCGTCGGCTGCCAAAATGTTTTTTCGATAAAATTCTTATCGTGGGAAAAGACAAAGGGGATCTTTTTTTGTCAAACTTCATTATTTCATCTAACTCCTGAAACAGGAAAATAAAATTCGCATATCCTGTGTAAAACTTTGTATAGTGGTAAAAAAATATTTAAATAGGTAATTTTCCTTAAATCTCAGAATATGATTCAGATTCCTACAAAAGTTAACTTTTACCAAGAAAAATTAGTTCTTCAATCATAGATCACGTGAAGGTGAAGAAAATGAAATTTGGCATTCAGAACCGGAAAACGACGGGTGTGCCCTATTTTAACTTGTCTGAAATCTACAGAGTGCTTCATAACTACGCAGACGTAATTCAGGTGGTGATTTCTCAGCTGAAATGAGGATGATTCGTCAAAAAACTGCATTTTCATAAATTGTGGTTCCTTATATTCTCTCAGCAAATGAAAAGAGCAATTTGTTCGAAGTTCTGCAGAATTCGCCAGTCCATCGAGAGCTTTTATGCTAGTATTTTTTAATTCATTCCCTTTTTCTTACTATAGATGAAGAAAATTTTACTATGACGTAATTATTTAATGAAGCTTAATTTAAGTAGAAAACTTTTTCGTCTCCTGTGTTTTTCTGAGAAAAATCCATATTATTTAACGAATATGAAATAAAATATATTTTATACTTTCCACAATTTTATTATCAAAAACACGACCGGTTTCGACTATTAAGTCATTTTCAAGTGGTCAACTACAGGGAACGAACCTACCTATATAGATGCAAGCCTAATTACAAACTTAGTAGTGGAGAGGTATTAATTTCCAGCTGACTATTAAGAGTGATTTCACTCGGGTTTTTACAAAGCTTATTGCTTTCCAAACATTCCAACAGATTCATTTTCTGTCCTCCGTCACAATTATGAAGAACTGATATTATCTAATACTAACCCAACATAAATATATTCATTGCTAGCAATTTTCTAAACTACTGATTTTTTGAACTTTAACTTTGAATAATGATTTGCTCAAGTTCAGACCACTTGAGAAAATGGTGGTTTTTTTAAATTTGGAAAAATAGTTGCTGAAGTTATTGGAGAGAGAATCAGCGTAGTTGAAAATAGCGTATTTTTTCAAGCAAGTATCTGTTATGTAATATAAGAATTGTGATATTTGATGATTTTTCTTACGTTGGATAATTTAGTCTATGAAAATGTGGAATTTTATTTACGGCAATTTTTCTAATAGTATTTATTTCATTTTTGAAGTTCGTTTGTGTCAGTGGAATGGAAAATGCTCTATGGATCATTCAATTATAAGCTGCTAATTGAGTCCATGGGTATAGTTGAGTCTGTGAAGGATTTTTTTTGTAGATGTTATATATGAATTTATTAGTCGATTTTGTTATTGTTAGGTCTAAAAACTAATTGACTAAATAAATTCTATTTCTGCTGTAAACTTAATGTTGGTATGAACTTCATTCAGAAATTGTAGAAAATTTATCAATTTGCATTTTGAGCCATATTATTTGAGAAAAAAATTATGTGGGCATCTGCTACCAAAATTTTGAAGTAGGCTGCTGTCGTTCATAATGGTTTTAATATTTAGTTGATATTTTTCAATAAATTATGTTATTTAGTTATTTTAGTAACGTTTCTTTCATAACTCCTACTGAAAAGTAATGACTTTATGAAGTGCGAAATTTATATTCAATATTGGGATTGCGTCCCTCAGATCTTCTAAGAAAATGGCGAACACTTTCGAGAATTTTTTTCCACTCTTTTGAATGAAATTATTGGATGCGAAATATCTACCATGAAAGGTTCGAGAGTTTTGAAATATTGGTTGCATTACATTTTTCTTTCTCAAAAATTATGAATCTTCGGAGAAATATACAAGAGCTGATAAAGTTTTCTATTAAAACGAGGCTTCAGAAAATAAATATTTCATTGTGAAATTATAGTTTTCTAGAAAGATTAATAAAAAGTCGATAAGGGCTTGAGGATTTCCTCCATTTCTGAAAAAGATTATGAAAACTGACATAGGATCCGATGTTTAACTAAGGGTTTTGAAGAGTTTTAAGCTGATTGCTTTTGTCATTTGTGAAGAAAAAATTAAAGACTACATTTTATGTTTTTACCCTGTGCATCCATACTTGAAAAAAGAGGGCCTCAATAGAAAGTTATTTGACGAATCTTCCTCAATTTAGCTCAGAAACCACAATCTAAAGTAGGTTCTCGTTCGCAGGAAAACCTCTGTATATATTCTGAAGTGATTTCGATTTTTCGAATCTCGAAGATAATTTAAGATGTTCTTCTATCAAAATTTGTGTTGGACATATATTTAAGAATTTCGGATCAAAATATCAGAACACATACAAAGATCTTATTAAAATAAAATGGATCTAAACTGTTCTTGCGTAGGATTTGGTACAGAAAAAAATAAATTCACTTCAAAAATTCCATATTCAACTTACAAAGTCATTTAATTTGTATCTAATGAATAATGGAAATCTGTGGATATAATTATTTTGACGATCAATTATATGACTTTAATTAAATCTGTTTCAATTCATATTTTAATATTGACTTTTTATGATGCATTCTCTCATTGCCAATTATGTATTTGTATGAAATATATATCATTTTTGTGTAACATTTTGATGGACAAAACTATAGTAGCAACTAAATGCAAAAATGTATGGAAAATATGACTTCTTAAATTTTTTCAAGCTCTGAAGAAATTTAAAATCTAAGATTTACTCAATGATATAATTATTGCAAGTATTTATTCTACGGATCTCCAAAATCTAAATGATTCAAAATATCGCTACCTAATATATCAATTTAACAATGAAATAATCAATTTAACACTCTCAAATTGTTGTTCAGGTCATCGATACTGATCGCAATTCTCGAATTAATATTTATAATCTACTCACTATTTTGGACATGCTGACAATAATTATTACAAAGAGGCGAGCCACAACACTGAAACCGCTAAAAGGTGCGACGATCAAGTTTATCGACTAAATAACAGGTCTTCAGATGCCGCAATATATACAGAATGATGAACAAAATAGAATAAGAACAGGAGGGAAGAACAAGTAGCTCAAGACTTGAATGAGCTATAGTAGGTTATAGTACACTGGACTACAAAAAGTAGTGTACGAATATTTTCCGGTATTTTCATTTTATGAATCCTGAAAGTTAAGTACCAAAATAATTGAATGAATTCATTATTGGATTGTTGGTAACTGATTTTTCTCAATCCACCTTCATGATTGTGAAAAGACATAAAGGGATTTCCCTTTTTTCGTCAAACTTCGAACGGATTTCTGTATGAACTATGGACGACCGATGTTCTCTGTAAATGGACCATAAAATAACACAGATCTGCAACAAAAATGCTGTCTGGATATTTTCAACTGATTTCTATCTATCTAGGTGTTCTGAAAACAAAAAACATCCTCAAAAAATTCCAGAACGTAAGGTCATTTTACAAAACGCAAAATTTTATTACAAAAAACGGATTTTTTGGGCTAAAAAGGGATTAACTTGTAGTATAAATGATAGGTATAATTTTATTTTTATTACTGTTTTAAAATGACATAACTATCATTAATTTCTAAATAAAGAACACCCTGTTTGACCTACATTAACAAGTATAAACATGTTGTAACCTGAACGTGCGCGCTCCGATAGTGTAGAAGTGGCGCAGGACAATAACGTGTTGACTCATCATTGTTTTATAGATCTTGGTTCAATGCAGTGCTATGTCATCTGTGCGGAAGTGTGTGAATTCTTCGGATAGTTTCTGTTACATTTGTGGAGAATATATGACATTAAAGCAACAAGTTATTATTACGGACTTTGTAAAAAAGTATACTTTGCGTATTTTGGCTTCAAACTTGGAGATCAGGATAAAGTATGGGCACCTCATAAAGTCTGCAAACGATGTGTTGAAGACCTCCGAAATTGGTTTAAGGGCAAGAAAAAAGCTTTCCGATTTGCGATTTCTATGGTATGGCGCGAGCAAAAGAACCAAAGTGATGATTGTTACTTTTGTTCGGGTAATGTGAATGAGTATAATTCAAAACGAAAGCAGTCAATTTCTTACCTCAATCTGCAATCAGCTATTCGTCCCTATCTCATGGGACCGAAATACCAGTGCCCAAGGTCCCTGCTACCTTGGAAGAGGTTCCAAGTTCTGACGAAGATGGTGCTGTACCTACACCCGATGACCAGTCAACTTTTGAATTGTTTTACCAAGGCGAGCTTAATGATTTGGTAAGAGACTTGATGCTTCGCAAAAACGCTGCTGAGTTGCTTGGATCAAGGCTCAAAAGCAGGAACTTACTTTTGCCGGGAGTGTCTTCCTCCTGGTTTAGATATCGTGAAAAGCAGTTTACTTCCTACTTTGCCCAAGAGGACGAGTTGGTTTATTGCACCAATATTGAAGGTTTGATGAATATATTTAAGATCTCATACGACCCAGAAGAGTGGCGTATTTTATAGATTCTTCAAAAAGAAGCCTTAAGCAGTTCTGCTTCACAACGGCGGTTTCTATGCTTCCATTCCTGTCGGCCATTCCGTACACCTCAAAGAAACCTACAAGAACTTGGAATTGATTCTTTGTAAATTGAAATATAAAGACCACGGTTGGCAAGTGTGCTGTGATTTCAAAATCTTTAGCATGGCTCTCGGACAGCAATATGGGTTTACCAAATTCCCTTGCTTTTTGTGTCAATGGGATAGTAGAGACCGAACAAATCACTGGACCAAAAAGTGTTGGCCTGCGAGGGAGCTTAAAGATGGCGAAAAGAATGTGCTGCATGAAACTTTGGTGCCTCCTCATAAAGTTCTTTTACCACCGCTTCACATAAAGCTGGGATTGATGAAGCAATTTGTAAAGTCACTTCCAAGAGATGGAAATTGCTTCAAATACTTAAGATCAAAGTTTCCTGGCCTCTCGGAGGCAAAGTTGAAGGAAGGTGTTTTCGTTGGACCAGATATTAGACGGCTTATGGCTGATCCACTATTCGTCACAACCATGACGGATCCTCAAAGAGAATGGTGGATTGCCTTTAAGGAAGTTATAGCAAAATTTTTACGCAATAGCAAAGACCCTAACTACAAACAAATCGTCAAAAGAATGTTAAAAGCATTTCAAGCTTTAGGTTGCTTAATGAGTGTAAAAGTACATTTCCTTCATTCCCACCTCGACTATTTTCCAGTAAATTCAGGAGACGTGAGTGAAGAGCAAGGCGAACGATTTCACCAAGATATTAAGGAGATGGAAAAAAGATACTAGGGAAGATGGAGCGTCTCAATGATGGCAGACTACTGTTGGACGCTTAAAAGAGACCTTCCAGATGCGTCCCACAAGCGAAAATGTACTAAAATGAGTCTCACTGGAAAAAGAAATGTGTTAAGGGCCCACTAATTAATGTATTATAGATAAGAAAATAAGTTTTGTTATTATTTAAAGAAAAAAATTATGTTTTAAATTCAGATAATAACTTGTTTAGCATAGAAACCTATGTTACATTGTCAGAAGACGTGACCTGCTAGGCCAAAAGAAAGTCATTTTCGAATTCAGCACACCCAAAACATAAGAATCACACAAAAAAACCAAAACAGCTCTCAACTTTTTTTTGCAGACTTGTGTAATTTCTGCAGTTCTCATCCGTATTACAAATCAAACCACTATCATGGAAACGCGAAAAAGAGATAGCATATTTTCGAATAATAATTGAATTGTATAAGAAACAGTTTGCAATTAATTTCTATTTTTGAATCAAAAACCTAAACATAATATTTTTACCTCTAGCTCGTAGAAGAGCCTACACATTACCAGGCATTCTTGTTAGCGAATTTGAAAAAAACATTCGGGATATATTTCCTTACTACTCTTATAACTGTTGGCCTTAATTTATTCATAATACTTGTCTACTAAACATTGATTGGTTTTGGCTTCGAATTTAGTACAGCCCAATACCAATAATGAAACTCCTTCATAACTCACATAACTCAACCGTCACTAAAGTGGAGTCAAAATCAGTACTCGTTTGTAAAAAGAACTAATTCTTCTCTATTCCAATATTCATAATTCTTTGCAAAGTTGAGTCGAGTCATACGATGATTCGAGTCGATAGGACTTTGACAGTCTTCATAATCAACTCAAACGATATTATCCTTCGAAGCACAATAAATATAGTTCCCCCAATTTGTCAAAGAGGGACAGCAGCCGCTGTCAGCCTCGTATCTCTTAATGCTTGCAAGTTCAATCGACCATCTTGTTGGCTGGATTTTCTCGAGCGTCACAAGATGGCGTCCTTATCACATTTTTACCTGTTTGTTGATATTTTGTGGTAGTTTTCCTAACTGTCTGCTTTCTGACAAATCAACGTATTTTGCAAGGGTTCTTTTCCTTTGGCTATTTCCTATCAGTACCATAATTATGACTAATGGTTCTGCAGTTATATGCATGTTTTGTGGAAAAACTATAAGAATCAAATAATAATGATGAGATATGGTTTGTTTACAACTGTAAGAAATATCATGTCAGTTCTGTGGTTTCCATTCTGACAGAAAACATCTAAAATTGATAAAAGTAATAAATCCTGTGTTTATAAACTGTCTTGCAGGGATTGTAATGAAATTTATATTGGTAGAACTTTCAGAAATTTCAAAGTTAGATTATCCCAGCACGAACGTAGTTTTAATTATCATAAATCAGATTCCCATTATTCTAATCACTTTCTCGAATAAAACCATAACTTTAATGATAATTTCAAAATTTTACACAATGAAAATAACAGACAAAAACTCAATCTATTGGAAATTTTAGAGATCAACAAAGAAAAGAACTCAGGTAGGTTACTTAATACTCAATTAGATCTAAATCCTTCTACTTTACTCAATCTTTTCAATTCATAAAGTAAGCAACTCCGATGGGTTTTCCAACATACCTCTTGTACATATTGTAATATTAAGTAGCAAATAAGACTAATATATAAGGAATAACTCTGTTCATTACTTTGTATCTATTTGATGAAGCCACAGTGTGGTGAAACCGGTCATAGTTTTGTTAATATAGTGAAAATCTAAATACTTTAGTTTTATTTCATTGAAAATATGTATATCGATTTTCATCAAGTAATGACCTCCTCAATCAAATTGCATTGGTCCATTCAAATTAGTCAGTTTATTTGAAAAGAGGGTTTAAAATAGTATCCAAACAATCTATAAGATATAAGATATTCGTGAATATGACGTAAGTTCATTAATTTTTTTTATTATTCAAAGCATCTGGCGGAAATCACGCCTTTCGGGAAGTTTTTGGCAAGGATCAACATTCATTATTTTATACAAGTTTATTCAACCCCATATTCAAAGTCACTTAAGACCGATCAGCGAACCAAACGGTATCGTCGCCCCCAAATCCACAGAATGATGACACTTCTCAGTACAAATTTCATCACTTCGCGGCTCGGGAACGGCAACTGCAACCACCAAATCGCAAATCTGCTCAATTATTTTCCAAAAAATTGTCAAATGACATCACGAAAAATATTGTGACGTAAAATCACTCAAAGTATTTTTGGTGCAATAAACATACTCCATTCTAACCGCAGCTGTTTCAGGATTTATCATCAGTTTGTAGAAATTTCCTCATCTTTTTCAGAAAGTGATGTGCTGTTTAGTTCTTTTAAGCTATATGACAGACGATCAAAGGCAAATTAACTTTTAGAAACTGGATCACGCAATCCAATTTCTGATCAAACTTGCTGGAAATAAGTTAAGTCTTTCGTTCACGTATAATGTTTATGATAGCACCTCGGGGCACGAATTCCGATCTACAGTTCAGTTTGAAATTCTTTTTCTTCACTTTGAAATTTTGTTTACATTGTTTGAGCTTTAGAAGGCTTCGCAATGGCAATTTTTTTCGAAGTTTTTCGAATTTATCGAATATTGCGTCCGAACACGTGCCCCAAGAAGAAATCCCTACATCCGGATAGAGCTTCCAGCATCGGATCACATTATCTACCATATAGTCATAATGAGGTATCCAATTGGTTTTGTCATCTAAAATAATTCCTAGATACTTTGCTTTGTGTACATTTTTTATATCACAATTAATTTCAATCACTATGCTCCCACTTTTTCTATTTTTTTGTCCAAAAAGTAGATAATTTGTTTTACCGGTGTTGAGCTTCAGCTTGTTTTTATCTAACCAGGATTTGTATTTCTCTAAATATTCTTCAATTTCTGATTAATTGGTAACAATATTCTGTAAAATACGTAAAAAGTTTGTCCGTCACACTAAAAAGTATGTTAGTAATGTTTTTTGGTACCTTTAAAACCCACCTGCGAAATTCAAACTAATAGGGAGACATATATATCCTTATACATATTGTACTATACACACTGACAATTTTAGCTTTGCTAAAATGAAGTAGGTCTGTGTGTTTCCAACTCGGTGAAAAGCTTTGTATTTCCATATATTATAAAATGGAGCAAACTGAAAAAAAACAATATTTTGGCTTTGTAAACTGAAAGTGTCTTTTTATACATATGGTAATGTTTGAAGGACAATCACTTAATTTTTTAAAAATATAAACAGGAATTTCAAAACAAGAAATTAAATTGAAAATAATTATAAGAATATGGCATACATAATAAAAATAATTTTGTTGGAATGAGAAAATATTAACGTGGTGAAATTAGCTGTTACTTAGTGTTATGTCAATTTTGTTGTTCCCATTCTATCAGGAAACATCGATAAAGCATAGTCCCCTTCAGATAGATCAGGTTATTTAAACAAAGGGTTTAAAATAGTACTCATTATAGATATGCAACTTTGACGTAAGTTCAATAATTATTTTGATTTTCAAAGTGTCTGGCAAAAATCACTGCTCACGAGAAGTTTCTGACAATGATAGATTTTAATTTGTAACAATATTATTTGAAAGATATACAAAATTTGTTTGGGACGACCCGAAACCGGGGTCTATGTTCTTTGTTTATTTGAAATTTTATTACTGTGAAAAGACGGTCATTTATGAAAATTATTCAACGAACTTATTTCAAAATCTCAGTGTATAACGTATTTTCAGAGTTGATTAAAATCATTCAAGTGCGTTAAAATTGGAATGCAGCCAAATTCAGATAAGAATTTGAGCTCAAACAAAAGTCCACGTTATTCCCGATAGTTATTAAAGACCCTTTGGTGACTCTCACCGCAGATGGTATTTTCTCAGACAGCAATCCACGCGTCCCGACGAAGTAACGCTTTTCGAAAATACCTTATGTAACATGCAATTAGGAAGTAAAGGTATAACGGAGTACAAGTGTAAGGACTTCTGGGCTACGCATATATAAATAATGTGATTGTGACGCACGGATTATTCAGTTTCGAAGCGCAGTGAAGTTACTCATTAAGTGATGCTCGTTCGATAGTGAATATTTCGGTTCCTACTCCGGGTCTCTGGGGGGAGACGATGACCCGTGTCGATGCTGGAAAAACAAATCGGCGTGCTCGAAGTGGTCCAACCTACTCGTATAAAGATCAAGATGTAGGAATTGGTGGCCGACTTCTCCTGATACGGTTTACTCTTCTGAGGTTCAAAGTGGTTCATCCCACTCGCCTACGAAGGACAAAACCGGACAAATTGATCAGGAAACCAATTCTCATTACCAGGAAGAAGTGTGGTAGACGTACGTTTGATCTTGAAGTGATCCAATCCACTCATTTTCGGTGGAGTAAGATTGCTCGGGGTCGGTTTTGGACTGCTCAAAGTGGTTCCACCAACTTTCATGAAGATACGTGTTAACAATGTAACGATATTGATATTTGTCCAGATCCTACAGTTCTCACAAACTGTAGGAGAACTTCGTTTTGGTTTTGGAGGCTCAAAGTGATCTAACCCACTAACCCACTCGCCTACGATGCTAGGACAGAGTTACCTGAGGAGCCTCCGTATTTTTCACATTTTTTCGAAAATATCAAGTTTAGTTTAAGTTTAAAGTCAATATTTTTTCTTTTCTTACTCATTTAGATTGCGGGAATCTATATATATATATATATATATATATATATATATATATATATATATATATATATATAGAAAGACGTGTTAGTTACACTATTTATAACTCAAGAACGGCTGTATAGATATGACTGAAAATCGTTGGGTAGGTAGCTTAGAGCCAGAAGACGAACATAGAATACTGTTTATCCCTTTCGACAGCGTTCCTGTGTGACTTGGACGTATGTAAAATTTGTAAAAAATCAATATTGAAAAAGTGAAGTGAACTATAAAACGAAAAAAAAAAGGAAGTTTATGATACTTTAATGAAGTCAATCGATGATGAAAATGGTGGTTTATATATTATTCATATTTATTATATTTATATGCCCCTGGTGGAACTGGTAAGACATTCCTCATGTCAGTAGTTTTAGCCACTGCTCGTGCGAGATCCAACATAGTGGTTGCAGTTGCTTCTTCTGGAATATCAGACTCTTCAGCATTCAAATTACCTTTAAATCTTCAAACTATTAAAGAACCAACGTGTAATATTGCAAAACACTCAGCAATGGCCCAAGTTTTATCAGCATCGAAAATCATCATCTGGGACGAATGCACAATGGCACATAAACGTGCATTAGAAGCTTTTAACCGACCATTGAAAGATTTACGCAGTGATTCGAGATGTTTTAGAGGAGCAATGATTTTACTGTCTGGCGATTTCCGCCTAACAATCCCAGTAATTCCAAGATCTACGGCTGCTTAAAAATTAAACGCTTGCCTCAAATCATGGAATCTATGGCGCTATGTGAAGAAACTGCAGCTGACAACAAACACGAGAGTTACATTGCTTAATGATTTCTCGGAGCAATTGCTGACTATCGGTAAAGGTCAAGTACCTGTCGATGAATCGAGCGGATTGATATCATTTCCAAATAATTTCTGTAATTTTGTCTCATCAAAAGACGAACTTATCAACAATGTATTTCGAAACATTATTTCTAACTACAAAAATAATGAATGGTTTAGTGAGCGAGCAATTCTAGCGGTTAAGAATAAAGATGTAGATGACCTAAACTACATAATTCAAAATAAGATCATTGGAACCATTAATTCATTCAAATCTATTGACTGCGTGACAAATGAAGACGAAGCCACCAACTATCCAATTGAATTTTCAAACTCCTTGGATGTGCCTGGCTTACCACCACAAAATTTACGCCTAAAGGTTCGCTCTGTAGTAATCATGCTTCGAATCATAAACCAACCAAAACTGTGCAACGGTACGCGTTTCGTGGTTAGAAAATTTATGGACAATGTAATTTACGCGACAATACTGAAAGGAAAATTCGAAGGTAAGGCAGTTCTCCTTCCGAGGATCCCGATGATCCCAATCGATATGACGTTTGAATTTAAAAGATTCAATTTCCGATCCGTCTTGCATTTGCCATGACCATCAACAAATCACAGGGCCAATCCTTAGAAGTTTGTTTTTCCTCTGGTCAGTTATATGTGGCATGCTCACGGGTCGGAACACCATTTGCGTTGTTTGTTTTTGTGCCTGATAACAAAACAAAAAATGTCGTGTATCACAAGGTACTTAAGTGAAGAGCAACCTTTGTACTAAAATACAGAAATAATAATGAACGATTAATGTAGGTTATTAATTTTTGTGTTTTTTCTAATGAAAAAAAAAGAATAAATTCCAAAATCTGCTCATTTATTGCCTTCAAGGCAGAAGAGTTCGCCGGGTCAGCTACTTACAATTAAAATTGAAGTTATTAAATCGTACGTAAGGTGAGTCCAGGAAGATCCAAGACACCAATTGTTCCTGTCCGAGAAGCTCAATAGGGAAAGAAGAATTACAGTTCCTGTTTTGTCCCACAGGTAATTATTTCTGAATCTTCCTTCAAAATTTCGGTCCAATATTTGAATCTGACGGATTTTCTGAAGATACATTCTGTCGAAAAAGTACGGGGAATAGATTCATTTCAAAATCTGCTTAAAATAATTTTCAAAATTTTGGTTGTAGCTAAGTTGTCACAATCGTTTTCTATATTGACGCGCAGTTCGAACGGAATCTATCATTTAGTTTATTTACAGTGCTCGATTTTGTCAATTCTCACAGATGTGTTCCCGAATTTTACAATGGGTAAAAATATCGAACAAAGAATTTCTCTGAAATTTTCAGGTACAAATGCAATTTCGTGTACCAAATCGCTGAAAATGTTACAGAAGGCTTACGGTTAATCGACTAAGTCAAAAACTCGGCCATCAACATCTTTAATTGAAGTTAACATCGATAAACTGAAGGAAATGGTAATTGAAAATCGTCATTCAAGTTTGAGAGAGATAGGCAATAAACTTTCTGTGACTTACGAATCAATTCGTACCATTTTAAATGATAATTTGGGTTTGAAATGCGTTGCCGGTTGACTAGTTCCAAAATACCTGAATTTTCTTCAAAAATTGAATCGCGTGAAGGACGCTGAAGACATTCTGGAACGAGTCAATTCCGACCCCTCATTCATGAAACGCATTGTAACTGGTGATGAGACATGGGTTTGATAGTTTGACGTGCAAACCAGTTTACAAGCTTCGGAATGGCGCATTTCTACTGAACCGAAACGAAAAAAACCACGTCAAAGCCGATCAGAAGCCTAGGTAATGTTGAATGTTTTCCTTGATTATCGTGGTGTTCTGCACCCAGAATTCTTGTCAGAAGGTCAGACGGTACACAAAGAATATTGCCTGAACGTTATGTGGAGTTTGAGAGAGCAAATTCGTCGAAAAATGCCAGATTTGTAGAAAAAAAGATCCTGGATTGTGCACCACAATACTGTTTCATCGATATGAAATCTCACAAAGCTACCATTGTGACTGAATTTCCGATCAAAAACTTAATGAATAACATCAATCAACCACCGTTTTCACCTAATATGGCTCTTGCCGATTTATTTCTTTTTCCAAAACTCAAATTACCACTTCGAGGTATCCGTTTTGTATGGATAGAAGACATAAAACAGAATTCAGAACGAAAGTCGATTCCGAAAAAAACATTTGAAAAATATTTTGATGATCTATTTGAACTGCATTGAAATTATCCAATATTCATTTTCAACATTTATTTTCATATAATGATGTACAACATTTGTCTTCATAACTTGGCAAAATTTGTAATGTACTGGAATTATTTTATTTTGATTTTCACAGTTGTTGTCCTGCCTTGACAAACTGTTCGAAGCGTACACAATTTATTTGATATTGATTAAAACATTCGTTTTCCTAATTTTGAATAACTCACAGAACCTATTGAATATTGATTTGAATGAGTTGGTCTCAATTTGAAATGTGTGAAATTTAATATTAATTTGGAGCTTTTATAATTCAAAAATTGATCTGATTAAAATATTACGAAACTATTTAATATCAATTCAAATCTTTTGTTTTATAATTGGATGAATGTGAGAACAATTTAAAAACAGTATTTCTTCAGAGTTTAATTTTGAATTTTCTGAGGTCTCACAAATCCAGGTGAGAGAGCCATAAAATCGTTAAAAAATGGCTCTGCAGCCGATTACTATGGACTATCAGTTAACTTATTGAAGCGCTGTGTTAACCCAATCATTTATTCGTTAACAACATTGATTAACAATTGTATAAGAAGTGGAGTATTTCCGGAATGTTTAAAGGTTTCGAGAGTTCTTCCGACTCACCAGAAGGGAGATGTAGAGAATATTGAAAATTATCGTCCTATATCCCTGGTTCCAGTTTTCTCTGAGTTGATTGAGAAGCTTATATGTGATCAATATAAGCATATTTTGAAAATAATAATCTCTTCTCAGGGAGTCAGTTTGGCTTCAGGCGGAATAGGAGTACGATGGGGTCGATTTGGTGAGTGGTATTCTTGACTATTTCGAGCAGGGTTTTCATTCTGTAGCGCTTTTTCTGGATTTAACCAGAGCTTTTGATTGTGTCCATCATGATAACCTGATGTGGAAGTTGGAAAGGTACGGTTTGGGTAGAAGGAGTTATGATCACATTGAATCATTTTTAACTGATAGATATCAGTTTGTGCTTTCAAATGGTAATTACTCTGATAGAGTGAAAGTCATTACTGGAGTTCCGCAAGGTTCTATCATGGGTCCTACTTTATTTGTAATTTTCATTAATGACTTCTCTGATTTTATTGATGATGCGGACAACACTCTCTTTGCTGATGATACAACTCTTTCTATGGAATCTAAAGATATATGGAGTCTGAGCATTTGTCGGACTGCTTACATGAAAGGGCGTTGGTCTGGTTTTCTGTGAACGGGTTGGCAATGAATGGTGCTAAAACTCAAAAACTGTTGCTGAGTTCGAGGGATACTTCTGGTTTTGCTACGGATTTTGCTGGAGACACTATGGTCTGTTTTTTGGGGGTTAGTGTTGATCCGCTATTGTCGTGGAATGCTCATGTTGAGATATTGTGTGGTATTGTGGGGTGGTTGTTCTGGGTGTGAATGAATGTTTCTTCTCCAGAGGAGAGCTGTCAGGGTGTTGGGGGGGTCTGGGCTACAAGGATTGCTGTAGGAAAACCTACAGGCGGCTTGGCATACTTACCTTTCCTTGTCTTTATGTACTTGAGTGTCTAGTGTATGTCCACAGTAACTTTGCAACTTTTAAAAATAAACTGTGATGTTCATTTTCACAACACAAGAAATAAAATTTATATAAGAAAAGATTTCTCTCGACTCGGTAAACCACAGATAGGTTTTAATTTTCATGATGTTGATTTTTTCAATAGGCTTCCCGTTTCCATAATATCTCTCAAATCGGACGGTTCAATAAAAAGCTCAGGCAGATTCTTCCTCAGGAGGTTTTATTTTTATACTCAGTGGATGAGTTTTATAATGTCAACATATTGTGAATTTTTTATTGTCTACCATTTGGAGGTTTCTATTTTTTATCGTGTATGTCTATTTCAATGTAATTTTATTCTATTTTAAGTCAAGTCATTTTTAAATTTATTACATTCATCCTATAACTTTTGTATTTTATCTGAGGTTTTATTTATACAAATTCAGTTGTTCTTTTGTCCTTTCATATGTATTGTAATCAACCCACTGACCTGTGCGAACACTTTTATATTATGTGTAAGGCATTAATAAATGAATACTGAATACTGAATTATTTGATATTGATTCTTATCTTTGCTTCTATGATTGGGCCAATTTTCCATTTGAAATGTCATAATCCATTTATTCAGTATTTTATTTATCTCAATTTTATAACTCGGCCCAAGATTCATCCGAACTGTAATAAAGATATTATTAAGTTCCTCGTAATCGAGTGGTAAATACCCCTTACCTCAATAAGGGAAATTTTCCATGCATTGAAGTGAAATAATCCCCTCTGAAGAAATTGATTTAGGGGCGATACGCATATATGAACCCACAGACATTAAGGCTTATATGTTCAGTCAGTATGAAGGTCTCAAAGAATATCTGAGTTGATAGCATGCCTGTATGTTTGTGGTAGTACACACGGGTGTATGATGAGAGGGTATGATTTCCTGGATCAATCCGCATATGTGGGAATAAAGTATGCTTCGGAGTCAGTGACATATTATGGCCATTTGGCGCTCAGTTGAGCAAAAAGAGCACTCATGGCTTTTGCGAACTTACATCTAGGCCCATAGAAACCCATTTATAATTTCAAAACCCCTCAGAGGGTCAGCTTTCACTCATAATATGGGTGAGGGACAATTAGGCCTGTCTGTAAATGAGCTGATATTGCATTGAATTTATTTTAAGACGCCCAGGTTAGTAAAGGAAAAAATTTAATATAAATGTTGTAAAGGTCAAATAGACATTGTTACCGAATCGGTTTGTGATTCTCTAATTTGCTTACCTATGGTTTAACCGACGAAGAATTGGTCGTATGACATCAAACCTCACTAAGAAGAACTTGAATAGGTTACTGCGTATAGAAATACACAACACAACAGGAGGTTATATTTCATAAAACGAACTTCAAGATAAGTTCAGGTACTAGATGGTCACATGGCTTTTCATTTGACCCACTTCATTTGATCTCAGGTTCAATTAAAGTGAGAAAAGTATAAGATAATTCAGATATTGCATTTTACATAAAAGCGTGGTATTTTGCATCGTCTTTTATTGATGGGGTATTGGTTGTTTTACACACTAAAAAGGTATGTATCTTCAGAATCTCCCATATGCGAAATGGTATATAGGAGCTTTATATTTCCAACGTTTCTATCAAAGCAAAAAGGAGCTAACTGAAGAAAAATCAATACCTTCATTTCTGTAAAACTAAAATTGTCAGTGTGTATAGTACAATATGTGTCTAAGGACATATGTCTATCAGTTTTCATTTCGCAGGTAGGGGGTTCTAAAGGTACCAAAAAACCTTACTAACCTACTTTTTAGTGTGACGGACAAATTTTTTACGTATCAAAGAGAATATTGTTATAAATTAATCAGAAATTAGTGAATATTTAGAGACGTACAAATCCTGCTAAGATAAAAACAATACAATATGAGGTTTTTGAGCTATGTAAACCAACCTAATCTTTAGAGTGACACATTTTGTACATATTTCACAGAGTATTGGTACAAATCAATATTCATCATTCTCAGAAACTTCCCTTGAGCCGTGATTTTCAACAGACTATGATAAGATAAAAAAATGATACCAAGATTTCGTAACAAAATATGTAAAATTAATCGCTTTTTATAACATTTTCTGAGCGTGTTCATGTATTTTGACCGAATGAGCATCAATTGGTTGCCCCAGCATTATTAATTGGGCGGATTACAATAGACACCCTAAAATTTAATATTCTTCCCTATTGTTGAGACATATTTGATCACTTGTCTTTCCTGTTGGTAATTCACCCTTCCTTAAATTGTTCATTTGGCCACGGTCGTCCCCTATAAAATTGACAACACAGGACCGTCTGCGGTTCAATAAAAAATGAGAATAGAATTTAATATTTTTGAACAATTGGTGATCTCCTTCATTTTTTTAATTTTCTTGATTTGGTTATTGATTTCTTCACTTTTTAATTTGGACTTATATTTCGGATTTCTTGATTCGTATACATGAAATGAAAAAAAAAAAATAAAACAAGGAGAAGAAAACAACTAGCTCTCAAGGTTGCTACCTACAACGCAAGATCTAACCCTACTCTCAAATGAAAGGTCATCGAGGTGGAGCAGGAACTTGAAAGCATAAAATGGTATGTTGTTGGAATAAGTGAAACTAGAAGACGTGGAGAAGGCTTGGAAACTCTAAAATCTGGTCATATATTCTACCATAATGGTTCAAATGACTCTATCGATGGAGAGGGCTTTCTTATAAATAGAAGACTATCTAGATATCTTCTGCTAGCCTTAAAATCTATTTCTACAAGGGTAATACTTATATTTTTACGCCTAAACCCTAGATACACTTTCAAGATGATTCAAGTGTATGCACCAACATCAACGCATTCTGATGAGGAAGTAGACATACTCACGAGGACTTATTGTCCGCTATCCAGGTAAATTCTGCCCACTTCACTGTTGTTTGTGATGACTTTAATGCTAAAGGAGGAGTAAGAGCCGATCTGTCCGAAATAGATTATTTCATTAATTAAAAACGGTCCATTTTCAAAGACGTGACGGTTTTGAATAGGTTTACAACATCCAGTGGCCATAGATTGATAAGGGCTGCTATCGAGATATCTACTGACCTGGAAAGACACGAAATGGTCAAAAAGAAGACAAAATCATGGGTTCATCCAGCAGATGAGATAGTATTTAGGCAATTAATCGATTATAAAATGGAGAACATGTCGGCTCCAACTGACAAAAATGAACTAAACGACAAAATAGTCAACACTATCAGACAAGCAAAAATAAATTCTGTCAGAAAAATGAAAAGGAGCAGGGAATAATTCCAGAAACTAAGAAAAAAATGGAAGAACGGAGAAACAAGGCTAGCGATTTTAACACAAAAATGAGACATCGAAAGCTATTCGGAAGGACATAAGACAATACAAAAATGAACAAATACTCCGAACTATAGAGGAAAACAAAGGTGTGAAGGTTATGAGGAAAAAAATCACAATGGCAATGAAACAATATTTCAGCTTAAAGACGAGAACGGTAGTATAGTAACGGATAGAGATAAACTAGTACAAATAGTAGAATGATTCTGCACAGCCCTATACAAGTGTCAAATAGATCAGACAGAGAGAAACCACTACAAAATATACAAAACCAAGGATTCGAAGAAATGCCGATATATCCTGTGATGAATTATACCACGCACTTCATAAAATGAAAAATAACAGGGCTCCTGGACAGGATGAGGAGGAAATGGAGGCTATAAAGCTGGGATGAACAATATTGATAAAGAAGATCCTAGAACTCTTCAATCTATGTCTACATAATCAGAAAATCCCAACCTCATGGAACGACTCACTTACGATACTGCTCTTAAAAAAAAGGAGACAAGACAAGGCTAAAAAACTACAGGCCAATCAGCTTGCTCTACGAACCAAGAGAGCAGGCTGGATTTCGAGCTCGTTACGGCACTAACTACCACCTACACTGCTTGAAAACCTTGATCGAAAAGACTGTTGAATATACTAGACCTTTAGTCCTGAGATCTGTTGATTTCCACAAAGCGTTTGATACTTTAGAATTAACGACCATTATAAAAGCATTGAGTGAATGCCAAATCGACCATCGATACACAAATGTCATCCAAAATATATACAAAAACGTCACAACAACGATCAATTTCACTCCCAGATAAAGAAAATCAAAATAGGAAGAGGCGTAAGACAAGGTGATACTTTATCGCCTAAACTATTCATCACTGTCCTATGCTCTCAAAAGGTTAGAATGGGAAAACAAGGGCATCAGTATCGATCGAGAAAGACTCAATCATCTTAGATTCGCCCACGATATCGTACTCATCTCTGACAATCTTAGAGAAGCCGCTATTATGAACCAAGAACTAAAAAACGCAATACAGGCGGTCGGACTGAGGATAAATTTCGAAAAAACAAAGATGATGACCAATCTAGTCCCCAATAAGATATTAAGTGTTGACAACAATCCGATACAAAAGGTCCATAGCTACATATATCTGGGGTATGAAGTTCAACATGTGTGTTTTACCCGTTCTAACCTACGGTGCAGAGACCTTAACCCTGACCAAAACATGGGCACGAAAAATACAAAATACACAACGCAGGATGGAATAAGTCTAAGAGACAGAATTCGAAACGAGAAGATTCGCAGTACAGGTGTGAATGATGTTTTGGAGAGAGTGACAGGAGCTAAGTGGAGGTGGGCAGGACATATTGCAAGATCGAACGACGGAAGGTGGAAAGGGAAAATTCTGGAATGACTACCAAGAGTAGATAAGCGAAGCCGAGGCTGATCTCCAACCAGATGGACCGCTGACCTGAACAGAATCCACACCAATAGAATGGCAACTGCACAGAATAGAGAAAGATGGAAATGCCTTAGGGAGGCCTATGTTCAGCAATGAACAGTTCAGGGCTGAATGATGATACATGAAGTTTGGATTTACTGGGATGCACAAGGACTTTTTACCCAAAATGTTGAAGTACCAATCACTTGGCTGACTCGCAATCTTCGAGAGGGATAATGCCTGAGGTAGAAGGAGAGTAAAATAGGTTCACTTAGTTCAGTTCAAAGTTGGTTTTCCTAATTTTTTGTTTTATATTGAAGTAAATTTTATTTAAAAGCAATAAGAATGTCCTGTGAATATCCAAGATTAGGTGGAAATACCGAATCAAACGAAATTTCTAAAGGTGAAAAGAGAATACAGGCTTTTAACCTAAAGGCTGCTGAAACGTATGAGAGAAATTTGAGTGAATTCACTCAGAAACTCAAAATGTAGAAAGAGATTTTAGTTTCACGAGAGCCTTCGAATGAATATTTATTTTTAAATTTCATTACTATATTTGTTGCCGCAAATAATTATGAGAAATGTAACTCTTGTGACAAAAAAATAAAATTTGAAACCGCTTCTCTCGATGGATTTGGTGTTAAAATTGTTGAACTGTGTAATCAGTGTGAAGATCGTTTTATAAACTCCAGTCCTGTTGTGGAGCATACTTATGATAAGAATTCTGGGACTTGGATTAAAAGACACAGCTAAATTTTCTGACTTGATGGACATGCCTGCATTTTTCAACGCAAAACACTCATGATTTGATTATTGACAACATTTTCACTTTTGTGAAAGTAGCAGCTGAAAAACTGTTGAGAAAGCATGTACCGAGGAAAAAGAAGTGACTGTTGAAAACCAAGATGATGAAAATAATGAAGAAGTAACATTTTCGGCTGACGAAACCTGGAAGAAGCGAGAGCTACTTCCACTGTGTAGAGTAACATCATTGATTCGAGATATTACACTGGGAAACTCATCACTATAATTGTAGAAAGCTCATTCTGTAAACAGTGTGAGGTTTGCAAACTCATAAAAGGCACTCAATACTGTAACGATATCAAATCGTCCCTGAAACCGACCCTGTGATCGCCCGGCGGACTGACGGATACGGGGTACTTTCGAGAGACTTCGAGAAAGATTTGAAGGTTTCAGTTTCAAATCAGTGATGCCGTGTCCGGAAGGTTCTCGAACGAATATCTGGAACAGAGCCGAAGTTACGCAAATTTTCTAGAACAATTCGTACTTGTATATAAGAAGAGAGCGCGAAGCGCAGAGGATTAAGTTTGAATACAGAGCGCGAATAAGTGGACAAAGTGTTAG
Source organism: Cryptolaemus montrouzieri (assembly GCA_013387265.2). Classification (NCBI taxonomy): domain Eukaryota; kingdom Metazoa; phylum Arthropoda; class Insecta; order Coleoptera; family Coccinellidae; genus Cryptolaemus; species Cryptolaemus montrouzieri. The sequence goes on along the minus strand of JABFTP020000144.1, from coordinate 30,797,262 downwards.
AGATGAATTGAGCAGTATCGATTGTGTTATATAAATATATATATATATATATATATATATATATATATATATATATATATATATATATATATATATATATATATATATATATATATATATATATATATATATATATATATATATATATATATATATATATATATATATATATATATATATATATATATATATATATATATATATATATATATTTTTTGAAAAGAGAGGATTTACAAAAATTCGAATAATTGTATTTACAATAAATGCTTATAGCTATAATTTTAGTGTGTGTCAGAAAAACACAATCGTGAAAAACAAGCGAATAAATAGAATTCCAGCAGAAAAAACAGACCATGCCCGTTCTTTAATCAGTCATCTAAATTCGCATCATGTCTCCTGCGATTGCCCCTAAAGTGTGAGCACAGGAAATGTAACAGGGGAACCATACTATCGTGCGTATGATTCAGTAAACGAGTGAAAAGAACCTGTGGAAAAAACTCGTTTCCCTGTCGCTATTGCACAAGCAATAGCTTGCCTGTATATGTTGTGTTAGTGTCGTGTGTACAAAAAGAGTACCAAAAATTTTTTGCTTAGCAGATTCATTCTCTCATTGTCATCTTGCACTTCATGATTTCCAGGACTTCTTCACGAAGACAAGGGTGAAAAAGAAGGGGGATTGGGACTGGAAAAATTCCATCCATTTTCATCTGTAACAATGGAAAAAGAAAACTAGCAGAATATATGTCTAAACTCAATTGAATCTAAGAACTTCACTAATGCTCCTCTCTTTTTCAACAGGGAACATCTCATACACCTTTTGGGAATGAAGCCCTACATGGGTGTAGCCCTTGCCTTATCAAGGTAAAAAAACACTAAGGGGGAGCAACTTTACAATTTTGCCACATTGAACTACTTCAAAGAGTTTATAAACTAAACCATTCTCCAAAAATGTGTCATATGCCGAAGAGAGATCTTCAAATGAATCGCCTTTTTTAAGTTTACCCTGAAATCCTGTCTCAATGAAAGTGGATAAACCTAAAACCTGATCAGAACAATTTCAGTTTTTTCGAAAACCTCCCTGAGAAGTGGACAGAGCTCTGTCAATGATTGGTTCTAACCTCTGATAAAGAAGTATTTCTAAAATTTTCAAAGAAACAGAAAGTAAGCTGATAACTACTAGGAAGTTCTGGATTTTTCCCAGGTTTGAGAATGGCAATAACTTTAGTCTCTCTAAATTCAACGGGAATACTACCAGAGCTGAGTATATCATGGTAAAAGGATAGTAACCACTTTTTAGCGTTATTTCCTAGACGGTTAAAAAATTCAGGGAAAATGCCATCAAAACCTAGAGCTTTACGAACTTTAGTAGATTTTATTGCAGATTTGAGCGCTTCTTCCTCAAAAGGATTCAATAAATCCTCAACCGTGATAGCACCCCTCATCCTTTTATGTAACATTCGTTCCATTCTATTCCTGTCATATCTACTAATCTTCACAACTTTAGAGAAATTAACAAGCCTCAATACTACAGAATTCGGATTCATATTAGACGGAGTTTTTGAAACGGGATCAGCATTGCCAAATTTCCTCAACAAATCCCAGGAACTTCTACTAGAATGACGAAAATTTATACCATTCATCACTCATTCAGGTTTAATGGAAGTCGATGCGGTTATTCCAATATTTAAGCCTTCGATGCAAAAGTTCATTATAGAAACTTTATAGGTGATAGCTACTCAAAAACATATTCTGAGACTCTGAAAGTTGGCCCTTACGGTGAAGTTGAAGATCACCAAAATAATTTATCGGGTATGTTCGAAAGGAATGAGAGTATGACTCCGCGAGCTACATCTGTTTCCACAATTGATGGGCATGGTGCAAAAACTGGGTAGGTCAAAAATTTTCAGAAGTGTTTTTGGCGTTTTTTCCTAAATTGAATGATGTGGTTTAGTTTGGTGCAAAAATCAGGTACGTATTTGATATCGATCCCCTTCTGCGTGTCAACTACAGGCAAAAGATAACAACATCGGTCCAAGGGAACATTTTGTTGCTGGGACAATAACCATGTTTTCGAAACCAACGTTGCAAGAACGTAAGTAATCAAGATCATAGTTTGGTAAGTCACATTCAGTTCAGTGCATGCTAGTGGCAGCAACTTCTATTACTCATTTTGGAATCTTGATTCATGTTTGATTGGTCTTTTTTTGTTTTACCAGCAATGAAGGTGTTCAAACGTTTGAGTATTGCTTTTTCTGATGTAAGACGTTATATAGTACTGCAAATTCATGATGGACGACGACGACAGCTCAGAGGGTAATGAAGTACCACAACCGCTTGCCAAGGGAAAAGTTTCCAAAGCCAAAGTGCTGAAAGAAGAATGTGAATAAACTGAAAAAGGCGAATGAAGAGTCTTATTTCAACTCATCTGATAAGTCAGTTAACGCTCGGCAAACTGGCAAACCTTGCTCTTGCAGTTTGAAATGTTTCCAGAAGATGATTTCAGAACATCACGATGCTTTACTTGACTCTTTTAATTTAATCGCATACAAAGAACAAAAAGATCAGTATTTGTGTGGAGTAATTCGTGCTTTTCCTATCGAAAGACATCGGCCCCGGACGAACGAAAAAAGCTACAAACAAGCCACATTCACACATCTTTATTCGGTGCCACAGGCACCGAATAAAGATCCAGCTTCAAGAGCATGAAGTTTACAATACAGTTTTTTGCTTTTTACATGGAATATCGAAGTGTATTGTAGGTAGATCGCTTGGTTTACCACGTAAAACACAACATCACCAGCCCAAAAGACCTCAGGGGTAAACACTCAAATCGCCCAAATAGAATTTCCCTTGAAATAATTCAGCAGATGGACGATCTCATTAATAGTCTTACCGCCCGAATCTTACACTACAACCAAAAGGATAACACTAACTAAGTACTTAAGACCAGAACTGAAAATAAAAATGAATTCACTGTACCTAGAACAGTTACAGAACATCAAGAATGGTGTAGAGTCTAAACGATGCAATAATACCTACGACTTTTTTTCAGGCACACTTTAATTGAAAGCATAATTTGTCATTTGGTCAACCCAAGTCCGATACGTGCCAAAAGTGCGACTGGTTATACAACAAGATTGAATCGGCTTGTGGCAGCGATAAAAATGATCTGATGCTCCAAAGGAATTTGAATCAAGCAAAGCCTGAAGTGTTTTCACTTAATAAATGAGGGGAATCGAAAAGTAATCCTGGAACTGAAATGATTTGTTCTGATTTTTGTCAAAACTTGCCGGTGCCAGTGGTTCCGTCAAGAGATTTGTTTTATATGCGACAGATGTGGGTGTACCTATTTTGCATTTATGTCAGGTACAGGAAACAGTTTTTTTCTACTTCTGTAGAATGAAATAAGTGGAACGAAGTTATTACCTGCTTGTATTCATTTCTTTCGACCCACCTAAAAGTTGGCGGTAAAATTTATTTATATATATATATATATATATATATATATATATATATATATATATATATATATATATATATATATATATATATATATATATATATATATATATATATATATATATATAAACACTTCAAAAAGTCTAGGGAACACTTCTGTATATCGATATATCGTATCCAGAACGATCAATATGGATGATTTTTTAAAAAAAATGAACACCTGCATCAATTTCTCACCAAATTATGTAGAGTGCCGCAACAGATTTCAGTTTTTTTTAATAAAAAACTAAAAATGCAGCAGATGCGACGCTGCTTTATAATCATTTCATGTCTTCAGTGTTTGAAATCAGTTAGTTGGCACTTTGTTTCTGTTGTTAGCACAAATAAAAGATTCAAGTTTTGTGATTCGACCATGGAAATACATTTGACTAGAGAAGAGATGTTACGAGCCGTTGGCATGCTCCAAGCTAGGAGCTCACAACGGGAAGTAACCAGGGTCCTGTAGCCCAAGTGTGATAAACCGTTTATGGTCGCGTTTCAATGAAACAGGTAGCGTAGAAGAACACCATACAGGTCGTTTCAGGATTACTACAGTCGCCCAAGACCGATTTTTGGTTTTACAAGCCAGAAAAGATCGTACTACCACAGCATCTCAATTAGTTCAACAGTTATCACGAGTTCATAATGAATAAATTTCCGACCAAACTGTGAGAAATCGATCGCACGAAGGTCAACTCCACTCCAGACGTCCAGAGTTCCACAACTGACCCATGGAAATCGCGTTGCTCGTTTAGTTTGGTGCCAAGAACACGTAAACTGGGATCAAGAGAGGTGGGCCACAGTTCTCTTCAGTGATGAATCTAGATTTAGTTATTATCCCGATTCGGGAAGAATTCGAATATGGAGGGATCCTGGAAAGCAAAACCGTCTCCAGCATGCTAGAGAAGTTGTTGGACAGGGAGGCGGATCAGTGATGTTTTGGGGAGGTATACGCCTTGGTGGAAGAACTGACCTCGTTTTCATACAGAACAACTGCACGGGAAATTCTTACGCAAATGAGATAGTTTTACCTGTAGTGGTACCGTATCTCTAAACAATGGGTCAAAATCCACTCTTCCAACAAGATAATGCCCCTCCTCATCGTGCAAGAGTTGTCTTGAGCGTTCTTGAAGAGAATCATATCGATCTTCTATCGTGGCCATCCTGCTCCCAGGATCTGAATCCCATCGAGCATGTGTGGGACACCCTAAAAAGAAATCTCCTGCGTCGAAACGTCTTCCATCATGAACAGGAGCTTCGATTAGCAGTTCAGGGGGCGTGGAATGACTTAGGCCAAAATGTAATAGACAATTTGATATTGAGCATGCCGCGACGATGCCAAAGTTTAATTAATAACAGAGGTGGACCTTCTGGGTACTGCAAAATATAAGTGCTTCCATATCGTTTCGAAAATATTAGTTCAGGATTTTTTTTTGTGTTTTACCAAATTTCGTCATTTTCAAATTTCAAATTTTTTTTATAAAAGGTGCTTTGGAGAAGTCAAATATTATTTTGTTCTCTTGAGAATACATTATATACAATACATCCTAACAAAAACTGAAAGATTTCTATAAATTCGAATCATCAAATTAATATTTTAAAGATATTGGTGAGTGTTCCCTAGACTTTTTTGAGGTGTTTATATTCAGTGACAGAAGAACCCCCTCTAATGATGTAAGGCTAACAAATTGCTTTCAAAGATTCGATGCATCTTCTAGGAATAACTGTCAACTCCGCATTCTGCTGGCATGAACATGTATCAGCAATAGCTAAGTCGGCATCAGCTAAATTTAGTTTTATTTTCAGAGCAAAGCGATACTTCACATCATCTCAGCTGTTGCTTCTATATAAGGCGCAGGTTCGACCTGCTTTGGAATATTGCTCCCATGTCTGCACTCAAACATTCGTTGCGGATGTTGTTTAATGTGCAAAAACATGCTGTTCGCCTCATCGACCACCCGGAGATCACCCGCGATCTCCAACCCCTGGCTCTCAGAAGACTAGTTGCTGAACTTTCTCTGTTTTACAGATACTTCCACGGAAGATGCTTCAAGAAACTGAAGGAGCTTGTTCCGAGAAAACTCATGTTTTGCCGCAACACTAGGCTGGCAAGGAGTTCTCATCATATGGCGGTACATTTAACGACCCCTCGAACCTCTTTCTATAAGAATTTCTTCGTTTACAGAACCGTTGAGCTGTGGAACTCGCTTCCGTCCAACATCTTCCCAACATCCTACAATTTGGCCCTCCTCAAGAAACGAGTAAACAGATCCAGGCGCCCACTCATGTGGTTCGCCTATTCCTGGGAAGCGTGCACAAAAAGCCTCCCAGAAAAAATTTCCTTCTGAACTCAGTTATGCTCACAATATTCCTTCGCACGTGCGTGGAAAATCAGCTTCGAGAGAGAGTTTAGAAAGCGAATGAAATGTTGATGTTTTCAATAAGTTTCCCATACAAGATCCAACTCTAGGTTTTGGTCTTAGTGGAAATATTTGGTGTATCTTGAATCATTTGAGAATCTGTTATGGGTGTTTTAATAGCATGCTTTCAAGTCAAATTCTGTAGAAAATCCAAATTGCGAGTGTCGTGATGATGAGAAAATGAAGTCATTTAGTCTTGACTATCTTATATCTGCCGATATATTTACGAGGATTGGTTAGATAAAGTAATGAGACTGGAAACGTCGCTTCCGATGCGGTAACGCGTAAGACGAGAGGCTTTGAGCAGCATCACATGTGATACGCGTTTAGTATGACTTTGAACTCGCTAGAATTCTAGAAATGAGAGGCATCAATTTTCAGCAAAAGTGTGCTATCAAGTTTTGCTTCAAATTTGGACAAAATGCAATGAAAATATTTGAAAAACTTCGGGATGCTTATGGAATGTTTTGCCATGGTTCTTTTTGTGGTTTAAGGAATTTTCAGAAGGAAGAGAATCGATTGAAGATGAATCACGAAGAGAAAGGTCTGCAAGTGCGAACATAGATGAATATTTCAACAGAGTCTGGGATCTTGTGTATTCAGATCGACTGTTGATAGTCAGATTGAAGACTTCGAAGAAGAGTCTTTCGTGTGTGACCAAACAACTAAATCAACTAGGCGTTGCATCACATGAATGCTCTCTGCCCCACTGCAATCTTAATAATGATGTTTTCAGCTAGTAGAAACATTCCTGTAGCTCCTTAGATTCCTTATACACCATACTGGAGCCTTTGTGAGGTTTTACTATTCCCGAGAATTAAAAAGCACCTCCAGGGAACCCATTTTGGGACACTTGAAAACATCCAAACAGCTGTAACCGACTAACTGAAGGATATGCAGTATTCGAGTTCCAAGAATGGTATGATCATTGGAAGGACCGTCTCTAGTGCTACAATTTTGAAGAATACAATATTGCATTGTAATTATATTGAATGAAAAATGGGAAAAAAATCACTTTCTTCTCATATCCTCAAATAACAGTTTAGGGGGATCGTGGGCGGTTTTCGTGTTTATGCGTTCTGTATTCTGTGCGTGTGTTTTGTGTCAGATGAAAAATTAAATGAATCCATATAAACTTTTGAGTTATTTGTAATTCTTTTGAATTTGGGAGGCTTTTACTTGGTAAAATCATGTAAATACTATCATTAAATCAGATATTCTTTCAATATTACAAATTTGTTTAGATCAAAATTATTTCCATTTCAATAACAAATATTATACTATTGAAGACGGCTTGATTATAGGCAATCCGTTAAGTCCTTTGTTAGCAGAAATATTCATGAATAAATTAGAGAAATTAATTCATAATCATCCACTCAGTAAATATTGTTTATACTGGTATCGCTATGTAGACGATATAATTATTTGCTTGACAGGAACAGATAGGCAGTTAAAAATTTTCGAAAATCATATAAATTCATTACATCCAAAAATTGGATTCACAACCGAAATAGAAAGCAATAATTCGATAAGTTTCTTAGACGTAACAATTTCGAATGAAAATGGAAAACATGTTTTCGCAATTTACCATAAGCCGTTCACATACAGATATTATAATACATAACTCGTCGTGTCATCCATATCAACATAAAATGTCAGCATTCAATAGTTTTATTCATAGATTGATTAACATCCCGTTATCACCAGAAAATTTCAACAAAGCATTAAATTTGATTAAACAAATAGCCAAAAATAATGGTTACAATCCCAAACTAATAAATAATATTTTAAATAAAAAACAAAGTAGAATCGCATTGAATGAAGTTTACCCGAAAATTCAACACCTTAACCTACGTTGGCATTACAAGTGAGAAACTGAAATCATTCTTGAGTAGCAATAATTTCAACATAGCTTTCCAAACTAATAATAATTTAGGCAAATATATAGAAAACAATAAAACCAAACCAGGTTAAAACAATAAATCGGGTGTTTTATAGATTGAATTGCAATGACTGCGATAATTTCTACATTGGTAGAACTCATAGAAATTTTAATATTAGAATATCGGAACATAAACGCAGTTTTTCAAATAAAATATCAGATTCAGATTACGCGAATCTTCTCTTAGAAAATAATCACTCTTTCGACCCACAGTTTGAAATTTTGCATACAGATAATAAATATTGGAAGGTAGATCTTTGGGAAACTTTAGAAATCAATAAATACAAACACTCAGGTAGACTCATCAATGAACAAGTCGATTTAAGCCCTTCACCTCTATTGAATTTCTTCGGGGAGCAATCTATTCCTTAATTTTTTTGGATATACCTGTCATAAATAACCACTTAAGAAGAAGCAACCCAATAAGCTTTTAATTAGTCAAGAACATTTATATTTATATTTTCTTTACATTCATTCGTCTGAAGAAGCTACGGTGTAGTGAAACGCGTTACGAATCGCAATTATTAAGTAAAATTCCTTAAAACACAGTACAGTTTTTATCTGGTATGAACAAATGAATAACTTATAGGTCAAATATAAATTAGAAAAATAAAACGTTCTTTTATATTCCGGAAAAATAACATTTCAGGAGGTGTTTCTGTCGAGATGAACAAAAATAATATCGGAAGAAGAATCAGTCTATAAAAGAACGGCAGTCTATAATCAAGCAGTACAAAAAGTTTTAGCATATTATAAATATCTTGTTCCATATAAATTTACTTTACTGGTCCATTAAAGGTGAGAGTAGTGCACATAAAAGCTTTTTATTCGTTCTTATTAATAAAACACCTATAAAATTCAGTCAAGATAATTTTATGATATGAATTTATGACTACAGTTCATGGGAGAAAAATAACGATAATACCTGTACTTCCAGGTTGAATAAAAGATTCACACGTAGTTGATATACAATATGAACTAAAAGGTAGATGTAACAAAGTTAACTTTACCGTTTGAGCCCAGAGAAATATGAGCATGAGACTCTTATTCAATAATTGTCACTGAAATCTTGGAAGAAAAGTCAAGGAAGTTTTGCTCAGATATTTAATTACATATTATAATTATGGTAAACAATGTCAACAAATGACTCTTTCTTTATATATACAGTCAATAAGACTTATCTTGGTGAAATAGATTAGGTAGAAGTCGTCTATGTTAGAGTCTCCAATCACTTAGGGAGTTCAAATTCCAAACAGTTCTTGTATTTTACTGCTGCATATGGGGTAAAACCTCTATTTCAGCTTCAGATTCATCTGGTTTTCTGGACTCCAAATAGAAGTTATATCTCAACCTCTGAGATCCACCTACGACTCTCCACCTAGTAATCTACACCTAGGAATCTCCACCAAGGAATCTCTATCTACGATTCTCCATCTAAGCCTCTCCACCTAGGATCTCCACCTAGGAATCTCAATCTACGAATCTCTATCCACGACTCTCCACCTAGGACCTACATTTTTGATATAGGCCACTACACAATATTTAAGATAACGATATATCTCTAATTTTCACTACAGAATTTTGATATAATTTGATTATTTAAAATACAATTGAAGAGGATTTTCAAGAACTAATTAGCTTGAAGGTCTGCGACAGAAAGAAAATGCTGGGGAAGGTTAGGAAGCCAGTAAGACACCATCTGATAACCAGATTATGCGCATCAGACTGTTAGCCAGTTGCGTGACACAGATGGAGGGTTGACTGGAATCAGGTGTTATAATTCAAAATTGTTGTGACGTGATTTTAGCACGTTACTATGTAAAAGTGAAAAAAGAATTGTACAGTGAGGAAAAAGTTTGCTTAATAATTAGGTAGTCCTCAAGTTTAATAGAACAAGACGGACAGGTCGATTTTGTTTTTCCTCTTTTCACTTTTTGATTAAAATTCTATTTTTTTTCTGACTTCTGGTGACATATTTTGTATTTTTGATCTTTCTTGTCATGATCAGATCTTCCATATTTGTTTCTGCATTAAAAAATAACTGAAAAAGATGTCCAGAGGGGTGTTGTTAAGTAACCTGGCTGACCATTCACTGATTCCGAATGCTTTCTCTTGTATACATCAAATCCAGATATTCCTTGATATTTTTTAAGTAGTGCAGCGGAATTCCATCTTGTTAAAACCGAATATCAGAACTAGGCTTATAGAGTTTATTTTGATCGAGATGAAGAGTCACCTAACCTGATAAATATTAAAACCCATAAAATTCAAATTTCTGAATCTTTTGAATATATTTTTCTTCTCGTAATGTACTTGGAAAGAGAAGTACCCTTAGTGCGTTAGTTTTTCGACAGATCGCATCTTAATTCAGCATTAAAATTCAGATTCTTAGACAATATTCAGTTAAGGCATATATTGCTCTATGCTACTTCGAGATTACACATTCAAAAATAATGAGAAACATAGAGCATGCTATTCAAAAAACATAACTTTGATTGGAACCTTCGTAATTCATCAACTGATATAATTGAAAATAATTTAAAGAAATGCAGTAAATAAGCGATTTCATGATATTCAACAATAACAAAGGTATGAACTAATAACGCACTGATCGGAGAACATCTAAAAAAATAGTAGCAACTTTCAATCATCAAAACATTTTTGCTTCCTTCGGGATACCTGCATTGTTCACGGTTTAGATTGCTCCAGGGTGTAATGATGAATCAAATTCAGCTTTCTGACACTAATTGTCTCCTAAAATGCTGCTTTTTCATAACTAATTACTGTTTCGTGATAGAAAGTCACTATCCGGGTAACCTCATGGTTAAAAAATTTCTTATATGCAAATTTTTGCAGGATAATATGCCATTATTTTGTGGAGATGGATACAGCCTCAGCAATCTCAGGCACCCTAGCCTGGTGATTTTTTATAATTCACCTGATGACTCAAATTGTGGTTTGGTCATGCTCAAATTCATCTATCCGAAAATAAACGGCTTTCTTCTGAAAAACAGAATTCCTACCAGGCCCGCCGTAAGCGGGCGTGCAAGGCGTGCAATGCACGTGGGCGGCGCATTCAGGGGGGCGGCAAATCAGACAATCATCGACTAAAATTCAGACATTGTCACCTCACAATACTAAAAAGATTATCCTTATAAAAATAATATGATGAACGGCGCCCAAATATTTCTTTTATATCGTAGCATTACATAGCGCCATCTATTGAAATTCATGAGAACAAAGTTAATCCGTATCGTGCTCTATGCGAAATAGGGAAATCCCACAGATATCAGGGGAAATCCCCTTAAATCTATATACTCATTTCTTTGTTTTTATTTATTTAACACAAATGCGAAAGTGATGTGAGTGAACAACAAACTTCAATTATTTGGTTATAGCCCTAATGTGAGATCCGGAAACGGTCCAGGGTACTTAAAATTAATAATATTCTGTATATTTTTGTGCGAAGTGTGACTATAAAAAATTTAGAAAATTATTTATATTATCCGTCGGCGCAAAAAATATAAATATAAACAGCAGGTATTTATGTAAAATTTAAAGGTTATTTTACTGAAAAAACTTAAAGTAAAGATTTATTAAAAAATGTATTAAAATTAATACAGAGTGTAACAAAAGTAACTTAAGTAACGAAAGGGGACATTCCATCTAATCAATACGAACAACTTTTACTATGGGGTCAACTCTGAAGTTGCGAAAAAAAATTACTTATTCCATTACATTTGTGCGCAGTAGGTATGAACATTTTTTTTCGCAGTGATATTGTGATTATTATCGTGATTTAAAGGGTATTTTTTCTGTTATACAACTTAAGTGTGAAGATTTATAATAAAAATATTAAAATTATACCTATACAGGGTGTAACAAAAGTAACTTAAATCCCGAAAGGGAGTCATTCTACACATAAATACGAACAACTTTTACTATAGGGTCAACGGTGAAATCGCGAAAAAAAATAACTATTCCATACAAAATGTATGGAAAAGCTGATTTTTTTCGCGATTTCAGTGTTGACCCCCTAGTAAAGGTTGTTTGCAACAATGGGTGGAATGATCGACCCCCTTTTGGGATTTAAGTTACTTTTGTACAACCGTATACTAAACTTTTTCAAAAAAATTCCAGGAACCGCAAAAAAGGAAAAAAATTTCAGGAGCTCAATTTCGACGGCAAAAACGGGAAAATGATACAGAGAAAAAAAAAACTAGCGGGATCTCTTGAGAAATTTTTAGCAAACCAGAAAATAGGGACTCTGAATGTCAAGAGAATGTTGACGTAGATGTAGCTTCAACAAGCGCAGCTTTAAATCTAGAAGTTATGGAGGTATCTGAAGAGAAAAATGTTAGTCCTTCAGAAGGAGACTCCAGTGAAACTAAAAAAAGAGAAAGTAGTGCTAAAGAACCTGTAAGCAATTTATCGTCATCAAGTAGCTGTTTAGATTGTGGTGATGATCCCGGTTCGTGGCCCGCCAGTATGACTAATGATATTGTTAATATTTTGGTTAGCCGTGGTCCCGTGCAGCTGTTCAACCACAATTTTCCTGCTAATATCGATGGAAGACAATTTGCAAACAGTTATTACTCTAGTAATCTTCCTAATGGAAAAAAATTAACAGAGAATTGCTTGTTTACTCTACGTCAAAAGATTCTGTCTATTGTTTTTGTAGTAAAATATTCAGTAAAACTGTAAATAGTCTGTCAGCTCCAAGCGGTTTTTCCGATTGGCAACATCTGTCATCTACCTTAAAACGACACGAAACAAGCATTTCCCATAGCGAAAATTTAAAATGTTGGGTCTAACATACTGTAAATCAAATGCAACTGAGACTATTAGAATCTGAAAAAAAAAACAATGGTATGATGTATTGGAAAGGATCATAGCTGTTATAAAATTTTTATCTCATCAATGTCTGGCGTTTAGGGGCTCGTCCAAAATATTATATGAGCATGATAATGGTAATTTTCTCAAAGCAATAGAAATGATAGCATCCTTTGATTCAGTTATGCGGGAACATATTCACAGAATTCAACCCTCGAAATTCGATTCAACTCGCATGACTCACTATTTAGGAGATCAGATTCAGAATGAAATCATTGATTTACTCGGCACGACCATAAAAAATTATATCCTGAACAAAGTCAGAGAATCAAAATATTTCTCTATCATATTAGATTGCACACCAGATGTAAGTCACACAGAACAAATTACAGTTATACTAAGGTATAACTGTTTTAAACAGTGAAACTAAAAATGTTACAATATGCGAAAGTTTTACTGGCATCCGATAAGTTTTACTGGCGTCCGATAACCAGCTCCACAGGTGAAGGACTATTAAATTTTGTTTTAGATTTATTTTCGCAATTAAAACTTGATATTAAAAACTTACGTGGCCAAGGTTATGACAATGGTTCTAATATGCGTGGAAAACACAATGGATTACAAAAAAAATATTGGAAATGAATAATCGTGCATTTTACGTTCCATGCTCGGCGCATAGTCTCAATTTGGTCGTTAACGATGCGGCAAATATAACGCACGACACGGTCAACTTTTTCAACTGAACTCAAGAAAATTACGTTTTCTTTTAGTCTTCTACCACCAAAAGGTGGTCCATAATTTGCAAGCATTTACCTGATTTAAAACTAAAGGCATTAAGTGCCACGCGATGGTCTAGCAGAATCGATGCAGTCAAACCTTTACGGTATCACCTCGAAAAAATATTTGACGCTTTACTTGAAATATCACATAACAATTCTTCGGAATGGGATTGTACAACAACTCACAAAGCACATTCGGTTGCTTTGAATATTCAAAATTATAGATTTATTTGCTTAGTTGTAATTTGGTTTGATATTTTAAACGAAATTAATGCTATTAGCAAAATGATGCAAAACCCCACAATAAATACTCAAATCTGCATAAATTTGTTAAATAAATAAATTGAATCATAAATTCACCGAATATCGCACAGATGAGCATTTCGAAAGGGTGTTAGAAGAAGCTACCACTGTGGCTCGGGAACTTAATGTAGATGCAGATTTTCCGCCTATAGATACCGTTCGTCAACGAATAAAACCAACTCAATTTCAGTATGAACAGAGTGATGAAGTCTTATTAGACCCTAAAACAAAATACAAGGTAGATGTTTTTTTTAGGATCCTGGACCAAACCTTAACTTCTTTAAAACGTAGATTCGATGAGTTGGAATTTTTTACCGACGTTTTTGGCTTTTTCAACAATAATAACTTGTTTAGTTACTCCAAAGATGATTTAACGAAACATTGTAAAGATTTGAATGTGAAGCTAAAAGATAGTTCAATGAGTGACGCAGATATTGACGGTATAGATATGTTTAATGAAATCAATGCTTTAAAGTTGCATTTAACTGAAAACCAGTCTAATGATCCACAAACCCTATTGCAATACATTTTTGCTAATGAATTAATGTCAACATTTCCGAATAAAGCAATAGCGCTAAGGATACTACTTACATTGCCGGTTTCAGTTGCATCTGGTGAAAGGTCATTTTCAAAGTTAAAAATAATAAAAACTATTTGAGATCAACTATGCACCAGCAAAGACTAAGTAATTTAGCAATAATTTCAATTGAACATGAGATTCTAAATAGACTAGACACCAAAAAATTATAGCTGATTTTGCCAACATGAAGGCAAGAAAGGTGCAGTTTCTGTAAAATAACTTAATACCTATACCTATCTACATAATATGTATAAACTGCACCTTTCTTGCCTTCATTTTTTCATTTAATGTCGTATTAGTGTATCTATCTTGTATAAAATAACCTAATATAACATAGTTTTTCAATGTACAGCATTTTTTCACATTTTATAAACACCTGATTCCTCCTAACCTGATCCGAGACATTTAACTCTGCTTCGCCTTTTAAGCTTTTTTCTTATTTTGTATTCCCGTTATAGTGTTCGTCACTGTTAATGAAAATTACCTCCATATTTAGTAATTAAGAAGGAAATCATTGGATTGATAATCCATTCTGCGTATAGTTTATACCTGAGAACCAATGATTTTTTATATTTCAGAATATCGAGAAGTATTGCCGAAGGTTCATAGAAAATATCATTTTGAATGTATCATGTAACAAATCAGTGCAATGAACTACTGTCAGTCCAAATAGATTGCTTAAACATTTCAAAGAAATTTAGTAAACGATTTTCGTACATCAGAATCTCTTAATTCTGGTGAATTAGTGATCAGTTTTGTTCATTATTGAACGTCAATGATTCAAAATCCATATTATAATATCTGTTCTTGTTTTTCATTGTCGACTCTCGAAAAAACACTCAGTATAAATCCCCGACCCTTTTCCCCCATGATCCCTTCGATCAGTAGGTCAGGCTCGATTGAACTTACATTCAATTGTAATGCGATTTATTAAAAGGGACGAGTGGTGCAAGCTGCAACTTGATACACCAAAGCGGGATTAAAGATTTGTTTACTTTTGGATTTTAAAATGCCGCCTTGTTTAGCAATTTACACAATATCTTCATCAATTCGTATTATGAATCATTCGTTAGCGGAAAGTGTGAACATTCAAAAGCCTTCGTAATGATTTGCGATTTAGAGCAGGTCAATTAACTAGTCGAAAATTAAATTCATTTTCTACCATTAGAACGCTCTATTGTCACTTTCTTCAGCTGTGTCGAATTTTTCAGGGTGCCAAATATTTGAATCTATGATCCCTTGGAGCAGTGAAAAGTCAAGCCTTGTATTTGAAGAGCCCAGATGTTTAAACATTAATGAATAAACGTGGAGTGGAAGATAGGTATTCAGCATAGTAAAAGTTTTATATCATTGAATATATGTATTGTCATATTGACTTTTTACCTCATTCTTATCCACTTAAGATTTGAAGACCTTAATTTTCAAGTATCCCCATGAAAATTAATCTCGTTGATTTGAATCTGGAGATCGCGCAAGCGATGCGACGGGTCCTCTTCTACTTATCAAACGATTCTTGTAAACTTCATTCAAAACATTGTGTCTGACAAAAGAGTGTGTTAGTGAAACTATATTGATTCATGAGGTATGCCAGTATAGTTTTCAATGGGGTAGAGCAGAGTCGAAGTCAAAATGAGAACGTTCCACAAAAAATTCAATTTCGATTTGTCCTGATAAATTACAGTAGTAATACTTTCTCCTCCACTATGCAAGCGATCACAAGAAGTTTTTGTAGATGATGTGAATGGTGTTCACTGATCCAATATGAATCATCCTAAGGAGAGAACCTTAAATTGTGAAGATGAACCAGGTGAACAATTTTGGACGGAATTAATTCGCAGAATTTGTCGATTAACAAAACTTAACCTTTGCTCCCTATAAAGATATTTATGTTAGAGGGGGCAGAGGGTGAGGGGATTCCCGTCACACCAACATCAAAAATTAACGAGACTAAGTAATACAAATTTTTTAATCTTTCATGAAAAATATCAAATTAATTTGTTATTGGATGAAACACTCTGTATTTTGAAAACAATTCATCGCAGACCTCCACGATGGGGCATTGTTGAAATCAAAATCATTGGATTTTTACAGTGAAAACAAGAAAATGGACTTTCAATGGGAAAATGGTCAATAACAAGATACATATATACAGTCTGACACTGTATAATTTTTACTGTTAACAACTAAGCTGCGTCTGATGCTCATTAAAATTTGATTTGTGTCTTTTCGAAGTTTCCAGGTGTTCAGTTTTGTACTTTTGAAGTCTGTATGATTTTCCAGCTGATTTATTCTTGGAAATTCAAGATAATTTTCTAAACATTGATTGGCGGTTGCGGTGTCCAATCTATTTTTATTAAATGACATTTGGAGCTCCTTGTATCCAATTTTGAAAAAAAACATGCCGATCACGAAGAGTGCTTAAAAGATTCCTAAAGCGTTCCAACTTACAAGAACAATTTTGGTATTTTTTTTGAATTGAAATGAGTAAAGTGCGCTCCCGCACAATAATCTACACTGCACCAGGAAATTAACGCAAGAAGCAGAATATGAAGCAGGTTTAGGTTAGGTTGAATTGGTTGAAGAATTATTTTTCGAGTTATCCACAATGATTCTCATAGAAATTGAAATAAACTAATAAAGGAAAATATAAAATCACCTGTTAGTACCGGACATTTCCATTCCTGGTTAAAATTACTGTATAACATCTACGAATAGCTAGCTGGTTTTGCTGGCTTTTCAATCTTTTATTGAGAATATCCCAGATATGTTCGATAGTATTGAGGTCTGGACTTCGTGCAGGCCACTCCACTGAAGAGAATTCAAGATCTTGAATGTAGTTCCTAAGTATATGAGCCTGACGTTGTCAAGCAAAAACAAAAACTTTTTGACGGCAATGGTACAACATGTTCTTCAAACGCCGATTACGCCTCTGACCATTCAGGCTTACATTATTAACGATGACCAGATCAGTGTGGGCGGTCAAATAAATTCCTTCCTACACAATTATTGAATCTCCACCAAAACGATTGCTAGGAAAGAAGTTGCTCTTGGCATATTTCTCATTTCAACGTTTGTGTACTAGAAAATATAAATAAATAAAAGAAGAAATAAAGAAGAAATAATAAAATAAAAAAGACAAAATCTCGACAAATCTAACAAAATTTCCTTTCAATCAGCTTCTAACGTATTGACATGTTCTGTGGCTAAATTCAATCGGGCATTTCGATGTCCTGCGGTTAGGTTAGATTAGCTGAACCTTAAGCTGCGACACAAGAGCTCAAACCTTATTTCCTGAGACGTTGTCGTATCGTTTCAGCGCTAATTTGTACTTCACTAATCTGTCAAAACTGCATTTGAAGCTGTCTCTCAGTAGCGAACCGTTGCCTCAACCTGGTAATTCTTGAATAAAGCTGTCCTTGCCAATGTCTCCTTTCATGACTACGAGATCATTCTGGAAACAGTTAAATGGGACACCCCAAGCCTTTGCCCTATTCTTGTAAAAGTCCAACCTAGGTCATCTAACATCACTACTTCAGCTTATTCTTCGAGATAAATTTCATGATTCGCGTTGCATTTTTTCTAGAAAAATGATAGATACTCGCAAAAATTTCTCATGAGAGGAAAATATGCGCCAAGAAAAAATTCGATATTGCTGTTCTGTCTGGTGTAATATACCAAGTAGATTTTTCATTAGCATTGTCAGTAGCCGTAGTAAAAGTAATTTGATTGAGGAGGTCGTTACTTGATGGGAATCAATATACATATTTTTAATGAAATAAAACTGAAGTATTTAGATTTTCACTATATATAATTTAGTGAAAATCTGAATACTTTAGTTTTATTTCATTGAAAAAGTAGCCGGTATTACCCTCTTGAGCTCTCTCCACTGATTGAATGCGTTTTGGCATACTTTCGATAAGATCACGGATATACTTTTGGTCTATTCTCACCCTTTTCTTGCAGAGCCTAACCGACATTATTCAGATTCTGCAGGAGCAGGGTGCTCTTTCTCAATCTTTTACTACTCAAGTTCCACACATATTCAATCAGATTAACATCAGGGCTCCTTGCCAGTCTCCAGATATTTCGAGTCCATCAAGGCCTTCATTCAATACTCTTGCAGTACGAGTTGCATTATCATGCATCAGTATGAAGTTGTCGTCCATATTTTGAGTGAATAGGATAACTTGAGGACTTAAAACTTGCCTATGTTCAACTGTCATGGACCCCTATTTGCTGTATAAAATTTTGCTTTTCTTTCATACTTATGCCACTCCAAACTATCACGAACCTGCCTCAAGAATTATAATTGATTCTTATAGCAAAATTGTCTTCGTTTATACTTATGCCACTCCAAACCATAACGAACCTGCCTCAAGAATCATACCTGATTCTTATGACATTTGTCATATTTTTAAAACGACTGTCGAAATTTTTTCGCAAATTTCTCTTCAAATTAAACAAGAACCACGAAGAAATAATATATGGGAGATGTCAACCCAAATTTCTGGGTTCATAATGATTCTAGAACATTTATAGATCATAATCGGCAATACTTAGAAGACCGAACCTAGCCATCGGGGCTCTCTCGGTCAAACAAAGAGGAAATTGTTTTGTTGAGTTTGAATATTGAAGGGATTTTTCGATTATACTTCAAAATTGGCAAGCAAGAACAAGGAAGTGATTATGTTTCAGGAGACTCACACTGTGACGGAAGAACATCTCCGCGAAAGAGGAAATATCGCAGGTTATGTACTTTTTGATTATTTTCTTAGTCCCTTTCATGGCCTTGATTGCTATGTAAAATCTTTTCTTAAATTCAAGTGTGTTTAGACATATTAGAGTCAGGTATGATTGTTAAAATATTTTTCTGCGGTTTTCTTTTCCTATTGTTACAGAATCCTGTCCCAAACCCCCTTTCTTTCTCCCTTGTCTTCGTCTGGAAATCATGAAGTGCAGGATGAGAATGAAGCTTTGGTACTCGTTTATGTACACACGACACTAACACAACATAAACAGACAAGCTATTTCTGGTGCAATAGCGACAGGGAAACGAGTTTCTTCCTCAGGTTATTCACTCGTTTATTGAATCATACGCAAGATAGTAAGGTTCCCCTGTTACATTTTTTGCTAAGCTCACACTTGTGTTTTTCTGACACACACCAAAATTATAGATATAAGCATTTATTGTGAATACAATTATTCGAATTCTTGTAAATCCTCTCAATATATATATATATATATATATATATATATATATATATATATATATATATATATATATATATATATATATATATATATATAAATAGCAAAATTGTCTTCGTTCATACTTATGCCACCCTAAACCATCACGTACAACCTGCCTCAAGGATCATAACTGATTCTTATAGCAAAATTGTCTTCGTTTATACTTATGCTATTCCCAACTATCACGAACCTGCCTCAAGAATCATAACTGATTCTTATAGCAAAATTGTCTTCGTTCATACTTATGCCACTCCAAACCATCACGAACATGCCTCAAGAATCATAACTGATTCTTATAGCAAAATTGTCTTCGTTCATACTTATGCCACTCCAAACTATCACGTACCTGCCTCAAGAATCATAACCGATTCTTATAGCAAAATTGTCTTGATAGAAACGTTCACCAGTTCGTCGATGTATTCTGAGACTTTCATTTCGAGATTTAAGGCAAAACCTGGATTCGACACAGAACGTTTCCCCATTCTTCACTGTTCCAATGCTGGTGTCCTCTGGCGAATTGATGGCGCGGCGTGCAATGTATTCCATTTAATCATGGACCCCTTGTAGGTTTTCTGGCACGAACATTAATTTCTCTCAAATGCCTACTTACTGTTGCCACAGTTACTGATACTCTCTTCGCTCCCCAACTTGTTTCTTTTATGTACAGCGGTACTAGATCTGGATCTTAAGATGATCATCGAGAACAATCGTTTTTCTTCTTCTTCCCGACCCTCTTCACCTTGCAAATTCATCTGTCTCTTGGAAACACTCCCATGCTCCTTGTACAAAGCAGCAATTTATCAATACCAATTTATCTAGCAATCATTAATTGTATTGCTCGAGCAGTAACAATTCCTGAAAGAACCATAATTGAAAGTTCTTGTTTTTTTGTTTTTAACATTTACTAATTGGTTCAAATGTGGCAAAATTCGTCAAAATGAAATAAAAGTTGCACCCACATTTGAAGAATAATGATTCCCCTCGCTGCCTTGGAAATTTATGGGACTTCTTATTAATTGTGGTATATTTCTTACATGAAGCGATATAGCCATGAATCAAAGACTACGTCATTGAGAATTAGTGTAGCTTTGTAATGAAGTGTATCTTAACAAAATTCAGCAGCAGGGCGTTTACAAAATTGCGAAAGAAAACCTTCTGGTACATCGATATTTAAAATGCATGTTCACACATTACGCATGTCAATTCTTATTCTGCGTTAAATAATCTAGCCAAAATTCAAGGATATCCAACAAGGAAGTTTCGGAATTTCATACTAGAGAATAATTCTGCTTGATGGAATTTTTTTGCCGGTCAGTGTATCATATTTTCCTTTTGTTTAGAAGAATGAATTTTGGCATAAAGAAATGTTTGAAATGTTTCAAATTGTCTATTCTTCGATCCATTTATTTATAGAAATTGAACCCCACTTGAAGAATGATTCCGTATCATGAATCAAAAAAGGCGGCTCATCGATGGAACGCCTCCAAACAAAATATAAGAATTCAAATATTTTATTGCCTACCATACTTGATTATTCATAATGTTACCAATCAGTTCTAATTTAGAAGGTAATAATTTTGTCGTAATTCTTCTTGTCGACGGATATGGGAACCAGATAAAAACATGTTTGTCGAGATAACTATTCGGCTAATAATAACAGGAGCGAATGTTTATATTTTGAATTAAGGTTTAATTATAAAAGTGTATTAATTAAACTTACATCTCTATACCAATCGTGAGATATTATTTCTACTTCGATAACATCATATAGTCCAGCTATAGGAAGAAATAATCTTAATTCTCATCAATAAATATTATCATAATCTGCATAATCTATGAAACACGTGTGGCACCCACAGAATTGGATGGAAGTTTCTATAAATTGCGCACAAAAGAGCGTAATTACGATATACAAATCGAACTTGAGTGATCAGAAGGGCATGAAGATATCATTGTACGTTTAAAGAAGGGTGGATCGGCACCTGTACTTTCCCGGACCTGGAGCAGGAAAATACCATTCGTCCAGGATGCATCTCTAGACTAGACGCTATTCGAAGGGATAGTATTTGCAACGTTGCCGATTTTTGAACTCGGTAGGTGAACTAAGGATTGATGTGCCTATTAACTTGTCAGCATCTAATAACTAGAATACTTGTAATGGAAAAAGTTTTATGAAAAAATTATGTTTTCTCCAAGTTTGTATGTACAGGGTGGGCAAATTTCGATGTATTTGTAAGACAGCTATGTGAAATATTGCAGATAAAGAAAAATGAACCCTCCTCCCTCGATCTCATTTTCAGGGACTAGTTTAGTGGTGCCAACATTTTTCAGATATCTCTTTCCGTTCTGGACTTATTCAAAATTTCTCGAATTTTGGGAAAATCGTCCTTCGCGGATATCTCGATCATCATCAAAGTTACATAAAAATAAGTTTGACATTCTACAGGCACTTTTTAGAGTGAAATACAATGCTTGTAGTCAATTATTGCATTCAATACCTTTTTTCAGAGAAAAACCTGAAATTTCCACAATTCCATTCATTGGTGCATGCCCATCAACGATTCATATTGTAATTGATAGTATTGATGATTTATTTATTTTATGGAAATTCATTTTTAAAGTAAAACGAAATGAGACACTTTTCCACAATTTATTCAATAATCACGACCGGTTTCGACCCTACGGTCATTTTCAAGTGAATAACAATATAGTTCATGAGTAGGCAAGTACAAGTGCAGAATTAAATTTATCCTAAATATTGAGTAGTGGAGATCCATTATGCTCTAGTTGGCTGTTGAGGGTAGTAAATTGTGGGTTTTTACATAGTTTGTTAATCTCCAAACTTTCCAACAAATTCATCTCTCCTTTTGTTACATTTATGAAGGATTTTAAGATTGTTCAATGATATCGAGTGGCTAGTTGATTTTATGTGTTCAAATATTGGCGAATTTTTATCTGAGGAAATATGTTCCTTGAATCTAGCTTCAAAACTTTTTCTTATGATATTAAGTTCAGTTTGAAAATTTTCTTTCGAAAGGGTAACAGAGTAAGCTCTATGAATCATGTTCCCCTTTCGAAAGAAAATTTTCAAACTAAACTTAATATCATCAGAAAAATTGCCTCAAATAACAACATATCACAACATTTTCTAAATACAATCATTAAACGCAAAGAACAACGTATTACCTACCAATTACTATATAGTATCGTAGAAACCCCAGAAAAAAGATACACTAGTTTCAGATATACCGGCGAACGATCTATCAAAATCAGTAACTACTTTTCTAAATTGAAAATAACTACTTCTTTCTCAAGCGGCCCCAACTTAAGCAGATTATTATTCAATGCCAAACAAAAGAACGATAAATTCAAGCAATCAGGAATTTATCAAATCAAATGCAATGAATGTCAGGTAGCCTATGTTGGACAAACAGGGAGAAGATTTGAAGTTAGATTCAAGGAACATATTTCCTCAGATAAAAATTCGCCAATATTTGAACACCTAAAATCAACTAACCACTCGATATCATTGAACAATCTTAAAATCCTTCATAAATGTAACAAAGGGAGAGAGATGAATTTGTTGGAAAGTTTGGAGATTCACAAACTAAGTAAAAACCCACAATTTACTACCCTCAACAGCCAACCAGAGCATAATGGATCCCCACTACTCAATATTTAGGATAAATTTCATTCTGTACTTGTACTTGCCTACTCATGAACTATATTGTTATTCACTTGAAAATGACCGTAGGGTCGAAACCGGTCGTGATTATTGAATAAGTTGTGGAAAACTGACAAAAGTGACTCATTTTGTTTTACTTTGATTCATATTGTTCTATCACTGAAAACCACAGATATTAATAATCCTTTCTAAGATCATGGTTTCATTCGATTCAGACCATAGTAATTAACTGTGATCTTAGAATTCGACAATCACTTCTACTCTTCATAAATCAAATTACAGATGAACAATAATTTTTTCGAAATTCGAAACTTGCCAACCCGAGGAATCTACGTTACATACGAGTCCATGCATGTTGCTTTGGTAATATTCTATTAGAATGATTAGAAAGTTATGCGAGTAAAAAAATATATTACTATTAAAAACAAGACCTATGACATCAAAAATTTATCAAACGGACACCAAAAACATATACGAAAATCTTTAGCAGAAATAAAAAGTCCTAACTACTTCATCGCAAATATTCGAAAGTGTTGCCATTGTTTTCAATGCATAAATTACATCGCCGAGAAACACTACGGCAGGTATTGTAAATATGAATATTGCTAACAGAAGCAAGGCATTCCCTGAAATTCTTATTCAACTCTTCTAAATTGTTACTGTTCCTCTTGTAGAGCGAATCCTTAACATGACCCAAAAGAAAAAATCTAGTGACATCAAGTGAGGGGAACGACGTGGCCATCTTACAGGACCTTTAGTTCCTATCCAATTATGTAAAAAATTCAAATTCAACAGATCAGTGATGGCCCTTGTTTGATAGGAAGGGTCCCCTTCGTGTTGATTTGATCTTTATGCTAACGGAAGTTGATCGAGAAATCCTTCAACGATATTATTGTTGACGATTTTCTCATAACGTGTACCATTCAAATTCGCATCAAAAATTTCAAACGCCAAAACGGGACTATGTTTCAATGCACACCACACATTGAAACCACATCTTCCTTGTTGCTGCACATCAATTTGGCGTTGATGATTTACATCGGACCACGAATGTTCATTAAAGCGATTGAATATTCCATCGGAAGTAATGCGGACTTCATCTGTTCATATGACTTCTCTGAAAAAGTTTGGGCATTCTTGGATATTTTCTAGATACCAATTGCAGAAATTTAGTCGGAGAGGGGGATCCTCTGGCTGCAAAAATTGCGAGACTCGCATTTTGTAGAGTTTACACTAGTTCTGCTTCAGAATGCCAAGCGCCCGACGTCACGAAATTCCTATTTCTGCTTCGATTTGTATACTCGAAATTGAAGGTTTGGCCGTTACAGCTCATATCACTGCGATCGTTGTTTCCACTCTATCACTTACATGATATTTTTTATTTCTTGATTTTCTGAATAAGCCACTATTAATAATCTCTTTCATTCTTCGAAAAACAGGTTCATTAAGTTGGTGCCTTTCGGAATAGCAATTGAAATAAGTTTCGGTCGTTGCTGCTGAATCATACCCACTAAGAATATAACATTACATCATATCGAACTTTTCATACTTTTCATAGTTATGATTTCTGTTCTGCATCTTGAACCAACCAAAGTCGCAGATGAAGAAATTCTTGAATGTAATAGTTGGAACATAGAACTAACAAGCAGCTATTTCGATATTCAATAAACATTAATACCTATACTGAAACTGGAATCGTAAATGTCAAACTCTAAGACCACAGTTAACTACTATGGTCTAAATCACATCAAACCATAGATCTTAGTTAGAATCTTTAAAGTCTGTGGTTCTCAGTCATAGAACAATATTAATCGTTGATGGGAATGCACCTAATGAATGGAATTGTGGCAATTTCAGGTTTTTCTCTGAAGAAGTTATTGAATGCAATAATTGACTACGAGTATTATATACACTCCCCACAAAAATAGTCGCATCACCCTACTTTTACGGCAATACTATATAAACTTTTAGGTTGGTCATTCAAAAGTCGCTTGGTAACTTTCAGAAGTGTAAAAAAGGAACATACCATTCAAAAGAGATGAGTTTATAATGGAAAATATCAACAGTTTTCAAGTTAATGAAAAATTACCACCTCCAAACATTCGCGAAGAGACTAATCAACTAGCATCGAATGTATTCTAATCATTTTCGAAATCGAGTGTTTCCTCCCCGGGCCCTAATTACTGTCAGTATACGTCTCGGAAGCCCCTCAAACAAATTTTGAATGTACTCTTGAGTCACTGAGTTCCAAATTTCAGGAAGCAGATTTTCTAGTTGTTGGAGTGTTCTACAAGGCATCCTACGTTGCTGAATTTGCCACCCCATGTTGTCCCAAACAAGTTCTATGGTATTCAAGTCGGGACTTCTGGCTAGCCATCATAAAATATCAATTTCGGCATTTTGCAGAAATTCTGTATTTACTCTAGCTGCATGAGGCCGAGCATTATCATGCATATAAATGTAGTTTTCGCCAATCAATGGCCAAAGGGTAGAAAATGGGGTTCAAGAATATCTGCGATGTTTCTGGCCGCTGTCATTCTTCCATTACTCACTAGGACTAACTCAGTTCGACCATGGAAAGAAATGCCTTCCCACACCATTACTGAGTCCCCTCCTAAGTTTTTGATTTGCCGGATATTGCATTGCTGATACCGTTCCCCAGGTCGTCTGTATATAGGCATGAGTCTATAATTTGATACTAGACAGAACCTGGACTCGTCGGAAAAGAGAACATTCGACCATTCTGGAATACCCCAATTTGCATGTTCCCTCGCAAACTGAAGTCTTGCAACTGGATCCCTCTGGTGAGACGCGGGCCAGTAGAAGTAACCCTTGGTCTAATATCATCTTCTCTGAGCCTCTTCCTAACAGTTTGCAATGAAATATGCACATTTCTGGAAAGTGCAAGTTCATTTTGTAGCATTCTAGCCGTACAGTGCCGAACTTTTAGTGCAGTTGAACGAAGCCAACGACCATCAACTGGTTTTGTTATCCGATTTCTTCCCTGTCCGGCCCTTCTTCCATATTCCCCTGTTTCGTGGTACCGATTTATTGCTCTTAAAATAGTGCTTTGGTTAACATTCAACAAGTTAGCCTCGTAACGTTGGCTTCGCCACTCCTCTAGAATTACAATTGCAATTCCTACCACTTTATGATCACTCAAATAGCGTCCAGGACGTTCGGCAGCTATTACAATAAATTCAAAGATTCGAAAATAAACAAAACACACAGAAAACTTGCATTGATTTAGCATGAAAACTGAAGAGAAATTGAATGAACACTGATAGTCAAATAAACTCATTCTTGTTTCAGACGTGCTTGAGATCATATGAAAACAAATGTTACTACTTAGATATGTCCAAAAACATAGGTTGACAAAGAAATTACGATCGATCTGCTTAATCGATTGTTGAATTCAGAATACCAGGTGATGCGATAATTTTGATGGTATGTGTATTTTTGGAAAGGAAAAAAATTACAGCATCCAATAGGAGTAAATTTCCTATGGTTTGTATTTAAAAAAAGGACGTTTACATTATAACTCGAAAACCGCAGAGCTAAAAAATTTTTTTTACACAGCACTGTATTTTACTCAAAAAAGTGCTTGTAGAATGTGAAACTTAAATTTATGTAACTTTGATGATGTATTTTCAATGAAATGAAACTGAAGTATTTAGACTTTCACTATATTAACAGAACTATGACTGGTTTCACCACATTGTGGCTTCATCAGATAGATACAAACTAATGAACAGAGTTATTCCTATATATTAGTCTTATTTCCTACTTAATATTACAATAGGTACAAGAGGTATGTTGGAAAACCCATCGGAGTTGTTTACTTTATGAATTGAAAAGATTGAGTAAAGGAGAAGGATTTAGATCTAATTGACTATTAAGTAACCTACCTGAATTCTTTTCTTTGTTGATCTCTAAAATTTTCAATAGATTGAGTTTTTGTCTGTTATTTTCATTGTGTAAAATTTTGAAATTATCCTTAAAATTATGGTTTTCTTCGAGTAAGTGATTAGAATAATGGGAATATGATTTATGATAATTAAAACTACGTTTGTGCTCGTATAATCTAACTTTGAAATTTCTGAAAGTTCTACCAATATAAATTTTATTACAATCCCCGCAAGACAGTTTATAAACACCGGATTTATTACTTTTATCAATTTTAGATTTGCAGTTCTTGATTTGTCGGCCTAAAGAATTATCAGTTTAGAATGCTATATTGAAATATTACCAATATAAGTTAAGCTGTTGTATTTTCACGCAAAAAATTTCAAAAGCAATCCAGGAAGTATTTCCAAGTATAAAAAGTTCTAACACAAAATACAACAGCTTAACTTATATTGGTAATCCTAGTCTAAAATTAAAATCATTCCATCTAATCACTTACTCGAAGAAAATCATAAGAAAAGAATTCGGGTAGGTCACTTAATATTCAATTAGATCTAAATCCTTCTCCTTTACTCAATCTTTTCAATTCAAAAAGTAAGCAACTCTGATGGGTTTTCCAACATACCTCTTGTACCTATTGTAATATTAAGTAGGAAATAAGATTAATAATAAGGAATAACTCTGTTATAGGACACGTTTCTAGGTGACAAAATGAAAAATACATATATAAAAAAATTAATTTAATTAGTATCTTCAGGCAATGGTTGGGGAAATTTTCTCTTGCTTGACAGTTTTTTGAAAGCCCATTCAATCCACAATGATATTCAGTAGTGGCATTAGCAATTTGCCTCCTAACAATAATCAATTTGCATAAAGAAATCACAAAGTTCACTTGCCATCCTTAAACTTTCACAAAAGTTTTTCAAATCAAATGTCACGTTTCCAGTGCTGGCTGTTGCCTCGTCTTCAATGGGCTGTGAGTTTAACATTTCCTCAGAGTTGGTTTCAGTCAAATTTTCATCTTGCGATTCTAGCTACTTCGGCAGTTAGAATAGGCGACAGTATGGATTCTGTTCTTTCACTGATTCTTTTATGTTCAAGATATACTTTGCTATATCAAATTTCTTCCAATATTCCATAACATTTATATCAGGATCACATTCCATATTATCCAATATGATTTTGAAGGTTGGTCTAATGTAATAGAGCTTAGAGGCATGGATTATTCCTTGGTCAAAAAGTTGAATGGGTGGTGAAAATGTCACTGTTATATTTGGATGCATAGTTTCAATTTCGCCAGGATGACCTGGTGCACTGTTAAAAACTAGAACAGCTTTAAAATCTTTATTGTTTTTTTTTTATAATTTTCAACTTCTGAAAGAAAACAATTTAGGAACTAGCCACAAAAATAGCAGTTGTAACCCACGATTTATTATTTTGCCAAAAGACCGAAATGTCGTTCTGGTTTGGTTTTTGAAGCACGAAGATTAGGTGAACTGTTAAGCCTATTAGCAGTGCAACTCTATCCTCTGCTACCTTAAATCAAGGTGCAGACTTTTCGTTTTTTGAAATGAATGGCTTTCTCTTCCAAAACACAGCAGTTTCGTCTGCATCAAATACTTGCTAAGGTTTGTATCCTACATCCGCTATTAGGTTTGCAAAGTTTTCTGGAAATCTTTCTGCTGCAGCAGATTTTAACGCTATGCAATGATTGTTGCACCTTAAATTTATTGAACCAACCTTCCAATGCTTGAAATCCTCTACTACCACAACTACCACCAGGTTCTTTAAAATGTGCGTAAAGACGCTTTACCTTCTCCGGGATAATTGGCCCACTTAGGGCACTCTATTTTGGTTGCAGTCTTCGATCCGTAATGACAACATCACTTTCTTTTCTTTTATTTCTGGATCACGAACAATTTTTCGCTGACAGTGAAGTTGAAGCTACAGACGACCCTATTTTATCTTCAGATTCTTTTATCGATCGTACAGTGATTCTTTAACATTGAATAAGCGTGACATGGATACAAACTACTCTCCAGGTAAACGATAAAGCGTTTCTTTTTCACTATAAGTGGTTACACTGACTTTTTCCGTATCGAAACTCGTTTCTGAATGTTTTTAGGTGACTTTATAAATTAGGAAGACAACGGTAGAGACGTTTTACTCGATCACAATTTTTGTAACGAATGGAGAATAAAACAATAAAAAGCCCAAAGCGGCTTTTACCAGAGCACGACACGTCTAATAAATGGCATTTAACAATATACTTTAGGAATTGAGTAATAAGGTCGCTTTACTTGCATTTTGTTTGTTTACATTCTCAAAAACATCGGCCGTGGCGAAGGCGGCATATGTCAAAGGAAAAGCCGAACCTACTTTCGGCGTAGTAGTAATAAGGTCTATTTTAATTTTTTATTAGTCCATTTCACGACGCGTTTATAAAGGATACCGAATCCTATATATTAATACATATGTATATACTAATGTAGCGATTAGATCCGCGAATAAAAAAATCTTAAGCCGTGATTATATGAATTCGTTCGCATTTTACATTTTTTATCTTTCAGTTGCTCACCCTTTTTACAGTTTTCAATTAAAAATGGAAATTCGTTCAAGGCAATGTAGACAAAAATAGCACCTTTTTTTTGAGTCATCATTCGATCCATCTTCCCTACTCAAAATGTTCAAGGATTGCAACCCCCGCTTAGGGGGTTGATATTTCAGGCAAGTACGTTGACGTTGATGTGGTGATTATTTCGGAAACATGGTTATCGCCAGATATACTCGACACGGATATTTTCATACAAGGTTACAGAATATTTCGCTTGGACAGAAGTGTTTCTGGGGGTGGTGGGGTTTGTATATAATGTCGTGTGGCTCTGAGGGTTGTTGAAAGTATACCTTTTCAATCTGTTCATTCTGAGCAGCTCTGGTTAAAATTGAAAGTAAACGGAGAAGCATTCGCATTGGGTGCTTTGTATAAGGCTGGCTCGGCGTATGTGGACTTTTTCGGGGAACTGGAGGAGTGTTTGGGTAACATCCTTTTGACTCACACCTATATTATATGTGCCGGTGATTTCAATATTGATCCCTTTCAGGATACTTGCCAGGCCAGATATCTTACAAACATAATGGAAACTTTTGCATTGGTGCAGCCTGTTGACGAGCCGACGAGAATAACTAAGAACTCTGCTAGGACAATTGATTTATTTCTTTGCTCTGAGGAGCTCACTATAAGTGATTGTCGAGTTACAGATTCGAACATAAAGACGGATCACCAGATGATTCATTTGAGTTTAATTGTAGATGAGGGTGTGAAGCAGCCAGAATATCTGAGTTTTCGTGATTTTTGGAATTTCAGGAGGGATTTGCTTTTGCAGGATTTAGCACTCACAGATTTTACCCCTATGATCAGAGATAGTAATATTGATAGCAAATGTCGATTTTTTGAAAATTTAGTCTTATCCCGCTTTGATAAGCATGCGCCAATTAGAACAATTATTATCAAGAAACGTAAACCTCCGTGGCTTACTGACAATGTGAAATTACTCATCTCTCTCCGCGATAAAGCTTTAAATAACTTTAAAAAATCGAGACTCCCTAAAGATTTTGATTATTATAAACAGTTGCGAAATTTCACTAATACAGCCATCAGAAATGAAAAGCGTGGTTACCTTCGTTTTAAAACTGGGGCCAATACGACTCGTATATGGAAACATTTACGAGAGTTCTCAATAGGAGGGCGACAGAAGGATTTAATTCCTGAACCGATCAGTGACGTGAATGAGATGAGTAAATACTTTTCCAGTGTTTTTGCTGACAATCCTGTTCCAAGCTTGGAACTTTTGAATAAGTACGGTAATGGTAAGCTGAGGATTCTATATCATTTCAAGTGTCAATGGTTACTGAAAGTCAGGTTTATGATGTTTTAACTTCCATTAAGTCTGCCTCGGTGGGTTCAGATGGTATAAGTGTCAAGATGCTTTTGTTGTGTTCACCTTTTATCCTGAAGTTCATATGTCACATAATAAATTATTGCATCGAGAAGTCAGTTTATCCAAAGTCGTGGAAAATGGCTCATGTCATTCCGATTCCAAAAGTACGCGATCCTAAGGATTACAGGGATCTCAGACCTATAAGTATATTGAGTGTATTGTCCAAAATTTTTGAAAAACTTGTCGCTGTCCAAATAAAAGCGTATTTGGAGTCGGAGAGTATTTTGCCTGATATCCAGTCGGGTTTCAGGGGGGGTCATAGCTGTACCACTGCCCTGCTCGCAGTGGTGGATGACATCATAAAGGCTGTAGACGATAATGAACTTTTGTTGCTCGTCCTACTGGATTACTCGAAGGCTTTCGATAAAATTAATCACGATTTGTTGTTGGCAATCTTTCATTATATTGGTTTCACTGAAAATAGGGTTTTATTGTTTGAAAGCTATTTGACTGGCAGAACACAAAGAGTTTTGTACGGAAAAATTAAGTCTGATCCTATAGAGATCCCGTGTGGAGTTCCGCAAGGATCCATTCTCGGACCGATATTTTTTTATTATCTATACCTTTCAGCTCATGTGTTGTTCAATTTTCTGCTCGGCTCATTTATATGCTGACGACTCACAGCTCTATTTACAGTTTTCGCGTGACTCACTTGATGAAGCTCTAGAAAAAATTAATATAGATTTGGATAACATCTTTAAGTTGTCGGAGAGTATGTGTCTGAGCATCAACCCTTCAAAAACTGTAGTTATGCTATTTGGAAGGAAGGTCATGAGAGAGGCATGTAAAGATCTAATTAAGATATCTGTAAATGGCGCAGTTCTTCCCCTGACTAGCGAGTGTCGTAATTTGGGTTTGATTATGGATAGCGATTTGAGGTTTGATTCTCACATAAACTTGCTACTTAAAAGAGCTTTCATGAATATCAAATTGATTTATGGTTGCAAAGAATTTCTGGATATTCGACAAAGAAAAATGCTTTGTGAAACGCTGGTGTTGTCTCACCTCAATTATTGCGATACCGTATATGGCCCATGTCTGACAAAACAGAATGTGGCCCGAGTTCAGAAAATTCAAAACTGGTGTGTTCGAATTTTTTTCAACCTTAGACGCACAGATCGCACGTCCTGCAGACTGCAGCAATTGGGTTGGTTGAACATGGCGAATCGAAGAAGGCTGCATGTGCTGAGTCTGTTTCACATAATTTTGAATGAGAAGAAACCCTCCTATCTGCACCGACGAATCAAATATAGAACAGATGTTCATAGCATCAACGTCAGGTTCAGACATAAACTTGCCATACCGCGTTATCGTGCTTCCATGTTTCAGCGTTGCTTTTCTTATATTTTTGTAGATGAAATCAATAAAATACCGAGTAGTCTTTTAGGTTTGAGTTTGAATGCATTTAAGAGGAGGGTGAGGCATTGGCTTTTTGAGAGCCAGTTAAATGAGATGTAGTCTTTCCTGGTTTCCTAATTTTTTTTTTTTCACCAAGAAGAAAAGATCTTTTATATATGGAGTGCATGAATTAATTTTGATTTATTTTAGTGTTTAATTCTTGTTTTCAAGATGAATAGTTGGTAAGATTAGTGATAAGTAAGTAAATTGTGGGTACAGTTGCCTAGTATTTGATTCTATTTTATTCAGGTTGGATTAATCAGCTATGCTGTATCCTACCTTTGGGTATCTCTCAATGTACAGTAACACTCACTCATAATAAGTTTAAGGCCTTTAATGTAATTGATAGTTATAATTATTATTTCTGTACAAGATGCCAATAAAATGCTATTATTATTATTATTATTATAAGTATTGTACCCCAAAAGATGTCCCCTTGAAACAAAAATTGACCTGCTGTTGCGTTTTGATCAGAAATAAATGTCTTGGTAGATATAGCCTCTGTTTAGTTTGAAGCACCCTATATATATATATATATATATATATATATATATATATATATATATATATATATATATATATATATATATATATGGACTACTGATGGTCCAATTGAAAAAAACTAGTTTGATTAAAAGTCCAATCGTTTCAATTTATATTTTAAAACTTCTTCAGTTCAGGGCTCTAGAAGAACGGAAAAAATATACCTAAATACATATTATACAGATCTTTCGAAATTTGTGCTCAAGAAAAGGCATACGAACTGAATAACACCTTCAAAAAACTTGGTTGCTTTGTGTTTTGATCTAAATTAGCGTGAAAAACCTTAAGTCTGGTCCTATCGTGAAGCTATGATAGTTACTATCAGTTCATAATCTACAACCTTCTATAAAGTAACGCATTAAAAATTTCAATTTCTGCTATTCTTCTAACTTTGTCTTCAAATCACAGAATCCATTTGTTATTTTTCCTTAGCTCCTATGAATAAAATTATGTTGTTATTATTATGAGCAGGCATATTTGGCAACACCGCACTGTACAGCTGTTCCGTGTTAGTTCTGCGTATACACAACAAACAGTGCTTTAAAGGCTAATCAACCCCAAATCTGAGCGCACCGCAGCATTTAGAAAAATTGTTGCGGCAAGTGGTTGGGAACTGGCACGTGCCAGGGAAACTTAACACGTGACATGGTTGAGTGCAAGGTGTCACAGTTCGAGGACCAGAGATGAGCGCAAGTGGATGATGGTGCTATTGGATACGCATATACCGGAAATAATTGTTATTTGAGAAACTTTTGAATATACAGGGTGCCACAAAATAGGTATCACATCAAATAGTTGATTGATTCCGCCGTTACTACGTGAAAGGTAATCATAATGATAATAAGAAATTATAGTATGTATTATACTATCACAATTGATATACTTGTACCACTTTGTATAAAGTGAATGAAAAATTCACACTTTTTTTTATTTCAAATTAGCCGCGTCAATCACTTGAGGTTAGCGAACAGTACAGTACCTACAAAATACAAGACTCAATAAGTGATGATGTGATGCAGTTTTTTACAATTTTTGACACATTTTTATTTATTTAAGGAAATTTAGTGTGGGGTTTATGTTGATCTAAAGTGAAGTTTCGAGGTTGGTAATTCTCTCTCAATTATATATCTAGGAGCCTCGCACAAGATATGCGCTACAGTTATTGGGACACCACAAGTTTCGCAAATATCAGGTAGTTCACGATTCATAAAGAAGCTATGTGTCAATTCTGTGTGACTCTCTACTTGGTCTCTTCTTTTACTGTTGGTCGGTTCATAGAGTACGGTTGACAAAGTAGGTAGTACAGATTTGAGCTGGGTGTTTGTGGCGTTCCAGATCAATTGCCACTTTTCCTGCCTATGTTTTCTGATTAGCCGACTGTGACTTGTCTCTATTAGAGTATAAATCCGGATTTGACGGTTAGGTCACTGCAAGCCGCTCGGCATTCTCATTGCCTGTTATTCGCATATGAGAGGGGACCCAGAGAAATTCTATGGTTTTGTCTTGATCCTGGAGATTGAGGACTTTCGTCTTAATAAACTGGATGATAGGTTGCCGTTCGTATGTTTTAAGTCTTTCAATACACTAAGGGAGTCCGTGATCATATATTTTTGTATTTATGTATTTTCTATAAAGCCTGTAATGTTAATGAAAT
The DNA here is from genome assembly GCA_013387265.2 of Cryptolaemus montrouzieri. Classification (NCBI taxonomy): domain Eukaryota; kingdom Metazoa; phylum Arthropoda; class Insecta; order Coleoptera; family Coccinellidae; genus Cryptolaemus; species Cryptolaemus montrouzieri. Next base: position 30,762,473 of record JABFTP020000144.1, on the reverse strand, counting down.
GTCACCTCTGTTGATATTAAAGTTATTTGGAAGGCGCAAAGCCTTTCTTGTTTCTCCGGCTCCGCTTTGCATATTATAAGCATCGGTGTATATTTCAGACTAATTCATGTATTTGGATAAAGTTCGTACAAAATTTTGTGGATGAAGGTTGAGGTGAATGAAATGTTTGAAGAAATTTATGAGCGTTGAGTTGGTGGTACGAATTTCGACTATCGATGGAGAGGACGCTAGCTGATTTGATAGTGATAGTTTAATTTATTTAATATCAAAATTGGCTCTGAAAAGTTCTTATGTTGAAACATATATACGGGTAATGGAGTTCCTGAAAATTGTATAAGAAGAAATCATGATGGAGTAGTTGATCTTAGATTTATTTCCTGAGATTCTGGATGCATAACATATCGATAAATATTCTAGACGGAGTTCTAGAGGTGGTTCTTTTAGCAGGACTCTAAGACTTTGGATTGGACTAGGGCTATAGATTTCCGATATAGTACGCTGTATTTTGTACTGTATCAATTTTTCAATATACTTAAATTAGGATTGTAGCAAATGGACCCATAGTCGTTTCTAGTATAGAAGATTATTGGGATCGGCACCCAGGAAACGTTAGAGATAAATCTTAGGATATTCAAAACAGATGGATAGGATTCGACAATGTGTTTCTGTCATGTTAGCATGTAGGACCCAAGAAATTTGTGCTGTCATTTTCCATAAGGAGTTCCTATTGAGGATATGGTTTAGCTTCTCGTTCGAATATTATTTGATGAACAGAACATAACGCGATTTTTCTGGCGAGAAATGAGCCTGTGTTGCTGTGCGAGCCATCCTTGCTACCTTTGATTAGAGATGACGATTCTACCGCATCCTTATCTGAAGCAAAAGTGGATCTCTTTGCAAAAAACTTTTTACAATATTCTGTTTTGAATCCTTTATGTTCAATCGAGTACAGAGTGCGTGAGGTAAGAAGCGTTCTTCAAGGAATGAACTGTAAGAAAGCAGTAGGAGTACCACCAACTGTTTTGAAGAAATGTGATCCGTAGTTAGCACCTGTTCTTAATCGTCTGTTTCAGATTTCCTATGAGAACCTCACGTTCTCGGAGTGTTGGAAGGTTGCGAGAGTACAACCGATACTAAAGGAAAGGAATCTATCCAAAAATTATCGTCCAATAGCATTGGTTATGCCGAAAGTCATGAAAAGAGTATTAAACTATAAGCTCATAAATATCTCGAGCCGCAGGGTATCATCAATTACCGACAATACGGTTTCCGTAGACAACGATCTAGTAGTGACCTCCTTGCATACGTTACTCATTTATGGACATCAACAATCATAAAGCATGATGAACCGAGGGCCATTGCTCTTCATATCTCAAAGGCCTTCGATAGGGTTTGATGAATGAACTAATGGCATATGGACTTTCGGAAAAATTGCGTGGTTGGTTTAGTAGTTATTTAATCTTTCATTTTTCGAGTGAATTTTTTCAGGTTAATGCAGGAGTCTCCCTGGGCTCCATACTCTCGCTATTTTCTTTCTGTTGCTGATCAATGACTGTGCTATGGTGTCCTTATTTTTAAGTCAGCGTCCTATAACTGCTGAGGACAAAGATAACAACATAGCGTGTTCCTTTACCCTGGAGAAGATATCAGAGTGGGGCCCGTTGGTCAATTTTATCGCGAAAAAGAAGCAATCAACAACGTTCTCCAAAAAGGTCACTGCTGGAGAACCTTTAATTATGCATAGACATCAAACTTCATCAGAAAAGAACATGAATCTACTCGTCATCACAGTCAACATCGGAATTTGCCGGCATGACCACGTATTATCCATTGCCAAATCTGCTTCTGCTAAGCTCAGTTATCTTTTCAGGGCTAAGCAGTACTTTAATCCATTACAGCTTATGATTTTATACAAAGCACAAGTCCAACACGGTCTTGGAATACTGTTCCCATTTGTGGCTCCACACCTAAACATTTATTTCATCTATTGGATACAATCCAGAATAGATGCGCTTCATCGACCACTCGGAGATCACGCGTGGTCTCCAGTTTTTCATTCAAAGGTGGCAGGTTGCTGATGTTTCTCTTTTCTATAAGTACTTCTGTGGTAAATACTCCGAAGAACTGGACTGGGTTCCAGTAAGAATCCAGTTCCAAAGAAAAACCAGGCCCGCGAAAAACTCTCATCATCGGTCGGTCCAACTAGCTACGCAACTTACCTCTCTCTATTATAATTTTCTTGTTCACAAGGCTATTGTGGTGTGGAACTCGTTTTCATCGAACAACTTTCCCAAAACATACTATTTGGCCCTCTTCAAAAAGCGAGTGAACAGACACATTCATTCATTTTGGGCGCCACATTCTTGGCATGTTAGGCATCGCCTCTTCCCAATCGTTAAGAATAAAAAAACCATATCAAAATCCAGAGTAGTAAGAATATTCGTAATACAGGGTTGGGCGTAATGGAAGGGTGTTTTTGGAACGGGTAGTACACGTAACGGTGAGTGAGTAAAGGGAAGAAGCTGAGGTCCTACGACTAAGGAGAAGTTACCATTTAGTTCACAATAGTTATCTGGATAAGAGAGCACCGTGCCTTCGCAGTTGAAGAGTATTTAAAATCGGGAGAATCTGTCATTGTCGTGCAGCGGCGTCTTCAATTGCGCTTCAAAATTGGTCGTAACGATTCAGTTCCGAAACGTGACACAATCATCCGATGGGTATGAAATTTCAGAACGAGTGCATCAGCAATGAATCCGAAACCTCAAGGATGTCCGCGAAGTGTAAGGACACCAGCTTCCGTGGAAAGAATGAGACAAAGCCTAAGGTGCTCCGTCTGAAAACGAGCTGCACTAGTCCTAATCAGTAGTCGAACTATTCGCAGAATTTTATACCAAGACCTCCGCTTTCACCCCATAAGCTCATGGTTGATGAAAATGAACCAGTGATAATGAGTGAAGAGGCTCATTGTCATATGAGTGGTTCGGTTAATGAACAGAGCCGCCGATATTGAGCAGCAGAAAACCCCCGCGAACTGCATGAATCCCCACTTCACAGTGAGAAAGTCACTGTTTGGTGCGCTATGAGCCGTCTTGGGGTGATTGGACCGTATTTTTTTGAGGATAAAAGAAACGCAGCCGTAACTGTAAACTCTGAGCGATATGTTTTTATGCTGGAGAACTTTTTCTTTTCAGAATTGCGACGACGAAGTACGAACAAAAGAAATGTTTGATTCCACCAGGATGGTGCTACGGCACATACAGCCAGAGCCTCAATGGAAGTTGTGCATCGAATTTATCCTGGTCATGTAATCTCTCGTTTTGGCGATGTGCCGTGGCCCCTTCGGTTCCCGGATCTCACTGCTTGTGATTATTTTTTGTGGGGAAACCTAAGGGCTATGATCTACGTCGACGAACTTCGAAATCTGCAAGAGTTGAAAGAAGCCATCACAAGAAAAGTTAGGGCAATCGACACCGATTTGTTAGAGCGGGTGATGCAGAACTTTGAGAATCGACTACAGCAATGCATTGTGGAATACGAATGTCATCTGCCTGATGTCTTTTTCAGAACATGATTCTCTTAATTTTCTGTACACTAAATGGTAACATTTGAGCTTTCATTTTACGTAATTAAGAATGTTCTACGTTGAAAAACAGCTGAGTTATTTTCATTTAAAAAACGCTCTTCCATTACGATCCATCTTGTACATGCAAGATTGTGTAAAGAATAACTTCGGAATGGTCTGCTAATGCCCATATCTTCAATTCTTTAACAAGTTATGAACGAAACTCTCTAACATAAGAGCTTTATTATCACATTGAGTATTAAGTAACAACAAACTCTTCAAGAACACAGTTGTTTATAATATGGTCAATTTGGGAGGTTGACTTGAAATTAGTATTTTATGTAAAGGTTTTTCTTTTAAATTCAGCATCTGGTGCTGCAGCTCTTAATAACGAGCGATTGAAAACGACATACTTGAAAAATTCTCTTTTCATTCTTTATCTGTTATATGAATAATCACAAAATAAAGTCAGATGATACGGAAATCTGCACGACCCATTTTGGTATGACTGATTATAACAAATTGTTGGAACGAGATGTTTTGTTCATTTGATCTTCAAGATTCCTTAATAACTCTATACAGAAAAATGGCACAACTGGAGGAAAATCTAGAAATTCATTAATCAATATTCAAATGAACGAAATCGACATGAAAATACTTTTTATAATATTGCTCCCTACCCAGTGAATTGACCAGATTTTGTGGCACTGATTTACAAATTCGCTGTCATCAGTCATATCCTTCGCTTCATGTGTAAATACCTGCCGCGTTTGATTGATTATTATAATAAAGGGAATACTGACTTGGGGCTGGTCCACCCTTACAGAATCCGACGAAAAAGTCCCACCCACCAATTGTCCTCGAAGCAAGTGTTCACCCCCTACATTAAAGGCACATTAACATAGGGGAGGGGCGTTTTAAAAGTTTATTTTGCAACCTGATAGAATGCAAACATTTTGATAAAATACAGAGACGGAGTAGCGCTGTTTTTCAGATAACAAGTGCTGGTATTATTATGATACAATCATACTGGTCCTTGTTTCTGTTTTCTATGCAGATTGCTAGTAAAAATGGTTCTGTAACTTCAGGAATGGAATATTCTCAAACATCCTTTTTGAACAATGGTAATCCTTCATTTGTATTCAAGAAAACAGACAATAGTTTTCTGCAAAAATGTTTTTGGTGACAAGCGATTTTGGAGAAATAAAACTAGCAGTGTTTGTTACGAAGTAAAAGGATGGCCAGGTTAATATGAAAGAAGAAATCACTTTTCTCTACTCTCTGACTTATATAATACCTATTAAGAGATCTTCTGGTTTCCGTAACACAGAAGGATCAACTTGTCTGGTATGACTGCTTCAGTTTTGAAGTTTACGACAAGAAAAGTTAGTGGTTCAGTAGGATTAGAAAACTACTTTTACCAGTGCGAAATCTGGGGTCAGTTGTTGAATGGATTACACCCAGTTGTGAAGTTGGGCACATGAAAAGCTGTATTTATAAGAAGGTAAGTGAACATGTATTGGTCAGAAGATTAGTAAGGGATTTCAAGTCATGAAATTAGAGATATGAGTAATAACTGAGCTTAAAGATATCCATTATAAATTGAAAAAATGTTTTTTGAAAAACTAGCCTTCAAGGCACGAAATAGAGAATGAAATGTTTATTCGACCAGTATTTGAAGGACGATATATAACATATTTCAGATGTAAATTATATATTAAAATATCAGGCTCAAAGAGTGAGAAATAGGGGTTGAGAGGTTTGTAAGAGATCTCCTCCGTTTGAATGTTTGAATATTTGAGTCAAATTCGTTTTAATGTCTTGGGAGCATCAAATACCAAGTACCATATACGCCAAATACGTGTAAGTAATTTACAAATCTTGAAGTTTGTATTCGGGATCTTACATTGAAAGGTAGAAAACACTTGTGAACTATGGGTATGAAAGTTACTATGGGATTCCCTTCAATTTAACAGTTTGAGTAATGAAAAATTCTATCTAAGAACTTCAATGAGAAAAATGTGTTCAGAGTTCTTGAAAAATCCACCATTGCTTTTATATTACTTATTGAACTGAGATGACTAAAATACAAAACTGAAAAGCTTATGTTATTTTATGCTTACAAAGTGAGGGCGCTACTATAGGATTCTAAAGTGAGACAAAGTCAGCCGGTCCGCTATGAAATCTCTTTCTTTGCTAAGCGCAAATTCTTAGAATTGACGGATTGACTATTTCTTACATGTTTCTATTAGTCCAAATATTGGAAAAAAATTGGAAAGCTGATCGAAAGATAGAAATTTTAAAATATCGAGTAGGATTTTGGATGAAACACGCGGCTCCGCTCACTCACAACCACAAAAGATGATTAGAGAGACGTACTTACTGAATATTTAAGAGAAAAATCATTCACAGCCATGGACTCCTCATCTACACCCTGATGATGCCACTGCCATTTGTGCTGGTGCCGGCTAGGCGTTCAAGAGATAAACGCGACGACGCCTGTTCTTTATATGGAGCGTTTTGTAAAATCAATAGACTTCCGAAATTCTTTCACCCATGGAAAGCTACGTTATTTGTTAATGACATGAGTTATATTCAGATGATAAAAATCGGAGATAACTATAAAATATAATATCTCAACCCAAAGTATCAAAAGTTTTCATATTAATGTCATTAATTGGCGTGTGCTACAAAACCACTGATAATACATAAAAATGATATACATATTAATAGTACTCATCATTACAAATAAAGTGTCCGCCAGGTCATATGAAACACCATAATAATTAAGCCATGAAAACAGTTTTTTGTTTTAATAAGTCGATATGCAAAATTCTGATGCCTTAGATAACACTATTGAAAAAGGAGTTTTCAAAGTCGATTGAGTAGTTCTTGATTTGTATGGTGAACAACAAACTAATCTTCCTCTTCATATGCTAGTGTAGATTTAAATGATGGAGATGCTCAAGTGCTGTGTTTTCTTGCTTATTGTGGCCCTGAAATAATTTACAGGAAAGAAACTCCCCAACAATGACGACAAAAGTCGAAAAATTCAGACTTTTTGTCCGAAAAGTTTTCAGGAAAAAAAATCGGTAAAATTTCAGAGTCGAAAAACCAATATGAAGTAGTTCAATAGAAGAAATATCTTGGAGATTCATTGAAAAGTCTGAAAAGTTATTGAAAAAGGAACTTCAATGCGCAAATCTGCCGTAATTACCAAGAGTCCAATGTTAGAATTGCCTCTAGTGTTCTTCATCTCACTGACAACGAATACCCTTAATCCTGCTCTGCGCTCTGGTCCAGAAGGAATAATTTAGGGTTGTTCGAAATGACAATAAGTCCCTGTGGGGTGGTAATCTATGATGATGTAAAAACCACGAATATCATTTCTATACTTTCAATTTCAATCAGTACAACAAGCTAACAACTAGTCATACCAACTTCTGCGTTAAAAGTGCATCACAAGTGCTGTGAATCAGTGACTTGTCAAAGTGATATTTAGATTTGATTGTGATGGTTAAAATTTGAAAATTTTAACTTTTTTGGAATACAAGAGTTTTAGACGTTGATATGTTTTCAATTTTTACGCCTGGTTTCACGCTGAAAAATCGTGGGAATGTGTTGGGGCTATCGGAGTCTATTACCAGCTATGTCACTGGTTCTGACAAGCTTTTGGTACCAGGAAGAGTTATTGCTAGTAATAATATAACACAAGGATCATTATCCTTACCGATAGATGCTTCAAAGTTGTCTGGAAAACCTGATGTAGTTCAAGTAAGTTTTTTAACCTCTTTTATAGCAAATGAATATTTCTCACATCTTGGTGTTTCCTCGAGATAATTATTATGGATATATTCTTCTAAAATATTTATTGCAATTCTTCAATCTTTATGAAAATTGTAGATTTTGAGAATATATTCGATCTTTGATATTCGGTTGAAGCAAGCCTCTTTTCAATATTTTAAATTCAGTGAATCTCTTACCGTTCTCAGACATTATTTAGAGGATACCAACCTTGTCAATTATACCGAATAACAATCAGTAAAGATAAAGCTCTGAATTATGACGATCACAAATTGTTGATACACCATGTTCCTCACTATATTATACTTTGATATAGTATATGCATTTTCTAGAAGAATGTAATGATCCTTAAATATCATTAAACTCTCAGAGCTGAAGATAAACTTTCGTATTCTTCATTAAATTAATGAAATTTCAAAGTACGAAGGTTTTTGCATTTTGCATTTTGCAGATTTTTCAACATTTCTTTGAATAATTTCTGAAAAATTCAAGAAGTGAAAGGGCTATGTAGGTTCAATTTAGGTTGGTGCACTGTCTTTGCAAAACGGCGTTTCTCTTATTATTGACAAAGTTTCGTCTCTGAATGAGCAACTAGATAGATTTTACAGGTAATCATCAATCATTTTGGTCGGTAAAATGGCGAAAGTTTAGTACCTTCTTTATAAAAATTGAATTGCATTTTCATGCATTCTCTTAGGAATCGAGATAAGTTTGCAAAGATTTTGAGTGGATATGACCCAAGTCATGAGCCAAAAATGGATTGATTCGATGGGACAGAATTTCCCTACAGTGGTACTTATTGACGTCTCAATCTCTGAAATTGGAAATAGACGGACGGAAAGATTTATTATTGTTACCCCATATCTTATCTTCAGAGATATGACATTTTATTTGAGATATGGGTTTTCAAAGTATAAATTCAAGATACCCAATACGTATTACCAACTTTTATCTGAAAGCCTATTTCCAATTTTCATTTTGTATATTGTATTTGGATGAATTCTTTAAGGAATGTTAGTATTTTCAAAAACTACTGAAGAATTTGCATAATAAATGCCTCTACAGGAAGCAATGTGAAAGAAACACCTATTATATCTATTACTCGAACAATAAGAAATAAATATATCACGTTTTGAAATAAAAACTTATAAAAAAGTGTGGCCCTTTACTAGATGTGAATGAAGAACACCAAAATAGAAATTTTTTCGGATATAACCTGAGCGAAATAAAATACATTAACTGATAGCACCACCTCTGATTGGGAAATTTTTGCAACACCCTTATGATAAGGACTCTAGCTTGAAAAATTTAAAATGGTTACCTCACATTAAAAAAGTAAATTTTTTAAGACATAACAAATCTCCTTAATAAATGCCTATCAGAAGTCAAAATATCGTTAATCTGGAACAACGCCATTATTATTATACTACCCAAAATAAAAAAGTAGTACAGATATATCGAATTACAGACCAGTAGGCTTCCATTTACATCTATGTAAGCTGTTCCCAAAAATATCAGCAAAACGCCTCATAAATAAGCTAGACCTGAATCAACCAAGAGAACAAGCTGGCTTTCGTGCTACATTTCACACAAATGACCACCTTCAAACTATGAAGACCTTAATAGAGAAAGTCATTGCCGCTAATACTGATTTTTGATCATTATAAAAGAACTTTTGACTTTGTATGACAACTAGAAATGCTTAAAGCCTTGGCCGACTGTAGAATCGATATTAGATAAATCTCATGAAACATATTTACGAGCATGCTTTTCACAAGTCTCGCTCCATGAATTCACCAATAAAGATGAATAGAAGATGCAAAAGAGACGCTTCTACAGTAAGTCACAGAATCGAATAAGGTAAGCTGGTAGATAAATATATGGAAAACAAAAATGATGACTAACCTGGTGATAGTGTACGTGTTGAGCAAGTTCCATCATATAAATCAGTAGCAATCAAACGCTAGAAATGGATAGACGGATAAACCTTACGTGAGAATCATTTGGAAAGCTGAGGGACGTTTCCAAATTTCGTATGGCCCTGTCCCACAGACGTAAGGTCTATGATCAAAGCGTGCTACTAGTACTTACTTATGGGGTCAAAACCCTCAAACTATCACTAAAATCAGCAAATAAAATGTCTGTAGTTCAACAAAGAGTGTAAAGATTAATGTTGGGTATTACTATACGACATGACGTCACAAACAGCACTATAAAAGAAAGGACAAGGGTCCTAGATATAGTTGAAAAAATAATATTACTTAAATGGAACAGGGCAGAGAATATGGCTAGATTTAAAGACCAAAGTTGGGCAAAACGTTTCCTGCAATGGCACCCAAGACAGGAACATCAAAGGGGTTGAGGACGTCCATCATCTCGCTGGAAGGATGATAGATAGAGCTCACAATCGAGAGGCGTGGAAAATTTCGAGGAAAACTTATGTCCAGTAGTGGGCCAAAGTGGTTGATGGATGATGATGAACATTTGTTTGCCGAGTTCAGTGAAACAACTCTTTTCTTTCGGTCGAGTGATAATGAAAACTCATTGAAGAAAAAAGAGTAATAAAATTTCACTTGAGTCTCGATTAGACAATCGAAGCTTCAAAATATAATATTTCCTTAATTTTAGACGAAAAACCCTATTGCTTATCACTATCATTACTTAACGTAATAGTTTAAATAAGAAGCTTAAGATTGATAAAAATATTTTCTACAACTTATTTCACTTTGAAAAAATAATTAGGAAATACGCGTTTTAGTTTTTCAAATATCTGAATGAGAATATCTTCCTCCTGATGTTTTAAATTTTTGAAGTATCTTGCAAGATGTAGTCAAAATAATTTTCATACAGAATCTTGTACATCTCTACCTATCTGAATTTTACTTGCTGGTTTTTGTAGCCATTCAATTTGAAATGATTTAATTCTAATAAATGATGGTATATAATTCTTTTCGAATTTTTCTGCAAGTTTTTATGAACATGGGCTAATTTAGATTGAGCGAATGAGACGGCATTTTCCTACAATTATAGTGATTTTTTCTCTGAAGTATAGAGAATACAAAGATTGAATATTGTTCACACATATATTATGTCGATTTTCCCTAAAGGTCTTTGTAATCAGCGAATTTGGAGAGATTTGATTATACAGTATCTCCCAAAATTGTACCAATAGGATGTCTTATTCTGTAAAGTTATGATCGACATTTCAATTTCTCAAATACTATGAATGAGAATATTTTGTTCCTGATGTTTTAGATATTTAAATTATCTTGCAATTTGTAGTCCAAATAATTTCCATACAAAATCTTGTACATCTCTGCCTTTCTCAAATTTTCTTGCTGGTTTTGAAGCCATTCAATGTGAAACGATTTAATTGTACAGAACCTTCCTTTAATTGTTTCAATTGAATGTTCTATTTCGAGAAATTTGAAAAGAGATAAATAATCATATATAATTCCTTTCGAGTTCTTCCGCAAGTTTCTATGAACATGAGCTAATTTAGATTAAGTGAATTAGACGGCATTTTCCTACAATTATAGTGATTTTTTCTGTGTTGTATAGAGAATACAAAGATTGAATATTGTTCGCACCTATATTATGTCGATTTTCCCTGTATGTCTTTGTAACCATCAGCGAATCTGGAGAGGTTTGATTATACAGAATCTCCCGAAAATTATATCAATGGGATGTCTTATTCTGTAAAGTTGATGATTGACAAACTTGAATATTGTCTACACATAAACCCCCAAGTTTTCGAGCACAAATTTCTGTAGCCATGAGCCAATTTGGAATAATTTCATTCTGAAGCATTTTCATACAATAAGACTGATTGAAAGTCATATTTTCTGTGACTTCAGTTTTTTTCTATAGTCTTGAGCCAATTTGTGAGGACTCAATGAGGAAGTATCTCTTAACAATTGTACCGATTGAATGTCTTTTTTACGATGTTTGAGAAGCGACCAACTTGATTGTTTTTCGCGAATATTTTCAGTCGAGTTTTCCTACAAGCTCATGAAGCCATTAGGAATGATTTAATAACACATGTTCCTAAGATTATATCTACTGAACATCCTATTTTCTGAAATTTGAGTGAGAGTGAAAAAAATTAATATTGTTCGCATATATCTTATCTCAAATTACCTTAGACTTTTTGTAGCCATGATCTAATTTAGAACGATTTAATTAAATAGTATATCTCTTTATTGTACTATTTTAGGAAATTTGAAGAGCGCAGGTAGATTTCATTAAGTTTACCAACAGTAGCCATGAGTCAATTTAAAATGCTTTAAAAAACAGCTTTTTCCAACAATTATACTTATTGAATATCCTTTCCTGAAAAATTAGACCAATGAAAAGATTGAATATTATATATTTTATCTCAAAAGGTTTTGTAGTCTAGAGCCAGTTCGAACAATACAATGACAGCATCTTCTAACAATAGCACTAATTGAAGGTTCATTTTGTGATGTTTGAAGAACGGCAACGTTGCATCTTGTTCGCACAAAATTTCTATCAACTTGTCCCGCAAGTTTCTGCAGCTATGAGCTTATTTGAAAATATTCAATTAGATAGCATTTTCTGACAATTATAATGATTGAACGACCTATTTTATGAAGTTTGAAGAACGAAAAATTTTGATGTCGGCCTATATTTTGTCTCGAATTTTCCTTGAAATTTTTGTAGCCATGAGCCAATTAAGAATAATTCAATTAGACCGTATCTCTTCACAATTATACCAATTTAATTACCTATTCTGTGAAGTTTGAAGTGAGACAAAGGATAAATGTTACTTCACATACTTCCTATCAACTTTTCCCGCAAGTTTTCATAACTATGATCTAATTTGGAATTATTAGATTATATAACATTTTTATGCAATTATATTGACTGAACGCCCTAGTTTGTGTAGTCAAAGGAGCGAAAACTATTAATACTAACCTAAATCTTATTTCAAAATTTCCTAGCCATGAACCAATTTGGAACGATTCAATTAGTATCTCTCTATAATTGTACTAACCTAATGACCCATTTTGTGAGGTTTGAAGAGCGACAATGGTTGAATGTTTTTCGTACATAATTCGAATCTACTTTTTTCGCAAGTTTCTGTAGCGATAAGCTTATATAATAATAATAATAATATTAATTTTTGTACTTAGTAATTTATAACAATGTCAGCAGAACATATCTTCCCATAATTGTACTAATTTAATTACCTATTTTGTGAAGTTCGAAGAGCGACTTAGGTTGAATTTTTTTAGCATAAACTTTTCCTGCAAGTTTCTGTAGCTATAAGCCAATTTCGAATAAATCAGTTAGACTGCATTTTCCTACCATTATACATTCTGAATGTCTAATTTTATGAAGTTTGAAGAGCAGCAAGATTGAATATTGTACAGATGAATCGTATATTGAGATTTCTAGCAAATTTTCGTAGCTATGAGCTAATTTACTTGTTCAATCATAATAATAAATAATCAACGACCTATTTTGTGGAGTTTGAAGACAAAAAATTTTTAGTGTTGTTCTCCTAGAACTTATTTCAGATTTTCGTAGCTATAAGTCAATTAAGAACGATTAAAATATTAATCTCCTATAATTATACTAACCGAATGACCTATTTCGTGGAGTTTGAAAAGCGACAATGGTTGAATGTTGTTCGCAGATAATTCCTTTTCAATGTTTTTCGTAAGAATCTGTAACCATAAGATTATTTGAAAATTTTTAATTAGACAGCAATTTCTTACAATTATACTTATTGAACGACATATCTCGTGAAGTTTGAAGAGCGAAAAATGTATGATCTAACCTCCTATATCTCGTCTCAAAATTTACCTAGAACTTTCGTAGCCATGAGCCAAATTAGAACAATTCAATCTACAATTATACTAATTTAATTAGCTATCATGTAAAGGTTGAAGAGCTACTAAGATTGAATTTTGTTAGCATAAACTTTTTCTGCTAGTTTCTGTAGCCATGAGCCAATTTCGAATAAATCATTCAGACCGCGTTTTCTTACCATTTATACCTTCTGAATGTCCAACTTTATGAACTTTGAAGAGCAGAAAGATTGAATATGGTACAGATGAATCCTATATTGAAATTTGTAGCAAATTTTCGTAGCTATGCGATAATTCACACTTGTTAAATCATAATAATTGAACGTCCTATATTGTGAAGTTTGAAGATCGAAAAATTTTAATGTTGTTCTCCTAGATCATATTTCAAAATTTCGTAGCTATAAACTTATTCAGAACGATTCAAATAATATCTTTCTCTGATTGTATTAACCGAATGACTTATTCTGTGGAGTTTAAAGAGCGATAATGGTTGAATGTTGTTCGCAGATAATTCCTTTTCAAATTTTTCCGTAAGATTCTGTAACCATGAGATTATTTGGATATTTTTAATAAGATAGCATTTTCTAACAATTATACTTATTGAACGATCTATCTCGTGAAGTTTGAAGAGCGAAAAATGTTAATGATGTAACCTCCTATATCTCGTCTCAAAATTTACCTAGAACTTTCGTAGCCATGAGCCAAATTAGAGCAATTCAATTTACAATTATACTAATTTAATAAGTTATCATGTAAAGTTTGAAGAGCTACTCAGGTTGAATTTTGATAGCATAAACTTTTTCTGCTAGTTTCTGTAGCCATGAGCCAATTTCGAATAAATCATTCAGACCGCGTTTTCCTACCATTTATACCTTTTGAACGTCCAACTTTATGAAGTTTGAAGAGCAGAAAGATTGAATATTGTACAGATAAATCGTATATTGAAATTTTTTACAAATTTTCGTAGATATGCGCTAATTTACAACTTTTCCATCATAATAATTGAATGACTTATTTTGTGATGTTTGAAGACCAAAAATTTTAATGTTGTTTTCCTAGATCTGATTTCAAATTTTCGTAGCTATAAACTTATTCAGAACGATTGAAATATTAATCTCTCTATAATTTTACTAACCGAATGACTTATTTTGTGGAGTTTAAAGAGCGATAATGGTTGAATGTTGTTCGCAGATAATTCCTTTTCCAATTTTCCGTAAAATTCTGTAGCAATGAGATTTTTTAGAAATATTCAATTAGACAGAATTTTCTTACGATTATACTTATTAAACGTTCTATTTCGTGAAGTTTGAAGAGCGAAAAATTTCAATGTTATCCTCCTATATCTCACAATTTCTCTCAAATGGTTTTAGCCATCATCCAAATTAGAACAATTCAATCTACAATTATACTAATTCAATTAACTATTTTGTGAAGTTTGGAGAGAGATCAAGGATGGATGTTGTTGGTATATAACTCCTATCAACTTTTCCTGCAAGTTTATGTAGCCATTAGCCAATTTCGAATGATTCATGCAAACAGGATTTTTCTATTCTCATACATTGTGAAAGTCCAATTTTATGAAGTTTGAAGAACGGCAAGATTGAATGTTGTACGCTTAGATCTTGAAATTTCTAGCAAATTTTCATAACCATGAGCTAATTTACAACTGTATAAAGTAAATGTTCTGTTTCACGGAAAGCAAGGAGTTTGAATATTGTTCTTATTTCTGTAGCCATAACCTACTTTCCACTTCAATTGAATAGTATCTTCTTATAAACATACTAACCGAATATCTTGTTGGGTGAAGTTTGAAGAGCCAAAAAAATATATATTTATAAGGAGTATTGTTCGCATAATTTTCATTTAAAATTTTCTCGCAGGTTTCTGTAGCCATGAGCCAGTTTGGAACGATTCAATTAGACAGTGACTCCCTTCAAATTTGGTCTGAGGAAGTCCACTGGGTTAGAGCCATTCGTTTATCGAACGACTGTCATAGCTACAATATACAGTTAAAACTACAACCATCCCAAAGAGTATCAAATGCTTTACTAAAGTCTTCTCCAATGCCACAACTAATACTACAGACTGTCAGACCTATACTTGCTGGTCAAGAATTACTTCTATGGTTTTCGGAAGATATTCTGGCGATGTTACAAATTGCTTTTCTTACTCCAGCTAATATTCAAGGTAATTTATTTCGATGTGAATCGTTTTTCCTATTTAACCATTTTATTATTAATTTAGGACAGAAGGAATATGTTTGTCTTCGCTGCAACGCCCTGTATGAATCTCCGAATCCCTTGAAACTACACATAACTCTCACTTGTGGTAAAAATCCACCAACAACCTTATGGGATAGATTATCGTCAATTCTCAGCAACAATGAAAGCTCCGATACATCATGCGAAGATATGTTTGACTTTAAACTCATTCCCGAAGCTGCCTCGATGCGACAGAAGATAGCTATGGATCTGACAACGTCGACGTCTCCAAAACATAGTATGAATAGAATTATTCACAGGCCGTTCTTGGAAAGTTCAGCTTTCAAGCCATTCAAAAGGGAGGATAATGTATTATTAGCAAGTGATAACAAAATTGATGCTACAGTGAATTGGCCCCTGGGTGTCACCACTTTGACAGCTACTGGAAATTCGAAGGTAAAAATGAAAATTTAGATTTCTCTTATAGCCTAGGTGAAATTGAATTTTTTTCCATGCATTTTAATTTTTTAGGAAGACGAAGCACAAATAGAATCCTTGGTGAGTAGTTTAGGCAAGACGAAACAAGGACATATGTGTGTTTACTGCGGAAAATGTTATTCAAGGAAATATGGATTGAAAATACATATAAGAACTCACACCGGATATAAGCCACTGGAATGTAAATATTGTAAGAGGCCCTTTGGTGATCCAAGCAATCTTAACAAGCATGTCAGATTGCATGCTGAAGGGAACACGCCTTACAGGTTAGATTGCATTTGAATATATTATGTGCTGTATAGAATTATGCGATTTGTTCGAAAAATGGATTCCATAATTATCTCCGATATGACATGATATACACCGTCGAATTATCTCACGAAACGACGAAAAAATTATAGCAAAGTGATGTGTCCGGTATAGAAGGGGGCTTGGCATGAAAAGATGATCAATATGAAAGATAGTATCGAGTGTTCCGTGAAGAACGCCTCAAGCTATGACTCCTACAATTGTTGATCGATTTCCATGAAATAAACACCGAATTTCAGCTTGAATGATATTCTAACAGCCTTTTTCATTAGTCTGTCACCTCCGGTCTGACAATTCTTTTTGATTACCCATTGATAGCCTTCTGTTGAACAAATATAACTTAAAATATTGTGTTTTCCGAGAAAAAAGAAATTATCGAAAAATTATGATAAAAAACTAACGTTTGCAATTAATCAAAGTAATTCGAAAAATGGACGACAGTTTGAGTTTGTGATAAAATTTTTGTGTTCTTGTAAGTGTATTGGTGATCACTTCAGGTCAGATAACTCAAACTGTTTCGTATTTTGGGTGCAAAAAGTTTCAAAACGTAACAGAAGATTCTAATGATTGTGAAGTAGACGGAATAGAATTATAATGGATTTTATTCCCAATTATTAAAGAGAAATTTTGACAGATAACCTACCCGCTAACTCTTGTTATTCTTTAATTTCGAGTATTTTTCACGGAGGATTAATAAGCATGGACGACCAAAATCAAGTGAATATAGACACGATGTAACTTCATTTTCAATCTAACAGAAATAGTGGACGCGTATTTCGACTCTATTGAGAACGCTCTCCAATTCCTCGTCTTCGAACCTTTTCGCTGCACCAGGATGCTCATTATCTGTCAAATCGAAATCTCCACTATTAAATTGACGAAACCATGTCTCACATGTTCTAATCACTGGAGCATGTTCATCATAAGTTTCTACCACCAACCGGTGAGTTTCAGCTGCTTTTTTCTTTTGATGAAACGAGAAAAGCAACGAATGCCGCAAATGCAATGTACTTGAAACGAAACTCGACATATTCACTGAGGTGAACAAATATGATGCTATTATTTCGGTGGAATGTGACTTGCGTATTTTTGAAGGTTGATGTCAATAGAAAAAACTGACACACATGCCAAATCATTGATATTTATACATATTGTAACTAAGATCGAAGATAAAGAACGGTAAGAAAATTTATAAAGATTGAAGATGAAAAAATTTGAGAACAAGTGTAACAAAATGGCTTTTACTGAGCAATGAGACTCTAATTCAATAATTGTCACTGAAATCTTGGAAGACAAGTCAATTCTATTTAGATATTTGAATACATATTATAATTATGGTAAACAATGTAAACAAATGCTTCTTTCTATATGTATATATATAGAAATATAAATATAATGAAAAACATGTAATGTATATATATATATATATATATATATATATATATATATATATATATATATATATATATATATATATAAATATATATATAGCGAAAAAATGGTCTCCCACAGAATAAGAAAATCATCAGGCTTAAGGAGCTTTATATATTTAGCCTCACGTACATTTAATATACTACCCACAAAAGTAAAATGCAGAACGCATATATCAATGTTCAACAAATGAGTAAAAGAGTGGATTTTAGGTAAACCTCATTGCCACAATACTGAGATTGCATGTCTTAAATCTGTCAACTGAAATATAAATGTGAGCTTGAAATAATTTGATTTTTTGGATGATAGATCTACTTTTTGTTAAATGTTTGTTTATGTTTATAATATGTTTACTTAGTGCGCACACTCAATGGCCATGCTCAAGGAATTTTTCTTTTATGGCCACAATGTAAAATACTTGAGTATACTAATTGTAAAATCGAGCACTGATTTCTTTATTCATGATTATTATTCAATAATAACTCATGTCATTGTTATCGAATTATTTGTGCCATTGTTGTTATTATTATTTCTGAATAAAGATAAAGATATATATATATATATATATATATATATATATATATATATATATATATATATATATATATATATATACAGTCAATAAGACTTATCTTGGTGAAATAGATGAGGTAGAGGTCGTCTATGTTATAGTCCCCCATCACTTAGGGAGTTCAAATTCCAAAAACTTCTTGTATTCTACTGCTGCATATGGGGGAAAACTTCTATTTCAGCTTCGGATTTATCTGGGTTTCTGGACACCAGATAGAAGTTATATCTCTACCTCTGAGCTCCACCTACGACTTTCCATCTACGACCCTCCCCCTACGAATCTCTATCTACGACTCTCCATGTATCACCAAGATATTCGATCCTCTAACGTAACAGCCAACTACACTAGGGAATTTAAAGTAACAAACTAACGTGGGTCTAACATTATTTAAAGACAGGAATTAATAGGAAAAGTTACAGAGATTCTAAAAAGTAAACTCGTGCTAGCTGCTTAGGTAGGTTATAGAATTGAAAGTTAAACTACATAAAAATCAAGAATGCATCTACAAAAACTATTCACAATTAAAAGAGAAGCAACATAAAAAGCAAGCAAGCATCAACGAAAAAAATATTTACAAGAAAAATTACAGATGTTTGGCAACTATTTTGAAAATTTGAAAGAATTTTATGATTAACCTGATAATTTCACGAAAATTAATTGAAAATGAAGGAAATAATGATTCAATATTGGAGTTTGAGTTTTTTGTCGTTTTATACTCAGAAAAATTATTTTGATCGAGTCTATTCATGAGATATCCATCAAGGTATTTATAAAAAAATGTTGAACTGAAGAAATACGATTATGAAATCCATCGTGAGAAAAAGACAAATTCGGTAGAGCAGAATTTCTAATAACTACTATAAGGCATTCAACCAGTAAATAGGAAAAATGCTGTAGAGAAAAATTAAAAATCAGATTTTCAAGGTTAAGTGCTACATTGTGCTAGATGAACTTTCAACTTACCCTATGGTTTTGATATATGTCACTACATAGTATTTAAGATAAAGGTATATCTCTAATTTTCACTAACGAACTTTTATATTAATTATTTCAAATACAATCAACGACGATTTTCAAGTTCAACTAATTAGTCCAAAGGTCGGCAAAGAAAAGAAAGCAAATTGAAGATTCTGAAGCGAAGCTGGTAGGACATATTATCTGATAGCCGGATTATGCGCATCAGACTGTTAACCAGTGGAGTGACACAGATAGAGGGTTGACTGAAATCAGGTGTTTTAATTCAAATTGTTGTGACATCATTTTAGCATGTTACAATATTTCTAACGACATCTACTGGTAAAACCGGCAAATTTCAACTAACACACCTGGTATCTTGGATATATGATTTTACAAGGTAGAGAAAACCAAAACCTCTGAAATTTCCGGAATAATAGGACTAGGTTTGGCTGTATTTAGTGGACTCTTCATGGAGTCATATACTAAAATCGAGACAAATTGGGCATTATGCCAGTCCCAACTTACGGCCTCAATGGCAATGGTACTCTCCTTCTCAAGTGATACAACGAACAATGGAGAAAGCGATGCTTGGAGTCAGTTTTAATGAAATGAGAAAATAAGACGTAGAACAGGCTCAACAAACATTCTGACAAGAGTAGTTCCACTCAGATGGCTCTCGGTTACACATGTAGCCAGTCATGATCACTACAGATGGACCCACAAATTGATGGTTTGGCGCCCAAGAGAGATAAAGAAAGAGCTTGTATTTATGTTTTCGTAAAATATAAAGAATAGGCGTCACTGACGTCCAGGTTTCTATAAAAATTTGTTGAACAGATGTTTCTGTGTCTTTCAACAAGACATTCAATTCCGTTTCTTCATTAATCTTCCTTTTCACCCGTATTTGTGTAAATTGGAGTCTTGAAACTTGCGACGCTCTGGTTTATCACGATCTGGAAACTGAACCTGATAGAGTCGAAATGCTCGAATACGATTTCTGTTATCTTTGTTGTTAGATTAATAATAGGTTTGTATTATGTCTATACTCACTTGATTTTCGTTTTTCATACTTATTATCATAAACTCAAACAGCCGCCTATTCTTCGAATTATATCGATGAATTGCAAATGTGAGTTTTCTTCATTTTTCGATAATTTATTTTTTCCCAGAAAAAACAGCGTTCTGGGTGATAATTTTAGCAGGAAGTACTCAATCGAAAAAAACTATAATATGGGGTTGCCATACAAAGTCCAAGTGAAGGTCAACTTGCGGTATTTCCGGAAGTGACAGACTAATGAAATTGTGTTAGGTTGTTAGAATAACATTCAAGATGTAGTTCGGTTTTAGTTTCATTGAAATCAGTCAGCAATAGTGGGAGATATAGCTTGGGTCGTTTTTTACAGAACAACTGATAGATTAAGTACGAAGAATACTACGTACACTGAAAAAGACTAAAATAAAAGATTTATTTTTTATAGAAAAATTACCTAAATATTGTCGTTAACTTAATTTTTTTAATATCGTTGCAGATGCGATCTATGTGGCAAAGTCCTGGTTAGACGAAGGGATCTTGAACGTCATTTAAAATCAAGGCATCTACCAGAAACCCATCCAGACCTGAATCTTATTGGTAATAGTAACCACGGGGAAGAAGTTAATGATGATCCAGATAAATCACTTTCCCCCAAAGTGGAAGCAGAGTAGGAGTTAATATAATTGAATTTTAATTAGTTGTTTAAAAATTGTGAAATATATATATTTATCGTTGGAGTTGCTTAAATTTTAGGAAGCTTTTGATGCATTTGTTGGTAATTATTTTCTAAAAGAGTTATAGCGGATTATTCTGTTATATCAGATTTTTTTGAATGGAATAAATTTCCAATTAACCCATAAACTTATAACGGGATTCACAAAATTGTTGCTTCATTAGGTAAGTATATATATGTTAAGCGTTTACAAGCTGTATTGGCTAATTGATCAATATTCTTCCGATTATTTGCAATTGCTCCTTGTGCCTCTTTCCTCAAGATCTTCCATTACTACATGTCTCCACTTTTCTGCCCGCCTCTCTTCCTTTTGCTCACCAGTGTCTTCTGCCAAAATTCTCTCAACAACCTATTCCCACACATTCTCACAATATGTCCCAATCATTGGAAACCTCTGGATCTTATGATCCAGTACGTCTTTCTCATATCCTGTTCCTCAAAATTTTTTCTCATATACCTCCAATTTAAGCTAGTTTTCCTTATTGATTGCCCAGGTCTCTGCTACGTAAGTAACTGTTGGCCCTAAACACTCTTATAAATCTTTATTTCCGTTGACAGTGATATATACTTGCACCTTATCGAACTGTTTAGATGACCTGCACTTGCAGGTATGTCAATTAAGTTTATTATTTTTTTCATTTAGAGAAATGAGATACAGACAGGCTTAAAAAGCCCAACAAAACAGTTTTCACTGATTTATATCAGTACCCAAATCTATGCGATTGAACTTATATATAATGGAGAAATAATAGAAATAAAAATAAGCATTAAACCGCACGGAATACAGAGTGCAGAGAAAGAAAAATAAAATCTCAAAATTCTACAAATAAACGAAAGCATGATAAACAGACAATTTTTTGATAATTCAAAGATAATTTCGCTTCAATGTCCTTTTTAAATTTACCAACGAAATGAAAAATATAACTATCCCCGAAAACTTTCGATTATAGGTGCCAAGCATCCTGCAGAGAGGTGCACTTTGTGACCTACTTGTCCGCCTAAACGGAATATGAAATAGATCAGTCGTTCTTAATCTTAGATCGGTGACCCTAAGAGAAATATCTTGAAGAATGCTTGGCACTGAGAAACAATTATTGAACACCCTGTATAAGAAGAGGATATCGCTAATTTCTCTTCGCTCTTGTAAAGTTGTCAGTTTTAATTTTTTCTAGCCTCTACATAATTATAATCTAGAATTACAAAATTATTTTTGAATGCTAAGTATCTAATAAATTTAATTTGAATACTCTCCAACCTACGTCTATAGACGTTGTATTGTGGATTCCATATTATGGAAGCAAAGTTTAATCTACCAAACACAAAAGAATAGTATAAATTCAAGAAAGTTGAACTATTTCTGAAATGGTTGCTATGTCGGAAAATTAAGCCAAGCATTTTATTAGAGCTATTTATAATATTTTCAATGTGTTGATCGAATAAGAGTTTCGAATCAAATGATACTCCCAAATCCAGAATATTATTAACCTCTTGAAGTTGATTATAACTGATTTTATAGTTATTCCTAATCAAATTGACATTTCTACTGAAAGTGATTATATAGCATTTCTGAAAATTCAATTTTCGGAACCAAACTCTCTGAGACGGTCCAGATCGTCCTGAATCCCCCCGCAATCATCCAGGTCACCAACTCTTCTAAATATTTTTGATATTTTGATCTGCATATAACAAAAAATTTGTGTTTTGAAAACATTTACCAATATTATGTCCATAAATTATGAAGACCAACGTACCTAAATGTGAGCCTTGAGGGATATACAATTAATTTTACTTATCTTGGTGATAGTCAACAAGTCATTGTTCCTGAAGAAATAGATGAGGTAGAGGTCGTCTATTTTAGATAAGTGAGGTCAAATATGATTTATTCTACGAATATAAGTCTCCAATCACCTATGTAAGTTCAAGTTCCAAAAGTCTCTTGTATTTTTAGTCTGCGTATGGAATGAAAACCTCTATTTCAACTTCAGAGCGCCTCAGCTAGGATTTATCTAGATTTCAGGGCTTCAAATAGAAATTATATTCCGACCTCTGGGCTCCACCTACCTCTGAATTTTACATAAGTTAGACATATATCACCAAGATATTCTATGCTCTAACGTAATAGCCAGCTTCACTAGTGAATTTGAAGTAACAAAATAATGTGAGTCTAATAATATTTGAAGATAAGAATTAACAGAAAAAGTTACAGAGATTCTAAAAAATAAACTGATGCTAGCTGTTGAGGTAGGTCATAGAATTAAAAAATAAGTTACATAAAAAGTGAGGAAGCATCTACAAAAAAAAATTACAGATGTTTGGCAACCATTTTGAAAATTTGAAATAATTTTATGAATAACATGAGAACTTCACGAAAATCACTCGAAAATGAAGAAAACAATAACTGAATATTGGCGTTTGAATTAATCTAATCGTTTTCTACTTGTGAAAAGTGAAAGTTCTGAAGCCGGTAGAATATAAAATGTGACAACTGATTTTGTGCATTAGAGTTCTCCTAGGTTGTACTGTCGAAATGTGGTTCGATGATGACAAGTGATAGCCAGTAGCGTAACTGTTGGGCATAGATGGAGGATTGATTGGAATTAGGTGCTTTAAATTCAAAAAGCTGTGACGTGATTTTAGCACGTTATACCATCTCTTCCTCACGGGAAAAATTTTGATGAAATCCTTATTCTTTTTCTGCCTTCAACCGCAAAAGAAGAACCTTGAATATTTAAACAGATGGAAATATAAGAAGTGGATATCAGCCGACAAAGAGATTATGAGAGATACGAAAAGTGATAATTTAGAAAAATCGAGGCCAAATGATAATCAGAAAGTTAAAAACGCGGCAAGCTTTGTTTTGCGCGCCAAAGCCTGACTCCTCTTCAACAGAATGAAGTTAAGTTGCAGATAAGGTACAGAGATAAAAATGCGGCAGGTTCTGTTTTGCGCCGGAGCCTGACCCCCCTTCATCAGAATGAAGCTAAGTTAAAGAAAATTTACTAAAACTTTAGAAAGGTTGATAGGAGAAATAATTATTTCAAATTTAAAAGAAACATATATTAGTAACCAGCGTTAGGGACACAAACACACAGAAACGCATCAAGGATCCGCAGATCCTATCTGCAAATTAAAGCTAAACTTGCCGGGTCTCTACCTTCCAGTAGAGACAAAACTGCAATGAGTTTACGAAAGTTAATTTTGGTTTTTGACTACTACTACTACTACTACCACTACTACCCTCTCCATCTAAAAAAAATAATAATAGGGTTGTACATCCTACCTATTCAGATCGGAATGGTGTAACGTTTAGCCTATCTAAAATCGATATACAAAATATACACTGGCACCCCATTCTGAAGGTTATCCTTCACATCTCTGTTTTGATATAAATATCTGATTTGTGGTTCCTCGATTTGTTCTAAACCCATATTGGTACTCCCTCAAACCTTTTTCTGTATAAACTTCCAGCGTAGCCACTATTTTATAAGTAACATCTACTAAAGCTATTCCTCTATAGTTATTAAAAACTGTAAATCGGCATCATGACAGATCTACCCTAATTCTGGACGTACATGCTGTGGGCAGAACTTTTTTTACCATGTTATGTAATTCATTTATTATTGTATTTCCTCCGTACATTGAATTCTCTGCGAGTATTCTATTTTCAACAGCACTGTGATCATTTTTCATGGCTGCTACTATTTCCTCAATTTCCTTTCTTCTTGGTTCATCAATTAATTCCTTATAAGGTTTTTGCGTTGTAAGTTCTTTTACGACATATTCATCATAATCTAGCAATTCTTCAAAATGCTGACAAAGTACAATAGTCACCATCCAAAATCGTCTGTGATAAGAACAACTTTGAAGCAGAAAGAAGGAGGACGCGGATTGATGGATGTTGTCAACTTACATACCGAACAGATAGAAAATCTCAGAAAATTCTCCTCGCAAAAGCTCGCACTTTCGACTTCCACATAGTATCGTCGGCTGG
Organism: Cryptolaemus montrouzieri; assembly: GCA_013387265.2. Classification (NCBI taxonomy): domain Eukaryota; kingdom Metazoa; phylum Arthropoda; class Insecta; order Coleoptera; family Coccinellidae; genus Cryptolaemus; species Cryptolaemus montrouzieri. The sequence continues at coordinate 30,737,546 of JABFTP020000144.1, read as the reverse complement.
TGAGGGATATACACCTCTGAATCTTGCTACTATGGATGACCTGCTGAATTTACCGTTCCTATCAGATACAGAAAAACAAGAGCAATGATCAAGAAAAGAATTGCATGGACGACTTCTCCATGAGAATAATCAACCGCACATCGATAAAGAAGCTTCCAACAAATGGTTGAAGAAAGGAGAACTATTCGCGGAAACAGAAGGATTCCTTATGGCCATTCCAGACCAAGTCATCGCTACAAACAATGAAAAAATTTATAATTAATAAGGACGGAACCTTCCAAACAGATAAGTGCAGGAAATACCATATAAGATCGGAGACTATACAGCATATTAGGTCCGGCTGCGAACAACTGGCCAATACGGACTATCTTCACAGGTATAATCAAGTGTGCAATATTATCCATTAGAAACTTCCACACAAGTATGGACTTCTGAATGCCTTCCAGCCATATTACAAGTACCAACCGGTGCTCGTATTGGAAAATGACTCTATCAGATTATACTACGATAGGCCTGCTATCACTGACAAACTGGTGACGAATAATAGGCCGGACATAGTGGTGTATGATAAGAGAACCTGAACAGCAATGCTGGTGAATGTCACCATACCGAATAATAACAACGCGCTGAACAAGTTCCAGGAGAAAAAGTCCAAATACACAGACCTTGCTATTGGGATCAAGCAGATGGAGCATCTCGATAAAATTGATATCGTTCCTATCATCATTTTTTCGACTGGGATAATACCCAAAAGTTTGCATGATAGTCTTAAGAAATTAGAATAACATAAGAATACCTATATTGAAATTCTTAATATATGTAGAAAAGTTAGAAAATTTATGTCAAGTATATTGTAATCGAGCCTATTTCCTTTGAATGCTGAAGCTGGGAAAGGTAAATTATATCCAGCTAACAGCTGAGATAGTGCACAGGTCCACGATAATAAATAATAATAATCATTAAACTACGTAGAATATTAATTCGTCAAGCACATTCCAAAAGCGAAACTGAAGCAAATTGTTTTCATATCAAGTACATGATCGAAAATAGTCGTGAACAAATCAATCTTCATTGCTTCCTCGCTCGCCTTGTAGACGTTTAAATGATAGGGCGTATAGTGTAAGTACGCCTTAGAATGCAGAAAATTATACAGTAATTTCATCTTCAGTTCATTCGAATGGCAGTGTTATTATGGATCGTTAAAATTCGATGAAGAGATGTGCGTGGTAAGTTGGCTCAAGGATGTTGTTTTAAGAACATAAAATTTGTTTTTTCTATCTCAATAGCATTTAATACTTTAATATAAAATATATTTTGGAATTAACAATTCTATCTACGAATGCACAAAGTTAATTTCTGGATGGTGCAAGAGATGTTTGTTTAATGATACTAGATTTGTTCGAGTCGTTTTCCATATCTCCTCATTGGTCCATCGTTCTGTAACAAAAAAAATAATGAATAATGGATTGCAATGAATTTTGAAACTTATAGTGAAAATAAAGTTAAAGGTTTTGGAATTAAGTATGTTTTATTATAGTCTTAGAATTGATGAATGACCTTTCTCATTTTATATAAGTTAAAAGTTTCTTAGCCCACACCTTAACGTAGGTAGGTACAATGGGCTTTTATGAAGCTTGGAATATGTGTCTTTGGTAAATAACAGGTAGCAAAGGTGCGTTAAATACCACCTGAAATCATAAAGTATAACGAGTAATTTGCTTGCATATTTTTCGAGATAATATTGAAAGACTTAAATTTATTGCTATTGACAGACACCTTGTTGTGGCAAGTCTCCGCCTGATATTCTTAAATTCTATATTCCAATCAATAACTGTAAGAGCTATTCAAAAATTGTATAGAGAATGAAAAGTAGATATTTATTTATTATAAGGATGGCGAATATTACTATATAAAAAATATAGCTATTTAAGATGGAAAAGTTTATTCAACGTTATAGCTATTTCGAGCTTTCGCTCATCATGAGAGATGAGACGATCCGGAACCGGAGTCTTTTTTTAGTTCATTTGCTGAAACTATTCATATATTCCTTGATTTTTAATCTAATTGAATTTTATTATCAATTGCAATAACTGCATTCTTCAGATCTACCTGCATAACATTTTTATCTAAATTCAAAATTACAGTGAAAAGACGGTAATTTGCCAAAATGATTCAATAATTTTAAATTCTCAATATAGTAATATATTACGTAGTGTTAAAGCAACTCAAAATCACCCCAAAGCGTAAATATCGAGACGAAGAAATTTTTTTAACTCAAATAAGAAATCCAGCAAAAACAATATTCGCCTTTAATACCGAAGGCTCTTCAGCACCCTTTCGTATCCACGACCCCAGATGCCATCTGGTATTTTCTCCGGCTGCAATCCTGGCGTCGCGAGTGAGTAAAATAATGGGGTCGGCGGGTGGAAGGGCTTCTGGACCACTCATATATAAACGCCGAGGTCGCGACGTTAGGATGATTCAGTTTTTCGAAGCTCAGTGAATTTACTCAGTAAGTGATACTGATTAACCATATGAGAAGTTTCATAAAACTCCATAAAAAACAATTTGCCTACCAACCGGGTAAATCCACAATTGATGCCCTACACGATCTAGTCAAAGAAGTGGAAGGAGCCCTAGAGGCTAAAAAAATAGCCTTAGTTCTATTTGGAGACATTGAAGGAGCCTTTGATAATACCTCCTATACATCCATTAGCAATGGTGCAAACAATAAGGGTGTCAAAACACCCACCATCAAATGGATTAAAAAAATGCTCAAAGGCCGGATCATAACGGCCACTTTTGGAGACACCGAAATATCGGTGTTAGTAGTGAAAGGATGCCCTCAAGGAGGTGTCCTATCGCCGCTACTATGGTCAGTAGTTGTTGATGGCCTCTTAGAAAGACTGAACAACGCTGGCTTCAACGCACAAGGCTATGCTGATGATCTAGTTATCATCATTAGGGGAAAGCATGATGGAATCTTATAGAACCTGATGCAAAAAGCCCTTAACATCGTAAATGAATGGTGTGCTGAAGAGGGACTCAGCATCCATCCAGACAAAACCATTCTAATTCCATTCACAAGACGTAAAAAGTTGAACTTAAAGCCCCCCTTTCTGAATGGGCATACTCTGAAATTTTCGGAACAGGCTAAGTATCTAGGGTTAACCCTATATCAGAGACTCAACTGGAATTTACACATTGACAAAACTCTTTCCAAGGCTACATCGTGCCTATGGGCATGCCGTAGACTCTTCGGAAAGACCTGGGGACTACAGCCAAAAATAACCTATTGGTTATACACAGCGGTTATAAGACCCATTGTCACATATGCATCATTAGTATGGTGGACGAAAACATCAGAAATAACTACGCAAAACAAGCTGCAAAAACTGTAGCGGCTTGCGTGCTTGGGCATAACAGGTGCTATGAGAAACACCCCGACTATTGCCCTGGAGGTAATCCTAAATCTCCCTACTCTTCATATAAAACTGAAAAAGGAGGCGTTGATGGCGGCATTACGGCTCCAAGATACAAAAAAACTATTACCTGGTGATCTGAAGGGACACCTGGGGATTCTGGGTTACATAGCGCCTGAAATCTTATCACAACCATCGGATATAATGCCGCTTAAGTTTGATTTTCACACACCCTTTGAAGTGGTCATAGTAAAGGGAAAAATAATTTTATTTTTACGATGGATACATATATTTCGGAAAAGGATCAGACAGCAAAGGATTGACAGAAGCATAAAGAAAACTTCAGGTGTCACACATTGTGTATTGAGATTAATCAGAATCTGATATATGTGGGCACTTTAAAAAAAAAAACAAAAGAGAAATACCTCCCTATTTTCTACCAACAAAACTCTTGTTATGGTTAGATTCTTTACGATTATACCAAAGATATAACGCTTGTCTCGCATGTACTAAAAAGAATAAAGCTGTTCTTCTTCTTTCATCGATGCATCACATAGAAGAATTAAATGAAGAAAATAATAATCCAAAAATTATATCATATTATAATTCTACACAAGGGAGAGTCGACGAAGTCGACAAAAAGTGTTCAATTTATAACAGCAGTCAATGGCAATATTTTTTCGGATGTTAGACCTGAGTGCCATAAATGCAGTTATTTTGTACAATTTCCATTACAATAAAAAAATTCCAGACAGATCTATCGTTTTTAATTATTAATCTTTCGAAAAAGTATAGTCAAGAAGAGATTCTATTGTTTAGTAAACATATAATAATTATTAAGATAAAAGTTTATAATCAGTTATAAATGTTATAAATTCTATATTTTGTTTTACTTATGCAATAACTAGTTAAATAAGCAATAAATAGTAATATTTTCTTTAGAAGAATATAAACAAACAAAACAATAAAAATTTTCGTAAATAAAGCGATGGTGGTCTGCCAGACGTCACGTCGGTACTTATGTAACTATAATAGGACGTCGGTACTTAAGGAGATCAAAGCTCTGGTTGAAATGCGAGTTTGCGATCGAGAAGAAACTTCCTGTATTAATGTAAACATACTTTTACGTAACTTCAATATCTATCGAGATATCGACAATCGAAGAAATTCAGCAAATTTGAGAATTTCTAAATAACTCGAAAACCGAAGAGATTTGCCCCAATTTCTTTTCGTCATTGAGTTGGCCCAAAAAAAAACAATCAGTATGGAGGGTTAAATTTTTTTCTACTTCAATATTTCACCTAGCTGCCGAACAAAAACATTGAATTATACAAAAATACCAAGAATCGAAAATCTAAAAATCCGACATTTGATTCGCAGTCTCCTGCGTATGATTTATCAATAATCGTATATTCCCAGATTTTCATGTCTCAGTACATCGTTCCGATATAAAAAACGCCCCCTCGTTTAATCTGATCATCCCGGAATATCTTGCCGGTTCATGATCTCTATCGTGCATTAGATGACAATGATTCCAGCAGCTGCCGCTAGTGCCCTCTGATGATGCTAGAAGCGGGAACACTTGCGTAGCTAATCGTCACCGCCATCAGCACCTGTGCTTGCGAAACTAATCGTTTTTTCCATGCTCTGTGGCTGGGTATAGAAGATTCGTGAAAACCGTGGCCAATAAACCACTGATTCACTGATTGTATTATAAATGGCCTTCGCATATAAACAGTCCCGCATGAAGTTGTCCGAAAATAGGGGTTGGTATTTGTCGAATTGCATTGTTTTTGGTTCTTATGCATTCAAGATACAATGAATGAGTGAAGGGAGATATTAATACTATGTTTTGCTTCGAAATACTGAAAATATGCGAAGAAGTGTAGGTATATATGAGCGAACAGAAATCTACAGGGTGTTACATAATAGTAGGTCACAACTAGAGGGAGTGAATCTACGTGCAATTTTAAGTGAAAAAGTTTATATAAACATAGGTCCGCAAAAGCTTCGTTACGGAGCTACAAGGTGTTGAAATTTCCGGAAAATGGGTTTTTTCTTCAAAACTCCTGCAGTTTTCGAGATATTCAACCCTAATTTGGAATGCGAGCTATTTTTTACAGCTTTCATCGTTACACGTCCTAAATTTTAACTATAATCTACAAGGTGTTTTCTTTTCCGGAGCCATGTTTTCTTTTGCCTTTTCAAACTTTTTTGCAGTACGCCACTGATCAGCGTAAAATCAATTTTCTTTATCTTCGTTCAATTTAGAAACTTATTTGACACCTGTAATTTTTTCGTGTCGCCGACTGTTCTCGAGCATAAGATTATTAAACGATTCTATGCATTCCCTGAATTGAAAGCACTTCTAATTAAAAATATGACTAGTAGGCTTTGATTTTTTTCATTTATTTATTTAATTTGACAGTTGCTAAAGTTGAGCCAGTGTCTGATCGAATTGTTTATTATATTAACAATTAGTTTTAAGACTTTTGAAGTTATTGCTGTGAGAAAAAATGATTAATTTCACTAACGCCGAATTGGCTGATATCCATCACATGTAAGGTCTGGCTGACGGAAACACAATAGAAGCTACGCGATTATATCAGGCGCGCTTTCCAAATCGAGTAACACCAGACTGGCGAACATTTTCCAATATCCACAGAAAGTTGAGGGAAACTGGTACTTTTACTGCAAATAATCATTTAATTTAATTTATTGAGGAAGCAGTTTTGAATTGAATTGATTTGAATCCTCATGTTAGTACAAGAAAAATTGGAAATCAGTTAAATATTTCACATGTTCCAGCTTGGAATATTCTCAACGACTATTTATTGTACCCGTTTCATATTTAACGCGTCCAAACTCTACTTCCTCGAGATCTTCCTTCAAGACTGAATTTCTGCCGATGGTTCTTAAATAAAATTAGAGAAAATCCTCATTTTGATAGTGAAATAATGTTCACAGACGGAAGCTTACTTTTCGAGAACTGTTATCACAAATTTTCACCATAATCATTGTTGGGCTGAGGAAAACCCCCATTTGATTGAAGAATCCCATCATCATGAACAATTCTCACTTAATATTCCTGGTTTATTTGCATATCTAGTTTAAATATAGGAACTTTTATTAATTTTATCGTATTTACCTGTTACTTCTATCGATAATATGGTACATGTTTAATCTGCATGCTTAATTATAACATTATACGTCTTAGTAATGATTGAACACATATTGGGAGGTACTCATTAAAATATAGTCTTTTGCAAAAATGAGTAAGCCAGTTAACGTCACCCATGAAACCTGATCTCTGTTCAGTGTCTATATCTTCATTACAAATTGAAAATTGTGATACTAGTAAATTCAGGCCATCAAGCCTGATTAAAACTTCAAAAAAACATATTTACTTTAGATAATCAATCTGACAGTGATAGTTTATATTCACGATCTGTAATTGAACGAGAAACATCACCATCAATTCAGTATCTTCGAATGAAATCCACTTCAGACTGCAGCGAATTTAACAGCACAGACATATAAAGAAGGAACATCAATCATTCTGAAATACACATTGCTGAAAATAATGAAGAGACCACGTTATTACATAGGTCTTCCTAAAGGCTGTTTGTATTTATCAATTTTAATTAAAGAAGAGACAGTATCCCTACCAACCAAATACTGCTTTGTTAAAAAAATAGAGTTTGCTTATGATTTTTATACTTCTACTACATTTACATCTAAAATATTTTTCAAAAATATACCAGTGATAGCTACTGTAATGCAGCCATTTACTGTTATATTAGACAAAACATACTTTACCCATGGCCTTTAGACATAAATTTCATCATATAAATTGAGGTGTAAAGCCTTTAAAAAGTGTCAATCAACCTCTGTCGTGGTCAGAGAACAAAAATGCAACACTATTAAATATTTAGTGTCTTCTACGCCAAAAGTTTTCGTGAATTACGTTTCACCAGGCTATGGCGGTATGATAACAGATCCTGGTTAGTAGAATAATGTGCTTTCATTAAGTGCCTATAACCTGGTATGTATGTGATGGCAGGTAAAGGGTACAAACATGTTTAACAATAATTCAACAAGGAGCGGGTGCTACTTGTACGACCCCAAAGTGTTGTCACTGGAGCAAACTTATCTAAAAATGAAGTAACGGTAACAAAGCAGATAGACAGTTTAAGCGTTCATGTTGGGAGAGCGATTAGGCTTTCAAGAAAGTTCAATATGTTAAATCCTCATACATATCTAAATTCAAATTTTGATGGTGTTATTGTAATTGCATGTGCTTTTATAAATTTACAAGAATCTTCAATTAAATAAAACTACAGAATTACCATTTGTGTATTTTATTTAACTAAAAATTACACTGTACTTTGGTTCAACACTGGATAGTTTTTGGATGTATTTCTGATATAATCTGCACCAACCCATTATTAACAGAACATGAGTTCATATTAAACTGACTTGCTATTTCAGTAGCCAATTCCTCAATGTTTTTACATGAAAAAGGTAACTCATAAATGATGCTATATTTGCCAATTTACTGCAGTCCTAAAAACGCATCTCGAACTGTCCCAGAACACTTGATAGTTCAGCCTCATACGTATCATAATTCAACTGAGGAATCCTTGCTTTCATAGACGGAAAATGCTTCAGATCCCTTCTTTTCAGTTGATCTATCATAGGTTGCAATTTACTTTTGAATGCGTTTACTGCGCTAATCATCTCAATAGTAGTTTTTCCTTTACCTTGAAGCTCCAAGTTAATGGTGTTCGAGTGTATTGTGATGTCAGTCAACAATGCCAGTCAGCCATTTTTCGTTTTTCAACATCCGAGTGTCATCACCTCTTTCGTCTAGAAAAGCTGTTATTTCGGGCAATAATTCTTGAAACCTTTCTAGGAATTTTCCGAGACACAACGACCTGAAGTCCGTGTGAAGAACTAAATCAGTGTGTTCAGCTGACTCCCTATCTGCAACTTAAATAGCCGCCGTTGCAAGCTACGTGCACGGATGGAATTCACAATTTTTGTTGCAATTCCCATAATTTCCTCCGTGTTTAAGACTTTTGAACACAAAACTTGTAAATGTAAAATGCAATGGAATGAAAAAAATTAAGAGAAATCTTCATTAGCTCGACACAATGCCACAAAACCGTTTCTGAGTCCAGTCATTGCTGGTGCACCATTGGTTGCAATTCACACTAATTTATATATAGGTAGTTTGTAGTTTTTTACGAAATTGAAGAAAACGTCATATATATCTTCGCCACGGGGTTTCCCTTCAGAGGAATGATTGTCAAAAATTCTTCCTTAGCCACCATGTCATTGAATACCATCCGAATAAAAATACACAGTTGGGCACTGTCTGTCATATTGGTGGATTCGTCGAACTGTAAAGAAAGTATGTACATTTCATGATATCGTGTTTTAGTTTATCTGCTATGTCCTGGCTCATGATTTCAATACGCCTTGTGACAGTCGGAGAAGATAACTGAAGTTCTCTAATAGCAGACATGATTTCTGATTAATTTTTAAAATCTCCATATAAACTCTCACCCACTTCAATAAATGATTCATTCACAACCGATCCATCTTCGAATGGTTTCTTGTGGTTCGCCAATATATGAGATATTTCAAATGACGCGATCGTAGCAGCTTTTGATTGTTTGGCTGGTCTTGTAAACATGGTTTACAAGGTCGTTTGGCCAACTGTGCTGGCCGTGTTGTATTATTTTGTTTTGTGTCTTGGAAAAACTTTTTGATGAAGCTTGCAAGATTGTTGTAGCTGGCCTTCTGGATCATCTGGACGCTGAGTGTTTCAGTGCCCAACGTGTTCAGTCTGGTCACCTTATGAGCGGGACATTCGAAGAGTATGTGTTTCGATATTTCGTCAATTTTTAGGCAACCACGGCACCGTGTGGTTTCCGATAGTCTCATGACGTGTAGGTGTTTGTTGAGTTGATATCCCGTCAATAGGCGAACTACCATCCCAACAGAATTTTTATCGAGGGACAGTAGCTCTTATACCCTCTTATTTGGTTGCGGCCCCTTTATGAGCATTACAATATTTACGAATTATTATCATTTCCCCAATTGTTGAAGATTTGTCGGCACAATAATCTATTGCCGGATCTTCGTGGAATGCAGCTCGTTTTAGAATCACAGGAGCACTGCATCTGCGGAATTGCTCAATTTCATTATAGCGAGGTCACTGTTGTGTTTGATGTGCACGAGCTTGTTGCATTCTAAGCCTATCTACTTTATTGTCTCTCATCGAGGTAAAGAAAGTTCTCGCGCACGTAGCGGTAATCGTCACTCACAAAAGTAGAAGGATACAATCTCTGTCCGAGATATCGATCAACGTAGAGGATGGAACGAAATATTAGTTGGTTTAAATTTAATTTGTGACAAAATATCAAAATAAATGACTTAAGATTTATCAACTTTATCAACTGTAGTGAGCTTCAATTTTCTATATTTTCCTTTGTAGGAATAAATATGTAGTTAGAAAAGTATAAACATTCTAATTAATTATTCATTTCAAATTATTCTTTCAATTTGATTTCTGAACGACGGGGGACACCTCAAAGTAATAACAAAGTTGTTGTTTTTATTCAATTCCGAGCATTTTCATATTTATTTAGCTTTTAAACCTCCTCTGGGTTTCCACAAATAATTCAAGACCAAAATAAGCCAAATCGTTCCAGCCATTCTCGAGTTTTAGCGAGACTCACCAACAGCAATCGATTTTTATATAAATAGATATGGACTTTATTTAATAGCAATAAAGTTCAAATTGACATTTTATTTAGAAAACGTTTGGGAAATACAAAAGAGCTATTCTTATGGTTTTCCCGGTAGTTATTCAAATTTTTCTCACCTTTTAAACCTTCCTCTACGAACATTTCAAGACCAAGATAAGATAAATCCGTTTAGCCGTTCTCGAGTTTTAGCGAGACTAACGAACATCAATTGATTTTTATAAATATATATATATATATATATATATATATATATATATATATATATATATATATATATATATATATATATATATATATATATATATATATATATACCGAACAGCCGAATTCTGAGGATGAATATTTCATAAAAAAATTGAAATAATTGTTGAATGTTTCTTGCTTCCATCCAACCAATTTTCGTTGCGGCCTGTCATGCCTTCAAATTCTGAAGTGTCCCATACGTTTTTACACCCTCACCTGGTCCGGCAAGTTCTTGGTGCTCCAGTCGATCGTACGACTTTCACCCTTTTAGAACCTGAACTTGTCACAATAATTTCTTCTCATGAAAGACATTGGTGAAAATGAGTACCCAATAACAGGAAATTCAGATACTAGCTCGAAATTCGGTAGAGTAGGGCCGGGTAAAAATGTAATTGATTATTAGGGTGTTAAATGGACGCCACGTGATTTGGTTTACTTCCTAGCACTTAGTTAACCAATTAAATCACGAGAATTATTTTCTGCAAATAGGTACAATGAAAAGAAAATATATAACGGAATAATTATCCACTATCAGAAATTCATTGAAGCGCATAAAACAAATATTCACTACGACGATATTATTCAGGTAACAAGTAAAAGGGACCCCATATAGTTATAGAAGGCTAACAAGGAAAGTTATGAGGAGCAACTAATGACCAGTTAAATAGCGATCTTCAATTACAGAGCACATTTATTAGTAGGATGATTCTTACTATAAATGTTGAGATCGCAAGTTACAGCATGCGATAGTGAGATTATAAAATTTTTCGATTGAAATAATGAATAAAAGCTGAATTTAATGAAGAATTATAAAAACTAAATGAATTGAGGTATTTATTTAAACAAATATTACAATAAGTAAGCGATAGGTAAGTAGTAAAGATGAAGTAGCAAAACTACGCTATTCCGCGGCACTGAAGCTTGTAATAAGTGGTCCAAAATTCATAACAGGTAAATGTAGTTGTAGAATGATGAAATGAAATTGGAAAAATCCAACTTTGTGATGTTCTGGTTACTCCATATGGTGCAGATGATGGGTGATCAATGTCCTTTCAACCAACTGCCAAAATTACAGGCACGTGATATTTTTCAGGTCTCAACGATGAAGAATGAAGAAACGGTCGGTGTGAACTCAGTTAGACACCTTGAAACTCGGAGGTAAAGGAGGAAAAGAAAACAGACCTTCTGCAATACATTATTGAGACGATAATAATACAAAAAGTGAAGAAAACGGAAACTCACATAAAGTAGTGCGGCCTGAAATGTGTGTTGCAATCCGGCAATGCCGATGATCACAAACGAAAGATACGTACAGGTAAACGATAATTGTGAATTTTCAAATAATATGACACCAGTAATGGTTTTTTACAAGATATTTAATCCGCATTGAAGCGATATGATCAAAATTATTCAAATCGTGAAATCAGCTTAATTGAAGTTAACTCGAATGAATTCCGATTTCCGTCTTCACCAAATCAGTATTCTTATCATTTCGAGGCAAAAAACCTACGGATTTCTTATGATTTGCAGGCTTAGGAAATAATTACTGAAAGGGACATTGTCATGCCATCTGCAAGATAATGTTGGAAAATATAATTGAATATTTTATAGATTTCATTCGTTAAAACATCTGCATCAATCTATGAGTTGTTTCGACCAGTGGCGGAGCGCTTGCGGTACTTAAGGGCTATTTCTAACCGTGACAAACTAAAACTGGCATCGTTAATACTCCACATTCCGTTTGGCTCAATATAAGCCGTTACTTCCTTCAATATTCAGAAATTATAAACGGATTCATACTTTTCCTGATAGTTTCCATAGCTTGAGGCTTTCACAAACTCAAGTTGTCCTTTTTTTTGAAATTCAATGAAAAAATTATTGCCAAGAACTCCAGAACAGGAGGTTTTTATATCATTATCATGAATATATCGACATATGGCCTCTGAAACTTCCCCCTTCGAAAGCCCAAAACCATATTTTCTCACTAATTTCAGACAATTTATTTTCTTCCTCAATCGAAAAAGCTGTCTGACGGCTTATTGTCTACTCTTTGCATTTCAGCGTGCTTGAATAGCGTTGGCTTTGGAATTTTGTATATCTTTGTGCCATGATACACCGCGGTATGTCTGTATGTATGTATTTCGTTCAAAGTTTCACTATGTTTCTGCAAATTTTTTTCTTCAATAGAGCTAGTATAACTTATGAGATTTTACTCACCCCACTAGGGTGAGGGGAATCCAAGCAGTTCCTTAGCATGGTTTTCACCCCACTCGTATCTATAACTTTCTCATGAAATAATTTGGAACATATACTTACCTTTAAAATAAGACTCTCTTTCCTGAAATTTACTTTTAACGTTAATGAGAAGATAGACGTCTTGTTATTGTTCGAGTTGAAAATCTCAACTCCCAACCGGCGAACGATTGAAGAATACTTACCGACTTCATTGTGCATGTGAAGCAGTAGTAGTTATGTGATGATTAATTGGTAAGTGACGGTTTAGTGTGTATGGGTCCCAAATTCTCAAATTTTCATTACCTAGGCTATTAATATTTTTCTATGTATAAGCTGATGCTTACCTGTCTTCTTCTTTCGTCATCTTGGAGGTGAATTACTTCATACTCTCCTTATTTTCTTTTTCTTCTTCGTGTTCTTCCACCGTATCCATTGCATTACAAATTTCTGTTCTTCTATTGATAATATCGCGAACAATACCTTGAATATAAATATGGTAACAAATAATTAATATGCAAATACTCAAGAACAAAAAGATTTTACCTATTAATACATCACCAGTACTCAAAATATCCCCAACTCCATTGTTACTTCTTCCACTAACCAATGTTGAAACAAACCATTTTTCGAAACTTAAATTAGAAAAGTTAATATCATTTAATGAAAATTCAATGTTTTATTTACATTCTTTATCTGAAAGAACTCCTTCGGCCTCCAATTCTACAAGTACAGGTGGAATCAAACTTTCTAGATAGCTTTCGAGAAGAATTGAAGCATTTCTTGCATTTTTCTTCTTCATTTGGTCGACCAGATGTTTCTCAAACAATTCTTCAGCTTCTCTCTGCTCTTCAGCTCTGACTTCTAGAAATTTACGTTGTTGTTCTTTGAGTGCAGCAAGCTCTTCTTCTTCTAGTATTTCAATGAGTGCACTTTCAATTGTTTTTCCAACAAGAACTTCCAAAACCGGTTCTACTTCTTCTTCGAAATCATAGAGCTAAAATAAAACCATTGAATATTTGAGCTTTATTTTATGGAGAATACTTACATCATCTGGGAAAATTTGAGTTTCTTCATCTTGTAGTTTCTTCAAAGATCCTTCGATGTTTATGCTCTTTCCTTGAGAAACCTCAAATTCTGTTTGAGTATGCATATCTATAATTGGCGGTTTGATAAGACTCGCTTCGAGGTAGTTGTCGGTTTGTATGTAGACCTCTTTGAGTTGTATACTCTGAGGCACTTGTGACATAGCTGTCTGTTGAGCTGTTTTGTCAAATTGTATTTTTGCTTTTTTTCTAGCAATTGCTCTTCTTTTCGCCATCTCTGCCCTTGTTTCCTTTAACTGAGTGTCTTCCTAAGGAATATAAGAGATCAAATTTCAACAGAAATACAATAAATTCCATGAACAATCAGTTTGTTAACTTCCACCATAATCCTACTTTGAGTCTGAGGTTTTCTTTGACATTTTTTGGGAATACTTTAAGGCACCCCTTCTCCAAGTTGGAACACGAAAAACTATGAGGTTATGTTCATATTGGTATACGAACTCGTGAGTTCAGCATTTCACTGTGTTTAAAATGTTACTGTGCTCTTAATATAAAAGAACATTGCATGAGAAAGTACCGAAAGAAAGTGAAAGGTTGCAAATACATAACTTATACTGAAGAAATCCTAGTAAAAGTCATAATTGCAAAGAGGTAGGTTATCAAAAAAGGCATCGTTGAAATATGTACACTAAACAAAACTACTTGCGCAAATGTATGAAATTAGAGATTGCCCTGGACATCCAACGATCCAACTGCTTTAACAACTGATAGCACAAACGTTAGGAACTGTTAGTGATTTGGGGATTTTCTTTGACTGAAGCAGATATACGAGATGTGATCAAAAAGTTCTTCAGCAAACAAGGCAGAGTGGTATCACAATGGGGAAATGCGCCAGGTGTTGATGTTCTGAATAATTTTTCTGTGGCAAATGAAATTTTCGTCCGTTTAGATACAAATATTAAGATAAAGAGGGCATCGATAGGAGTTCCCAGAATCTTATGATATATCTGCATTTTATCGTACCATGGGAGAGAAAATTAGTGTAAAGGGTAAGGAAGTATTCAAGAACATCAATCAGCGTATTACTTTGTGGCGGCCGGAGTTTTATTATGATTTATATGAAAATCGGCACAAGTGGGTTCATTTATAATCACAGGGAATCGAGATGGTTAGATGTGAATTTACTTGAATAATTGTTCGCAAACTTGCTGTTATCACACATTGGTTCCAAGATGAATCGGTTGTTGCTCTGTGGGCAATAATCTAGCATCATACTTTTTGCCAGAAGTTGTACCGACATCAAGAGAAAACAAGATTTATTTCAGTGTTCTCCCCCTAATGCTTTATCTGCTACAATCATAAAACTGTGGAAATTTTGGTTCTGTTGAACAAGGTAAGAATGCAGAGGTCTGGGAACCATTTCTAAGGAAAAATTCCTCACGGTCCTTTTGAAACTGTTGAATTATATAGCAGTCGACATGAAGAACATCTCAAAGATTCGTTCTGAGGAACTGGCCTGTGTTCATTTGACTACGATAATTTTGAATTAGATTCCTTCCGAAGAAACTAACGCAGGTAGAATTTTAGATCCCAGTTCGCTTGAATCTTCAAGAGAATGTATCAGAAAAAGCTATATTGAGTGAATTTTTCGCCTTTCAGTTTGCCTAGTCAACAGATATATCAAACTTGGCGTAGTTTTTATGTTTTGTTCAATATAGATAGTATAAATGTGATAGAAATTATGTTTTTTTGCAAACCAATTCCTGGTCGAGCACCAAACGAAGAACTTAACACATTTATTGAAGCAATAAAAACAAAAACTTTGACTGGAATAACTGAAATGCGGAATGTACTAATGGCACGATAACGATAACGTGCACTGCTTTCTTCGCAGACATGCGCTTGCCACAAAATAAAATGATGCCGAACAATTTACAAAATGTTTTGTCACAAGCTGTTAAAATTGTCATCCTTATTGAAAGCCGACCGGTGCAAACTAGATTACATTTCACACTCTATGAAGAAATGGGGGATCCAAGAGCCATTCACTGCTTTTCCATATTTGGAAATCGAGTAGAAAAGTTTCAGCGAGGTTTTTAAATTGCGAGATGAATTAGAAATTTTTCTAAAGATAACTTGAGTGACAAATTATTTGAATTTTTACAGATAAAGTCCATGGCTGCATCAAGAAGCTTAGTATTTGGATTATATGCCTTGAAAACGCAATTTTGACGCATTTACTACAACTTCTGATTATATCAACAAAAATTAGAATTTAGGAAATTCAGTTATTGACCATCTATTGGTGAGTAGGCAAACGCAGTTGGGTAAATTGAAAATTCAGTTACTAGAATATAAGTGACAATAATGATTTATCGAAAAGATGGGCTCTCAATCGGATTGATGACGATATTGTTGCAGTTGCGTACACAAGCCCACAATCAACTGACGGACTATCGGCTCATAAAACTTCACAACTAGAATGTTTTTTTGATTTTAAGATAAATTTTGGCTTACACGACGTGAGTACGGAAGCCTAGTAACGGAAGCTTTGATTGGTACCCTTTGCTATTTCTTACTTGCGAAAAAGGTTTCTCTTCCGTGATGGATTTAAAAACTAAGTATAGAAATCATCTGTTATAACTCCAAATAAATTACTCATGAGTGTTTCTAAAGATTATTTACGTATAGAAATACTTTTATGGGGGTTCGACCGTAGCACTGAAGTTGTCACCTTCTCGACGTCCCCGAGGCCAAACTATTCGCTCAATCAATTTCAAATTTTCAGGCAATTTCAAATAGATCCGGAAACATATACTGTGTATTTTGAAATCAATCCATCGAATAGAAAAAAATAGAAAAATCGGGAAAGTCTAAATGGTTTGAGAAAAAAATGTTCACTTCAATTCCTTTATTTCAGTTACGGTTAGGCCCA
This sequence comes from Cryptolaemus montrouzieri, assembly GCA_013387265.2. NCBI lineage: Eukaryota > Metazoa > Arthropoda > Insecta > Coleoptera > Coccinellidae > Cryptolaemus > Cryptolaemus montrouzieri. The sequence goes on along the minus strand of JABFTP020000144.1, from coordinate 30,720,889 downwards.
CTGCTTTCCGACTTCGACACAATACTGTGATGGCAATGAACTTCATCTACATCGTAAATCTCTTGGATGTTTAGGTCTGAAGAAATTTTCTGGTGGCAGCACAAAGCACGGATTTTCACGATTCACTTACCATAAAAATCGTTAGAATTAAAACTTTGAAATTTTAAATTACTTAAGTACTGGCGACTAATTGTTCTTCCGAATACAAAACAATCAGAATAATATCTCTAATAGTTTCCAAGATATTGGAACCAGAACTCCAAAAAATGCAATTATACAGGAAAGCAGTTTTTCTAAAGTAACCTTCCGCACGGGGGCGCCAAAGGGCAGTTGAGTTGAATATTGTTTCTACATTTTTTTTCACACTTTCCGTACTCAAGGATGTTCGAATATTTGATAAAGGCACCATTAAATCATTGCAGAACCATCTCAGCGGAGTTTTCAATAAAAACGAGATTATGCTGTCACTTTCTTTCAGAAAATGAAAGATTTTGTCTGAACTGTGTGCAGTTTGGAAAGAGAAGGACATTACAAGAATGATAAGAGCGCGTAATGCAAATTTGGAAATGTCGAAAGGAGCAAGGCAGCAGAGATTACGAGCGCTGAAACGTCTGGAAGACCATTGGGAGGAGCAAGAAGAGGGGAATCCATCCAACGCGCCAGGAGCCCACTTAAGCTCCATTCAAAATTTCATTTGAGTGACTTCTCGTTCGAATTTTTTCATTTTTCTTTTTTCAATTTCCTATGCAGAATAACTTAAACTGAAAACAAATATTTGGTAATTTTTTCGGTCCAACCCCCTTAAGTGAGAAACAATGCCAAACATTGCATTAATTAATTAATGTTACTTTTTTTTCATAACGTTACACCAAAATTTATTCCTTCAATAAAAGAAACTTTTGAATAGTTAGCATTTGTCAAGGTCCTACTGCGACAGACCGACTAACCGTCAGACTGAGACCCCCTTCAACGGCAAACCAAGTGTCGCAACTGAGAATCATTGAGGTAGAAGGTACACGATATTTCTGGAAGGAATGATTAGCTACTATCTGTGTAGACTCCTATGGCTGTTTTACCTCCTATTTTCTTTCGAGTTATCTACATTTATTGCGACTATGGTCAGACCTTTTAGGTCTCTGTCGGAGACACTACGATGTCCGTAGATATTCCTTATTCTTTGTAGCTTTAGAAATCTTGACTACTCGCTATATCCTGTACCCACTAGGTTTGCTGAAAATTTCTTAGTCTAACAATTCAATTTTTCTATTCAATAAAGTCACCTTCGAGGGATATAGAGCGATCGTAGCGATTAATATATATTTTTTGTATGCTATTTTTATAATGAGAATTCTCCTTAACTCCAAAATAAGCTTCAGTTTCGCTGATTACCTGTTCATTAGTCTTGAATGTTTTTCCGGTGAGTATTCTCTTCGTCTTAACACAGAAGAAAGTCGCTGGGGGCAAGATCTGGTGAATGAGGTGGATGGGAAAGTAATTCGAACTGTAATTCGTACAATTTTGCCATTGTTTTGATTGATTTGTGGCAAGGTGTATTGCCTTGATGAACCAGCACTTCTTTCTTTTCAAAAAGAGCCATTTCTTTGTGATCTGGTCCTTCAATTGTTCCAACAACTCAATGTAGTAGTCGCTGTTTATCGTCTGGACCGTTCAAAGATGATCGATGAATATAATACCCAGTATATCCTAGAAAACAGATGCCATAACCTAGCTTGCCGACTGCTGCGTTTCTGCACACTTTGGATGCAGTTCACCTCGTTCAATCCACTCGGTTGAATGTCGATTGCTTTCTGGAATATAGTAATGAATCCATTTTCTATCCATTGTGATGTATGAATGAAAAAGCTCGGCTATATTACGGTTAATTATATCCAAACAGCGCTCGGAATCATTGACTCGTTGTTTCTGATCAAGAGTCAATAAGCGCGGCACTAGTTTCGCACTCAGCTTTCGCATGCATTCTTTCAAAATAAAACCGACACTTCCTTGGATATCTTCAGGGTCACTTATCCCGATGAATTTCATGTTTTGATTATTCAAAACAATTTTGTGTACCTTTTAAAGTGTTAATGGATGACAGCCTTTTTTGGGACGTCCATCGTCTAGGATGCTCATATCACGTCGTTCAAACGTTGCAAACCACTTTTCCACCATTGATTTTCTTAGCGCAGAGTACGAATGATTTTTACCAAGGCATGATTTGGCTTCAACTGTATTTTTTCATCAAAAAGCAATGTGTAATCAACACACGGGATTATCCTTTACCCATTTTTCCAACAATAACACAAGTTGATTCACTTTTGGTGATATATCTCGCAAACCAACGGTCAGACAGTTGAAAATTTTTTACTTGTGTCTAGTTGAGGTTAGTGCTATCTGAAAATCATGTGTATTTGACCCTAGTAACGCCTTCTATACAGGCTGTTACATAATAGTATGTCTCAACTTGAGGGGGTCAATCTACATGAAATTTTACGAAAAAAAGTTTATATGAACATAGGTCCGCAAAACATTCATTACGGAGCTACTGGGTGTTGAAATTTCCGGCAAAAATTAGTTTTTCCTTCAAAACTCCTGCAGATTTTGAGATATTCAGCCCAAATTTGAAATGCAAGCTATTTTTCACAGCCCCCAGCATTACACGTCCTAGATTTTAACTTAAAATCACAAGGTGGTTTCTTTTCCGAGACCATGTTGTGTTTCCATCAGCCATACCATTACGTACATGTAATGGATATCAGCCAATTCGGCGTTGGTAAAATTAGCCATTTTTTCTTACAGCAATAACTTCAAATGTCTTGAAACTAATCGTTATTTTAATGAACAATTCGAACAGACACTGGTTCACCTTTAGCAACTGTCAAAATAAATAGATAAATGAAAAAAATCAAAGTCTACTAGTCATTTTTTTAAATAGAAGTGGGTTCAATTCAGCGAATGAATACAATCGTTTAAAAATTTTTTGCTCGAGAACGGCTGAAGATACGAAAAAATTACAAGCGTCAAAGAAGTTTCTAAATTGAACGAAGATGACGAAAATTGATTGTATGCTGATCAGTGTCAAAAAAAATATGTTTGAAAGGTCGAAAGACATGGCTCCGGAAAAGAAAACACCTTGCATATTCTAGTTAAAATTAAGGACGTGTAATGATGAAGGATGTGAAAAATAGCTTGCATTTCGAATTTGGGCTGAATATCTCCAAAACTGCGGGAGTTTTGAAGAAAAAATCAATTTTTTCCGGAAATTTCAACACTCTATAGCCCCGTAACGAAGCTTTTGCGGACCAATGTTTATATGAACCTTTTTTTCTTAAAAGTACACGTAGATTTACTCCCTCAAGTTGTGACATACTATTGTGTAACACCCTGTTTATCAGCCGACGAACTTTTTCGGCCCACCTGGTACGCATTTAGACTGCACTGTTTGTGAAGGCCCTTAATATTTTGATAAGACTTTCAAATGTTTATATTTAGTTCTTCAGCAAGAATTAGGTTTTCAAATGTTTATATTTAGTTCTTCAGCAAGAATTAGGTCTTAAAAAACGTTACTTAAAATAATTTAAAGAAAAGTCGTTAACTTTACTTGTATATGTTATAACAGGATGTTACCCGATTTGTGGCAAATTAAATAACTATAATATCTGTGATTGTCTTATTTGTGTGTGTCAGGAAGAATACCGATATTTGACTATAAAATGACAGCACACAGTTGTGTTAATTTATATTAAAGTGTAAGAAATCTCTTTTTCCCATGGAAGCTTGAAATGATGTTCTTCTTCTTCTAGTTTTGGCTGGTAATGCGTTTTGCACATGTTGTAGTCATCTAGAAGGGTAATTATCACATCACGAATCTTGTACGTTTTGCAACTTGTATCTCCTTGTAATCCTTCATTCTAACCAATCAAATATAGACTTTCCAATATGAAAATCTATTGCGTACGACTTGACCCACTCGGAGTTATAGAAAAGCAACATGAAGTGCGTGCGTGCTAATAATATATCTAGAACATAATATTCGTGATAAGGTGCATATAAATTTTGAAACTATAAATTAAGTCTATGGAAACTCAAGGAATTTTTAATAGAAATGCAGCTCTGAAATGAACACTGCTTTTGTAGGTTAAAACTTGATCGATTTTTCTAATATTATTTACGTCAGCCAATTAGTGGTTTATATATATAATTTCTGAGTCTAAATATTTCAATAGATTCAACTATCAAGTTGCTGTAGTAATCGATACTAATGTCATAGCACGTTGAAAGCGATATGCTTTTACATACCTGGGAAAGTAGTCTAGCATATGCAAAGTTAGGGTTCCACTTTGGCTGTTTTATAAAAATAATTCATTAATTAATGACATTTTTCGAATAAAAAAAATTTAGAAAGTATCCGTCATATATATTTTCGCCGATAATGATTTTCCTCAGAATATTCAAAGATTGAGTTAGTTTAACACATTCTTTTCAATTTACAAGAACGAAGTTTAAAAATGAAATAACTCACCAGATCATTCTTCTGTTGAGTTTGGTTACTTATTTCTTTGAAACATCGCTTTTCGGGCAAAGTATTTTCTGCTATAATCGCTTCTCTCCTGAAAAAAGATTGAACATGATAGGAACTAAAAATTATTCTTTTTTTTTTCGATTTTCTCTTCTTTATTCAGATGATTTTTCCAAGAAACGTGAGAAATACAAAGCTTCAAAATAAACTATGTATTACCAATATCCTCTGTGGAAGTGAACACAAAAATGACTTCTGTGATTCTTATCCGTATTCGAAGTCAAATCACTGCAGTGGAAACGCAGTATTATTATAGTCAGTAAAGCCAAAAAAAAGGGTTAACCTGGAATGGCAGGTAATAAGTTGAAAATCTTTAGAAACCTGCAAATAATGAGTTGAAAGTTTTTTGCACTTATTATAAAAATTGAAAGTATATGAGTATATAAATTTCTACAATTTATTTCTTGGATCTTTTTCATATGATAAACCGTTTTGAGCGCGAAGAGCGCGAGTGCTCTGCCGTATATGGCGTAATGCATTAGAAAATAATTTTGTTTAAAACACTCATAATCAATTGTCAAATCATTGAAACGAAAAAATATATATACTGAGATTTTCTCTCGGCATCCCAAAAGACAAAACTTATTCATAGAAAAGGAGAAGAATAAATAAAATTAGTTATGAAGATGGTGAGATGAAATGTTTTGACAAATTAAGAGATGAATTAGAATCAGATTAAAAGAATCTGAAGCACATTTTAAATATAGACGCATAGAAAATTGTATAGCCTAACACGCTTCTGGTCAAAATCATAGAATCCCATTCACGAATGTAAAATTGTAAAAAAGGGTTTAAAACGTCAATACACTGAATTCATTTTCACTTATCAATTTAATGAATAGCAATCACTGAGGATGAGTGTCTGATCCCGTTCAGTGTATTTCAAACTATGTTTAATTAGACAAGCTAAAACTATCGAGTTCGACCAATCAGGATGGGAGTATATCCAGAGCGCCGAGTGGAGGAAATAGATTAAGTATAGAAAATAACGTATGTCGAGTAATATTCAGAGTATTAGCATCTTACGATGATCCTAACTCAGCGAAGTGCTCGTCGAGAGTTAAGCAAGACAGTTTCAGTGAAATGGTTAAAGTGTTTTGGCGTGATTCAACGCCAACAATTCTAGTCCCCAGTTGAACAGTTTACCATAGACTTAGGGTGCTCAAACGGTCGATAAACTCAAAAGCACTCGCTATCGACGCGAGTGCTTTTTGGATAGATCTCGAGCAGAAAAAAATTAACTAGTAACTAAACTACAAAAATTTATTACGTAATGAAATAACACTCTGCCAGGGGCAAAAGACGACTTCATCAAAGGAACGCTGGTACTTGTCAAAGAAAAGCCGCGTTTTTTATTCTAGCCGCTTTTCTAGAAATTTCGGGCAGCGCATTTGACGGAACATTCTAGACTTTCGTTCAAGCCGATAAATGTTGCGCCTGCAGGAATTGGAGTCATTCTGAATTGTAACTTGAAGGCAATACTATGTCGATACAAAGTTTATTCTTACATAGCACAAAATGAGTGCAGCGAAGAGATCTAAACCGTATCATTTTAATAACGATTGGGAGTAAGAATTTCTCTTTTGTATGGTGAACGATAAATACATTTGTCTTATTTGTCGTGTGCCAGTTGCAATACCTAAGCGTGGTAACTTAGAGAGGCATCACAAAACGGTTCATAAAACTATGTAAAGGATTTTCCGCCACAGAGTGGATTAAGACAACGAAAAGTAAGTGATTTGATATCTCGTTTGAAAAAAGAACAAACCATGTTCGCAAGACCAGCCAAATAATCAAAAGCTGTTACGATTGCGTCATTTAAAATATCTCATATATTGGCTACACATAAAAAAACCATTTGAAAATGGATCGGTTGTGAAGGAAGAATTTATTGAAGCGGGTGAGACTTCATTTGGTGATTCTAAAAATAAAACAGAAATCATGTCTGCTATTAGAGAACTTCAGTTATCTCGTCGAACTGTCACAAGGCGTATGGAAGTCTTGAGTCAGGACATGGCAGATAAATTAAAACATGATATCATGAAATGTAGATACTTTTTTTTACAGTTCGAAGAATCCACCGATATGACAGACACTGCCCAGCTGAGTATTTTTATTCGGATGGTATTCAATGATATGTTGGCTAAGGAAGAATTTTTGATGATCAATTCTCTGGAGAGGAAGACCCGCGGTGAAGATATATATGACGTTTTCTTCAATTTAGTGAAAAACTACAAGCTACCAATATATAAATTCGTGTGCATTACAACCGATGGAGCACCAGCAATGAGTGGAAACCAAAACGGTTTTGTGGCATTGTGTCGAGCTAATGAAGATTCTCATTAATTTTTAGGGAGTCAGCTAAACACACTGATTCATTTCTTCACACGGATGTCAGGTGGTTTAGTCGCGGAAAATTTCAAAAAGGTTTCAAGAATTATTGTCCGAAATAACAGCTTTTCTAGACGAAAGAGGCGATGACACTCAGATGTTGAAAAACGAAAAATGGCTGACTAATTTGGCATTGTTGACTGACATCACAATGCACTTGAACACCATTAACTTGGAGCTTCAAGGTAAAGGCATAACTATTATTGAGATGATTAGCGCAGTAAACGCATTCAAAAGTAAATTGTACCTTATGATAGATCAACTGAAAAGGAAGGATCTGAAACATTTTCCGTCTATGAAAGCAAGGATTCCTCAGTTGAATTATGATACGTATGAGGCTGAATTATCAGATATTTTGGTATATTTTGACAACTCGAAATGCGTTTTTATGATTTCAGTAAATTGGCAAATATAGCATGGTTTATGAGTTATCCTTCTTCATGTTAAATCATTGAGGAATTAGCTACTGAAATAGTAAGTCAGTTTAATATGAACTCATGTTCTGTTGAAAATAAGTTAGTGCAGATTATATATTATATTATATACATCTCAGCTACAGCATCTGATACAAATTTCTGGTGTTATTGATGTTTTCAACATCATATGTAACTCTTTTATTTTTTAACAACCAATGAACTCGCAATTTTGAATACCCATGAGTTTTTTCATTGATATTATAGAGAAGGACCTAACTAAACCTAACTCAAACCTTGACTAAAATAATGTATATTGTGCGGAAAGCTAATATCTATATATGCTACGGTACAACCTACCTAGGTAGGTAGGCAGGTAGGGTGTATAGTGTATGTACGACAACCCTGCATCACACATACTTGCAGCCTCTCAGAGTCGATCGTAAGTAGTCTGAAAATATTGAGGTAGATCTCCAACAGTTCAAGTTTGAGCACCCCTGCCATAGACAATTTTGTCAGGTTTGTTGTTACATTTTCGCAGGGGAATAGTAATGCACAGTCCAGTTTGATGACTTCCATTTCTGACTAAGATAAATAATAAGAATAAACGGAGCAAAGAAAAACCAAATATTTTTCTTGTATATAGTAGAAAATTGAAATTGTCTCTAGACATTCCCTGGATCCATTTGAAGTAAAATAAAGAAAAGACAAGCATTGCAGGTTATCTTTCAATCATGACACTATATTTTGAAACAAGAAATTTAGTAGCTATTAATCCCAAGAATATGTCATCCCTCAGGGAGGAGTACTATCCCCTTTGTTGTGGTCCCTGCTGGTTGATGACCACCTGCCAATAATCGACACACTGGACGTTTATACACAAGCGTAAGCTGCCAATATAGTCTTTCTGGCTACGTCTTCCACAGATTCAGGTGGCTATTTCAGTTATCCAGGGGAGGTATGAGGGTGAAAAACTTAGTATAAATCTCCGAAAAACTCGTATGGTGCCATTCACTAGAAAAAGAAAATATCAGGGGGTTACGTTGGATAGTGAGCTCACGTTGGATTCAAACCTGGAAAACATAACTGTCATGAAAAATGGGGTCTTGCCCCAAAACAACTTCAGTGGTTATTTAGAATGGTGATGTGATTATGCATCACTTACGGCAGCAATCCCAACTCAAGCTCTCTAAATTCATAGAATGGCCTTCATGATGATCATTGCAGTATTTCTTTCTGCACCTACTTCAGCCATATAACTGATACTGGGCTTTGGACCTCTTCACTTGGTGATTGGAGGATCAGTGAGAATGGCTAACCCACAGAACTCATAACCTCTCCCGAAATGGGACAAATATGGTCAAATTCGTCATCGACGCTTTTAAGTCAGTAATTGAGGACTACGAGATGCTGAGTATGAAGTCCAACGCAGTAATACCTAAAACTAATATGGAGCTGCAATTCCAGATTATCAGTTCTAGCAGACAGGAATGGGCTAGCTCCAAGGACCGTCTACTTGAGGGCTCCTGTTAGTACACAGATGGCTCCAAAACTACCCTTGTGTTACCAGGGGCTGTCTATCTTTCTCGGCGGGCTTGTGAATTTTTCTCAAGCAGAAAGATTCGCCATTGATTAGTTAGGTAACCCCTTGCCAAACTGGAAGAACAGCTCAAGTAACATCTTTGGGATTTACCGGACCGGGGCCTAGGCTTGGAATTTCCCTGGAGACTACAATGATGGAAAATACTTGGATGGTTTGACCTGAAGGCACGGACCCACTGCCTAAGCCTCACAGGTCTCAGACACTCTCGACTTGTAATCGGAGGACCCTTCACTGCAGGAACCAAGCCTTAGCTCAAACTTTCTTGGCTAGACCTAAGTGTTTTAATTGCCATATTAACGTGATACGGTCACCTCAGAAATCACATAAATGAATTATGTATATTGAATCAATAGTCAAGTGTGAATGCCAAGTTGGGAGCAGAATCAGGCTTGATGAATTGGATCTAACAAACTGGAGCTTGCTGAGCTATTAAGGTATTACTCACAAAACTTATACCCTTTACAAGAAGGATGCAGTTTTTCGGTGAAATTTGGGACAGAATAAACTACAATAGACCACTGTGTTGCAGTGACAGGGCTGTCAATATGCTCACACTCAATTTACATCTATCTATCTTATAATCCATGACAAAAAACTTCAAATCATTTTGTCGAAAAATTGTCTTCCAGGCTCGGCCGGGATTATCGAAATAGATTAGATAATAATCTCTCATGAAAATTATAAGGACAATCAGCGAGTTGAACGCTTCGTTCAAAACCGCTTGTTGGGAGTTAGACTTCTTATTTCTCTTGCTCCAATGTATTCTAAGAGATGTGGTTTTAAATCATAATATTATTTTGTGCATTATATCTGTTAAATGTTATTCTCTCATACATGTGATATTAACAACTATCAACAAATCTTCTATTAGGAAAAGTGTAATAGAAAAACAAATAGACGAAGAGACAGACGAAGATCTCAGCATTGGATTTGGACATATTGAATAGAACAAACAGCTGTCTGATATTTTGAACAATTATTATGCTTAATTACTAAAGAACTAAAGAGTTAAAATAAGTTTTACTTACTTCTTTCGATGTTGTTTCTGCATGTCAGTATTCTCTTCTTCCAACAAGCCTTTTGCAAATGTTAAGCCTGCTGCAATAGCTGCTGCTTCACATCTCGACCTGTGTACATTCTGAGGAGGAGATCTACACAGTACCATAGGTTTACTGACATAAGCGTACAGCTGCTTCTTAGGTGTTCTACATTTCTTATTTAACTCTTCTTCATCATTCTTTACGGTTTTAGAATTTGGAGGTGATTTTTCCGGAGCTTCCAAAAACTTTCCTTTTCTGACAGTAGTTATGAATGGTCTCTTAAGAGAGTCATCATTTTTTTTCTTTTCATTTTGGAGTTTCTTCAATTTCGCATCCAAATTCTTTGTGAAGTTATCTGGAGATTTATTTTTACTTATTTGATTTAGATTTCCATGAGAATAACTAAGCTTTTTGAAGTTACCATTACTTGATATCTTAGTGGGTAATTCGAGATGTCCATTCGACTTGGTTAAATGTTTCTGCTGATTAACTTGCAGATTACTGAGGTCAAGGCGTCTAGTAGGGTATACGATACCATTTGGTTTTCGTTTTTGGTGATCTGAACCAAACGGTTTGAATATTCTTTCCCCGAGAACTGTCATTGGTAGATTATCTTGATTGAGTACTTTGAACGAAATGTCTTCTCCTGCATCGTCTGAACAAATTGAAGGCTGTAAGGGTATTGCAATTTCTGTCATTTTAAAGTTTTTCCGAAGTACTACTGTAGCTCATTGAAGTTGGAACCTGAAATCAATATCGATATTGAGGTAAAAATTTTTTCTAGGTACTAGGTCATATTGATGACAAAATTTATTCATCCCTTCTAGGATGCAACATCATATTGAGGTTGTGTCCTTCCCTTAAAAATTTCTTTAAATTGAAAATAAAGCAGGAAACATTAAATTTAAGTATTCTTACACAGAATGTACGAGAGTGAAGAGTGCAGCTGATGAACAAGTAACTTTTCGAAAACTGTGAATTTGAATTTCTTTCAAAATTTTGTGCATTTCGCATATTGAAAACTAGACAATTACTGCAAGAGTAACATTTTACTTCATGAGGAACAATTTTCGTATATAAACACCTCAAAAAAGTCTAGGGAACATTTACCAATATCTTTAGAATATGAATTTGATGATTCAAATTTATGGAAATCTTTCGGTTTTGTTAGGATGTATTGTATATAATGTTTTCTCAAGAACACAAAATAATATTTGACTTCTCCAAAGCACCTATTATAAAGAAAAAATTTGAAATTTGATAATGACGAAATTTGGTAAAACACAAAAAAAACTAATGTTTTCGAAACGATATGGAAGCACTTATATTTTTCAGTACCCAGAAGGTCCACCTCTGTTATCAATGACACTTTGGCATCGTCGCGGCATGGTCAATATTAAATTGTCTGTTACATTTTGGCCTTAGTCATTCCAAGCCCCCTGAACTGCTAATCGAAGCTCCTGTTCATGATGGAAGACGTTTTGACGCAGGAGATTTCTTTTTAGGGTGTCCCACACATGCTCGATGGGATTCAGATCTGGGGAGCAGGATAGCCACGGTAGAAGATTGATATCATTCTCTTCAAGAACGTTCAAGACATTTCTTGCAAGATGAGGAGCGACATTATCTTGTTGGAAGAGTGGATTTTGACCCATTGTTTGGAGATACGGTACCACTACAGGTAAAGCTATCTCATTTGCGTGAGAATTTCCCGTGAGGTTGTTCTGTATGAAAACGAGGTCAGTTCTTCCACAGAATCGTATACCTCCCCAAAACATCACTGATCCGCCTCCCTGTCTAACAACTTTTCGAGCATGCTGGAGACGGTTTTGCTTTCCAGGTTCCCTCCATATTCGAATTCTTCCCGAATCGAGATAATAAGCAAATCTAGATTCATCATTGAAGAGAACTGTGGCCCACCTCTCTTGATCCCAGTTTACGTGTTCTTGGCACCAAGCTAAACGAGCAGCGCGATTTCCATTGGTCAGTTGTGGAACTCTTAAAGGACGTCTGGAGTGGAGTTGACCTTCATGCAGTCGATTTCTCATAGTTTGGTCGGAAATTGGTACATCATGAACTCGTGATAGCTCTTAAGCTAATTGAGATGCTGTGGTAGTACGATCTCTTCTGGCTTGTAAAACAAAAAATCGGTCTTAGGCGACTGTAGTAATCCTGAAACGATCTATATGGCGTTCTTTTACGCTACCTGCTTCATTGAGACGCGGCCATAAACGGTTTATGACACTTGGCCTACTTCCCAGAACCCTGGTTACTTCCCGTTGTGAGCTCCCAGCTTAGAGCATGCCAACGGCTCGTAACATCTCTTCTCTAGTCAAATGTCGTCTTTCCATGGTCGAATCACAACACTTGAATCTTTTATTTGTGCTTACAACAGAAACAAAGTGCCAACTAACTGATTTCAAACACTGAATACATGAAATGATTATAAAGCAGCGTCGCATTAGCTGCATTTTTAGTTTTATATAAAAAATTCTGTTGCGGCATTCTACATAATTTGATGAGAAATTGATGCAGGTCTTCATTTCCTAAAAGAAATCATCCATATTGATCGTTCCGGATACGATATATCGATATTCAGAAGTGTTCCCTAGACTTTTTTGAGGTGTTCATATGCGGAATCTACGATTAAAATGAGCATTTGATAATACCCCATAATACCCCCTGTACATCTTTTATCAATGGCACCTGAAGCAAAGGTGTCAAACACATACCACCAAAAGGTCATGATCATGTCTTGGCAGGATTGATGTCAATATCGCCGCTGAAAGGATGCCATCAAGAATATGGAATATCACCTATACTGTTGACAAAAATTGTTGATAAAGTTTTGGGAAGACCTGAACAACACTTGCTTTAATGCACAAGATTATACGGACGAGCTTGTTACCATCGTCAGAGGGTAGTATGGCAGGCTTATATCGAACTTATTACAAAAAGCTCTGCTGCTGAATCGTGTGGAAAAAACGCAGTTTTCAGACAAAAGCACTCTACTTTCATTCACAAAACGAAAGGAGGATGTTTATGGACATGTAGTAGAGTTTTTGGGCATATCAGGGGGCTACTCGCCCAGATAGTCTATTAGATTGATATAGAGGTTATATGATTCATCGCCACATATGCATTGTTTATAGGGTGGGAGAAGATAACTAAGTTACCACCCTAAATAAGCTACAGAAACAGCAGCGTTTATCGAGTCTGGGTATAACAGCGGCAACTATCAGTAATCTAGAGCTGATGCTGAATTTTCCTCCTCTTTCATACAATTTATACCCCTTTTGAAGTGATTAAGGAAGACCACACTACAGCAAAAAGGAAATAAGTCAATTGAAGAAAAAATGTTCTATTTCGTATATAGATGGATCTATACAGATTACGGCGACAGGTGCGGACATACTTGGTCCAAAGTGAAGGACCTCAGTAGCCTTGGATTTTCCTCCTCTAACCATCCCAGCAGAAACCACAATATTTGTGGTGCCAAAAGAGTAGACTACTCATCAACGATAACTATATAACACTGCACAGAAAGTCGAAAAGAGAATATCAGGAATGGCAATTGGTCATAAGAAACATACACAGTTTGGCAGTAGAGTACTGAATCTGGGCGAAGTGTTAACTAAAACTTGCGGGGAGATTTTCAGCTTTGTAAAAGAACTAAATCTATTGAGAAATTATTAAAGTTATAACAATAATAAATCAACTTTGTTACAATTCCAAAAGGCTCTTGAATCAATCGATTCATTTCAAAGCAATGTAATTTTAATGATGCTGAGCGTCGTTTGGTTTAATGCAACTGGTTTATCAATATGAAAAAAATGTAATTTGAGAAAAGAAAAATTGATCAGGCGAGACAAATTTTGCGAGATCCGGAGATGTAAATTGACACAACCTGAGGTTTTGGAGTAGGTTTGAACTCAATGTTTTTTCTATGTCAACAGAAAAATAATTCACGAAACTTCTGCAGGAAATCTGAACTGCTATAAGTAGCCATTCAAAATGTCTGGCAGCAAACAATACATGAAAGATATTCCACTGGAAGAAAATTTATTCTTCCATCAATTGTGGTTTACAGCCCGTCTTGTTCAAGGAATATTCCTTTAGAAAAGAATCGAAATAAGTAATTGAGAGTAGCCACGGAAAACGTTTTTGAAGAATTACTGTGGCAATCGTTTATAAAAGAAAAAACGATAAGAATACGTAAGCTTTGCCAAATATGTAGGAGAAATAATTCTGAACAATTTCTACAACTGAACAATAATTTATATGTTTCATCTGTGGAAACTTAATCAGTTACTTTCCCATTCCCATAATATTATTAAATAGAAATAATATAAGGGAGATGTCAACCCAAATTATTGGGTTCTTGGGTTCATATTGATTCTAGAACATCTATAGATCATAATCGGCATCACTTAGAAGACCGAACCTAGCCATCGGGGCTCTCTCGGTCAAACAGAATAGGAATTGTTTTGTTGAGTTCGAATATTGAAGGAATTTTGCGATTATACTTCAAAATTGGCAAGCAAGAACACGAAAGTGATGTTTCAGGAGACTCACACTGCGATGGAAGAACATCTCCGCGAAGGAGGAAATATCGCAGGTTATGTACTTTTTGATTATCTCCTTAGTCATTTTTATGACCTTGCTTGCAATGTGAAATCTTTTCTTAGATTCAAGTGAGTTTAGACATATAAGAGTTAGGTAAGATTGTTGAAATATTTTTCTGCTGGTTTTCTTTTTCCACTGTTACAGATTCCTGTCCCTTCCATTTGCCCCTTTCTTCGTCTGGAAATCATGGAGTGAAACATGAGAATGAGAGAATGAAGCTGTTAAGCAGAAAAATCTTTGGTACTCTTTATGCACACAAGACACTAACACAACATAAACACACAAGCTATTGCTAGTGCAATAGCGACACAGAGACGAGTTTTTTCTCCAGGTCTCTTCACTCGTTTATTGAATCTTACGCTAGATAGTATGGTTCCCCTGTTACCAGGCCCGCCGTAAGCGGGCGTGCAAGGCGTGCAATGCACGCGGGCGGCGCATTCAGGGGGGCGGCAAATCAGACAATCATCGACTAAAATTCAGACATTGTCACCTCACAATACTAAAAAGATTTTCCTTATAAAAATAATATGATGAACGGCGCCCAAATATTTCTTTTATATCGTAGCATTACATAGCGCCATCTATTGAAGTTCATGAGAACAAAGTTAATCCGTATCGTGCTCTAAGCGAAATAGCGAAATCCCACAGATATCAGGGGAAATCCCCTTAAAACTATATACTCATTTCTTTGTTTTTATTTATTTAACACAAATGCGAAAGTGATGTGAGTGAACAACAAACTTCAATTATTTGGTTATAGCCCTAATGTGAGATCCGGAAACGGTCCAGGGTACTTAAAATTAATAATATTCTGTATATTTTTGTGCGAAGTGTGACTATAAAAATAATTTAGAAAATTATTTATATTATCCGTCGGCGCAAAAATCATAATTATGATAAGTGTCTTTGTTTAATAAATTAGCATATGGGCGCATTCATATAAACAGCAGGTATTCATGTAAAATTTAAAGGTTATTTTACTGAAAAACTTTAAGCAAAGATTTATTAAAAAGAATGTATTAAAATTAATACAGAGTGTAACAAAAGTAACTTAAGTAACGAAAGGGGACATTCCATCTAATCAATACGAACAACTTTTACTATGGGGTCAACTCTGAAGTCGCGAAAAAAAAATTAGTTATTCCATTACATTTGTGTGCAGTAGGTATGAACATTTTTTTTCGCAGTAGTATTGTGATTATTATTGTGATTTAAAGGGTATTTTTTTCTGTTATACAACTTGAGAGTGATTTATAAAAAAACATATTAAAATTCTACATTCTACACATAAATACGAACAACTTTTACTATAGGGTCAACGGTGAAATCGCGAAAAAAAATAACTATTCCATACAAAATGTATGGAAAAGCTGATTTTTTTCCGCGATTTCAGTGTTGACCCCCTAGTAAAGTATGTTCGCAATAATGGGTGGAATGATCGACCCTCTTTTGGGATTTAAGTTACTTTTGTACAACCGTATACTAAACTTTTTCAAAAAAATTCCAGGAACCGCAAAAAAGGAAAAAAATTTCAGGAGCTCAATTTCGACGGCAAAAACGAGAAAAAGATACAGAGAAAAAAAAACTAGCGGGATCTCTTGAGAAATTTTTTAAGCAAACCAGAAAATAGGGACTCTGAATGTCAAGAATGTTGACGTAGATGTAGCTTCAACAAGCGCAGCTTTAAATCTAGAAGTTATGGAGGTATCTGAAGAGAAAAATGTTAGTCCTTCAGAAGGAGACTCCAGTGAAACTAAAAAAAGAGAAAGTAGTGCTAAAGAACCTGTAAGCAATTTATCATCATCAAGTAGCTGTTTAGATTGTGGTGATGATCCCGGTTCGTGGCCCGACAGTATGACTAATGATATTGTTAATATTTTGGTTAGCCGTGGTCCCGTGCAGCTGTTTAACCACAATTTTCCTGCTAATATCGATGGAAGAAAATTTGCAAACAGTTATTACTCTGGAAATCTTCCTAATGGAGAAAAAATTACCAGAGAATGGCTTGTTTACTCTACGTCAAAAGATTCAGTCTATTGTTTTTGTTGTAAAATATTCAGTAAAACTGTAAGTAGTCTGTCAGTTCCAAGCGGTTTTTCCGATTGGCAACATCTGTCATCTACCTTAAAACGACACGAAACAAGCATTTCCCATAGCGAAAATTTAAAATGTTGGGTCCAACTAAATCACATGTTAAAAAATAAAACTACTGTAAATCAAATGCAACTGAGACTATTAGAATCTGAAAAAAAACAATGGTGTGATGTATTGGAAAGGATCATAGCTGTTATAAAATTTTTATCTCATCAATGTCTGGCGTTTAGGGGCTCGTCCAAAATATTATATGAGCATGATAATGGTAATTTTCTCAAAGCAATAGAAATGATAGCATCCTTTGATTCAGTTATGTGGGAACATATTCACAGAGTTCAAGCCTCGAAATTCGATTCAACTCGCATGACTCACTATTTAGGAGATCAGATTCAGAATGAAATCATTGATTTACTCGGCACGACCATAAAAAACTATATCCTGAACAAAGTCAGAGAATCAAAATATTTCTCTATCATATTAGATTGCACACCAGATGTAAGTCACACAGAACAAATTACAGTTATACTAAGGTATGTTGTTTTAAACAGTGAAACTAAAAATGTTACAATATGCGAAAGTTTTATTGACATCTGTCCGATAACCAGCTCCACATGTGAAGGACTATTAAATTTTGTTTTAGATTTATTTTCGCAATTAAACCTTGATATTAAAAACTTACGTGGCCAAGGTTATGACAATGGTTCTAATATGCGTGGAAAACACAATGGATTACAAAAAAAATATTGGAATTGAATAATCGTGCATTTTACGTTCCATGCTCGGCGCATAGTCTCAATTTGGTCGTTAACGATGCGGCAAATATAACGCACGACACGGTCAACTTTTTCAACTTAATTCAAGAAATTTACGTTTTCTTTTCGTCTTCTACCAAAAGGTGGTCCATAATTTGCAAGCATTTACCTGATTTAAAACTAAAGGCATTAAGTGCCACGCGATGGTCTAGCAGAATCGATGCAGTCCAACCTTTACGGTATCACCTCGAAAAAATATTTGACGCTCTACTTGAAATATCAGATAACAATTCGTCGGAATGGGATTGTACAACAACTCACAAAGCACATTCGCTTGCTTTGAATATTCAAAATTATAGATTTATTTGCTTAGTTGTAATTTGGTTTGATATTTTAAACGAAATTAATGCTATTAGCAAAATGATGCAAAACCCCACAATAAATACTCAAATCTGCATAAATTTGTTAAATAAATTGATTCATAAATTCACCGAATATCACACAGATGAGCATTTCGAAAGGGTGTTAGAAGAAGCTACCACTGTGGCTCGGGAACTTAATGTAGATGCAGATTTTCCGCCTATAGATACCGTTCGTCCACGAAGAAAACCAACTCAATTTCAGTATGAACAGAGTGATGAAGTCTTACTAGACCCTAAAACAAAATACAAGGTAGATGATTTTTTAGGATCCTGGACCAAACCTTAACTTCTTTAAAACGTAGATTCGAGTTGGAAACTTTTACCGACGTTTTTGGCTTTTTCACCAATAATAACTTGTTTAGTTACTCCAAAGATGTTTTAATGAAACATTGTAAAGATTTGAATGTGAAGCTAAAAGATAGTTCAAGTAGTGACGCAGATATTGACGGTATAGATATGTTTAATGAAATCAATGCTTTAAAGTTGCATTTAACTGAAAACCAGTCTTATGATCCACAAACCCTATTGCAATACATTTTTGCTAATGAATTAATGTCAACATTTCCGAATACAGCAATAGCGCTAAGGATACTACTTACATTGACGGTTTCAGTTGCATCTGGTGAAAGGTCATTTTCAAAGTTAAAAATAACAAAAAACTATTTGAGATCAACTATGCACCAGCAAAGACTAAGTAATTTAGCAATAATTTCAATTGAACATGAGATTCAAAATAGTCTAGACACCAAAAAAATTATAGCTGATTTTGCCAACATGAAGGCAAGAAAGGTGCAGTTTCTGTAAAATAACTTAATACCTATACCTACCTACATAATATGTATAAACTGCACCTTTCTTGCCTTCATTTTTTCATTAAATGTCGTATTAGTGTATCGATCTTGTATAAAATAACCTAATATAACATAGTTTTTCACTGTACAGCATTTTTTTCACATTTTTATAAACACCTAGGTTTTGTAGTTAGATAGGGGCGGCACGATAGGAATTGCACACCGGCGTTCAAACCGCTAGCAGCAGGCCTGCCTGTTACATTTCCTGAGCTTATATATATATATATATATATATATATATATATATATATATATATATATATATATATATATATATATATATATATATATATATATATATATATACATATATATATATATATATATATATATATATATATATATATATATATATATATATATATATATATATATATATATATATATATATATATCTGATATCCCCTAAGTGATGCTTAGTTTCAGAATTGCATTTTGGAAGAAACCAATTTCTTCTCACGACTGCTGCCTCTGATCATAAAATCTATTCTTGCTTTTGGAAGGCCGCCATCTAGACTGGGCACTGGGTGTTCTGAGAAATCGTCGTTTTGTTGTCTTGGCAACCTAATGATGTGTACAGACAATGTTTCCTATGTAAATCGTAGCTCAAAATAGGTAAATTCGTTGGCGTCCACCTCATTCGCATGTCGTTTCACATTCCAATTGATAGTATTTCGAATATAATTTTTCTGTTTGTTGGTTCATACATAGTGATAAAAGGATAAATTCAATATGGCCACCTATACTCTAATACATAGCGAGTATAGACGGGGGTTTACTCTAGTTCGTCATATTGGCGAGATTAAGCAGAAATTTTGATGAGACATGATTGGAAAATTTGACCATAAAATAGACGTGTCCATGCGAAATCCGGTAGAATAATTGATCCTACCTCTCCACGACATTTTTCTGACAAATTATCTATTTGTACTGTTAATCACTCACTTCTATACCATCCTCAGAGAACATTTCTTACTTTCTTATAAATACATTCGAGTCATTCAACTTTATATATATTGATTTGTGTTGAATATACATCATTCGAGGTTAATCAATGAAAGCATAAATGATAAATGTATTCTACTCCGGTTAACTTCTATTTGTTTCGCATAACACCTTTCTATATTAAAATTGTCAATATTGATAGAGATTATAATCTTTCAGGATAAAACTGAACCAGCAGATGTTATCCATCTGGGTTTTCATCAATAAAAAAGTTTCAATGTAGAAACGAATATTCGAGACTCCTGTCCTCAAATACTCCTACAAGAGACTGAATTTTCCTATAATGAATGTTTAAACTTCGCTCAATGATTTCAATCTTTCTGAATATCGTTCAGTTTTATGATTTCTCATTCTCCCGATTTCTAAATCTATATCTTTGATAATAGATACCATAGAAACCATGTGCGTACTGCAGCTATGTGATATATTGCAGATGAAGAAAAATGAGCCACTCTCTGGAGCTCATTTACCAGAAAAACTCATTGATGAAAATGGATTTCACCTATCTTTTATTAAATACAAGTAAACGATAATTTCTACTAAAATATATTAATGAATGCTCGACGCGTTTCGATACACAGTATCTTTGTCAAAAGCGAATGAATACTGAGACTGCGTTATTGAAGAAAGTATTTTAACACAATATTTACCTAAATATCATACAGCAAACTTAGAACAACTAGCAATCTTACTGAAATTGGCTTCTGATATGTGAAAACAATAGTTTCCTGAAACACCAAACTGCGTCCGCGATTAAGAAAGAATACCTCAAAAATCTTAATAGGCGAATTGAGGATCACATATTAATCAAAACATAAAATCAAAATCAACATCGAATTTACAAAAGTAGGTAAAGGCAATACAGTTGTATAAATAAATAAGATTACATTTCCAAAACTCCAAAACATAAGATTTCATTAATGATTCTAATTATTCGGTTATAGCCCGAGATCCAACCAACAAATTCAATAAGGAAGTGAAGACAGTCATTGAGAATTCAAAATCCATCATTACAGATCGCTAAAATTTAAAATCGTCTTACCGAATCCTTTAGCACCTCAACTCTATTCTTTAGTTGAATCGCACAAAAATGTTTATCCAATCACTCCACATGCCTCAGCACTTAAGATTTCCAAATTTTAATACATATTCTGGAAAAATTTTGTAACTAAACCATCTTTTTAATTCGAAATTCAAATGATTTGATAATAAAATAGAAAATATTGTCATTCCAAGTAAGGCTGAGTTAGTGTATTTCGATGTCAAAAATTGATTCCAAGTATTCCACCGAAAGATCCGTATAATATAATCAATAATTTGTTAACACAAAATATGAGGAATCCACGAATTACATTATGGCTTTATTAGATGTTTGCATATCTCAAAATAATTTTTATTGAACGACTCTTATTATGAAAGTGATGACGGACTTGTAATAGGAAACCCCTTAAGGCCTCTTAGCAGAAATCTTCATGGATTGGATAGAAAAAACTATTCATAAACATCCGTTTAGTAAAAATTTCCTATATTGGTATCGATATTCACAGGAACAAACAGACAGTTCACTGTAATCGAACATTTCATCAACAACCTGCCCCTAAATATAAAATTCACTTCTGAAATAGAACAAAACAACTCGATAAATTTCATAGACTTAACAATAACAAGATCAAATAATACACACCAATTTTCAATTTATCATAAACCTTCTCATACAGATATCACAATTCATTATACATCAGCACATCCTTACCAACATAAAGTTCCAGCATTTAATAGCTATATACATAGACTCTTGAGCACACCGATGTCCAGTGAAAATTATCTCAAAGAATTCAATTTGAAAAAAAAGATCTCAATATATAATGATTATAATGTAAATTTTGTTAGCAGCATATTATATAAGAAAAAACAAAATTAGCTTCACAACATATATATCAATCCGTGAACATCAAGACAAGAAACGCAATAGTTTAACATATATAGGTAATATTATCAATGATGTGAAGTCGCTTCATAAATTTCAATTTGAATATAGCGTTTAAAACATCAACATATTTAGGTTCATTTATCAGAAATTATAAGTTTTTTTTCTTGAATTTGAAACACATTACTTGTTTTTATTATTGAAATCATTATCTCCAATCAATGAAGAAAATAAACCAGGTGTTCACAGATTGAAATGTGCTGATTGCAATTGTTTTTATATAGGTAGAACAGGAAGAAATTTCAATGTTAGAATCTCAGAACATAAACGCAATTTCATCAAAGGAAAAACCGATTCGAATTATTCAAATCATCTCAGAGAAATATTCATTCTTTCAATTCAGAATTTAAAATCTTTAAAATCCTACATTCTGAGAATAGAGGTATAAAAACTCAACCTTCTGGAAGTACTTGAGATTAATAAATTCAGATATTCACCAGAAATTCTTATTGATCAATGATGAAGACATTGCAGTTGCCGCCTTTGGTATACAATTTAATGTACAAAAGCCAATGTCAATATTAAATTTATGAAGAAATTTTGAACGGTGTAAGATATTTAGATAATTCAACTATATTTATTTCGGAATTCCTGAGTAATACACGTGTTTCATATTGGTACCGATTAAATGGTGCTCCGGCCCATTACACATCTTAGTTATCCGAAGAATTAACCAGCTTATTTGAAGATAGATGGATAAGAGACTGGGTCCATAGAATTCATCCTAAGACCTCCGAATCTTATCTCTTTAGATTTTTATCTATGGGGGTATCTAGAGTACAAAGGTTTCTTGCCGATAAATTCGCGGGAAGATGTCGAAATAAAAGTGAGAATTGCTTCTGATAGCATGGATTCCAATCAAATACGAAGAGCAACTATTAATGAAGTGCGCTCGCAGATTGAAAAATGTTTAGAAAACAATAGTGTACGAATTGAACTTTCAAATTTGATTTCATTTTAACTACGTTGTGTATGTTTACAGTTTTTCTTTATTTTATTTTTCATAAATAGTTGAAATTTTTTTCACGATTCATATCAGCTAACGCTACAGTATTTTTGTATTTCATAATTGATAAAATTTGATTGTAATATTCTAAACTGTTTTCTACAGATTGCGTAAATTGGACTACTTTTCGTTAACTCTTCTGCAAGTTTGACTGATTATTTTTGACATTGACCATAAATGATGAATAAATTCATGATATCCTCAGTTGGATATTTATTTGCCATTCCATAAAAAAACACAGTACGCAGGCAAAATTAGTGCTATTGCTATTTTTAAATAATTTTCAGACGTCACTGTGAGGTCGAAATCCATAGAACCTTACATCGGAATCAAAACTACTCTGTATTTTTCAATGTTCCACTGCCTAATCATTTAATTTTCCAAAGGAACAGCAGACCTTTGATAGAATCATGAATTAAATGAATACTAAACATTTAGGAATAGAAAACACAATACCTATCAATTAATTCAAAATACAATTCCATTATACTGAAAAAATACATAATTGTATTCGAAAAAATTCTGTTTCATTAAGTTAACAAATGATTCTTGAGCACTCTCTATATGTAAAACTGAAAAGCATCGTTCCCCGGATGGGAACAGCTCTTCTTCAAATTAGAATGACACATCACAAAATAACTGCACTGGAATATATATACATACATATATATATATATATATATATATATATATATATATATATATATATATATATATATATATATATATATATATATATATATATATATATATATATATATATATATATATATATATATATATATATATATATATATATATATATATATATATATATATATATATATATATATATATATATATATATATATATATATATATATATATATATATATATATATATATATATATATATATATATATATATATATATATATATATATATATATATATATATATATATATATATATATATATATATATATATATATATATATATATATATATATATATATATATATATATATATATATATATATATATATATATATATATGTGTCATTCTAATTTGAAGCTAAAGAGTTGTTCTCAGTTCTCATCCGGGGAACGATGCTTTTCAGCTTTTATATATAGAGAGTGCTCAAGAATCACTTGTTAACTTAATGAAACAGAATTTTTTCGAATACAATTATGTATTTTTTTAGTATAATGGAATTGTATTTTGAATTAATTGATAGGTATTGTGTTTCTCTATTCCTAAAGTGTTTAGTATTCATTTAATTCGCGATTCTATCAAAGGTCTGCTGTTCCTTTGGAAAATTAAATGATTAGGCAGTGGAACATTGAAAAATACAGAGTAGTTTTGATTCCGATGTAAGGTTCTATGGATTTCGACCTCACAGTGATGTCTGAAAATTATTTAAAAATAGCAATAGCACTAATTTTGCCTGCGTACTGTGTTTTTTTATGGAATGGCAAATAAATATCCAACCGAGGATATCATGAATTTATTCATCATTTATGGTCAATGTCAAAAAATAATCAGTCAAACTTGCAGAAGAGTTAACGAAAAGTAGTCCAATTTTACGCAATCTGTAGAAAACAGTTTAGAATATTACAATCAAATTTTATCAATTATGAAATACAAAAATACTGTAGCGTTAGCTGATATGAATCGTGAAAAAAATTTCAACTATTTATGAAAAATAAAAATAAAGAAAAACTGTAAACATACACAACGTAGTTAAAATGAAATCAAATTTGAAAGTTCAATTCGTACACTATTGTTTTCTAAACATTTTTCAATCTGCGAGCGCACTTCATTAATAGTTGCTCTTCGTATTTGATTGGAATCCATGCTATCAGAAGCAATTCTCACTTTTATTTCGACATCTTCCCGCGAATTTATCGGCAAGAAACCTTTGTACTCTAGATACCCCCATAGATAAAAATCTAAAGAGATAAGATTCGGAGGTCTTAGGATGAATTCTATGGACCCAGTCTCTTATCCATCTATCTTCAAATAAGCTGGTTAATTCTTCGGATAACTAAGATGTGTAATGGGCCGGAGCACCATTTAATCGGTACCAATATGAAACACGTGTATTACTCAGGAATTCCGAAATAAATATAGTTGAATTATCTAAATATCTTACACCGTTCAAAATTTCTTCATAAATTTAATATTGACATTGGCTTTTGTACATTAAATTGTATACCAAAGGCGGCAACTGCAATGTCTTCATCATTGATCAATAAGAATTTCTGGTGAATATCTGAATTTATTAATCTCAAGTACTTCCAGAAGGTTGAGTTTTATACCTCTATTCTCAGAATGTAGGATTTTAAAGATTTTAAATTCTGAATTGAAAGAATGAATATTTCTCTGAGATGATTTGAATAATTCGAATCGGTTTTTCCTTTGATGAAATTGCGTTTATGTTCTGAGATTCTAACATTGAAATTTCTTCCTGTTCTACCTATATAAAAACAATTGCAATCAGCACATTTCAATCTGTGAACACCTGGTTTATTTTCTTCATTGATTGGAGATAATGATTTCAATAATAAAACAAGTAATGTGTTTCAAATTCAAGAAAAAAACTTATAATTTCTGATAAATGAACCTAAATATGTTGATGTTTTAAACGCTATATTCAAATTGAAATTTATGAAGCGACTTCACATCATTGATAATATTACCTATATATGTTAAACTATTGCGTTTCTTGTCTTGATGTTCACGGATTGATATATATGTTGTGAAGCTAATTTTGTTTTTTCTTATATAATATGCTGCTAACAAAATTTACATTATAATCATTATATATTGAGATCTTTTTTTCAAATTGAATTCTTTGAGATAATTTTCACTGGACATCGGTGTGCTCAAGAGTCTATGTATATAGCTATTAAATGCTGGAACTTTATGTTGGTAAGGATGTGCTGATGTATAATGAATTGTGATATCTGTATGAGAAGGTTTATGATAAATTGAAAATTGGTGTGTATTATTTGATCTTGTTATTGTTAAGTCTATGAAATTTATCGAGTTGTTTTGTTCTATTTCAGAAGTGAATTTTATATTTAGGGGCAGGTTGTTGATGAAATGTTCGATTACAGTGAACTGTCTGTTTGTTCCTGTGAATATCGATACCAATATAGGAAATTTTTACTAAACGGATGTTTATGAATAGTTTTTTCTATCCAATCCATGAAGATTTCTGCTAAGAGGCCTTAAGGGGTTTCCTATTACAAGTCCGTCATCACTTTCCTAATAAGAGTCGTTCAATAAAAATTATTTTGAGATATGCAAACATCTAATAAAGCCATAATGTAATTCGTGGATTCCTCATATTTTGTGTTAACAAATTATTGATTATATTATACGGATCTTTCGGTGGAATACTTGGAATCAATTTTTTGACATCGAAATACACTAACTCAGCCTTACTTGGAATGACAATATTTTCTATTTTTATTATCAAATCATTTGAATTTCGAATTAAAAAAGATGGTTTAGTTACAAAATTTTTCCAGAATATGTATTAAAAATTTGGAAATCTTACGTGCTGAGGCATGTGTGGAGTGATTGGATAAACATTTTTGTGCGATTCAACTAAAGAATAGAGTTGAGGTGCTTAAGGATTCGGTAAGTCGATTTTAAATTTTAGCGATCTGTAATGATGGATTTTGAATTCTCAATGACTGTCTTCACTTCCTTATTGAATTTGTTGGTTGGATCTCGGGCTATAACCGAATAATTAGAATCATTAATGAAATCTTATGTTTTGGAGTTTTGGAAATGTAATCTTATTTATTTATACAACTGTATTGCCTTTACCTACTTTTGTAAATTCGATGTTGATTTTGATTTTATGTTTTTGATTAATATGTGATCCTCAATTCGCCTATTAAGATTTTTGAGGTATTCTTTCTTAATCGCGGACGCAGTTTGGTGTTTCAGGAAACTATTGTTTTCTACATATCAGAAGCCAATTTCAGTAAGATTGCTAGTTGTTCTAAGTTTGATGTATGATATTTAGGGTAAATATTGTGTTAAAATACTTTCTTCAATAACGCAGTCTCAGTATTCATTCGCTTTTGACAAAGATACTGTGTATCGAAACGCGTCGAGCATTCATTAATATATTTTAGTAGAAATTATCGTTTACTTGTATTTAATAAAAAGATAGGTGAAATCCATTTTCATCAATGAGTTTTTCTGGTAAATGAGCTCCAGAGAGAGTGGCTCATTTTTCTTCATCTGCAATATATCACATAGCTGCAGTACGCACATGGTTTCTATGGTATCTATTATCAAAGATATAGATTTAGAAATCGGGAGAATGAGAAATCATAAAACTGAACGATATTCAGAAACATTGAAATCATTGAGCGAAGTTTAAACATTCATTATAGGAAAATTCAGTCTCTTGTAGGAGTATTTGAGGACAGGAGTCTCGAATATTCGTCTCTAAGAATGTTTCTTATGATGTCTAATCCCATAGGGTAATCGTTAAATTCGAAATGACAGTTACATTGAAACTTTTTTATTGATGAAAACCCAGATGGATAACATCTGCTGGTTCAGTTTTATCCTGAAAGATTATAATCTCTATCAATATTGACAATTTTCAATATAGAAAGGTGTTATGCGAAACAAATAGAAGTTAACCGGAGTAGAATACATTTATCATTTATGCTTTCATTGATTAACCTCGAATGATGTATATTCAACACAAATCAATATATATAAAGTTGAATGACTCGAATGTATTTATAAGAAAGTAAGAAATGTTCTCTGAGGATGGTATAGAAGTGAGTGATTAACAGTACAAATAGATAATTTGTCAGAAAAATGTCGTGGAGAGGTAGGATCAATTATTCTACCGGATTTCGCATGGACACGTCTATTTTATGGTCAAATTTTCCAATCATGTCTCATCAAAATTTCTGCTTAATCTCGCCAATATGACGAACTAGAGTAAACCCCGTCTATACTCGCTATGTATTAGAGTATAGGTGGCCATATTGAATTTATCCTTTATCACTATGTATGAACCAACAAACAGAAAAATTATATTCGAAATACTATCAATTGAATGTGAAACGACATGCGAATGAGGTGGACGCCAACGAATTTACCTATTTTGAGCTACGATTTACATAGGAAACATTGTCTGTACACATCATTAGGTTGCCAAGACAACAAAACGACGATTTCTCAGAACACCCAGTGCCCAGTCTAGATGGCGGCCTTCCAAAAGCAAGAATAGATTTTATGATCAGAGGCAGCAGTCGTGAGAAGAAATTGGTTTCTTCCAAAATGCAATTCTGAAACTAAGCATCACTTAGGGGGATATCAGATTCTTGTGTTTGTTCGACCAAGAAACTTCAAAAAACTACATTCTTTAAAAGTTCAATTCAAACAATAGGACATCAGAGCATTATGTTATGCTTAACTGTCATCTCAGATTGAAGTATAATATTTGCAATTGATGATATTGTTGCTGGATTTACTTTATGGAAAATCATTTCGACATATATAAAATGAAACACTTTTGTCTGATTTCCAAAAGTTCATTTTTAATACATGTGACCGGTTTGGACAGTTACTTAACCCATAAGTGCATAAGGTTGAAAAATGATGTAAGTTCAGTTCGTTTTTTATCGGATGACATTAACCAACTTTATTGTCACGGATAGTTTCAGTTGCGCAGTATCCAGTCGATGTCAAGTGCTGAAATAACTATATTGAAGAAAAGAAGTTGTCAAAAAAGAACTTATATCCTTGATTCGGCGGAACACTCGCAGAATTTATTAGAGATGGAACAATATCGTCGCCGATTTCAAATTCCTTAACCTTGTCACTTTTTCCTGTGTATAACTCGAAAGAAACCAAGTAACCATCGCTGTTACAAAGTGCGCAATTCTAAAAACCAAATCTGATTGGTTTTCCTTTTTTATATTGTTTGGCAAAATGACGGCCATAATATGGAATCATAGATTCGTCGTCTATTGATATATTTTCCAGTAATCCACCATGTTCTCGAGAACTCTCATTCAAAGATATTATGAGAGATCTGAGTTTAAACAAACGATCGTCCTTGTCAATGGCTGAATTATCATTCAAGTGAAAATGCCTAAGGATCAGTTCGAAGCGATTTAGTCTCATTCTTTTCTGTAAAATTTGAGGCACGTCATACAGTATGGACCATTACAATCTTTCGTTGGGATATTTGGCATATCCTGAAAGTAAAAGACCACCTATGAACACAAGCAACTTCTCCATGGATACATTGAAAGGATTGTTTTTTTGGCTTGAGTAAGCATTTGTTTGTCTCAAAATTTGTGATTGTTTCGCATTTTCTGATGACTGTTTTTCCACACAAGCTACATCGGCATCGAACTCGGGTTTTTTTTCCTCCATTTCAGCGTTTCCGGTTTATATTTTTCAGTGCTATATCTTCCTTCTTGATTTTCGACACGTAGGTATTTTGCTAACTGTTCGTCGTCACTCGAGTCATACTCATAATTAATGGAGGTACTAGCATCTGGTTCGCTTGAACGCATTGTGATGGAAGGTCGTTTTCATTCGAATAATTTCCTTTATTTTTCACAGAATATTCGCATTGAGTACTCAACATTTTCTGTCCTAGGTGGTTCAAATTCCAATCAGGCTGATCACTGCTATCTAAATCACAGTCATATATATATGACATTTGACATATTATTCGAACGTCTGTCAAAATTTTTTCGCAAATTTTTCTTTATATTAAACAAGTTCCACGAAAAAAAAATATATGGGCGATGTCAAACCAGATTATTGGGTCCATAATGATTTTAAAACATCTGTAGATCATAATCGGCATCACCTGGAAGACTGAACCTGGCCATCGGGGCCCTCTCGGTCAAAGAGAGAAGGAATTTGCGGAAATATCGCAGGTTATGTATTTTTTTATTATCTCCTTAGTCCCTTCCATGACCTTGCTTGCTATGTGAAATCTTTTCTTAGATTTGTTTAGGCATATAAGAAGTTTGATTGTTGAAATAATTTTCTGCTGATTTTCTTTTTCCATTATTACAGACTCCTGTCCCAATCCCCCTTCCTTTCACCCTTATTTTGGAAATCATGGAATGTAAGAGAGAATGAAGTGGCTAAGCAGAAAAATCTTTGGTACTCTTCATGTACACAAGACACTAACACATCATAAACAGACAAGCTATTGCTAGTGCAATAGCGACCGGGAATCGAGTTTTTTCCTCAGGTTTTTTCACTCGTTTATTGAATCATATACAAGATAGTATGGTTCCCCTGTTACATTTCCTGAGCTCACACTGGCACACTGGTGTTTTTTTTTCTGACACACACCAAAATTATAGATATAAGCATTTATCGTAAATACAATTATTCAAATTTTTGTTTGTAAATCCTCTCTTTTCAAAAGAATATATATATATATATATATATATATATATATATATATATATATATATATATATATATATATATATATATATATATATATATATATATATATATATATATATCGATTCCATCATAAAATCATCATTTTGTACAATATCCAACAATTCAGCAAGAGAGAGTCTAAAATGAAAACATTTCTTCGTACCGACAATTTTGAACCTCGAGATCTGACTTGTGCATAGCATCCGATATATCGGATCTCAAGCTTAAACCCATATATTTTCGAAAGAATATAGGTCTAAGGCTAGTATTTGCAAGAAATATTTACTTTCAACTCCTACATGTCTGAATTTATGATCCAAGGGTTTTGGAAAACACAGGAAAAGTAGAGAAATCAGAATATAGTTACCCTCCCGCACGTTTTGGGTAAAGGGCTGGATCCATCTTTGTTCAAACTTTATTTTCTCTTTTTTCGATAAAACTCAGTCACTTCAAAAAGTTCCAAAATATTACACGACACGTTCAGTTTGATATTGCACGTGGTAATAGTTTTGAGTTTATATTGTGTATGTTTGGTTGCCTAATTAATGAATCCCATAAATCGAATTGTATGCACTAATGGGGTTATTTTCAAGTGTCTGAAGCTGAACAGTAATGAGATATATGCTAAGTATAACTATTTCAAATGTTGAGTAGTGGGGAGTGATTCAATTCTAATGAGAGTGGAAAATTTTGGGTTTTTACAAAGTTTATTAATTTCTAAACTTTCCAACAGATTCATTTTCATCAATTTATTGCATTTGTGGAAAATTTTCCAATTATCTAATGTAATTATGGGATTTGTAGATTCGATATGTTCTGTACAGCGGGTTTGTTATCTGAAGAAAGACTTTGAATATTTGAATTATTTTAGTTTTTTGTTCGGCATCGAATAGTAATTTTCTTATATTCGGGCCACTGCAAAAGGAGATTGTTAAATTGAATTTGGAAAGATAATTGCTGATGTTATTGGGAAGGGCCAATATAAGTTAGATATGCGTATTTATTTTCCGGTTTTTCTTATAGTAATTGAGGAATTTGTGTTCCTTCATTGCACATGATAAATAATACTGTAGACTGGAATATTATTATTCGATGCAATTTTCTTGATGATATTGATTTCCGTATTAAAAATATTATGGATGGGGAATAGAAAAAGCTCTATAAATCTTTGTAAGTGGATAATTTATGGGTAATGTGATTGAATTAATCCATTGGAGATGCTGAGTTGTTGTAAAAGTTGAGTAAAGATTTCACTTTCGATTTTGACCTTCTAGCTTTCGTGCGGCGCTTACCCCCTTTCTCTACCCACTGCATGCTATGCCTTTTGGTCTCAGGGTCGTATTCGAACACCCACTCGTCACCAGATTCGTTTTATTAGAAGCGGACATTCATCTTTTGGAATGTTTGGGCACATATTATATATATATATATATATATATATATATATATATATATATATATATCGAGTGTTAAGTTTTCATTGGACGACCCTGTCCAAACTTTTTCTTAAAATTGTAAAATTGTACGTATAATTACCCTATATATATATATATATATATATATATATATATATATATATATATATATATATATATATATATATATATATATATATATATATATATATATATATATATATATATATACAACTTGAGTGGGTAATTCTACGTAATTTAAGAAAAAGTTTGGACAGGGTCGTCCAATGAAAACTTAACACCTCGATTTTCCGGTTTCAAAATGAACATATGGATAATCGCTCGGAACCGTCGATTTCTAATTCGAGAGGTAACAACTTTTCCGATTTTTTCATCCCCGGAGGTGAGCGGATGAGGGGTGTTGCGATACCTCATTTCGAAGATCTTATGGAGTACTATCTATCCCCAAATTTTCGCTTCAAAATTGGAAGACTACTTTTGTGATTAGTTTAATAGGTGCTGAAATTGGCACCATTCACTTCCATGCAGTAAAATTGGTTTTGCTCAAATCGTTCACGTACATTACTGAACATTTCTGGTTCAATTTGACGGCATTCATCAATGATCCGAATTTGCAAATCATCCAATGACTCACGTTGGGTAGCGTAAATCTTAGATTTCAGGTGACCCCATAGAAAAACGTCCAGTGGCGCCAGATCAGGTGATCTGGGTGGCCACCCAATATGTCTCCTTCTTCTAATCCAGGCCCAAGGAGAATTTCATTTAATAATTGACGCACAGGTTGAACGAAATGTGGTGGTGCGCCATCTTGTTGAAAAATGATCATTTCATGGTCTTCTTCATTCAACAATGATTGCATGAGGGCTGGATAAATAGCGTTCTGTAATAGTTCTGAATACATTTGGCCAGTGATATTATCGGGTATAAAAAAAGCCACCGATGATGTGATTTCCATAAATACCCACCAAAACATTTAACTTTTGGGGATGCTGAGTATGCTCTTCTCTAAAGAATTTTGGATTTTCTTCTGACCAGTACCGACAGTTATGCCTGTTTACAGTGCCGTTAAGGTAAAATGAACACTCATCCGAAAAACAGATATTGAACATGTAGTTTGGCTTATTGTTAATAATTTCACTTACTATTTCACAGAACATGAGTTGGCGATCAAAATCATCGTCATTAATTTCCTGAACCAATCGTATCTTAAAAGGATGAAACTTATGTTTTCTAGAAATTCTCATTATTGTTGTGCGTGAACCACCAGACACATTGGACAATTACCTATTACTAAGGGGCGGATCCATCGCTACATGTCCTAAGATAGCCTCGCTTTGTCTCATTTATACACCCCTTTTTTGTTGTCGACTGAACTAGTAGCGTCAAATTTAGCAACCAGTTGCACAACGTAAGCAGCGGATACATTTTTTCAGAATGTCGTTCGTTAAATGAAGCCGCGCAGAGTCTGAAAATAATTTCACCATTTCCACCCTTTCTTCTACGGAATACACTATTTTAATCCTACTACAAATTTACAATCGCCTTGGCACAGTTTGACCGTTCCCGAAAACTCAGCATAGACTAACAAGATACTAAGGTAAATCAAACACATGGTCTATCTACTTTTTCTAAAGGAAAATTAACAAATAAATAAAAACATTGCATACTTCGAGGTAAATTCAATATAAGCTAGCCATACACCTGCTTTCTTTACTGCATGGTAGTGAATGGTGCCCTTTTTCAGCACTTAATGAACTAATCACAAAAGTAAGTAGTCTTCTACTCTTTACGCTGCCATTTCGTGAACGATGAAAATTTTGAAGCGAAAATTTAGGGTCAGATAGTACTTGATAAGATCTTCAAAATGAGATATCGCAACATTACCTATCCCTATTCAAAATTTATGGGGGGTTGTGCTCACCGGTAGGGAGTTGAAGTTACGGGGATGAAAGCATCGGGAAAGTTGTTTCCCCTCGAATCAGAAATCGATAGGTCCGACCGATTTTCTATATTTTCATTTCAAAACCGGAAATTTGAGATGTTAAGTTTTCGTTGGACCACTCTCAACTCTTTCATTTTCATCAATCTATTCCATTTGTGGAAAAATTTCCAATTATGTAATGTAATTATCTGATTTGTATATATTCTAAAACAGCGGATTTGTTATCTGAAGAGAGATTTTGACAATTTGAATCAATTAATTTTTTGTTCGGCATTGAATCGTCATTTGAATATATTGGGACCACTGCAAGTAGAGATTTTTAATTTGAATTTGGAAAGATAATTGCTGATGTTTTTGGGGAGGGGCCAATATAAGTTAGATATGCGTATTTATTTTTCGGTTTTCTTATAGTAATTGAGAAATTTGTGTTCCTTCTTTGCATTTGATAGTACTGTTTATGTGAGAGACTGGAATATTCTTATTCGATGCAATTATCTTGATGATATTGATTACCGTATTGAAATCTGTTATGGATAGGGAATAGAAAAAGCTCTATGAATCATTGTAAGTGGATAATTTATTTGTAATGTGGTTGAATTAATCCATTGGAGTTGCTGAGTCCGCAAATGTTTTTTCTATATATGTTGTAGGTGACATCATCACTGAGTTTGTGATGGTTATATATTGTGGAAGTGATGGAATGCCGATTTTGGTTAAAAAAT
Source organism: Cryptolaemus montrouzieri (assembly GCA_013387265.2). NCBI lineage: Eukaryota > Metazoa > Arthropoda > Insecta > Coleoptera > Coccinellidae > Cryptolaemus > Cryptolaemus montrouzieri. The sequence continues at coordinate 30,686,567 of JABFTP020000144.1, read as the reverse complement.
CACGAACTGCGTGTAGGCCGGAGCATTATCATGATGAAGCACCCATCTGCGCTCCGCCAATTCTCGTCGTACACGAAAAACACGGGCCTTCAGACGTTTCGAAACTTCAATGTAGAATTTTGCGATGACTGTCTGACCTGCTGAAACGTATTCGTGGTGTACAACTCCATTAATATCGAAAAATAATGAGCAAAGATTCAACTTTTGACTTTGGGCGCTTACCCCCCTTCTCTACCCACTGCATGTTCTGCCTTTTGGTCTCAGGATCGCATTCGAACACCTACGACTCGACACCAGTGATAATATTCGTCAATTCGTATAATTCACGCGAGCGAATTAACTCTTGCAAGTTATCAGCTGTGGACGTGTTCCTTAGAATTTTCTAATCAAATCTTTCAGAGTTCGGAGTATCAGGGCAACGACCTATTCATAATAGATAGGGTCAGTTACCACTCAAAATATAGGTGAGGGCAAATTGGGCCTGTATCTAAATTGTTTGATATTGCATAAAATTTATTCAAAGACGCCCCAGAATGCAAAGAAAAGAATTAAATATTAATGTTACAAAAGTCCTATAGACAATGTTCCCGAATCTGTTTTTGATTTTCTAATTTTCTTACCTATGGTATAAGCGACGAAGAATTGGTCGTATTATATCAAACCTCACATAAAAGTATTTAGATAGGTTACTACAATTGCACAACACAACAAAGAAAACGGTCCTATTTTATAAAAAGTACTTCAAAGACTAGTTCAGGTATTAGATTTCATTCGGTCTCAGTTGTAATTAATATGGGAAAGATAATAAGATAATTCAGGTATGGACATTTACATAAAAGTGATGTATATTGCATCGTATTTTATAGACCGGGTTTGGGGGGGTTTCACCAGGAATAAACAGAGGTCCAATTAGGGGATCCCCCTAAATGCCTACCTAACCATATTGAGTCTGGGTTTCTCGAAATACATGAGGATTTGTATCGATGCATTCATAAGAAAAGCAGAAGTTATACAATGTGGGTTCTCGTTGATTCGCTCAGCCCTAGTTTCGCAAATTCGATCCAATTCATCATAATTCATCTCATTAATTAATTTAGTTTTGTAGAAACGGAACCTGTATTTATGTTAAATTCTAGAAACATCAGAAGCTTCGTGTTTGGCATAAGTTGGACATGTCCCAGTATTGGCACAGCTATTGCTTGATCAATTACAAATTCAACGGGAGCCATTTTTCATCTATTATTGAACCCACCTCTGTAAATTTTAACATTAATTCGATTACGTACTTGGTGAACTTACGTTCGAGATGATTTTGGTTTAGTAGTCTCACAGCCACTCGAGCACAATTTCGTTTTAATAAATAAGGCTTTCTATCTCAACACGTTCTTACAAGTATTTTTAAACTGTTATCCATGTTAGTAAATTAATAACTCCTTAATTGGTTTACAGTGGATCAAATGATCGAACAAACATATTATCAGTTAAACATCTTACTTTTAGGAACAAAAAGTAATCTAAACAAAAATTTCTTTATTTTTTCATACATAGTTTGGGAACGTTTTTTACATTGAAGAAAAAACTCCAATTCAAATAAAACGATAAAATCTTTTTCAGGTTTTTATTGTTTGTAGGTTAGTTTAGGTTAGGAAGAGCCTTCAGAAGACATTTGAACGAAACCTATATTCTTCTCGTCTGAAACTTAAGTAATTTTACTGAATTATTCACGCAGGCCATAACTACCCTTGAAAGGTTTCCCCTTCAGAACAAAACAATTGATTAGTTTCCATCGTTCTTGAACATGAATCTTCCATCTGACTGATTTGAGATGAAAAATAATTTTTTTCGCAAAAAGATGAGTCTAAATAACTTTTTTCATACTCTATTGTAAAGAGGCTTCGAAGAGGTTATAAATGAAATATTGCTTGACTCCTTTGCACTATTCAATTATGGAGGTTTTTGAGCCCCACCCCTCTCAGGAGGTTGTCCGGTAAATCCTCAAATAACATTCCTCCTACACTATTATAAGGAGGCTTCGAGCTTTCAAATGAGGTATCCCTCGCCTGCTTGACCCTATTCATTTTTGCGGCTCACCCTCTTAGGGGGTTGCCCGGAAGCCTCAAATACTTGTCAAAAGATGTCTTCCAATAAAATCTTTTCACGTGTCTCGGCAAATTTTCTAAGCACTACGGATTAATCAGTACAATTATTAAGTGAAATTCCTACAAATACATTACTTGTTTTTTATTATTGATAATGGAATTTTACCAAGTAAGAGACTCCCAAATTCAAATAAAAGCTGCTGTTCATTATAATCATTTTGAATGATTATGCTATTTCTTTTGTTGATTCATAAGATCTTTCGAATGAAATGTCATTCTTTGTTCCCTATCAAGATTCCTTTCACAAGGGGGCAGAGTGTAAGGAGATGAGTTTACGTGACCAACCACTGCAAAATCTTGAATCCATCTAATTGTTTTGATTTCTTGAATTTTGTCTTGGAAAAAACACCCTGGAGAGAACTATCCCACCAAAAACATTCTGTAGAAAAACAAGCCAAGTAGATGAAGCTGCTTGTTTATCTCTAAAAAGCAATGAAATTTAGAGAAAGTCGTGCTAAGTCTAAGGTTCGTTACTGCGATTTCTTTATTATTATAGTTAATGTTGTGTGACTTGACCGTTGAATATTCTTTATAGGTTAGTGAATAGGTACAAATCAATTTTGTTCACACGTAATGTTGTATCTATCTATCTAACTACCTATGTTTGTTGAGCGAGATAATAGCCCATACTGGTATTGGTAATTAGACGCAAGTGTCTTATTTTAGGCTGTTGTTGATTGTGCACACATGCATTCAGCATTGACAATGCTGACTTCTGCTCTCTTCTTTTTGGGAGCGTCAAATCGGCCACCGATCTAATATAACTTCTATCAATGATTATAAGTCCGTCTATACTAGAAATATTTTTTCATACTGTGTTTCAGGCTTGCCCATACATAAGTATTATTGAAATACGCAGTTTCATCAATCCTACAATTGACTGGTTATTCAATCAACGTTTTCCAAGTGGCAATTTTCTATCGTCAATAAGTAGCGGCTCTGGGGACAGATTGGAGCAATGGTGTCATGGAGCACATGGTTTTGTACCCTTGTGTATCTTGCAATGGCGAAGTCACACGACATCAACTATAATAATAAATAAATCGCAGTAAGGAACCTCCGACTTGGCACGACTATGTCTAGATTTCATTACTTTTTAGAGATGAACAAGCAGCTCCATCGAGACTTGGCTAGTTTTTTACGAAATGTTTCTCGTGGGATTTCACTTCTTTTTGTAGAAAAGTGGCCATATTGGTTTATATTATTAGAGTTTCTTATTTGACAATTTTTTTTCTTTTTAGGAGTAGTTTTTTATTATTACAAAACTTTGCTTTCTTTTTTTCCGGTTCTGATTTTTCGTTTCCGATTCGCGTTCATTATTTATTTTTTCAGACGGTATGATTTCTGAATGATCGGCGTGATATTTACGCCTAATCCGGTTCTATTCGGTGATCGATGAAGCTAGAGCTTTTATACTCTTGAAGTTAACATTTATGAGGTGCACCCCATGAAGATCCTTCAACTTCATTTATATGCGTATTAAAAGCAGAGGGGGAGGCATTCGGACAGCAGTGAATGTGGGACGCTCTAGGCTAGATTAAATTAGAAGATTTGTCCCACCACGCTGGATTTTTGCAATGACAGTCGATTACTTTCAGCTGAGACCAGCTGAGGGTGCTTCATCAGATACTTCAGACCTTCCTTCAGACATGAAATGAAGCGGCCCACTAAATTGAATATTTTTTGTGAAGGCGGTATGTCGATCTCTAATAGTTTGGTTGGGCTCTTGTGTTTTCTAATCAAGGCCACTAGGTACTCCAGATCCTAGTTTTTATAGTTTTCCTCTTATGTTGCCATCAAACACTAAGTCTGTACCAAATTTCAGCTCTCTTAGTTTATGGGAAGTACTAGTTCTATTCTGATGATCATAACTGAGTGAGTGAGTGTCATAAATGCGAAACTTTGATTTCGCTTAACTCCGGAACTAAATGAACTACGGAATTGAAATTTTGGATTTTAAGTATGTGATTATAGCTTACTGGATGACAAAAACTTTCTGCGTTCTGGTTTCATCCAAAAGTTCTCAAATAGGAGCTTGAAAATACGGCGAAATGGTTCTAGTAAAAAATGGTACGGAAATGTTTGGTTCGCGCTCGACTTGACTGGGGCACTACTGTGCCCCCTAATTCATAGCAAACTCCTCCTTTAGAACAATGAAAAATTTAGAAAATTCAATTTGGAAAAGTCGAAAAATTATTCAAAGTAGAATACAACTTCACTAGTGCGGACACCCGATATATCGGGCACTCTAGTAACTCGAGCACTTGGCTCATTCGGACACTGAGAATTTTACGTCTATAATCCGGGCACTTCGACGCCGGCTGATATACAAAAACTAATAATTTTCCTGTCTTTACATGTATGTATGTACTTGTACTATCTAAGAGTGGCGAGTATCGTTTTACAGTTGCATTTTGCATTTCAATCTCACATAATGTGTGCATAATGGCCACAACCAAGAGAAATCATGAAACGCTCCCACTGGCAGAGAAATCAAAAATAATAGATTTCATTGATGATGGAACGAGTACTCGTCGAATAGCAGCAAAGTTCACCATTCCAAAACCAACAGTGTTCGACATAAAAAAGAACAAGTAGATTTATATCCACCAGGAATTAGGGATGCGCCGAGCAAGGGTTTTCACGAAAAGTTGAGTACCGAGCTATCGACCAAACAAAATTACTGCATGCCGAGTATCACGGCCGAGAGCTCGACTGGCCCAACCGGGCCCTCAGTGCATCCCTAGTAGGAATAGTATTTCAAAATTTACTCGAATTTATTCTATCCAAGGTATTTTTGTAGGAAAAAGAAAAATTATTAGATAAGCTGAGAATCCTGATGTTGAAATAGCATTGTAAATCTGGTTTCTTCAACAACGCAACGCACACGTACCAATTTCGTCAGACATATTGGGAGCAAATGCCAATAGTTTTATGAACCAATCATAGCAAGAAAAGGTTTTCTGGCAAGTTCGGGATGGTTAGATAAATTCAAGCTTAGACGTGGAATTCGTGTTTTGAAGGTTTGTGGTGAAAAACTTTCCAGTGATGTTTCCGCCATTTAAGGAAAATTTCTATCGGTTGTTGAACAGATGGACTTAAGCAAAAAACAGATGTATAATGCTGACGAATCGTCCATTTTTTCGAGATGTTTACCAGACACAACTTGGGTTCATCTAGTAGAAAAATCAGCACCAGGTCGAAAAGTGTTAAAAGACCGCTTAACATTCATGTCATGCTGCAACGCGGCTGGAACTTACCAATTACCTTTACTAGTCATGGGAAAAGCGACAGATCTACGAGCATTCAAAAACGAAAGTTCACTACCAGTTGTCTACAAAGCATCTAACACCTCCCCGAGGAGAAGATTTTTTTTAACTAAGTTTAACAAGTCCTCGAAAGTTCTGTTATTGGTAGACAATGCACCATCGCACCCACCTGAGGAAGAAGTTAATACTGATCCAAACTTCAGAGTTATGTTTTTGCCACTCAAATGTACTGCCATTCTCCAACCTATGGATCAGAATTCAATTCAAAACATTGAAGTGTCGTATAGAAAATGCCTTCTTAATCATATCATTTTGCATGAAGGTGAAGAGATAACTTCCATTTTGAAGCAGTATAATTTGAAAGACACTACAGAAGTAGAAGAATCAGATGATGAAAATATTCCACTCTCGGAGCTTCAGAGGAAACTTCGTCCAATCAGTGGAAATGTTTTGGAAAATATTGCCGAATCATTAAGTGTCATTGATCCAGAAACTGTCTTACCCATTGAGAACATTTCCAACTGGGGTTTGTTACTGATTTGACTGAAGAAGAGCTTATACAGAATGTAAACGTTGAAAACGTAGAGGAATCTTATAACTCAGAGGATGGTTTAAATAGTATGGTAAAATTGAAACATGCAGATATTGTCAATGCGTTCTCCCTGATTATCAGTTGGGCCGAACAGAATCTTCCTATAGAAGACGTATTGCTCCTGAAAAGGCTCAAGGAAAAATCAGTATCGAGAAAGCTTCAGAGTAAAATCGATGAATATTTTAAACGTCATAAGGCATAGCATGTTGTTTATGTACACTAGCTTATATTTAAATTCTGTATTTTCTACGAGGAAAGATTAAAATGAATGGAAATTATATAATTTGATTCTGTTTTATAATAGAAACTATTTTTTGTTCAACTTTTCGGCTTTAATAGGTTTTGGGTTGTTTCTATTTTAAAAATGAAACAGAGTCAACTCACTTCAGAAATTCGGGCATTCCGATAGTCCGGGCATGCGCCGGAACGATATCTGCCCAGACTAGTGAAGTTGTACTGTATATGATGTCATTTATATCATACATTGTTGATAGTTACTGTAAATATTCAAATATTGTCAGTGAGCATTATAATTTTTGAATCATCATTCATATTTCTGAGGACATTAGCTGGCTATAAACCTGATATCTTTCTCTGTTCTGATAAGATCACAATGCATCAACTGTTTACATTTGAAGAATGAAAATGAATATCTGCATTGGCATTGATCAAAATCGTCAAGTAGACATTTATATACTATTCTGGTATAGTCGTTAATTATTCAGTATAATCTAGATGATTTATTTTGTATGGGAAGAATCGATTTTCGATTTCCTTCAAGTATTGTATGAGGAAAACAAATTTTTCCCCATTTCTTGGAAATTTACAATTTATGCATCAAGAAAAAATACTCAGGGGCCAGGATGGTCGTTGAATGATAACACTGGACAACAAATTTGTATTTTGCGTCTGATAAATGACTTATGTCACTTGATGTTTACAAATTTGTCGTCGCTGATTCAAACTATACCCTCATTTGTTTCATAACAGTTCTTGTTTACGAGTTTTAGCTCTCATTAAAAATTACTTAGTTACCGTTATAATTTGCTGTGAATAAAAAATATTGATTCTACTTGCTATGGCATTGTCGAGAAGAGTGCGAATTGTTCGAATCATTTTTGTTTCATTGGTGGATAGTATATATTTAAAGAAAACCGTTTAAATGTGACAGAGTTCCTAGGTGAAGCTAACAAAAATTAATTTGAGCATCCTCTGGAAATGCTTGATGAGCCTTGGGTTCCTCAAAAGGTTTGTAAAACGTGCGTTAGGTTTCTACGTTTATGGAAAAATGAGGAAAGGAAAACTATCCAGTAAGAAACTATTATAATCTGGAGAGAACCATGATGACTGCTATTTCTATTTGGTGAACATAGCTGCGCTAAATAAAAACATAAAGAAAGCTATACGAAAGGACATGAGAACAAGACGAAGCAGATTCAAGAAGCTATAGAGGAAAATTCTAACATGAAATTTCTAGGTTCTACGCTGGCCAGGGAAAAACAATGACAATGATAGTCAAAGATGGCAGAATCACGACAAACCTTAAAGTAATATCTCATATATTTGAAGAATTCTACGGAAGCTTATATTCATCAAGCCGAACCAACAATGAAAAAATGAAACTACTTCAGGGCCGGTACTGAACGCTGGATCAGAAGATATCCCAGACATATCACACGATAAAAAAATAAGTGCTCTGATAGAAACGCAAGATATATATATATATATATATATATATATATATATATATATATATATATATATATATATATATATATTCTTTGGAAAAGAGAGGATTTACAAAATTCGAATAATTGTATTTACAATAAATGCTTATATCTATAATTCTGGTATGTGTCAGAAAAACACAATCGTAAAAAACAAGCCAATAAATAGAACACCAGCAGAAAAAACAGACCATACCCGTTCCTTAATCAGGCCTCTAAACGCGCATCATGTCTCCTACGATTGCCCCTAAAGTGTGAGCACAGGAAATGTAACAGGGGAACCATACTATCTTGCGTATGATTCAGTAAACGAGTGACAAAACCTGTGGAAAAAAACTCGCTTCCCTGTCACTATTGCACTAGCAATATCTTGTCTGTTTATGTTGTGTTAGTGTCGTGTGCACAAAAAGAGTACCAAAAATTTTTCTGCTAAGCAGCTTCATCCTCTAGTTGTCATCTTGCACTCCATGATTTCCAGGACTTCTTCACGAGGACAAGGGTAAAAAGGAAGGGGGATTGGGACTGAAAAAATCTGTAACAATGGAAAAAGAGAAACAGCAGAAAAATATTTCATCAAAACATACCTAACTCTTATATGTCTAAACTCACTTGAATCTAAGAACTTAACTAATGCTCCTCTATTTTTCAACAGGGAACATCTCATACACCTTTTGGGAATGAAGCCCTACATGGGTGTAGCCCTTGCCTTATCAACATACACCATGGGCAAAAAAAACACTAAGGGGAGCAAAAACTAATCTCCTAAATAGACTTAAAGTTCTCTACCCAGTTGATGAAATTATCTGAAACGGAATGAATTTCTTGAAAACCACCCGTAAAATGGTAAATAGGACAATCGAGGACTAAATGTCTTATTGTTTCTTCAGCTGCACCACATTCACATGCAGGACTTTCTACAGTATTCCATTTGAACAACATACTATTATTACGACCATGTCCTGTCCTGAGACGATTCAATGTACACCAATTTTGCCTACTTATATCGAAACTTGCAACCCTTTTGAAAGGATCCTCTATGAGAACTTTATTAAAAACATCAACTTCCTGCCATTCAGTTTTCCAAAGATCAACAGCCTTCACCCGTGTACTTAAAAAGTCAATCGACCAAATAGGTTTCCTAGATTTCAATCTCAGGTTAGGTGGATTTTGAAGATCGTGTATTATCGGAAAAACTTCTAGAAATGAGTGATACTTATCCCAAGACGATTTAAGGGCTAATTTTCCTGCGAATATAGGAAGAAACTATATTACAAATAACCGGAAGCCATGGGGTAGCAGTTGAACTGATACATTCACTTATAACTCTCATAGAACAGTTCAACTGAGAATCAATCTTATTGACATGAGCACTATTACCACACCTGTTAGCAATATTCTGCTGCTGAATTTACTGAAGCTGAAGCAGTACTTCGCAAAGTAGGGACTCCAGCGCCCCAATTAGATCCAGCTAGTTTATGTAGTATATTGTTTCTTGTTTTCAACTTCTGACATAATTTATCAATATGAAATTTGAAAGTCGAAGAACGATCAAGCTTTACACCAAGATATGCTGGAGTGAAACAATGAATTAATAGTGATTGATTGAAGAATACTCTTAGTTGCCAATCCTCCTCATGATTATGCAGATGAAAACAAGAAACCTCAGTTTTCGAAGGATTTGGCCATAAACGCCATTTTTTGGAGAAAATGTTCAGAATTTCTTAATTAGAAGTCAGTGTTTGCTCAATTGTTTCGAAGTCATAGTGTCGAAAAACCAAAGCAATATCATCAGCATAAATAAACGTTGTAGGGGAAGTTTCAGGGATGTCAGACATATATAAATTGAAGAGAAGAGGTGCAAGAACAGATCCCTGAGGTAGGCCATCATTGAGAGTGTAGAATATACTACTTTCCTCACCGATAAAAACTCGAAGTCTTCTATCAGATAACATATTTTCAATCAACTTTACAATTTTTCCACATTGAACTACTTCAAAGAGTTTATAAACTAAGCCATTCTTCCAAACTGTGTCATATGCCGACCAGAGATCTACAAATACAGCGCCTATTTTAAGTTCACCCTGAAATCCTGTCCCAATGAAAGTGGATAAACCTAAAATCTGATCAGAACAATTCCAGTTTTTTCGAAAACCCCCCTGAGAAGTGGACAGAGCTCTGTCAATGATTGGTTCTAACCTCTGATACAGAAGTCTTTCTAAAATTTTGAAAGAAACAGAAAGTAAGCACATAGGTCGATAACTACTAGGAAGTTCTGGATTTTCCCCGGGTTTGAGAATGGCAATAACTTTAGCCTTTCTAAATTCAACGGGAATACTACCTGAGCTGAGTATGTCATTGTAAGAGGATAGTAACCACTTTTTAGCGTTATTTCCTAGATGTTTAAAAAATTCAGAGAAAATGCCATCAAATCCTGGAGCTTTACGAACTTTAGTAGATTTTATTGCAGATTTGAGCTCTTCTTCCTCAAAGAGATTCAATAAATCCTCAACCGTGATAGCATCCCTCCTCCTTTTATGTAATATTCGTTTCATTCTATTCCTGTCATATCTACTAATCTTAACACTTTTAGAGACATTAACAAGTCTAGATTCTACAGAATTTGGATTCATATTAGACGGAGTTTTTGAAACGGGATCAGCATTGCCTAATTTCCTAAACAAATCTCAGGAACTTCTACTAGAATGACGAAAATTCATACCATTCATCAACTCATTCCATTTAATCTTTCTGCTATCATTCAAAGAACTAAGGAGTGCATCGGCTTTCTCTCTGGAAGGATTTTGCTGATAATCCTCATAAAAAACATTTGATTCTAATGAATCTGCAAATGTAAATTGAAAACCTAACGAAATAATAACTGGCCTGTGTTGACTGTGAGGAAAATCTGAAGGTACTTTACGACGAACAGGAAGAGGAAACAATTCAGAGTCGTTAGGAACCAGACAAAGATCAGGATTATAGTCGCGATTCCATCTGGCAGAATGAAAAGTGCCCTTTGCCTTCGCATCGAATACAAGTTGAAAATCATTTGTTTCCATCCAATCAACTAATGAAATACCACTCCTGTCGTTTTCTGTATAACCCCATTGATTGTGATGGCAATTGAAGTCACCACAATAGATAGTAGGGTGGGGAAAAATAATATCGAAATTGATGGGCCAGATTTCGCCAGGAGGTTTATAAATATTAACGACAAACAAATCAAAAAATTTGAACGCAATATAGAAAACACCACTCAACATACCCTTCTGTATAAGTTCAATATGATTGAATGATGAAGATTTTACATAGCAAGCAAGACCATAAATAGGACTAAGGAGATAATCAAAAAGTACATAACCTGCGATATTTCCTCTTTCGCGGAGATGTTCTTCCGTCGCAGTGTAAGTTTCCTGAAGCATAATCACTTCCACCCTGTTCTTGCTTGCCAATTTTGAAGAATAATCGCATTTATCCTTGGAAATCCCTTCAATATTTAAACTCAACAAAGTAATTCCCTCTCTGTTTGACCGAGAGAGCCCCGATGGCCAGGTTCGGTCTTCTAAGTGATGCCGATTATGAACTATAGATGTTCTTGATTCATTTTGGACCCAAAAATTTGGGTTGACATCGTCCATATATTATTTCTACGTGGATCTTGATTAAATTATAGAAAAAATTGGCAAAATTATTTTGACATTCGTATTTAAATTATGACAAATGTCATAATGATAGAAATGAGAACAGGTAAATGCCCCGGAAAAGATGATATAACAACTGATGTATCTGTACTCTGTTATACACCACCTATCACTTTTTCAATCCTATGTTACGCCTATGGTTTTCTATAGGAACTTCGGACTTGTACCACCTATCTAGTATGTAATGAGAAGGAATCTTTCTTTCATTGAAATTGTCCGGGTTATCATATTACGTGGCATAACTTGTGAAATCGAACCACTCAGAATATTTTAATGGTCACTTCTTAGAATGAGGGAAACGTAAAATCCAGAACTTTCAAAAACTAATGAATTCTTGTCAACTCAGCCATGAATTATGTGGCGCCTGTTGACCCCACACTTTGCGAGAACCATATGTACCAAAAGATATTTTGTCCAGGTTAATTCGTTCAGTGGTATATATAGGCCATAGTTACTTTGATTCAAAAGATTTGTCAGACTCTCATTAAGTTCTCATTCTTCCAACATTCATTCTACCGTCAAGTTCAGTTCAAGTTCATGGTAGTTGTCATAACCACGAATTATTAATATACAGATTCTCCTGTGATATAAAGTAGTGTGGTGTGAAAATTAATGTGAGTGTTTACATGTATTAAACTTTTGTATTTAACAAATAAAAATTGACTGACTGAAACCAGACCCGTTACAACCAGCCACCAAAACAGGCACGTTTCAGGAGTGGTTTCAGCACCATTGACTACTTACCGACGTTGCGTATTTTAATGGAAAAGACAACAGAATATAATGTCACCTAGCATTTTACGTTCATAAACTACAAAAAAGCCTTTGACATGACAGAAACATGGTCCTTTTTGAATGGTATGAGAAATGTTAGAATTGATTGGAGATACAGTAATTTAATTAAGAATATTTACGACTACGCAACAATGCACGTAGGAATAGACGAATCCACAACAACAAATAAGATAACTTTGCAACAGGGTTATACTGTTTCTCCGAAGTTTCTTACTCTGGCTCTGGAGAATGTTTTCAAGGAACTGCAATGGCAACGAAAATGCATGAAAATGATGGATCGTACCTAAGTCATTTTCGTTTTGCGGATGACGTGGTCCGGCTTAATTGGAAGAAATGTTATTAGAGCTGAACGAGGCATATAGAAGAGTTGGCATGGAAGTAAATACCAAGAAAACGAAGATCATGAGCCCCACTTAAATTCGAATATCTATCAACAACGAGATTATCGAGAGAGTAGAGAAATATTTATATCTGGGGCACTGATTCAGACAAGGAAAAGAGAATCAATTCGCAGAGATAACTAGACGAGCTGCATTCAGAAATCTGCAACATATCCTCAAAAACTTGGACATCTGAATCAATTTGAAACGCAAGGTTTATAATACATGTATACTGCCAGTGGCAACGTATGGTCTAGAAACAATGTCCATCACAAAACAGAATGCTAAACGTTTAAGAACTACCCAAAGTGCTATGGAGCGGACAATACTAGGAATATTTTCGAAAGGCAGAGTCAGAATCCAGGAAATTCGAAGAAGAACAAAAGTGGCCGATATAATCAGGCGAGTAGCAGAGATGAAATGGAGATGCACCAGGCACATTGCAAGGCAGAACTCTCATAAAAGGTGGACCAAAAGAGTACTGTAATGGAAATCGAGGAAAGCAAAGAGGAACCGATAGAGACCACAGGAACGTTGGTTTGACGATGTGAAAGAACGAGTAGGAAACAACTGGATGCGGTGACACAGAATCGACAGGAGTGGAAAAGTTGCGGAGAGGCCTATGTTCAGAAGTGCACCGATGAAGACTGAGGAAGAAGAAGAAGAACATTCCTGGCTGGTATCAAGGGAGAAATAATCAGGCCAAATGGTAATATTCCTTCATACAATCGGCACATAGACGAATTCTGAGCCCTAGAACTTTCCCTGTATCTCAAGTTAATGTTTCACAGCAGGAGTTAACTGACATTAAGACGAAAACTGATACTGAAGATAGTGACTTTGAATATGACCTGAAATCGACGAAAATATTTAATCAAGATGATGTTAGCTACCTTATCACAGATCTGGGACTGTCAAAGTCTGTTTTAGAAATCCTGGCTTCTAGGCTAAGAGAAATGAACTTAGTATCAAAAGGATGAAGATTGACGAAGAATATTATTTTGTATTTTGTAAGTGTGCCTGGTTTAATTGCTAAATGAGATTACTGTATTACGTTTGTAAAATGAATGGCGTTTGTTCATAGGTTCGTTAAAACGGAGTGAAAAATATGTTCTCTTACACAACGGGAATAAATTAGGGTCGTTGTCGATTGCACATTCTACCCAAGTAAAAGAAAAATATACATCTAATAATTTAGTTATATACAGAATAAAGTATACAGAGAACAACTGGCTCATATGTGTTGATTAAAAAATGGTCAATATTGTTTTAGGCGAAAAAATTTTCACAAGATATCCCTAGTTTTCTCTGCTTGTGGGATAGTAGAGCTGAAAATCAACACTGCGTTGACGAGGATTGGCCCACTCGGGAAGCGCTTATTCCAGAACAACAACACGTGACGAATCCACCTTTAGTATCAAGAAATCGCATAATATTGCCCCCATTGCATCTAAAATTAGGGTCCATGAAATAATTTGTTGAAACTCTTGATAAAAATGGAAATTGTTTCCTTTTCTTCTCCCAAAAGTTCTCAAAACTGAGTGCAGAAAAGATAAAGTGGGCATATTTGATGGGCCACAGATAAGATAATGCTGTCAGTTTAGAGGGATTTTAAAGGAATCGTTTATTTTGAGCTTCTAACGGATGAAACATAGATTCACTCGGAAGTCTACTGTCATCAGCTGGACAAACTGAATGATGCACTTCAACAGAGAAGGCCAGAACTAACCATCGGATTATTATTTTTTTCCAAAAATTTTTTAGACGGTAAAACCTTCACCTCAAATGAGGAGGTGAAAGGCAACCTCGATCAGTTTTTGGCAGGAAAGACCAAAAATTTTAAGAGCGTGGAATTATGTTACTACCAGAAAGATGCCAAAAGATGTTGGACCAGAAGGACCAATATATAATTTAATAAAGTATTTCTTTATTTCACGAAAAATGTCTTTCATTTCCACAAAAAAAAACGAAATTACTTTCCGAACAACCCTTATAATAAGATACAATTTCTTAATCAATCAATAGTGGAGCCAATGGTTGAGCTGTTTGTGATTTTTATATCAAAAGAGATGTGTTTACGATCTGAAATCTGATGCATTCTCGAAATTTTGTATTCGAAAATGTTTCAGAGTGTTGAAAACTACGAACACTGTTTACAGAGATGAATTTTTATTCCGAAAACTTCCGAGATATATCAAAAGAGCAATAGTTCAACCTTTAACCAATAAAAATTTTATCCTATAAAAAATTTGGAACAATGACTGGAAACAAAAACGGTTTTGTTGGATTGTGTCGAGCTAATGAAGATTTCCCTTCATTTTTTCATTCTATTGCATTATACATCAACAAGTTTTGTGTTCAAAAGTTTTACACGGAGGAAATTATGAGCATTGCAACAAAAATTGTGAATTCCATCCATGCACGTAGCTTGCAACGGCGTTGCAGTTGGAAGATAGTGAGTCAGCTGAACACATAGATTTAGTTCTTCACACGGACGTCAGGTGGTTGAGTCGTGTAAAATTCCTAGACAGGTTTCAAGAATTATTGCTTTTCTAGACGAAAGAGGCGATGACACTTAGATGTTGAAAAACGAAAAATGGCTGACTGATTTGGCATTTTTGACTAACATCACAATGCACTTAAACATCAGTAACTTGTAGCTGTAAGGTTAAGAAAAAACTATTATTGAGATGATGAGCGCAGTAAACGCATTCAAAACTAAATTGCAACTTATGATAAATCAACTGAAAAGAAAGGATCTGAAACATTTTACGTCTTTGAAAGCAAGGATTCCTCAATTGAATAATGATACTTGAGGCTGAATTATCAAATATTTTGGAACAATTCGAAATGCGTTTCTATGATTGCAGTAAATTGGCAAATATAGCATCATCTATGAGTTATCCTTTTTCAAGTAAAAACATGGAGGAATTAGCTACAGAAATAGCAGGTCAGTTCAATATGAACTCATGTTCTGTTGAAAATGAGTTGGCGCAGATCATATCAGATATACATCTCAAAGCTACAGCATCTGATACAAATTTCTGGTTTTTTATATCTGAAGATAAATATCCGAATCCAAGGCAAATCGCCCATTATCTGACAGCAATGTTTAGGTCAACTTACTTGTGCGCGTCTGCATTTTTGAAATGAAGATAATTGAGTCAAAATATCGGAATCGACTAACTGACGATCATATGTCATCATGCTTGCGATTAGCACTCTGTGGTTACGTACCATCTTATGAAAAGTATGCTGAGGACATGCAGTGCCACGCTTCAACATCCAAAGTCACTCCTTAGTTAAGTTTAAAAAATTAGTAACTCTTTTGTTTTGTAACAACCAATTTACTCGCAATTTTGAATAACTATGAGATTTGCATTCATATTAAAGAGAAAAACCTAACTAAACCTGACCCAAATCTTGACTGAAATAATGTATATTGTGCGGAAAACTTATATCTATATATGCTACGCTACACCCTACCTAGGTAGGTAGGTTGGTTAGATTATTTATTATTCTTTTTATTATTCATTTCTCTCGTCGATGGTTCATATTCTTTTACCCTTGTTTTTTTGAGATATCCGTATGTTCGCAACGATACAAGGAATAACTGGAAAATGAATAGTGTTAACTGAAATTGATTTTCATGAATGATGTTTTCTCGAAAAGAAAGGGGGGATCATTTTTTCTATCTAGAATGTTTCACAATGAAATTCTGCTGTTTGTTTATATTACGATTGAACTTAAATCCTTCAAATACTGCACTAGCTCAGAAATTAGCCAAACTCGACCAATACAGATTTTTCTGAATTACAATACCAGTTTCTTATATGGGGTTGGTTCAAGAGTTTACCTCACGCGGTCGGAAAGTAGGGATGATTGGGTTAACCGTTATCAGGATGCCATTGACCAAATACGTTGAATTCCACTACTGAATGTTGTAAATTCGACCAGAAGATAATGCAAATTATGTATGGAGAATTTGACAGGATAATTCGAGCCGCTTGTGTGAAACTGGCATTTTTGTTTCATCAATCTTCATTTTTCATTCAACAATTCTACACAGAAAAGTCATATATTTTTGAAGAGCTGAATTTTTATACCGAAAAATTTCTATGCGTTAATAGTTGGAATGAGAATGTTACACTTTTGATATATCTGGGAAGCTTCCGCATTAAAAATTCTTCTCTAAACAGTATTTGTTGTTTTCAACGTTGGGAAACATTTTAGAAAACGAAATTTTGAGAATGCATCAGATTTTTTCTAATAATTACCAAATGTTCTCGAAACTGGTTTTGAACACATCTAGTCTGATATAAAAATCACCAGCAAACTACTGTTTGGTATGTATTTATCGACCCCGACCCTCACCCTTCGATCATATTGTTTTCAACCATCTTGCTGCCACATCTTCAACCAAAAAACATACTTAATTTGTTGGAGACTTCAATTGCGCTGATTTTAAGTGGCCTATTCATACTTCTTCAACGCCTTCAATTGGATCTAGTTCATATGCCTTGGCGGATATCGCATTGAATTCCAATCTGCAACAACTTATCGACAAACCTACTCGATTCCGTTTGGGAAATACTCCATCCTGCCTGGATCTAGTTTTCGTCAATGACAGTTAACTTGTAACCCCAATTGAACATTTTCCTCCCATCGGATTGGCGGATCACGTAGTTTTGAAGTCGACCATTCAGTTTGTACCGATAATCCGTTCAAGGACATTCGAGAAAACTATTACTCCAATAGATTATGAAAAACTCAATGAAGCTGTTAATAGTACCTATTGGCCGGACCTATTTGTTGATGGTAACATTGATCAGAAATGGCGCCTCTTTCATGAG
The DNA here is from genome assembly GCA_013387265.2 of Cryptolaemus montrouzieri. Lineage (NCBI taxonomy): Eukaryota > Metazoa > Arthropoda > Insecta > Coleoptera > Coccinellidae > Cryptolaemus > Cryptolaemus montrouzieri. The sequence continues at coordinate 30,669,091 of JABFTP020000144.1, read as the reverse complement.
AAAATTAAATCCCACATATCTTCCTGTCCTACTACTACAGAGATCTACATGAATCCTGCTAAACCTTGGATGAAACCTTTTTGACTGAAATGTTGCACCGCAAGAAGGCTTTGTGGCAAGGGTTCTACGAAGTCGCAGCCAGGAGGACTATACTTATCATCGTTCGTATTCTAACAGGCTCATCAGCTCGATTAACCAAGTCAAAAAGCAATTTGGGTGTGAACTTGCGCGGTCGAATAACAGGAAGAAGTTATTCAAGTACGTGCGCTCGTCGATGTGTACAAAGGTGAGAGAACATCGAGTTCGTAATTTGTCTGGTGAGGTTACCAAGGATCCGCTCGAGACTGCTGAACTTTTGTCAGAATCATTCGCTTCCATCAGAAGTCTCGTTCAGTTATGAGATTGTCGAACAACACCTTCATAATTTGAAAAACATTTTCATCTCCGGGTCCTGTCGGCCCATCTTCTGCTATACTCGAGAACTGCGTAGAATCCGTTTCTGTTCCTTTATCGATATTGTTCACACTATCTTTTCAATCGCATACTCTTCCTGATATCTGGTGAACTGCATCAGTTACTCCTATATTCAAGAAGGGTGAAAAACTTTCCCCTGGTAAATATCGGCCTATCAGCCTTACGTCTATAATCTTCAAGGTTTGTGAACGAATTATTGCTGACAGTTGTGCTAATTTCTAGCTAACAACAACCTAATTCCTTCAAACCAGCACGGCTTTGTTCCTGGTCGGCCTGTCATAACTAATCTCCTTCTTTGTCTCAATGACTGGTATAAAGCGCTGGATCGTGGAACATCTATTCATGTAAACTATTTGGATTTCTCTCGTGCGTACGACCGAGTTCCATTGCGGCGTTTGCTTTTTAAACTGGAAAATTTTGGTATCAGGAGCGATCTGTTATCCTGACTTTCTTGACTGATAGGAGCTACTTCGGCCGAGTGGTATCTTCGAAATCTTCGACCAGACCTGTCACTAGCGCTGTGTCTCAGGGCTCGGTATTGGGTCCCTTGTTGTTTCTGTCATACATCGTCAATCTTCTTTCTCTCTTGTCGTCATCATGTTCACAGTTTGCTGATGATACCAAAATATATAGCTGTCCTCTGAACAGCGACATTCAAGGCAATCTGGATACGATTTCTGAATGGTGTTCTGATTGGCTGATACCCCTCAATCTCGAAAAATGCTGTATCTTACATCTAGGCAAAAACAATCCTCGCTTGCAACACTTCTCGTACGATAGAGTGATTGCCACCTGCCGTACGCACGTTGACCTGGGAGTGACGATTTCTGATGATTTAACTTGGTCTAACCCCATTGACAATATTCGAACTCGGGCTTCCTTCTTCTGGAATCTTTCCAGGGATGCGATGTCAATACGTGTAATATCCTATACAAATCCTATATACGCCCCAATATGGAGTTCGCAGGCCCTGTCTGGTCCCCAATCCTTTGTTAGGATATGGCGTCGCTGGAAGCTATACAGAGGAGATTTACTAGGATCCCCTTCGGCCGATCTAGGATATGCTACTCTGACAGACTTAACATTTTCAAGCTATCTTCGTTCAAATCCAGACGTCTTAGAGGTGACCTTATAATAACTTATCGAGCACTCCATAAAGATTCAACATCGATCTGTCTCCTTCATTCCCGTTGAATTGTCACCGACCACTCCGTGGACATGTTTGCAAGTTGTACAAGGAAAATTTCAAAACAATTCACCCTCAATAGTTCCTGCCCAATCGGATATTTTCGACTTGGAATTATCTCTCATGCGAGGTTGTTGATGCTAACTATGTGACCACCTTCAAGAATAAATATGACTAGCATGTGAGATTGCCTGCAGATAAGACATGTTCCTGATCGACTTGAAATGGTGCTTGATGGTATGAAGCTACTTCGCTGCTCGCTACAAGTTGGCGTTTGCTCATGCAAATTCAATGTTTACTTTTTTTTTTGCATTATTTACAATTCTTCAATCTTTTCTTCATGTTTATATAGGTACTATATATTCAGTACGCATTATTCAAGTTGTTTCGTGATTGACTCTTATGGGTGTTGCCCTTGACTCTTATCCATGTGTTAATAATAATAATAATAACTCAACAATTGTCTCCACTTTCAATTGGATAAGAAATGAAATCGTATTATATTATATTTTCGTCGATCTAATTCAACGGAATTCATTTCTTCACATCACGAAATCTAGCTGAGAAAACGAAAACGTTCTCTGTGGTTTTCATTTTCACCTATTGAGCATCGATATTTCATCCGAATTATTCTGCGTTCTCTCCATGTTTGTTTGTTTTTTCTATGGACCTACAGTTTATAGTGGACTCCGAACCACTCACCTAGACCGTGCAATGATAACTGCCACCTCTCAGGATTACAAGTTATCTGGCCTTCAGAGGTTATGGACCAACAACTATGGTTATGAGTCCAATCTCTATGTATGTCTTTGTCAAATTCACGTTTTTGTTCAAGGACAACATCCATGACTTGAACCCGGATTCGAACCAGGCACCTCAGCTAAGCATATTCCTACATACTTGCTCACTAACCGTGCAGCTACCGAGGCGGTCTACTCTCCATGTTCATAAATATACGAATATTGTCATAGAGAATCATATAACGAATGCCAAGATTCCCATCTGATAACAAGATTTGGTTGGAAATGATTTAATTTTTCTTGAAAAATACACCATAATAATATTATCATATTATATATTTTCGAAAAGAAAAGAAAATACCCTACTCAAAGGAACCAAATTCGCATGAGGTTTGTATTGACAGAAACAAGAATACCTTATTGCTCGAAAATCGTTGGATAAAAACTTGGTCATTTGCTCAAACCCCGGAAAATGGAAAATTCCGGAATAACTCGAAAACAAAAAATGTTAACTGAAATTGGTCTTTCTCAAAATTGAGACCGAGAAAGGAGTAATGGTGATTTTTCGCTCTACAATGTTTCACATAGGTGCCTCACAAAACAAAACAATTAAATTTGGGACACCCGGTACAGGGTGGGCAAATTTTGATGTATTTGTACGGCATCTATATGAATTTTGCGGATAGAGTAAAATGAAACCATCTCTCTGATCCTATTTTCCGGAACTAGTTAAAAGCTGCCAAAATTTTTCTGATATCACTTTCCGTTCTGGACTTATTCAAAATTTCTCGAACAGAAGCAAGGCATTCCCTGAAATTCTGTTTTAACTCTTCTAAATTGTTACTGTTCCTCTTGTAGAGTGAATCCTCAACATGACCCAAAAAAAATCTAGTGGCGTCAAGTCAGGGAAATGAGGCTGCCATCTCACAGGACCTTTAGTCTCTAATCAATTATGTCCAAAATTCAAATTCAACAGATCAGTGATGGCCCTTGTTTGGTGGGAAGGGGCACCATCGTGTTGAAAAAATAAATTTGATCTTTGTTATCGATCAACGGAAGTTCAATGATATTATTGTTGATGATTTCTTCATAACGTGCTCCATTCAAATTTTCATCAAAAATTTCAAACCCCAAAACGCCACTATCTTTCAGTACAGACCACACATTGAAACCATATCTTCCTTAATGCTGCACATCAATATGGCGTTAAGGATTTACATCGGACCACAAATGTTCATTAAAGTGATTAAATATCCCATCGCTAGTGGGCTTCTTAGATATTTTCTAGATACCAATTGCAGAAATTTAGTCGGCGAGGCGGTTCCTTGGCAGCAAAAATTGGGAAAGTCGAATTCTGTAGGGTTCAAACTGGTTCTCCTCTAGAAGGCGCCTGACGTCTCGAGATTCCTGTTTCTGCTTTTATTTGTTGTCTACTATAAATTGAAGGTTTGGCCGTTACACCACTTATAACTTCGATCGTTGCTTCTTCTCTATCACTTACATGATATTTGTTTTTTCTCGATTTTAAGATTGAGCTACTATAGATAAGATTCTCTTTCATTCTTCGAAAAATAGATTCATTAAGCTGGTGCCTTTCGGAATACCAATTGAAATAAGTTTCGGCCGTTGCTGCTGAATCATACCCTCTAAGAATATAACATTCCATCATATCGAACTTTTCATAATTTTCATAATTATGATTTCTATTCTGCATCTTGAAACAACCAAAGTCTTAGGTGAACAAATTCTTGAATGTAATAGTTGGAACATACAATTAACAAGCAGCGATTTCGATATTCAATGAACACTAATACCTATACTGAAACTGGAATCGTAAGTGTCAAACTCTAAGACCACAGTTAATTACTATGGTCTAAATCGAATCATACCATAGAAATAACCATGATCTGAGATAGGTTCCTTAAAATCTGTTGTTTTCAGTCATAGAACAATATGAATCGTAGATTTTTAGATTGGCATGCACGTAATGAATGGAATTATGGCAATTTTAGGTTTTCTCTGAAAAAGGTATTGAATGCAATAATTGACTACAAGTATTATATACTTTTGAGAAGGAAAAAATTACTGCATCCAATGAGTGTGAAATTTTCTATGGTTCGTATTTAAAAAATTATGTTTACATTTTGAAACCTCTGAGCCAGAAATTTTTTTCACACTGCACTCAATAAAGTGCCTCTAGAATGTCAAACTTATTTTTATGTTACTTTGATGATGATCGAGATATTCGCAAGGACGATTTTCCCAAAATTCGAGAAATTTTGAGTAAGTCCAGAACAGAAAGACATATCAGTGAAATTTTGGCACCACTAAACTAGTCTCTGAAATTAAAATAGATAGAATGGGGGTTTATTTTTCTCTATCTGTAATATTTCACATAGCTGCCTTACATACAATATATCGAAATTTGCCCACCTTGTACAGTCAGATTCATGTTAGATTTGTGTTTTATAAAGTAGTATCCGAAAGAAAATGAAAATCTGCTGTTTGTATCACGATTGAGCTTCAGGAAATTCTATAATTTAATTTTAATATTAACTGGTGGTTATTTTCACTTCGGAAACATATATGAAGAGCGTCCGCAAAAGATGAACTGAAAATGAGTCAACAAAAATTGCAAAGAATTTTCAAAATTAGGTGGCTCTTCTTATAAAGGGTGTTACGTAAAAGTGTGTCACAACTTGAGGCGGTAAATCTATATGCAATTTTAAGGAAAAAAGTTCATATGAACATAGGTTCGCAAAAGCTTTGTTACAGAGCTACAGGGTATTGAAATTTCCTGAAAAAATGTTTTTTTCTTCAAAACTCCTGAAGTTTTAGGGATGTTCAGCCCAAATTTGGAATGCAAGCTATTTTTTACAGCCTTCATCAAAACAAGTTCTAAATTTTAACTAGAATCTACAAGGTGTATTTTTTTCCGGAGCCATGCCCTTTCAAACTTTTTGCAGTACGCCACTGATCAGCGTACAATCAATTGTCGTCATCTTCGTTCAATTTAGTAACTTTTGACACCTGTAATTTTTTGTATCTCTAACCGTTTTCGAGTGAAAAATTATTGAATTTGACTTATTTGAATTGTATGTTATTCGTTAAATAAAAGAAAATAATAGAAATCCTCGATGGGTATGCCCAAAATTTGCTTTTATTTTGATAGCTCGTCTTCTGAGACTTAACTTATACTTATTCAATATCAAGCTAAAAGAAAGAACAATTAAAAACTAAATAAATTTCTGGAAGTGTCCTCCACCTGCAAGAATACAGGTCTTTGTCCTTCTTCGCATATTATCACGCACTCTTTGAAATATTACTGGGGCATTTCTTATCGTGTCACAAGCGGTTATTATTCGATTTCTCAATTTTTCTACAGTGTTCACTGGAGTGGTATAAACTGAACTTTTGAGATATCCCCATAAGAAAAAGTCTAAACTATTTAAGTCTGGGGACCTAGGAGACCATGGTTCTGGCCCACTCCGACATATCTATCGGTTGTTGAATGTATTACTCATGAATTCCTTAGCTTCTCCACTGAAATGTGCTGGTGTCCCGTCATGCATGAACCAGATTATTTTTCTCACCAAAAGTGGCACATCCTCGAGTAATAAAGGTTACCTTAGTTCTTAGTCCTCCTCAATAAATTGCCGATAAGCGGGACCGTTTAGTCTGTTAGGCAAAAAAACTGGCCCAATCAAATAATTTCCAATTATTCCGACCCAGACATTCAATGAGAATTGTTCTTGATGATGAGATTCTTCAATCAAATGTGGGTTTCCCTCAGCCCAATAATGATTATTGTGAACATTTGTGATAGCAGTTCTCGAAAAGTTAGCTTCGCCTGTGAACATTATTTCAGTATCAAAATGTGCATTTTCTCTTAGTTTATCTAAGAACCATCGGCAGAAATTCGGTCTTGAAGGAAAATCTCGACGAAGTAGAGTTAGAACGCGTTGAATATGAAACGGGTACAATAAAAAGTCGTAGAGAATCCTCCAAACTAAAACATGTGAAATATTCAAATGATTTCCAATTTTTCTCGTACTCACATCAGGATTTGAATCAATACAATTCAAAACTGCTTCCTCAATATTTGGAGTTCTCATAGTTTGAGTTGTACTTTTTAAATGATTATTTGAAGTAAAAACACCAGTTTCCCTCAATCTTCTGTGGATATTTTAAAATGTTCGCTTGTCAGGTGTTACTCGATTTGGAAAGTGCTCCTGACATAATCGCCTAGCTTCTGTTGTGTTTCCGTCAGTCAGACCGTACATGTAATGGATTTCAGCCAATTCGGAGTTAGTAAAATTAGCCATTTTTTCCAACAGCAATAACTTCAAAACTCTTGAAACTAATCGTTAATTTTATAATTAATTCGAGCAGACACTGTTTGGACTTTAGCAACTGTCAAAATAAAAGAATAAATGAAAAAAAATCAAAGCCTACTAGTCATTTCTTCAATTAGAAGTAATTTCAATTCAACGAATGCATACAATCGTTTAATAATTTGTTGCTCGAGAACCGTCGGAGATAGGAAAAATTGCAGAATTCGAAAAAGTTCCTAAATCGAACGAAGATGGCGAAAATTGATTGTACGCTGAACAGTGGCGTACTGCACTTTTGATATATCTGGGAAGCTTCCGCATTAAAAATTCTTCTCTAAACAGTATTTGTAGTTTTCAACGTTGTGAAACATTTTCTAAAACGAAATTTTGAGAATGCATCAGATTTTTTCTAATAATTACCAAATGTTCTCGAAACAGGTTTCGAACACATCTAGTTCGATATAAAAATCACCAGCAAACTACTGTTTGGTATGTATTTATCGACCCCGACCCTGACCCTTCGACCATATTGTTTTCAACCATCTTGCTGCCACATCTTCAACCAAAAAACATACGTTATTTGTTGGCGACTTCAATTGCGCTGATATTAAGTGGCCTATTCATACTTCTTCAACGTCTTCAATTGGATCTAGTTCATATGCCTTGGCGGATATCGCATTGAATTCCAATCTGCAACAACTTATCGACAAACCTACTCGATTCCGTTTGGGAAATACTCCATCCTGCCTGGATCTAGTTTTCGTCAATGACAGTTAACTTGTAACCCCAATTGAACATTTTCCTCCCATCGGATTGGCGGATCACGTAGTTTTGAAGTCGAGCATTCAGTTTGTACCGATAATCCGTTCAAGGACATTCGAGAAAACTATTACTCCAATAGATTATGAAAAACTCAATGAAGCTGTTAATAGTACCTATTGGCCGGACCTATTTGTTGATGGTAACATTGATCAGAAATGGCGCCTCTTTCATGAGAAAATTAAATCCCTCATATCTTCCTGTCCTACTACTACAGAGATCTACATGAATCCTGCTAAACCTTGGATGAAACCTTTTTGATTGAAATGTTGCACCGCAAGAAGGCTTTGTGGCAAGGTATCTACGAAGTCGCAGCCAGGAGGACTATACTTATCATCGTTCGTATTATAACAGGCTCATCAGCTCGATTAACCAAGTCAAAAAGCAATTTGGGTGTGAACTTGCGCGGTCGAATAACAGGAAGAAGTTATTCAAGTACGTGCGCTCGTCGATGTGTACAAAGGTGAGAGAACATCGAGTTCGTAATTTGTCTGGTGAGGTTACCAAGGATCCGCTCGAGACTGCTGAACTTTTGTCAGAATCATTCGCTTCCATCAGAAGTCTCGTTCAGTTATGAGATTGTCGAACAACACCTTCATAATTTGAAAAACATTTTCATCTCCGGGTCCTGTCGGCCCATCTTCTGCTATACTCGAGAACTGCGTAGAATCCGTTTCTGTTCCTTTATCGATATTGTTCACACTATCTTTTCAATCGCATACTCTTCCTGATATCTGGCGAACTGCATTAGTTACTCCTATATTCAAGAAGGGTGAAAAACTTTCCCCTGGTAAATATCGGCCTATCAGCCTTACGTCTACAGTCTCCATGGTTTGTGAACGAATAATTGCTGAAAGTTGTGTGAGTTTCTAGCTAACAACAACCTAATTCCTTCAAATCAGCAATCAGGCTTTGCTCCTGGTCGGTCTGTCATAACTAATCTTCTTCTTTGTCTCAATGACTGGTCTTAAGCGCTGGATCGTGGAACACCTGTTGATGTAATCTATTTGGATTTCTCTCGTGCGTTCGACCGAGTTTCATTGCGGCGTTGTTTTTTAAACTGAAAAATTTTGGTATCAGAGGCGATCTGTTATCCTGGCTTTCTTGAGCTACTTCTACTTGAATCTTCCTTCTCTCTTGTCGTCATCATGTTCACAGTTTGCTGATGATACCAAAATATATAGCTGTCCTCTGAACAGCGACATTCAAGGCAATCTGGATACGATTTCTGAATGGTGTTCTGATTGGCTCATACCCCTCAATCTCGACAAATGCTGTATGATACATCTAGGCAAAAACAATCCTCGCTTGCAATACTTTTTGTACGATAGAGTCATTGCCACCTGCCGTACGCACGTTGACCTGGGAGTGACGATTTCTGATGATTTAACTTGGTCTAACCCCATTAACAATATTCGAACTCGGGCTTCCTTCTTCTGGAATTTTTCCAGGGCTGCGATGTCAATACGTGTAATATCCTCTACAAATCCTATATACGCCCCAATATGGAGTTCGCAGGCCCTGTCTGGTCCCCAATCCTTTGTAAGGATATGGCGTCGCTGGAAGCTATACAGAGGAGATTTACTAGGATTCCCTTCGGCCGATCTAGGCTATGCTACTCTGACAGACTTAACATTTTCAAGCTATCTTCGTTCGAATCCAGACGTCACCTTTATCGAGCACTTCATGGGTTATTCAACATCGATCAGTCTCCTTCATTCCCGTTGAATTGTCACCGACCACTCAGCGGACATGTTTGCAAGTTGTACAAGGAAAATTTCAAAACAATTCACCCTCAACAGTTCTTGCCCAATCGGATATTTTCGGCTTGGAATTATCTCTCATGCGAGGTGGTTAATGCTAACTATGTGACCACCTTCAAGAATAAATATGACCAGCATGTGAGATTGCCTGCAGATGAGACATGTTCCTGATCGACTTGAAATGGCGCTTGATGGTATGAAGCTACTTCGCTGCTCGCTACAAGTTGGCGTTTGCTCAGGCAAATTCAATGTTTACTCTTTTTTGCATTATTTACAATTCTTCAATTTTTTTTATGTTTATATAGGTACTATGTATTCAGTACGCATTATTCGTGTTGCCTCGACTCTTATCCATGTATTAATAATGATAATAATAACTCAACAATTGTCTCCACTTTCAATTGGATAAGAAATCAAATCGTACTATATTATATTTTCGTCGATCTAATTCTACGGAATTCATTTCTTCAAATCACGAAATCTAGCTCACAAAACGAAAACGTTTTCTGTGGATTTCAATTTCACCCATTGAACTTCGATACTTCATCCGAATTATTCTGCGTTCTCTCCATGTTCATAAATATACGAATATTGTCATAGAGAATCATATTACCAATGCCAAGATTCCCATCTGATAACAAGATTTGGTTGGAAATGATTTAATTTTTCTTGAAAAATACACCATAATAATATTATCATATTATATATTTTCGAAAAGAAAAAGAAAATACCCTACTCAAAGGAACCAAATTCGCATGAGGTTTGTATTGACAGAAACAAGAATACCTTATTGCTCGAAAATCGTTGGATAAAAACTTGGTCATTTGCTCAAACCCCGGAAAATGGAAAATTCCGGAATAACTCGAAAACAAAAAATGTTAACTGAAATTGGTCTTTCTCAAAATTGAGACCGAGAAAGGAGTAATGGTGATTTTTCGCTCTACAATGTTTCACATAGGTGCCTCACAAAACAAAACAATTAAATTTGGGACACCCGGTACAGGGTGGGCAAATTTTGATGTATTTGTACGGCATCTATATGAATTTTGCGGATAGAGTAAAATGAAACCATCTCTCTGATCCTATTTTCCGGAACTAGTTAAAAGCTGCCAAAATTTTTCTGATATCACTTTCCGTTCTGGACTTATTCAAAATTTCTCGAACAGAAGCAAGGCATTCCCTGAAATTCTGTTTTAACTCTTCTAAATTGTTACTGTTCCTCTTGTAGAGTGAATCCTCAACATGACCCAAAAAAAATCTAGTGGCGTCAAGTCAGGGAAATGAGGCTGCCATCTCACAGGACCTTTAGTCTCTAATCAATTATGTCCAAAATTCAAATTCAACAGATCAGTGATGGCCCTTGTTTGGTGGGAAGGGGCACCATCGTGTTGAAAAAATAAATTTGATCTTTGTTATCAATCAACGGAAGTTCAATGATATTATTGTTGATGATTTCTTCATAACGTGCTCCATTCAAATTTTCATCAAAAATTTCAAACCCCAAAACGCCACTATCTTTCAGTACAGACCACACATTGAAACCATATCTTCCTTAATGCTGCACATCAATATGGCGTTAAGGATTTACATCGGACCACAAATGTTCATTAAAGTGATTAAATATCCCATCGCTAGTGGGCTTCTTAGATATTTTCTAGATACCAATTGCAGAAATTTAGTCGGCGAGGCGGTTCCCTTGGCAGCAAAAATTGGGAAAGTCGAATTCTGTAGGGTTCAAACTGGTTCTCCTCTAGAAGGCGCCTGACGTCTCGAGATTCCTGTTTCTGCTTTTATTTGTTGTCTACTATAAATTGAAGGTTTGGCCGTTACACCACTTATAACTTCGATCGTTGCTTCTTCTCTATCACTTACATGATATTTGTTTTTTCTCGATTTTAAGATTGAGCTACTATAGATAAGATTCTCTTTCATTCTTCGAAAAATAGATTCATTAAGCTGGTGCCTTTCGGAATACCAATTGAAATAAGTTTCGGCCGTTGCTGCTGAATCATACCCTCTAAGAATATAACATTCCATCATATCGAACTTTTCATAATTTTCATAATTATGATTTCTATTCTGCATCTTGAAACAACCAAAGTCTTAGGTGAACAAATTCTTGAATGTAATAGTTGGAACATACAATTAACAAGCAGCGATTTCGATATTCAATGAACACTAATACCTATACTGAAACTGGAATCGTAAGTGTCAAACTCTAAGACCACAGTTAATTACTATGGTCTAAATCGAATCATACCATAGAAATAACCATGATCTGAGATAGGTTCCTTAAAATCTGTTGTTTTCAGTCATAGAACAATATGAATCGTAGATTTTTTAGATTGGCATGCACGTAATGAATGGAATTATGGCAATTTTAGGTTTTTCTCTGAAAAAAGGTATTGAATGCAATAATTGACTACAAGTATTATATACTTTTGAGAAGGAAAAAAATTACTGCATCCAATGAGTGTGAAATTTTCTATGGTTCGTATTTAAAAAAATTATGTTTACATTTTGAAACCTCTGAGCCAGAAATTTTTTTTTCACACTGCACTCAATAAAGTGCCTCTAGAATGTCAAACTTATTTTTATGTTACTTTGATGATGATCGAGATATTCGCAAAGGACGATTTTCCCAAAATTCGAGAAATTTTGAGTAAGTCCAGAACAGAAAGACATATCAGTGAAATTTTGGCACCACTAAACTAGTCTCTGAAATTAAAATAGATAGAATGGGGGTTTATTTTTCTCTATCTGTAATATTTCACATAGCTGCCTTACATACAATATATCGAAATTTGCCCACCTTGTACAGTCAGATTCATGTTAGATTTGTGTTTTATAAAGTAGTATCCGAAAGAAAATGAAAATCTGCTGTTTGTATCACGATTGAGCTTCAGGAAATTCTATAATTTAATTTTAATATTAACTGGTGGTTATTTTCACTTCGGAAACATATATGAAGAGCGTCCGCAAAAGATGAACTGAAAATGAGTCAACAAAAATTGCAAAGAATTTTCAAAATTAGGTGGCTCTTCTTATAAAGGGTGTTACGTAAAAGTGTGTCACAACTTGAGGCGGTAAATCTATATGCAATTTTAAGGAAAAAAGTTCATATGAACATAGGTTCGCAAAAGCTTTGTTACAGAGCTACAGGGTATTGAAATTTCCTGAAAAAATGTTTTTTTCTTCAAAACTCCTGAAGTTTTAGGGATGTTCAGCCCAAATTTGGAATGCAAGCTATTTTTTACAGCCTTCATCAAAACAAGTTCTAAATTTTAACTAGAATCTACAAGGTGTATTTTTTTCCGGAGCCATGCCCTTTCAAACTTTTTTGCAGTACGCCACTGATCAGCGTACAATCAATTGTCGTCATCTTCGTTCAATTTAGTAACTTTTTGACACCTGTAATTTTTTTGTATCTCTAACCGTTTTCGAGTGAAAAATTATTGAATTTGACTTATTTGAATTGTATGTTATTCGTTAAATAAAAGAAAATAATAGAAATCCTCGATGGGTATGCCCAAAATTTGCTTTTATTTTGATAGCTCGTCTTCTGAGACTTAACTTATACTTATTCAATATCAAGCTAAAAGAAAGAACAATTAAAAACTAAATAAATTTCTGGAAGTGTCCTCCACCTGCAAGAATACAGGTCTTTGTCCTTCTTCGCATATTATCACGCACTCTTTGAAATATTACTGGGGCATTTCTTATCGTGTCACAAGCGGTTATTATTCGATTTCTCAATTTTTCTACAGTGTTCACTGGAGTGGTATAAACTGAACTTTTGAGATATCCCCATAAGAAAAAGTCTAAACTATTTAAGTCTGGGGACCTAGGAGACCATGGTTCTGGCCCACTCCGACATATCTATCGGTTGTTGAATGTATTACTCATGAATTCCTTAGCTTCTCCACTGAAATGTGCTGGTGTCCCGTCATGCATGAACCAGATTATTTTTCTCACCAAAAGTGGCACATCCTCGAGTAATAAAGGTTACCTTAGTTCTTAGTCCTCCTCAATAAATTGCCGATAAGCGGGACCGTTTAGTCTGTTAGGCAAAAAAACTGGCCCAATCAAATAATTTCCAATTATTCCGACCCAGACATTCAATGAGAATTGTTCTTGATGATGAGATTCTTCAATCAAATGTGGGTTTCCCTCAGCCCAATAATGATTATTGTGAACATTTGTGATAGCAGTTCTCGAAAAGTTAGCTTCGCCTGTGAACATTATTTCAGTATCAAAATGTGCATTTTCTCTTAGTTTATCTAAGAACCATCGGCAGAAATTCGGTCTTGAAGGAAAATCTCGACGAAGTAGAGTTAGAACGCGTTGAATATGAAACGGGTACAATAAAAAGTCGTAGAGAATCCTCCAAACTAAAACATGTGAAATATTCAAATGATTTCCAATTTTTCTCGTACTCACATCAGGATTTGAATCAATACAATTCAAAACTGCTTCCTCAATATTTGGAGTTCTCATAGTTTGAGTTGTACTTTTTAAATGATTATTTGAAGTAAAAACACCAGTTTCCCTCAATCTTCTGTGGATATTTTAAAATGTTCGCTTGTCAGGTGTTACTCGATTTGGAAAGTGCTCCTGACATAATCGCCTAGCTTCTGTTGTGTTTCCGTCAGTCAGACCGTACATGTAATGGATTTCAGCCAATTCGGAGTTAGTAAAATTAGCCATTTTTCCAACAGCAATAACTTCAAAACTCTTGAAACTAATCGTTAATTTTATAATTAATTCGAGCAGACACTGTTTGGACTTTAGCAACTGTCAAAATAAAAGAATAAATGAAAAAAAATCAAAGCCTACTAGTCATTTCTTCAATTAGAAGTAATTTCAATTCAACGAATGCATACAATCGTTTAATAATTTGTTGCTCGAGAACCGTCGGAGATAGGAAAAATTGCAGAATTCGAAAAAGTTCCTAAATCGAACGAAGATGGCGAAAATTGATTGTACGCTGAACAGTGGCGTACTGCAAAAAAGTTTAAAAGTGTAAAAGAAGACATGGCTTCTGAAAAGAAAACATCTTGTAGATTCTTGTTAATATTTAGGACCTGTAATGATGGAGGCTGTGAAAAATAGCTTGCATTCCGAATTTGGGCTTGATATCTCAAAAACTGCAGGAGTTTTGAAGAAAAAACCATTTTCCGGAAATTTCAACACCCTGTAGCTCCAAAACGAATCTTTTGCGGACCTATGTTTATATAAACTTGTTTTCTTAAAATTTCACGTAGATTTACACCCTCAAGTTATGATGTACTATTATGTAACACACTGTATAAGCAATGTATTCGTTGATTAAGGTAAATCAAAGAAATCCTGGGAAGATTTTTCAGCGTAAATTTTTGGGGCATAATGAAGACGTAATGAAGAATAAGAATATTCTCGTATAATAAATTCATTGCTTTATTTTTCTGAATATTGCATTGACATTAGTCCCTACGACCCCATCGATCGAAAAAGTGGACAATTTAAAACCACCAAGAAACAAGAGAATGAAAAATGTTCAAACCTGTTTAAAATGTGGAATCATAGCGACAACTTCAATCATTCAAACACTGCAATAGCTAAAAAATTAGCCAAGCTTGACAAATACAGCTTTTCCTGAAAAACAATACCGGTTCTTCACTGTTCTCACAATACAAACATTACGATCGCCGGTCTTGAATGACCACTGACCGATGTCCAATTTGAAAAGGACTTGCGCATGCTCTTAACATGTTAATTTTTTTAGCAGTAGGTATTATATGGATATTTTACGTCTCTAGTTCTTATGTGATTTGGATAGATTTGCGGCCCCTTGAAGGGTGCTAGCTTCCTGTCTCGACCCTTAATTACCCCCAACGTTGGCAGAATAGACTGTTTTCCTAACTTCATTATACGTGTTCTTATATCGATTTTCTCAACAATTCGTGCTATTCAATGTTAATTAATAGTTTTTAGAAACGAAAATTTTTTGTTCAGTCGGGTATCACACCCTATCGTTTCAAGGTCGGGTTGAACAAACAACGCTTTAATGTATTATGCATGATGATGGTTTAGTTTAAATATTATTATCATAAATTCGTTTAAATGCAACTCATACATTATTATACAGAATGTCGCAATTTTAAGTAGCAAGTAGCAGGATTTTGCAGATCGACAGAGAATTGAAAATGATCAGTTTCAGCAGGAAAATTGGTCCTCAGGCTATTGGGTTTCGATATACGGGCTGGCAAACTTGACTTTCAAAAATCGAAGAGACTTAGTGGCTGCGGAATCCTAACCTGTAGACTGTAGAAAACTGAAATTCAGCTCATTTACTTATGATGTTGAGTTCGTTATTTGGTGCTTATGTTATTTCTTGAAAGTTGACCCAGTGACGTAAAATATCTTGCCCTGGCTCTTTTTTTAAAAAGAACTTCTTCGCCACTGTCATTTTTCAAAGTGGTCAAAGTACCTAATATATTGAATTTCGGTTCCGAATAATTCGTACAGAAAAATATCTTGAAAACATCGACCTAAGACATATTTCTTCAACAAAGATGAAGTGAAATATATTTTATGCTTTCCACAATTTTAGTTTTGAAATTACGACCAGGTTCGACCGTCAGATCATTTTCAAGTGGTCAACTATAGGAAATGAACCTACTTATATAGTTACTAGCCCAGTTCGATATTAAGTGTATAAATAGAAACAAAATCTTTATTCGTGCCTTTATACATGTGTATTTGCAGTCGTCATTAAATTAGTGGTATAAACACCGAAAAGAAGTCTAGGGAACACTTACCAATATCTTTAAAATATGAATTTGATGATTCGAATTTATAGAAATCTTTCGGTTTTTGTTAGGATGTATTGTATATAATGTATTCTCAAGAAAATAAAATAATATTTGACTTCTCCAAAGCACCTATTATAAAAAAAAATTAGAAATTTGAAAATGACGAAATTTGGAAAAACACAAAAAAAAATCCTGAACTAATATTTTCGAAACGATATGGAAGCACTTATATTTTTCAGTACCCAGAAGGTCCACCCCTGTTATTTATGACAGTTTGGCATCGCCGCGGCATGCTCAATATCAAATTGTCTATTACATTTTGGCCCAAGTCATTCCAAGCCCCCTGAACTGCAAATCGAAGCTCCTGTTCATGATGGTAGACGTTTTGACGCAGGAGAT
Source organism: Cryptolaemus montrouzieri (assembly GCA_013387265.2). Lineage (NCBI taxonomy): Eukaryota > Metazoa > Arthropoda > Insecta > Coleoptera > Coccinellidae > Cryptolaemus > Cryptolaemus montrouzieri. The sequence continues at coordinate 30,652,582 of JABFTP020000144.1, read as the reverse complement.
TTCTTTTTAGGGTGTCCCACACATGCTCGATGGGATTCAGATCTGGGGAGCAGGATAGCCGCGGTAGAAGATTGATATCATTCTCTTCAAGAACGTTCAAGACAACTCTTGCACGATGAGGAGGGACATTATCTTGTTGGAATAGTGGATTTTGACCCATTGTTTGGATATACGGTACCACTACAGGTAAAGCTATCTCATTTGCTTGAAAATTTCCCGTGAGGTTGTTCTGTATGAAAACGAGGTCAGTTCTTCCACCAAGGCGTATACCTCCCCTAAACATCACTGACCCGCCTCCCTGTCTAACAACTTCCCGAGCATGCTGGAGACGGTTTTGCTTTCCAGGTTCCCTCCAGATTCGAATTCTTCCCGAATTGGGATAATAACTAAATCTAGATTCATCACTGAACAGAACTGTGGCCCACCTCTCTTGATCCCAGTTTATGTGTTCTTGGCACCAAGCTAAACGAGCAGCGCGATTTCCATGGGTCAGTTGCGGAACTCTTAAAGCACGTCTGGAGTGGAGTTGACCTTCGTGCAGTCGATTTCTCACAGTTTGGTCGGAAATTTGTACATTATGAACTCGTGATAGCTCTTGAGCTAATTGAGATGCTGTTGAAGTACGATCTCTTCTGGCTTGTGAAACCAATGTTGGTCTAGGGCGACTGTAGTAATCCTGAAACGACCTGTATGGCGTTCTTCTACGCTACCTGTTTCATTGAAACGCGACCATAAACGGTTTATGACACTTGGGCTACTTCCTAGAACCCTGGATACTTCCCGTTGTGAGCTCCCAGCTTGGAGCATGCCAACGGCTCGTAACTTCTCTTCTCTTGTCAAATGTCGTCTTTCCATGGTCGAATCACAAAACTTGAATCTTTTATTTGTGCTTACAACAGAAACAAAGTGCCAACTAACTGATTTCAAACACTGAATACATGAAATGATTATGAAGCAGCGTCGCATCTGCTGCATTTTTAGTTTTTTATAAAAAAAACTTGAATCTGTTACGGCACTCTACATAATTTTGTGAGAAATTGATGCAGGTATTCATTTCTTAAAAAAAATCATCCATATTGATCGTTCTGGAAACGATATATCGATATTCAGAAGTGTTCCCTAGACTTTTTGGAGGTGTTTCTATAAAAATTAACTCAACTATTGAGATGAGTAGACAACTTGAAACCTTACTTAAAAGTTGCCTACAAACATTATCAAGAAATAGAGAAAAAAATTCACAAACATCGTACTTAGTTAAACGATCAGTAAGAGAGAGTTAGGCAACAGTTAGATTGAGTTATCATGAAAATGAATTAAGATTCAACCAGCACATTTAAAAATTCTAAAATTTGACTACAAAATATATATATATATATATATATATATATATATATATATATATATATATATATATATATATATATATATATATATATATATATATATATATATATATATATATATATATATATATATATATATATATATATATATATATATATATATATATATATATATATATATATATATATATATATATATATATATATATATATATATATATATATATATATATATATATATATGTATATATACATATTTATATGGTCTCTTCGGGGTATTCGTCCGTTTTGAACAAACTTTGGTTTTGGCGACGTTTCGATGTAATCTCATGCACCATCTTCAAAGCCTGTTGACGATATATATATATATATATATATATATATATATATATATATATATATATATATATATATATATATATATATATATATATATATATATATATATATATATATATATATATATATATATATATATATATATATATATATATGTATAGGTAAATATTTGATGAGATTCACGTATGTTTTCATCGATACATATTTATATGGTCTCTTCGGGGTATTCGTCCGTTTTGAACAAACTTTGGTTTTGGCGACGTTTCGATGTAATCTCATGCACCATCTTCAAAGCCTGTTGACACCATATATATATTATATATATATATATATATATATATATATATATATATATATATATATATATATATATATATATATATATATATATATATATATATATATATATATATATATATATATATATATATATATATATATATATATATATATATATAGGTAAATATTTGATGAGACATAATTTTCCGCGATGAACCTCGCGAGAATTCCACATATATAAACTTGAGACAAGAAGAAAGCTGCCCGTCATGGACGGAGCCCCCAAGAGCCACAATAGTGCAATTAAGAAGAATGCCGAGGAACGAAGCAGCAAACTGAAGTTTCGTTCTTATTAGGAGCTCATCAGTGTTGCATATCGCTCCTCAGCATCCTGACCAGCTACAGCTGGTCGGGGTACGATTCCAGGAAAGACGATTTCATACATACGTACGAGAGTCGCCCTCTATGGACCGAGACGGTGAACTCGCTATCGGACTTCGAGAAAGTAACTAACAATAATAAACAGATGTGAGAATGTTAAAAATTCCAACACTTGAGGAACATCTTTCGCCGGTCCGTGAATCACATCGACGCTTCGAAACGAGTGAAATAATCCTATTGGATTTGGTGCTCTAGGCCTCTTTTCCTGGATGACCTGTCAGTAAATATTTGATGAGACAAATATTTTCCGCGATATACTTCACGAAGAGTCTGCATATATAAACTTGAGACAAGAATTATACAAAAATCCGTATATCAATGAATATAGTAAATGACATTATACCGTTTTTTTAATGAGGTGGGTAAGGAAGTGTGACAAAAATATTTTTGGAACCACTTGGCCTGGAACATTGATATGGCTGGGCTTATTCTCATCTGGAGGTATGGGAACATAATTCAGCAAAGCTCTGATTAGGCAATTAGGTTAGCCATTTTTCGACAAAATTTTTGAGAATCTGTGTTTTGCCGAGGGCCTCATAGATGGATGTGTAACGTCACTTATTCTCTGGTTTATAGCAATGACAAATTTCATTTTTGTTCTTCTTGTGTGATAGGAATGAATAATTGAGTACTTTCCTGAACTCGGAGGCTTTAGGTACCAGTCAGTTATAAGGGAGTTATTTTCTGTCCTGATAAGACGAACATCGAAAAAGTTCGTTCCTCGCTCGACCGTGAATTTGATGAGATTCTTATGCACCTCATTGAACTATTATTTATATCATCTATGCTATCTGATGGAACTGCCAATATCAAGTCATCCATATACTGATATAATACAGGAAATTGAACCTCGGTTTTAGATTTCACGATTTTAAGATTCTTGTCATCACGATATTGGCTAAAATGGGACTTAATGTGCTACCCATTGGACAGCCATGTTTTTGTTTGTAGTATTTGTTATTGCAAATGAAATAATTGGAATTAAAGAGGAATTTAATGATAGATAGAAATTCTGACGGGCTATCCTGATAAGAGCTTTGCTGAATAATGTTTCTAAACCTCCAGATGAGAATAACCCCATCCATATCAATGTTTAAGGCCAAGTGGTTACAAAAATATTTGTCACACTTCCTTACATTGATAGCCTCATTAAAAAAATTTCCAAGATTTTCCAGAAATATGACATCATTCAGGTGGCCTCCAGCATTCCGAAAACTGATAGATGGCTTTTTCCAAAACTGAAAGATCCCATCCCATTAAAAAAACGGTAATATGTCTTTTAATATATTCCGTGTGGTAGCTGCAATGCAGTATACATTGGCCAAACAATACAGCATTTGGATAAGCGTCTTACTCAACATCGAAGTGACTCAAGGTCGCATCCGGAGAAATGTGCTCTGGCAAGACATGTGCATTCAAAAGGACATGTAATGAAGTACGAGGAAACAAAAATATTGGACTGCCACAAAAGAGACGAGAACAGAGTGTTTTTGGAAATGTGCCATATTAACGAATCACTGGACCCCTTAATTAATGAAAAGACAGATATACATACTTGGATTTGACAAGATAATAAAACACCCCAATCGTTAATATCGAATTTACGAATAGGTGTCCATTAATGTTGTCATGTACAGAGCAAGTACTCGATCGATTTGTCTATTGTGCTCAACGGTCACAGCTGGCAGAACAGATCTGGATCGGTTCTCGTTCTCACAGTCAAGATGACAACTCGAGTAAAATGTATGGTTATATCTGAAGTTTTTCCGTTTCGATGTGTGCTCCTCCAATTCTGTAAAATAATGAAATAATTGTGAATTGCTATGAAAAATATGATAGTATGTGTGGTGTGATCTATGCCCTTCCGGTGTCTGAATTTATTGAATTTCGCATAGCTGTAAGTGTATTCTTATTGTAGTTTAATGGCTATCTATCTACAGTGTGTGTCTTTTTACAGTCCCTGATGATGGTACAAAATGTTGCCGAAATATAGGTATCTTGGTTTAAAAGGTGAGGAAAAGTCGAATAACTGTCGGGAAAACCATAAAAATAGCAATTTTTCATTTCCCAAACTTTTTATGAATAAAATTTAGAGTCAATTCGAACTTTATTGCTATTACATAAAGTTCATATTAAATTATAATCACTCACTGTTTTCTAAGCAATGTAGGTGTGTTTCACAAATTTAAAATTCAATCATATCTATCAAATATGTCTTCGCGTACGCATTGGATGATCTCATGTCGCGTTCTGAAACTAAACAAAAGTGAATCGCTAACGCGACAAAATTGCATGGTCACAAAATTTAATAGTTCATTAGTTGTACTGATTTTCAATTTGGTCCGCTTCGCTATTTTCAGTTGTTGAAGATTGATAAATCTTAAGTTTTGTAACAAATTAAATTTCTGAACGCAACCATAATATTTGACATTAGATTGTCAATCCATCCTGTCGCACTACAGAACACAGAAAAAAGTATTACGATATCTATGAACGCACCCTTCTATCTTTGTGAGTGTAGATTATCGCTACGTGCGCGAGAACTTTCTTTACTTTTGTGATCTTTTGTGATAGAGACATTCCAAGTAATATGCTCTTTTTTGTGATATTCTGTAATAGTGATACTTCACTGCTAAGTTAGCGCGAAATTTTCTTACCTTGATTAATTACAATTTACGAAGCCGAGGAGAAGAAGACCTGACTTAGGTTTTTTTTTTAGCTACCTCACGTGTTCACCGCACTGATGACCAGAGAGAGACAGATCAAGAGAAATATCGTATTGCTGTATCAGAATTGCGTTATTTAGTGAGTAACAATGAAGTTGATGATAGGCTTAGAATGCAACGAGTTCGTTCACATCAAACACAACAACAGCAAGTACGACATAATGAAATTGAGCGAATCCGCAGACGCAGTGCTCCTATGATTCTTGAACGAGCTGCATTCCACTATGGTCCAGCAATTGATTATTGTGCAGACAACTCGTTAACAATTGGGGAAATGATAATAACTTGTAAATATTGTGAAACCCATAAAGGGGCCGCAACCAAATTTGAGGTTACATAAAATATTGTCCCTCGATAAAAAGTCTATTGAAATGGTAGTTGGCTTATTGACGGGTCGTGGTTACCTAGAAAATGACAAAACAACGGAACACATACTCTTCGAATGTCCCGCTCATAAGGTGACCAGACAGAACATCTTGAGCACTGAAACACTCAGCGCCTGGATGATCCAGGAAACCAGCTACAACAGTCTTGCAAGTTTCATCAAAAAGTTTTTCCAAGACATAAAACAAAATAATACAACACGACAAGCACAATTGGCCAAACGGCCTGAGTGCTGCCCATAAAGGCACCGTGCAAGAAGAAGAAGTAATAAATTGTGAATCTACTGGAAAAGTAATATTGCTACAATTGGTCCCACCACCAGATCCTTTACGACCTTCACTTTCTGGGATTGGAAATGATTCTAAGCACTTCTTGGCCAACATTCAGAAATATAACAGCTATTTCAAGATTACATCGTTTGGCGCTACACATTATACAGGACTATTTCATGCCCACTTTCAAGGTATTATACCATAATATTTTAATAATATTCAAGTTTGAATTGAAATATATATCTGAAATAATTATTGGACAAAACTTTAAAAATTACAGATACAAGGACAAATTTATCACTTACTGGGTGCGCTGTTACCACTACCAGATGGGTAACATCAATTTTTAAAAATTTATTTTATGTATAATTCAGATGCTGAAGTTGATAAGCGTTATGCTCACAATCCAAAAATGAAGAAAACCATTGTCCAAGAATTACGAGTGTTTCTTCGTCAGAACAACAATTCAGTAAACATGTTCAAAATATCATTGGATCTTATTAATTAGTAATATTATATAATTGATCTGAATTCTCATTGAAAGAATGAATAGTTAAATGATTCCGTCGTTACTACGTGATAGTTAATCATGATGATAATAAGAAATTCAACTATGTATTATTCTATCACAAGAGATTTATTGATCATGAGGATTGCAATTTCGGTCTCTCGACCATCTTCAGCTGACAACAAAACTTGTCGTCAACAATACCTGCTGTCAGCTGCAGATGGTCGAGAGACCGAAACTGCAATCCTGATATTCAATAAATCTCTTATGATAGTATTTTACATAGTTTAATCTCTTATTATCATTATGATTAACTATCACGTAGTGGTAGTTCAGCTTCGAATTCAGTCCTGAGGAATATAATGATAGCACACGAATCCACGAAAAAATGTAAGTATATTTCGATCTTTTCCGCGACGGAATGAACAATTCTTTTCTATATAGGGTAACCTGGGTACGATTGTGCCAGGGTACGGTAGTGACAGTCGCTATAACAGCGAAACTATACGGATCGCGGGGTGGGGTGCAAGGGGAAAGACAAGCGCCATGCAAGTCTAAGCGCGTGTCCCAGTGTTTCGTCAGCCGACGTGTGACGGTAACGTAAGCAGGAGCCTACATTGATTTTCGACAGTCAAAAGTAAGTTTTTTTGTTCGATTTCTTTTTGTAATTACGGTTATTTGTACACAGATAGATTGCCTTTCATTTTTTTTGTTTTAACTTGAATATTGGCAGTTACGAGTAATTACTTTTAATGCAGATCTATTTTGTTTTCAAAAGTATGCGTTGGGTACGGTTGTTACAAATTTTGTGGGTACGGTTGTTACAAATTTTATGGGTACGGTTGTGAAATAGCTTTTTTTGTTTTGTTTTATTTTAGATGCCTAGGAAACGCGTGCGGAAGACCGAGAGAAGCCTGTCTGATATTAGTAAATATGAAAATGCTTACAAAGAGGTGAAACGTGGTACTTCATTACGGAGAGCTGCGGAAATACACGAAGTTAATCGCATGTCACTCTTGCGATACCTACGGAAATGCGACAAAGACGATGATAATGAAGCACCATCAGCATGGGGTATGTTGCTCATAATAAAGTATTCTCTGTCGAGCAAGAACAACAGCTGTCAAATTATATTACACGCAGCGCAGACATTTATTTTTGCCTTTCTACGAAAGAAGTACGGAAGATGGCATTTGAACTAACAACTGAATACAACATAAAGTGACCTGTTACTTGGGTTGAGACTAAGATGGCTGATGAAATGGTTCCGTTCATTCATGAATAGAAACCCGTCACTGTCTGTAGGCGTAGCTCAGACTACAAGCCTTTCAAGAGCTACAAGTTTCAACAAAACAAATGTGAAAGCTTATAATAATAATTCACAAACTGTGTTGGACAGACAAGCATATGAGCGTCAGGATATATACAACATAGACGAGACAGGTGTCACTACTGTTCAAAGACCTGATAAAGTAGTAGCAAGACGTCGTATACGGCAAGTCGGAGCCGTTACTTCAGCGGAGCATGGCACTTTAGTCACAGTTGCTTGTGCAGTCAATGCCTTGGGAAACGCAATTCCTCCTTTTTTATATTTCCGAGGGTTCGTTATCATGATCAGTTTGTTAGGGACTGGCCAGTGGGATCGATTGGAACTGCAAATCCCTCAGGCTGGATGCAGGATGTTTCATTCTTGGTATTTTTCGAACACTTCAAGAAATTCACTAATGCTTCTCCAACACATAAAGTCTTATTAGTGCTGGACAATCATTCCTCTCATGTCCTTAGCAATACCTTGAATTTTTGCAAAGAGAATGGCATTACTCTGCTTTCAATTTCTCCGCATTGTTCGCACAAGCTGCCGCCATTAGACCGATCTGTCTTTGGTCCATTCAAAAAGGCCATAAATGCTACATGTGACGGATGGATGCGAAGTCATCCTGACAAGACCATGACTATATACGACATAACAGGTGTTGTCAAGACTGCTATGCCTCAGGCATTTACACAATCAAACATTCAGGTAAGTTTCATCAAAACTGGTATTTATTCGTTTAATCGTAATTCATTCGGAGAAATTGACTTTGCGCCATCTTTTGTAACGGATCGACCAAACCCTGACACTGAGGATAACGTTTCTGCAGGACCATGTAGTGCAATAAACGCTCTGTGCGTTCCTAATTCTGTTAATAACAGTCCTGGACTCAACAATCAAATGTTGCTACCTATGAATTCTGTATCGGGAGAATCTTCAACTCCATTTACTGACCAAATTCAGATAAGTGAAACAACCTCAGTCACACCACCTGCGTCTTTGCCTGAAAAAGTCCGGGTTCCACAGACTGCTTCAATCTCAGCCCCGCCACCTGCTTCTCTGTCTGAAATTGTCCGGGTTCAGCAGACTGCATCATCCTCAGATACACCGCCTGCTTTTTCGCCCGAAATTGTTCGACCTCTTTCGAAAGCTGCTCAAAGAAAAACACGAGGTGCTAGAACAAAAAAGTCAACCATTTACAGATACACCCGAGAAAGAGGCAGTTAGGAAAGAACATGAAAAAAAAAGAAAAAGAAAAACGTTTGAAGGCTAAGTATGTGAAGAAAAACCTAACTGAATCAAAACCAAATAATAAAGGGAAATGTAAAGGAAAAAACAATGGCAAGGAAAAAAAGACTTCGCAGCAGTCATCCGATGAAGAAGATTATTTCTGTCTGGTTTGTGTAACCGCATATTCTGAAAGTAGGACTGGCGAAAAATGGATCAAGTGCTAAGGAACATGTGGCCTCTGGTCTGACGTAGAGTGCGCAGGTAATAGTCCACATTATATTTGTCACAACTGTGATGAATCTGACTAGATCTCAGTATGTTGATTTATACAATTATAAATGTTTAATTTTTCTTTGTTGTGTTATAGTTCTGTTTAAATTTTGATAAACTTTTTCCAGTTAGCTACAGTAATTTAAAGTTAAGTTAACAATTTGACTGATTTTAAAGAAGACTGTTATATGGTACAGTGCTATATTAGTTGTGGGCTCTGGTCTCGCGTAGAGTGCGCTAGTGATATTTCCCATCACATTTGTCACATGTTGAATTTGACTCAGTATTTCAATTGGTACATTTATAAATGATAATTTTTTCTTTGTTGTGTTACAGTTTTGTTAAAATTTAGTAGTATTTAAGCTAACATTTCGACTGATTATAGATAAGACTGTTATATGTTACAGTGCCTTATTAGTTTTAAGAAGTGTGATCACAGATTTTCGCTTTTTTGCCATAAAGTGATTGTTAACTTTGTTGAAAAGAAAATTGTTGTGTTCAGTTAATTATTTGTAACAATAAAAGTCATTAAAACTATTTGTATGTATTTCGTATGCCTGTCACTACTGACCCCAACCACTGTCACAACCGCCCTTGGGGTGTGGCCGGTTGTGACACTTTTCCTTTTTTCTTGATTTGATCGTATGTCTAATACAGCGTAGCTAAGGACAATTTTTTATCAATTTTAGGTAGATAAATAATCAAATTAAGTATTAAAGTGATTTTTCTCCCAGATAACTGGTAAATTTACAAAATTATAGGCGATCAAACCAAAATTATCACAACCGTACCCAGCTTACCCTACAGGGTTTCTACTTTGAAAAGTGCCGAGCTTCAATAGGTGAAAGTACAAGTTATCTGCAATAAAAATTATCCTATAACATTTTTTCGAAATGTTGATAATTATCCAGTCATTTAACACTTATTGATTTTACGAAATGTTTTGCTTCTCTCTATATAAACAACAATATCTCTGTTATTCTTACAGTTACATCAAATATGACCTTACCATCGGAAAGAACATTGAATTTGCTATAAGATAAGTTAGTACTAATGGTCAAAAATCTTGTATAGCGGGTGTTGTAAAAGGCTAAATGAACAAAATTAGTGGTATTTTTTTGTTACCTGTACCACTGAAAACTGGTCGATAAGTAGCAGTTTTTTTTTGGTAAAAACTACTACATTCAATTGGCTTTTAAACAGTATATCATCTTTTGAGCTAACTGTTTTTTTCCAGCAATATCATGGTTAAGAGTAATAAGAATATAAAATTCGAAAACGCAAATATTTTATATTACTCAATGAAACTAAACTTATAAAACATTAATGAATGATATTTTTACGAAAGAGATTTAAAAACTTTAACAGGTGTCTTCCTATTTCTTGAATATCCTTAACACATCTTTTTTCTGAACTATCAACTACTCTTTGAATTTCAATGTGTGTTTGACTCATTTCGTTGCAACTGATTCGATTCGTTTCAATTAATTCTTCCCAAGTATTAATGGAAATTTTATAAACATTTTCTTTAATGAGCCCCACACATAAAAATCAAGCGTGTAAGGTTATGGATTCTGGGTCGCCATCTCACCGGCCCGAATCGACCTATCTATTTCTCTCCAAATCTCTGAGTCATCCAGTTCTGGACCATTCTAGAATTATGAGCCGGTGCTGCCGAGTAGATATAGGCATTTCTTCTAGAATGTTCATTATTTCGTTATTTAATAGATTTAATTATTCGTTTGAATTGAGACGATCAGGTTAGATTATAAGTATAACTGCTAAAAAAACAAGTACTGTGTTTTAAGGAATTTTACTTAATAATTGTGATTCGTAACGCGTTTCACTACACCGTAGCTCCTTCAGACGAATGAATATACAGAAAAATAAATGAAATGAGAATGTTAACTGATTAAATGTTCTTGATTAATTAAAAATTAATGCTCCCCGAAGAGATGATTTCGACTTGTTCATTGATGAGTCTACCTGAGTGTTTGTATTTATTGATTTCAAAGTTTTAAAGATTATTGATTTCATGCTTTCACTTGTAATGCCAACGTAGGTTAAGGTGTTGAATTTTTGTTTCAATTTATCGACCAATCTACGTTGGCATTACAAGTGAGAAACTGAAATCATTCTTAAGTAGCAATAATTTCAACATAGCTTCAAACTAATAATAATTTACGCAAATATATAGAAAATAATAAAACCAAATCAGGTAAAAACAATTAATCAGGTGTTTATAGATTGAATTGTAATGACTGTTCTACATTGGTAGAACACATAGAAATTTTAATATTAGAATATCGGAACATAAACGCAGTTTTTCAAATAAAAAATCAGATTCAAATCACGCAAATCATCTCTTAGAAAATAATCATTCTTTCGACCCACAGTTTGAAATTTTGCATACAGATTATAAATATTGGAAGGTAGATCTTTGGGAAACTCTAGAAATCAATAAATACAAACACTCAGGTAGACTCATTAATGAACAAGTCGATTTATGCCCTTCACCTCTATTGAATCTTTCCGGGGAGCAATCTATCCCTTAATTTTATTGGATATACCTGTCATAAATAACCACTTAAGAAGAAGCAACCCAATAAGCTTTTAAATACTCAAGAACATTTATAGTTATATTCTCATTTATATTTTTCTGTAGGTATATTCATTCGTCTGAAGAAGCTACGGTGTAGTGAAACGCGTTACGAATCGCCATTACTAAGTAAAATTCCATAAAACACAGTACTTGTTTTTTATTATTGATAATGGAATTTTACCAAGTAAAACCTCCCAAATTAAAATTCAAAAGTATAACTGGCCCGACAAGCTGACCCCTCCTTAACCCCAACCACATATTTACTCTAATCTTGTGCTGAGAGTGCGACACAGAAGTGCCATGAGGATTTTCTGTATCCCATATATTGGAATTTCTTAAATTTATCGTGCCAACTTAGGTAACAGTTGCCACATCCGTCCATATAATTTTATCTGATCCTCACTCTTGTTATTTATTTATGTCCCACTAAAAAATTTCAACCTCACCTCACGATCCACTGGCAATAGGTCTTGAATCTTACTCAAGGGGTAAGGATGTGAATTATTTCGCTTGAAAACTCTATAAACCGTGGAATGATGAAGTTTAATGTAGCACCAATTCTCCGAGTACTTGTTGTAAGGTCCTCGCGAACAGCCTGCAATATTGCACCTGCTTGTCTCCATTGCTGAGCATTGCCACCACCTTCTCTAATTTTTAAACCACTGAATAAACAAGTTTCACACTTCAACGAATGTCTTTCTGCAAGGTTGCTGTCTACGCGGAAAGCGCAATGCATACTCCCGCACCACTGCTCGCGAAGCCATAGACGAATAACATATCTCGATAGTCAATGTTTGAGAAAATAGGCATGTTTTCTATTTTCCGAAAAAGAAAATGGAACCGTGAATGAGGAAACTATAAACTTCAATACATTAATTCATTGAATGACAGTTCCTGTCAAATTCTAAATATTTTTATTTGTTTTACTATTATTTTTTCTGATTTCTTCATTCGAGGAATATTAATTGTTCCTAGTTTCTTAAACATTCAATATACAGATATGTTATTTATTTATCGCTTATCATTGTTGAAAAGTCATTTGTGGAATTGTTTAGACGCTTCGGTGAAACTAGCTCAGTTGAGATCGAAGAATTAGAGAATTCAGTGTTTTTACCCTACTCTTACCTTACCTGATAATGCTGCGAAAAAAGTAAGCTGAAATGTTGATATACCGTTTAAAAGCCAGATGAATGTTGTAGTTTTTACCAAAAAAAACAGCTACTTATCGACCAGTTTTCAGTGGTAGAGCTAACAAGAAAATACCACTAATTTAGCCTTTTACAACACCCGGTATACAGGATTTTTTTACCATTGGTACCATCTTATAGAAAATGCAGTGTTCTTTCTGATGGTATGGTCAGATTTGATGTGGTTGAAAGAAAATCAGAGATATTCTTGTTTTTATACAGAAAGAAGCAAAAAATTTCGTAAAATCAAGAAGTGTTAAATAACTCTATAATTATCAACGATAAAAGAAATAAGAAGAAAAAAAATTAACTAGTAGAAAAATTTATGGCGACAGAACTCGAAGGCATTGAAATATTGATTGTTGGAAATGATAATAACAATCCCTGTCACAGGACTATTATGGGATCGCACAATGAAAATGTTAGTATATCATTGACCGAAGGAATCGAATCAGTTTAAGATTTTATTTTTCCCTTCTGAACATGTGAATGTTGAAAATGGATTAATTGTCGTACAGAATATTCTTGACGCGAATATCGTTTATTGAAATGGCAACGAGAACAAAACCACACGATACACAGAAATACAAAAAAATGAAAAAAGTTTGTCATATCTGTTTAAATTGGTTTCATTCACTTCAAAATGATTTTTTTGGATGAAGAAAGCTGGATATCATCCCGAGGTTTGGAAGGCTAACCAAAGGAAGAAGAAAAGACAAAGTGGAAAAGAGTACATGGATCGAAATGACAGGGTTCATGCATCTAGAAAAATTTAAGGTACTCGCATAGAAACCTATAATCTCAAAAAAGCATTGTCAGCTTTTGATTTTCAGTAAATCTCTTGTGATAGTATAATACATAGTTTAATTTCTTATTATCTACAAGAATGAACCTACGAAGCATCATAATGAGAACACAGAACATATTCATACTTAAGCTATTTTAGCCATTCCCTGTAGATTCTGTGAATGGATATAGACTCACCAGATAAAATTATGGAAAAGTTATGAAATTTCCTGTTTTTCATTAGAGCACGGCCTGGATGAAAGAATTGACTACACATGCGACTTATATTTGAAAAGGAAAAACTGTATTCAACGCAATGAAAGTTCCTTATGGTTGATAATAAAATAATGCAAGTTTGCATTATGACTCAAAAACTACAGGGCAAAAAAAGTGCCTGAAAATGTCATAACCAACTTAACATAACTCCACCTGGCTTGAATCTGTTTGCTACAATGAATGCCTCACGCAAAAAGAACACGGGGGAGAGAGGTTATTTTCCTCTTTTCATATTTCACATAGCTGCAGTATTAAAACTTCGAAATCTTTCCATCCTGTGCTCGTGCAACTCCACCACAGAGTCCCATAATTGAGAACGCATCACTAGGCTACGACAGCGTAACGGTAACGCAAACGCAATTTTAACTCCAGAAATCACCTAAAGTACGTAAAATTTTCACTTCTGCCTCCCTGAATCCTCATCAAGTGCTTGCAGTATGTGAAAAGTATTAGATAACTTCTGTAACATCCAAAATATCAAGCTCACACGAAATTCTAGAAATTTCAAAATTCCCAAATCACTTAAGAACTGAAAATTTCTTTACAAAAAAAAATCTTTTCACTTCCATTATATTTGAAAGAGGACTACCGCATCAAAAAATCGAATTCTGGTCAGTCAGTACGCCTTTATAATTTCTTTTCGTACCGTTCATGAATTTTACATTCATAAGGGAAGCATCAGTTGTGTATTTCTGAAAGCATTGCAATTAGCTACTTAAAACATGTAGGAAACGTCCCACGCGGTTGAAACAAATCACTATTCCATTTATCACTCAACAAATAATCAGAATAAATTCGTACGTACTATTTGCACAGAGTATGATCTTTCTTATTAAACGCAGATAAGATAAAAAAGATAATTAAAAGGGTACTAGTTGCTGTAAACATTTCGTGAGAATGCGAGTGCATACTGTGCTCTATATTCTCTTAATAGTTTTCAAACGCTCTTTCAATAGAGACAACTCAATTGAATTAACTCCTTACGTTCCCACTTTATGCTCATTTGAGGAAGCACTCGGATACAATGAGTTTGTTGAAGAGTTTCCTCAGTCCTAAAGCGAAAAATGAAGTTTACGGTGATCAGGAACCACAAGTTGGCTTTAAATTAGTGTTCAATTCCAATACTGGTGAAATGGTAGTGAAAGTTTTGGGTGCCAAACAGTTACCGACGAGTTATGGAATTACAAAGCCACAAGGGTATTTGATGAAGGTAAGATCCATATTTTTTAATATTGTCGTATAGCATATTAATATTGTGTCATATTTTATAATACATGCTCTACTGAGTGTTTCATAATTGACTTAAAGGATTTTATAGAATAATTATATACGTGATTTGAAGAAATTTAGTTCCGGAGGAAATGGAAATTGAAAAAATATTTGATAAATTTGCTGAAATTGAAAAAGAAATTGTTTTAATATAGTACTAATTTTTATGGTTTTAAAGTATATTGCGGTTTTAATAGATTCGAATCGGTTGTGACTCAATTTTCTGCCGAAAATATAATTAGGTTCATTAATTTTTTTTCAAATTGTACAAAAAATCGAATAAATATTCAGGTGAATATATTGGGGAAAAGACGGCAGAAAAACGAACGCCCTGTCATTCTTTGAAACAGGTAAGAATAAAAAATTAATTATGATTGCTGAAATAATATACTTTTCGAATGTCAGTAATTTATCTCGGAAAATTCACAAAGATATTAAGGAGAACTGAATGAAATTTTAACGTTGTCCATCTCAGAAACTTTCATAGCAAGTTTTTCTGCCTAAAATTATCGGAAAAATAACCCCTTGAAATCTTTCGTGCATACAAAATATACAAAATAAATACAATGAAAAAAATTCTAAATATATTATGCTTGCCGACGAGATTAAAAACATGTGTAAAATGAAAAAATATTTATTCTACCGATTATTATTGCTACAACAGGTGTTATTCCTAGGAATCTTCACAAAAATATTGAGATTTCAGGTCTAAAGAAAAACTCATTTGAACAGTTACAGAAAATAACAGTCATCAAATCTTGTTCGTAGGTTTCTTTCCGAAAAAATAATGAGGTAGAGTCATAGGTTTTCTCTTTAGTTTATACACCTCAGAATCTCATTTCATAATTTATTCATTTGTATATATAAATGTAATATAATCAGCTGACAATTTTATCATATTTATATTCAAAGCAATATTCTATTCGACCGTTCATCACTTCACACAAAGAAAACTACGAATGAGTAACATTCAGTGTAACTTGACTAAAGTCTGTACACTGGATTTTTCCGGGTAGAAAGCCTCTGACACTACTCGTTGATACATTGATGTCATTGTCTGATGATGCTATAGTTTGTATATATTCTGGTAGATTAATATATTCTCATTACATTTAACGTTATCCTAATATATAATAATTCCAGGATATGTTTTGATCATAATCATGGCAACTCAGGTTAAACTCCTATATATATATATATATATATATATATATATATATATATATATATATATATATATATATATATATATATATATATATATATATATATATATATATATATATATATATATATATATATATATATATATATATATATATATATATATACTAGCTGACCTGTCAAACGTTGTTTTGCCATATAAATTATAAATTTATGTTTTTGTGTTAAGTACTTTTGAGGTTATGTAAATCACTTAATTAACTAATCGTGCGAACTACACTCAAAATTAACAAATTTTATTAATAATTAATAAAATAGGAATAATTACTTGAGATAGAAAAATGATAATTGGAAACGTTACTACTACGCTTGATGCATAAACAATAATAATGGCCGAAAACTGTGGAGGTAGTCAGAGAAGACTTATAGAGTGAAAGAAACAGGTGACCGTTTTCGGTCTCATCCCTAGTCCGTGCTGTTTACTGGGTAAGATGGGATACCCGTATAATTTGGCAAATGAGTGTTGATCCACAAAAAAAGCGCAGCAAATTTAAAAAGAATTTAAATTTAGCTTTGCCATAAGCTCAGGGAAATTTCAATCATATTAGAGTGAAAAACATTAACAAAAATACGATAATGGATCAGTTATCGGGAGGGATTAGGAATGATTAAATTACCTATCAAAAAATACGGCTTAATGATAGAATGGTGAAAATTCAGGATTATATGTATTTTTCAATGCCACATTATAAAAAAATTAAATTTGTCCACGAAAATAAAATAAAATGTTAGGGGAGGACAACTAATATCACTTAGAGGAATGAACATTAGGTACTAGTCGATCCTCAGACTCCACCGAAATGGCTTGACTGTTTTTTATGAAATTTTATATGGATGAAAAACGATTAAATTACCTATTCACAAATGGGGGTTGGTGATAGATGGATGAAAATTTAGGACTATATGTATTTTCCAATGCCACATTACAAAAAAAATGAAAAATAAAAATTTGTCCAAAATATAAAAATATAATGTTAGGGTGGACAACCCTTATTATTCAGGGTTATGTAAAATAGATAATAGCCGATTCTCAGACCTACTGAATACATATATAAAATTTGGTAAGAATCAATAAAGCCGTTTCGGAGGAATACATTAACTAACATTGTGACATGGAAATTTATATTTATATATATATATATATATATATATATATATATATATATATATATATATATATATATATATATATATATATATATATATACATATAAATATAAAGATAAATATAAACACAAATATAAATCCACCACCTGGTAATTACTACCATTGCCAGGCAATGATTATAATCAGAACATATCCTGGAATAATTATATATTAGGATAACGTTAAATGTTATGAGAATATATCAATCTACCAGAATATATACATACTATAGCATCATCAGACACGAGTAGTGTCAGAGGCTTTCTCCCCGGAAAAATCCAGTGTACGGACCTTAGTCAAGTTTTTATAAACAAATTAATAAAATATGAAATGAGATTCTTAGGAGTATAAACTAAAGAGAAAACCTATGACTCTACCTCATTATTTTTTTCGGAAAGAAACCTACGAAGAATACTACAAGATTTGATGACTGTTACCTTTTGTAACTGTCCAAACAAACTTTTCTTCAGACCCAAAATATCAATACTTTTGTGAATATTCCTAGGAATAACACCTGTTGTGGAGATAATAATCGGTAAAACGGTGAAATAAAATTTTTTTTCATTTTCCACATTTTTTTAACTCGTCGCCAAGCATCATATATTTGGAAATTTTTTCATTGTATTTATTTTGTATATTATGTGGGTCAGGTATAGCAATATCAATTATATATGTTATTTGATTCTGTTTATCAGTAAGAATGATATCTGGTCTATTGTGTTATATATATATATATATATATATATATATATATATATATATATATATATATATATATATATATATATATATATATATATATATATATTATATTATTATATGTTAATCATGTTAATAATGTTTTCGTGATACTGTGTAGAAACAGTTAGTTTTTCAGTCCGTCGTGTTCTATCTACAAACAAATATCTATGATTATAATGTACATAATCATCTTGTTCAAAATACGCATACCAGGTTTAATGACGTTATTGTAGAGTGAATTCTCGAAAGACTCCTGCTTTCTTGTTTAGCATTTATGACAAAAAGTCCGTTGGTTTGCAGGAACCACGGAACACTGTAAGCTTTTTGATTTTCAGGATTGCAATTCCGATCTGTAGGGATCTATTGAATATATATAAGTCGAAGATACTTGTTCCTGCAAGACCTATTTTAGGAGGAGTCGTAACTTTTACTAAAACTAGTAATTTTTACTAGGAGTAGTAACTTTTCTGGTCTTACTCCATAGTTTCGATGTTATCGCAACTCTATTACGTATATCAGTTGTTTTTATTCCTATTATCCATGTTATCAGAACTCGCATGACTTGAACATGCATCATTCTCAAATTTTTTGTCTTTTGTTTTTTGCGTACCATGAGACATCGTAATTTCAAAATGCAAATATAGGCAATGTATTGTACGATTTCAACGAATTCACAATACAATCTTCCTAAACGATGTAATTATTATCTAAATACTAAATTAAATTGTTAACTGTCAAGCAGATGGATAAGAGTCAATGAAAAATATTGTTGAACTTGTCTATTAGCTTAGGTTAGATAGACCAGATATGTCAGAAGTTAGAAAAATGTGTCACATTCTTCTTCTTTAGGTTTACTTACTTGAACTGTATTAAAAAAATAGGTGTTAAGTGAATTTCTGGTGTTAATGTTATTGAGAACTATGTAAGATTAAGCTTTAAAAATTGAAATAGATAGTTTAGGAAGAAATTCTTTATCTATATATATAAAAGAAAGTCGTGTTAGTTACACTATTTCTAACTCAAGAACGGCTGTACCGATATGGCTGAAAATTGGTGGTGGGTAGCTTAGAGCCAGGTGACGAACATAGGATACTGTTTGTTTCGTTCGACAGCGTTCCCGTGTGACTTGGACGTATGGATGACAATTTGATCTTTGTAAGAAATCAATATTAAAAAAGTGACGTGAACTATGAAACGAAAAAACAAAAAAAAAGGAAAAAAGGAAGTTTATGATACTTTAATGAAGGCTATCGATGATGAAAATGGTGTTTTATATTTCCTAGATGCCCTTAGTGGAACTGGTAAGACATTCCTACATTCCTTATGTCAGTAGTTTTAGCCACTGTTCGTGCGAGATCCAATATAGCGGTTGCAATTTCTTCTTCTGGACAAGCAGCCACATTGTTAGAAAGATGCCGTACGGCCCATTCAGCATTAAAATTACCGTTGAATCTTCAAACTATTGAAGAATCAACGAGTAATATTGCAAAAAACTCAGCAATGGCCAAAGTTTTATCGGCATCGAAAATCATCATCTGGGACGAATGCACAATGGCGTATAAACGTGCATTAGAAGCACTTAATCGAACATTGAAAGATTCACGCAATGACTCGAGATGTTTTCGAGGAGCAATGATTTTACTGTCTGGCGATTTCCGCCAAACATTGCCAGTAATTCCAAGATCTACGGCTTCCGACGAATTGAACGCTTGCCTCATATCGTCGAATCTATGGAGCTATGTGAAGAAACTGCAGCTGACAACAAACATGAGAGTTACATTGCTTAATGAAACATCTGCTGAAGATTTCTCGCAGCAATTGCTGACTACCGGTAATGGTCGAGTATCTGTCTTGAACACATAATTCAAAATAAGATCATTGGAAAGATGCATTCATTAAAATCGATTGACTGCGTCACAAATGAAGATGAAGCCACCAACTACACAATTGCATTTTTAAACTTCTTGGATGTGCGTGGCTAAACACCGCACAATTTAAGCCAGGCTTCGAAGCATAAACCAACCAAAACTGTGGAAGAGTACGCGTTCGGTGGTTAGAAAATTGATGAACAATGTAATTGAAGCGACGATACTGAAAGGAAAATTTAAAGGTGAGGAAGTTCTCATTTCGAGGATCCCGATGATCCCAACTGATATGCCGTTTGAATTTAAAAGACTTCAATTTTCGATCCGTCTTGCATTTGCCATGACCATCAACAAAACACAAGGCCACTCCCTTAAAGTTTGCAGTTTGAATCTAGAACAGCCACGTTTTTCCCATGGTCAATTATATGTGGCATGTTCACGGGTCGGAACACCATCTGCGTTGTTTGTTTTTGCGTCTGATATTAGAACAAAAAATGTCGTGCATCACAAGGTACGTAAGTGAACAGCAACCTATGTACTAAAATACAGAAATAATAATGAATGATTAATGCAGGTACTTAATTTATTTTGTATTTTTTCTCATAAAAAAAAATAATAAATTACCAAATCTGCTTATTTATTGCCCCGGCTAGTAGATCATAAAGACTATTTACTCATTGGTTGTTGGTTTGTATTCCTGTATTGAGGGCTTGAGCTCCCTCAGTCTGGGCCCACCGCGTCGAAGGTGTGAGTAACGCCACGGAGAAGGAAATTGATATATCCTTCTTTTTGCTCATTAATTAGTTTCTTTGTCGTGACATAGACCCTCGAACACTTCTTTTAAGAGAGTTTATTAGGTTTCTTGGAGACTGAGTAGCCATAAACAACTGCTGTCAGCTAAGCTAGAGGTACAAAACATTCCCCCTCAAATGACTAAGCAATGGACGTGCATAATCGTACATAAGATCAAATTTTGTCTCTATAGCCACTTCATAAATTAAACCGATAGGTTGAGTTACCTTATCAGCTTCTTTGCCATGAAGAATCGATCCCTATCGAATATCTGAGCAGTCTTTCTACAGAAATTAATTTCATCCCAAATCATAATTGGTTCTCTTTCTCTCTTCTTCTGTGTGGTGCGACATGCTGAAGATTTATGAATACCTTTTTGATCTCCAAGTAGCTGCTGAAATGATCTTGTTGCAAAGAATCTTAACGTGATAAGGAGTTGAATGAATGATTGATTGCTTTGCGTTTGAGCAACCAAGTGATCATAAATTAAGTCCAAGATTTCAGTTAACCTATTTTTTTCTATATCATAATTTATAATTATGTTCATCATGTAGTATATAGTATAGTGGATGTGTTCTCTTAGTAAACTTTCTTGCATGGCGAACAGAGTTCATCTGTACTTTCGAATCATTATCATCACGCAAAGGTGATAAACTGGACATTTTCTGCAAATTTAATTGTAATTGTAAGCACTAACTTCAACGAGTACCCACATACGACATTACTTACCTCCTATACTTGAGAATATTTTAAAATATTCAATAAGATTATTTGTAATTGATTGATTATTTGAATAAATATGAATCGTAATGAATGTAATTGATACTGATATTTTATCCCAATTTGGATATAAAAATATCATTTTTTCTTTAACAAGAAGTTCATCAAAAGGTATTGACCAATTAGCTGACAAACAGTTGACATGGACTCAACAAAGAGTTAACAATTAATTAAGTTTTATGAAACCCAAGTATGAATTTGACATAGAATTAACAAATTGTCACGTAGCTTCATATAACCGGGCCATAGAAGTGTATAACTTGAGTTATAGCTATTTTCCGAAGTTTTTTCAATTTACTCAAATTCAGGATACGATAATGAAATTATAGGGTGTCGAATATGCGGTGAGTTGCTTTGAGAGAAAAGGAACGGTTCATGCAGATACTGATATTATCAAATAACCTAAAAATCATTGCTAATCTAGTTAACTGTATCTATTTACTGTAATTAGCTGACAGTTCTATCATATCTATATTCAAAGCAGTATTCTATTCGATCGTTCATGACTTCGCACAAAGAAAACCTTGAATGAATAACATTCTGTGTTACTTGACTAAGGTCCGTACAGTGGATTTTGCCAGGGAGAAAGCCTCTGACACTACTCGTTGGTACATTGATGTCATTGGCTAATGATGCTATAGTTTGTGTATATTCTGGTAGATTGATAAATTTTCATAACATTTAGAGTTATCCTAATATATAATCGTTCCAGGAAATGTTTCGATTATAATCATTGCCTGGCAATGGTATCAATTACCGGGTGGTGGATTTATTATTTTTTCATGAAATCAGTTTGATTGAATGAACAAAATAGATATATGGGCAACTCGTCGGGGTTAACCCACCTACTACTACTTTATTACTTATTTAAAACCGAAAAGTGCTAATATTGATATAATATTGATCCATCTGAATATAAACCAATTACTTGCCTTCCAATAGTATATAAAATTTTAACTGCATGTATTACCCAAAAAAATTATGCACATTTGGAGAATTATAATATTCTTTCCGAACAACAGAAAGGATGTAGAAAAAAACACCTTGGTACTAAAGAGCAAGTTGTAATTGATTATGTTGCTTTGAATCAAGCTCAAAATAAGAAGAGAAATATTCATACAGCCTTCATTGATTACCAAAAGGCTTTTTTGTCCTCATTCATGGCTTCAAGAAATTGTGGAAATTTATAGAATTGATAAGAGACTTCGTCTTTTTCTTGAATTTGTAATGAAAAATTGAAGAAACCAATCGTTATTTGAATATTTCAAAACAATCTTTAACATCCGAACTAATTCCAATCAAAAGAGGCATTTTTCAAGGTGATTCTTTAAGTGCTCTTCGGTTTTGTCTGTACCTTAATCCATTATCCTATGAATTAAATGCTACTAGTTCCGGCTTCAAAATAAAGAGTCTATCAACTGAATTCAAATTAAGTTACGCAATATATTTAGATGAGACTAAATTATATGCCGGAACTAGATCTCATTTGAAATGTCTAATCGAGATCACTTTCAACTATTCCAATGATATTCATATGAAATTTGGGCTTCCGAAATGAATAAATCTTTCTAATGAAAAGGGAAAGATCACCTCTGATTATATAAATATTTCCAATATCGAAATCGGGCTAATGCATCAAGGAGATACATATAAATATCTTGGATTTGTTCAAGAGAAGACAATTAACCATAGCAGCACTAAAGAAAATATTAGAAGTTTATATTACAACAGACTTAGAATTATTTTCAAGAGTCATTTAACTAGTGAAAACCTTTTCAGAGCTAACAACTCCTATGCAGTTCTTATTCTTACATCTTCTTTTGGAATTTTTAAATAGTCTAAAACTGACTAAATGAATTACAACGTCAAACGAGGTAAATGATTTGTAGATATCATAATCTATTCAAAGAGTTACACTTCCTAAACATCCAGTTTCAGAAAAAGGTAAAAAGTGTTTTTGAAATTACACTTTTCATGGTGTGTCTATTTCTTTATTTACATCAGTTCATTCCAGCATCAGATATAACTAGAATAGTTATAGATCCCAAATCTGTCCAGCAAGATCAGATAATAAGGATAACAATAGCATTGACATGATTCAGTTGAATATTTGAATAAGTTTAGTCATAGTAGGAACGAAGTTTAAACTCTGGATCAGTATTCTAGCCCTCATGATGAGGATGATTTCAATGAACAATTACTGGTGATAATGTTTGTTCCGTCATACACAATATTTCAACATAATGCACGTTGTAAGGTGTTGTAGAACTGGAGACATTAATTCACCTGTGTAGAAATGTAATCCTAACTTTCTGAACAAATTTTGCCATTTCCGCCCTCCTGCTGAGTTATTACTTATAACTCATGAGATAATTCATCACTTATTAGCCATCATAAATAACTAAAGGACCACATTTTTGTGGTAATTCACCTCAACTCTTAAATGAATTACAATGAAATATTTTTCAAAAATCAAGAAATGAGATGAAATATTCGAATTATGTTTGGTAGGCGTAAAGGTGACAGAAAGAAATCTGAAGTTTCTTGATATATTGAAAAATGTTAATTCCGAAAATATAATTACATAATATAAATTAATTTTATCTATACCACTTAATATCACATAATTGTATGCGGACTGAATCCTTATAGAGCTGATAAAGGCTCAAGGTTCCAGATTCATAATATACATTTACTGAGATCATACAATTGTATGGTATTTTTAACTACTTTCATCATATACTTTAGTGTTCTGGCGCTGTAATATGAAATTTAAATTGTTTCAGGTGACAGTTTTTCCACAAAAAGAGAAGTTCGAAACAAAAATCGTCGAACAATCATGGCCTACTTTTGATGATGAATACACATTCAAAATACAAGCAGCTTCTAAATATGGCGACTGCCTGAAAGGCAAATTCATTTCTTTTACAGCTTATGCCATACTGTACGGTGAACAAAATAACCAACCTGGTAACAAGAATTTCCTCGATCGAATTATGACATTTGCTGGTGGAAAAAAGAAGGAAAGTAGGACGAGAAAAAGTTTCAGACATTCATTGAATAATAGAAGAACTGTTGGAAGTGTCACGTATAATTTAGAAATGAAAAACTTCACTATAAAATTAGGAGACGATGTTGTGTGTACCCCAGAAATTTGGAGAGGACTGAAGGAGATATCGAGTGGTGTTATGAATAATTCTGTGAGTTAAGTTATATTATTATAAACCTAAATATTCATCAATAATAAGTAATTAAGTCATTGTTCATACAGCTATACAGAGTATTCTTTAAATGAAAGATAATTCGAAGACCTATTGAAATGTATCCTATGCGTATTCTCAACTAATTCTTAGTTGATGATGATTTGGATTACATACTAGGAGTTCGTTTGATCCCATAAAATTGGGCAGTAAAATTCTAAAACAACACTCGAGAAAGAGGGAAACTTACACACTATAAAATAATCGATGTGTCTGCTTTCTTCCTGAATGCACATTTTGATATCAATTTGTTAAGAAACATTGTCTTAATTTGTTTCGAAGATCAATGAAATGATGTGCAAGTATATCATGCAATTCCATTGATATTTAATTTTTTATAACGTTCAGTCATAACGTTCAATCAATAGTGAAAAATCTTTCCTGAAAAATCGCACAATATATGCGCCATTCCATTAGGCCCAATTTCATAATTATTGAAAATCTCGCCCCAAATATTGTTGGAAATGGATTATATGAAAAATTTTTGTGTTTTCGTGACTTTCATCATGAAAATTGCGTTTATTGACGAAGCTTTTCATCAAATATGCATTCATTAAATAACAAAATGAAAAAAGTTTCCCTTCTTCCTGCATTTAGTTTGGATCCATTCATAAAACCGAATTCTTCTACTATACCTCATCTAATTCTTGTTGATAATAAAAAACAAGTACTGTGTTTTAAGGAATTTTACTTAATAATTGCGATTCGTAACGCGTTTCACTACACCGTAGCTTCTTCAGACGAATGAATATACAGAAAAATATAAATGAGAATATAACTATAAATGTTCCTGAGTAATTAAAAGCTTATTGGGTTGCTTATTCTTAAGTGGTTATTTATGACAGGTATATCAAATAAAATTAAGGAATAGATTGCTCCTGAAAAGATTGAATAGAGGTGAAGGGCTTAAATCTACTTGTTCATTGATGAGTCTACCTGAGTGTTTGTATTTATTGATTTCTAAAGTTTCCCAAAGATCTACCTTCAATATTTATTATCTGTATGTCAAAATTTCAAACTGTGGAATCGAAAATAATGATTTTTTTCTAAGAGAACATTCGCGTATATTCTGAATCTGATTTTTTATATTCATTCTCTGAAGAATTCTACGGTGTAGTGAAACGTGTTACGAATCGCAATTATTAAGTAAAACTCCTTAAAACACAGTACTTGTTTTTATTGTTGATAATGGAATTTTACCAATTAAAAGCCTCCCAAATTCAAACAATTCTTGTTGAATTTAGTTGAAAGTGAATGTGAAGAAATTAGTTCTATATCCAATTCAGTGATCAATTCCCGTATAGTTGAGATGGTTTTTTTTCAACAAACAAACTTTTCGTTCGTGTTGTTTTCTCGTCAGCTTCCAGTCTACTCAAATCGTAGTTTTAAACTTTCGAATCACTTCACTTGAGGATGTTTTCTTTCAGGATGAATAATATGTATTATTATATCCGGTTGATATAGATAGAACACCAAACGTAATTTCTTATGAAACAGTTTATTTTATTAAGGCAAAATCAGCCCAGTTCATTGGAACACTTGCATTTCTTAGCGAGCTGTGAAATCTAATATAATTAAGTGTTTCTCGCAATTCAGTTGAAATTTCAAAATATAATTCAATAACAAGAAATATGAAAACAGTTTTTTTAAACATTCGTTCAACGATTTCGCTGTAGCTGGTTGAGAGCCACAAAAGCTGTCGAACAAAACGTGATGTTCGCTTGTATGTCCGTTAGTTCCAGATGAATTATTTTTTGAATTGACAATTGAAAGAAATGAAGAACACTTGTCTTAAGTTTCAGAAAATATAATGTATGACATATATATTTTACATATGTTTCGGGTTTTAACCGATTTTGAAAAACTCAAGAGAATTAAAATATTACAATGTCCTATATACCTTAGAAACAGATGGGAAAAGTGGGGACAAACGGAAATCAGGCTGGTAGTTAGTTATCAGAAGATTTTGTGAGGTGATGAAATTTCTATGAATTCTAATAAATCTAATTTCTTGCTCTTGTTACATCAATGTAGAATTTGATTTTTCATGAAATCTAAGAAATGAATTATGTTAATATAATATGTTTGGAAACCCGTTGCTAGTGTCTTATGAATTATTTGTTCTTTATATTAACATATCAACCTGTTAAATCTGTATGAAGAGCGGAATAATCACTACAATATAATTTATACAAACCGCTTTTTCATGTATATCAAGTCGATATTGGTTATTGACGAAGAGTGGACATATTTTTCTCATTCGTACATATTGTGTTGAACTATTCTGTTTTAATATATCACATAATTCAGTATTCAATCGTCGGACATAATCAATGCTGTGATATTTTATTGTTTGGTGAACCTGAAGGATGATGATAGTTGGTGTTGTTTATTAGCTATTAATTTGTCTATGATGTTACTGTCGTTCTATCATCAGTCACTATTGAATGCGTATTTTCAATTTCTTTTTCAAAGTTTTTTCGTGAAACGAGAATCTATTTACAAAAGTATGAATCGCTGACATTTTGAATTTATGCTAATGGGAACAAATATTATGGATTAAGGTATTTGTGAACATCGGTTATCGATAAATGTTTAATTCAAGATAATTTTTTCTCTTCATAATTTGAACATCTAAGACATTTAGTGTTTTATGCTTATTTTCAATTTACATAATTAATTGAAACGTATCGTATAACGAGATTCAATTTTATCGAATACAAAGTATTTTAACAAGGAAAGAACGTCTTCAATTAAATTATTACATGGAAAGAAGATTTTATTGGTCTTCAAGATCTCGCTCAAAAGAGAATGAAGAGGGGAATTCATTAGAAGACCATATAGATGTTGGTAAATTTAATTATTGAATTTGAAAAAACTCGTCTCCCAACAAACTTCTACTAACTGCATCGTTTCTAATCCCGTTTGGAGGTCAATGTTGTATTTTTAAATAATTAGTTCTTTATAAAGATTTTTAGTTCTTTATAAGGTGTTAGTGAGATCAAATTTACGACGACAAATAGAATTCATTCAGCATTAGAGGAATATTGAAAGTTGTTACATCTTCTGTTAGTTGTATAGTATTTTTGACTGAGTATGCTGGGTGATGCTCAGTTAATTTTAGTATTATTTTATTGAGCATCACCGTTAGAGATAATGTATTTTCAGAGAGTTCATTCTGACAATTTTTAATGGCTTCTTTATAGCTTTTTCAGATTTTTTAGTTGACACGATGAATTTTGTAGAATCTAATACTTTAGTTTTTATCTGTATAAACAAATTTGCTCAGCATTTTAACTGTATAGTCTTTATTTTTCTTTCCAATTTCATTCGCTGTTATAACTTTCGAGATGGGATGCTGAGAATATTTTTGCACAGTGATTTTTTATAATTCTGTTGTTCCAGTGAATCGATTTTGTTGACGGCTGATTTTGTATTTACTGCAGGATTTTTCAAATCTTTCAAATCGGTTAAAGTGTAACGGCGGTATTTTAAGCCTCTCTCCAATTATTTTTGTTCCGATTCTTCAAATTTTGCGTGTGTAAAATTCAGTGATCTAACGAAAGGACTTGCTTGTTACATTATAATAAGAGATTTGAGTTTTTTCATTTGATTTTTATGTTGTTTATGTCCTAATATTATAATTTCTCATCTAATTGTATGGTCAAGATGTCCAAATGAATGCAATCAAAAGGAAGATTCACTGTGGGTCACTTTCAGATATAGTTTTAGATTGTTCCTAATCCATTCGTTCATCTCGAGTCTGAGACAAATTATGATCGCTGATTTCAGTGTATATTTCGCTCCAATTGAATCTTCTTCTCTTCTCTCAGCCTGTTGTCATCCACTTCTGGATATAGGTTTCCTCCAAACCTTTCCATGCTCGTCTATCTTGCGCCAGGTTCACCCAGTTGCTGTCGCCTACGGTTCTGATGTCTTCCGTCCAACGTTTTTTCGGTCTTCATCGGCTACACGTCGTTGAGCGAGGTCTCCACTTCAGAATTTTCTTCGACCATCTCTCCTCGTCCTGTCTCGCCAAGTGGCCTGTCCATCTCCATCTAAGTGTTGCAATTTTCTCCATGACGTCAATGACCTTTATTTTTGTTCTTATAGTGGTGTTTCGACCGTTGTCACGTAGTTAGATTCCTAGCATGCATCTTTCCATGGCTCTCTGGGTGACGGTGAGTCGATTAGCTGACGCTTTTGTTAGACACACAGTTTCGATACTGTATCGTGACAGGAAGGACGAAAAATGTTGTCTTTAGGTTTATGGGTAGTTTTCGGTCTTTAAACACATAGCCTAACTTTCCAAATACGACCCAGCTGAGTTCCATGCGTATCGTCATTTCTGCTCCTTGATTTGCTGTTCCAAGCTTGACTTTGTGCCCCAAGTAGACATATTCTTTTGTATTTTCAAGTAATTGTCCCTGTAGTTTGGTGTTTACTGTTTCTGGGCTCATAACTTGCGTCTTCTTGGAGTTAACTTCAAGGCTGACCTTGAGGAATTCTTTACTTAGCTCTTTAAGCATTTTTTTAAGTATTGGCAGTTGATGTTTATGCCCACTTCGTCCTAGTTGAGCTTTTCGAATACGTCCTCCAAGGCCAGGGTGAAAAGCTTCGGGGAAATTATGCCTCCTTGTCTTACCCCTCTGTGAGTAGGTATTTTTTCGGTAATGAGATCTTTATCGAGCTTAACATTCATTGTGTTGAGTATCTGTGGGCTACTCTTGCATTGTCAAGTGAGCCGAGGAATGCCCAGGTTTCAATGGAATTAAACGGCTTCTCATAATCTACAAAAGTGTAGTGGGGCATTATACTTAGTACATTTTTCAATGAGATGTTGCATATTTTGAAGGTAATCAGTCGTGCTATATCCTATTCTGAATCCTGCCTGTTCCATAGATTGGTAGAAGTCTAGCTTATTGCTGAGGCGTCTTGTAATGATTCTGTTTAAAAGTTTGTATAAATTTGACAGTAAACTTACTGGACTATAGTTCTCCAGGCTCGTGCAGTGTCCTTTTTTATACATGATTCTCATCTCTACAACCTGCCAAGCATCAGGTATTTCTCCTTCACAAATGCACTAATTGAAAAGGGCTAGTATGAAGTTGCGGGTCGATGTCTGCTTATTTTCGACGTTGCGAAATGTAATCTCGGCCACAGCATCGCTGATCAGTTGGAGATAACGTTGTATTGCCTCCCAATTAATACAACGCACGAACTCCAACCGTTGGACAAGGCAGTATTCAGGTATTACTGGGATGATGAGGTCCTAAAATACCTGTCTAGTCTTAGGGACAAAAGTTTACGCCAGTAATTATCAAATCAGGATTTTCAGCAACAGGGATCTACCCGTTTAATGAGGATGCCATTCCTGAAATTGCCTATGCTCCGAGTACAGTAACTAACCGAGATCACGATGATATGGCCACCACTCCAAATATATATATATATATATATATATATATATATATATATATATATATATATATATATATAAATATAAATATATATTCCTTTGAAAAGGGAGGATTTAAATCTATAATTTTGTTGTGTATCAGAAAAACACAATCGTAAAAAACAAGCGAATAAATAGAATACCAGCGAAAAAAACAGACCATGCCTGTTCCTTAATCTGGCATCTAAACTCACATCATGCCTCCTACAATTGGTCGTAAGGTGTCAGCACAGGAAATGTGACAGGGGAACCATGCTATCTTACGTATGATTCAGTAAACGAGTGAAAAAACCTGTGGAAAAAACTCGTTTCCCTTTCACTATTGCACTAGCAATAGCTTGTCTGTTTATGTTGTGTTAGTGTCGTGTGTGCAAAAAGAGTACCAAAAATTTTTCTGCTTAGCAGCTTCATTCTCTCAATGTCATCTTGCACTCCATGATTTCCAGGACTTCTTCACGAAGACAAGGGTGAAAAGGAAGGGAGATTGGGCCTGGAAAAATATGTAACAATGGAAAAAGAAAACCAGCAGAAAAATATTTCATCAAAACATACCTAACTCTTATATGTCTAAACTCACTTGAATCTAATAACTTAACTAATGCTCCTCTGTTTTTCAACAGGGAACACCTCATACACCTTTGAGGAATGAAGCCCTACATGGGTGTAGCCCTTGCCTTATCAACATGGTGTTTTCCTATGGTGTACCATTGGAAAAAAAAACACTAAGGGGGAGCAAAAACTAATCTCCTAAATAGACTCAAAGTTCTCCACCAAGTTGATAAAATTATCTGAAACGGAATGAATATCTTATTGTTTCTTCAGCTGCGCCACATTCACATGCCGGACTTTCTACAGTATTCCATTTGAACAACACTAATACTATTATTACGACCATGTCCTGTCCTAAGACGATTTAATGTACACCAATTTTTCCTACTTATTTCGAAACCTGCAACCCTTTCTCTATGAGAACTTTATAAAAAACATCAACTTCCTGCATTCAGTTTTCCAAAGATCAACAGCCTTCACCCGTGTATGCAAAAAGTCAATCGACTTAATAAGTTTCCTAGATTTCAATCTCAGGTTAGGTGGATTTCAAAGATCGTCCATTATCGGAAAAACTTCTGGAAATTAGTGATACATATCCCAAGACGATTTAAGAGCTAATTTCCTGCGAATATGGGAAGTAACTATATTACAAATAACCGGAAGCCAAGGGGTAGCAGTTGAACTGATACATCCACTTATAACTCTCATAGAACAGTTCAACTGAGAATCAATCTTATTGACATGAGCACTATTCAACCACACCTGTTAGCAATATTCTGCTGTTGAATATACTAAAGCTAAAGCAGCACTTCGCAAAGTAGAGACTCCGGCGCCCCAATTAGATCCAGCTAGTTTATGTAGTATATTGTTTCTTGTTTTCAACTTCTTACATAATTTATCAATATGAAATTTGAAAGTCGAAGAACGATCAAGCTTTACACCAAGATATGTTGAAGTGAAATTATGAATTAATAGTGATTGATTGAAGAATTCTCTTCGATGCCTATCCTTCTCATGATTATTCAGATGAAAACAAGAAACATCAGTTTTCGAAGGATTTGGACATAAACGCCATTTTTTGGAGAAAATGTTCAGAATATCTAAATCAGAAGTCAGTGTATGCTCAATTGTTTCGAAGTCATAGTGTCGAAAAACCAAAGCATTATCATCACCATAAATAAACTTTGTAGAGGAAGTTTCAGGGATGTCAGACATATATAAATTGAAGAGAAGAGGAGCAAGAACAGATCCCTGAGGTAGGCCATCATTGAGAGTGTAAAATCTACTGCTCTTCTCACCGATGAAAACTCGAAGTCTTCTATCAGATAACATATTTTCAATCAACTTTACAATTTTTCCACATTGAACTATTTCAAAGAGTTTTTGAAAGAAACAGAAAGTAAACTGATAGGTCGATAACTACTAGGAAGTTCTGGATTTTTCCCAGGTTTGAGAATGGCAATAACTTAAGCCTTTCTAAATTCAGCGGGAATACTACCTGAGCTGAGTATGTCATTGTAAAAGGATAGTAACCACTTTTTAGCGTTATTTCCTATATGTTTAAAAAATTCAGGGAAAATGCCATCAAATCATGGAGCTTTCCGAACTTTAGTAAATTTTATTGCAGATTTGAGCTCCTCTTCTTCAAAAGAATTCAATAAATCCTCAACCGTGAAAGCACCCCTCCTCCTTTTATGTAATATTCGTTTCATTCTATTCCTGTCATATCTACTAATCTTCACACGTTTAGAGACATTAACAAGCCTAGATGCTACAGAATTTGGATTCATATTAGACGGAGTTTTGGAAACGGGATCACCGTTGCCTAATTTCCTCAACAAATCCCAGGAACTTCTACTAGAATGACGAAAATTCATACCATTCATCAACTCATTCTATTTATTCTTTCTGCTATCATTCAAAGAACTGAGGAGTGCATCGGCTTTCTCTCTGGAAGGATTTAGCTGAAAATCCTTATAAAAAACATTTGATTCCTCTGACCACCCAGGTATATAATCCTTTCGAAAGCCTCTGGGAATATGTTTTTTAGCAGCATTTTTGACAACTCCTATAAACCGGAAATAATTTCTACCTAAGGGGGTAAACCATCTCAAATCACTATCTACCTGTTTAGTGAAATCATTCCAACGAGCTTCTTTGAAATTCCATCTTGGTTTTCCTAATGAATCTGCAAATGTAAATTGAAAACCCAACGAAATGATAACTGGCCTGTGTTGACTGTGAGGAAAATCTGAATGTACTTTACGACGAACAGGAACAAGAAACAATTCAGAGTCGTTTGAAACCGGACAAAGATCAGGATTATAGTCGCGATTCCATCTGGCAGAATGAAAAGTGCCCTTTGCCTTCGCATTGAATACAAGTTGAAAATCATTTGTTTCAACTAATGAAATACCACTCCTGTCGTTTTCTGTGAAACCCCATTGATTTTGATGGCAATTGAAGTCACCACAAAAGATAGCAGGGTGGGGAAAAAAAATACCGAAAATTGATGGGCCAGATTTTACCAGGAGGTTTATAAATATTAACGACAAACACATCAAAAAATTTGACGGCAATATAGAAAACACCACTCAACATACCCTTCTGTAAAAGTTCGATATGATTGAATGATGAAGATTTTACATAACAAGCAAGGCCATTAATAGGACTAAGGAGATAATCAAAAAGTACATAACCTGCGATATTTCCTCTTTCGCGGAGATGCTCTTCCGTCGCAGTGTGAGTTTCCTGAAGCATAATCACTTCAACCTTGTTTTAGCTTGCCAATTTTGAAGAATAATCGCATTACTCCTTGGAAAACCCTTCAATATTCAAACTCAATAAAATAATTCCCTCTCTGCCTGACCGAGAGAGCCCCGATGGCCAGGTTCGGTCTTCTGACTGATGCCGATTATGAACTATAGATGTTCTAGATTCATAACGGACCCGAAAATTTGGGTTGACATCGTCCATATATTATTTCTACGTGGATCTTGATTAAATTATGGAAAAAATTTGCAGAATTATTTTGACATTCGTATTTAAATTATGACAAATGTCATAACCTGTTAACTCCTGGACCTAGTAGTGAAACAAAGCATTCACATAAGCGTCTTCACATAACAGTGATAATCCTGGACCTAGCAGCCTTCCGAAAAATTAAAAGTGTCGAAACTCACTGGAGCCTGCTCTTGAAAATCCTGTACCCAGTGGTCAAACGAAACATCCAATGAAACGTCGAGTGTCTTTGGAGGAAAGCACTGATTCAGGATTCGGCAAAACTTTGCACGATGATGAGAGTGATGACGTGGAATGAAGCAATTCTGAGGCTTCTGAAGAACAAGTCGAAGAGGACAATCCAAACGTTTCCTTTCAGGAATTACTTAATACCCCTGAAGAAGCAACCACTAAGAGCAAGAAGCCTCGTAAACCGACTCTTAGCTGTAGAGCGCAAGTACTGAAAAGATAATTATTTCAGAATGAAACTGAAACAACAAATGAGTCCGAAAAACAGCAAAAAGAAGAAAAAATCAACCCTGGAAAAAAAGAGTTCATCAAACAAGACACTAGAAGTAAATCTTTCAAAGAAATTTGGTTTTGTAAAGTTTGCCGAGAAGATAGAAGTGCAGACATGAGATTATGTTCCGCTTGCAAGGACTAGGTGCATGAAGAATGCGTAGGAATAACATCAGAAGACAAATTGCCAGTGTTTTTATGCCTAGATTGCGATGATGATAGAATCTGGTTATTATCCGTAACGTTCTGTGTTCGATTTTTCTATTTTATCATACTGTTGATGTACTCTTGACTTCAATGAATCACTGCAGTTCCTCGTTTTTATTGTTCCTTATGTATTAAGATTGAGAAGAAAATGTAGGTTATTTCCTAGTCATATGTGGCTATATTGACAGCACCACGTTAGTAATATGGCCAAATGTTGTTTTTTTAAGAGATCAAATCGACGAAAAAAAACGTTTGTCTGCCTTTTGGCAATAATGAGTGAGCGAATCATGCCATAAGGTTTTTATATTGTCCTACAATTTATTCGAAGTAGTTTTAAAACCTTCATGATATGCATTTGATTCTTAGGTTAGATTTTAGATTTAGATATAGCCATATTAGCTGCAGGTACCTTATTTTTATTGAGGGTACTTTTTCAATTAGCATCTTGTTTTATTATTATTTATAGAACATAAAGAAGGTATTATTGAAATAATCGGTAAAATAAACAGTTTTTTAGAAAATTGGTATTAAATATTACCTAGTTCAATTCAATAGTCATCGAAAAAAATTTTTCTAATACCAATGTTGAAAGTATATGCTAATGTGTTTAATGCGATGAAAAAAAAAACTTCATTTTTTTGCCACCTTTGAAGGCATCCAGCGCCCTTTTGAGACATTTTCGGCCATACATTCATATGCAATAGTTTTCACAATTTCGGTTGTTGAATTCTTAGATCTCCAGTATGTTTGAAAAGGGTTAGTGTAATGTCTGCAACAACAAGAAAAATGGACGAGCTGCTGCTGTTCTTGAACAGATCAACGAATGAAGTGAAAGTCATTTAATCTTTTTAACCGTATATTTACTTCAATAAACATTGAAGATGACAAAACATAAACTATTATATATAATCATAACATTATTCACAATATTGACACCACACTAATCAATAAATATCAACGGATATCGCAGCATGATTCAAGAATTCACCAATTTCCTTTGTCTTTTGTTGATTTAAACAAAGATTTTTATAATATGAGATAAATGTCAGCAAATATGCGTATTCTTGCTTCGGTCATTGATTAGTTCTCGGAAAGATATTTCAAACAAATATAAACAATAATAAAAAATCTTATGTAATCTTCCTCGCGTCCTACGCTCGAGTTCGAGGATTGTATAGCAATAAACACTGAGTTTCGGTACAATTTCGATCAAGAACACTTGGGCTTTCATTACACGTTCTTTCCATTTCATAGAAAAGTCAGTGGGATAAGTTACATCCCACTTTGTCGTCTGCCTTTTGAACACTCTGATCAATCATCACTGATAGACATGATTTGAACCTGACCTGGAAATTGAGAAAGAATTGATAATAAACAACAAGTAATGTGTTTTTAGGAATTTTACTTAATAATTGTGATTCCTAACTCGTTTCACTACACCTTAGCTTCTTCAGACGAATTCATTCGTACGGTAGTGAAACGCGTTACGAATTATTGATAATGGAATTTTACCAAGTAAAAGCCTCTCAAATTCAAATGAAAAAGAATTGATGAATCTGACTCTGATTTTACATCTATTCAAGAGACAAATTCTAAACCATTCAGTCGGAGTGAGTTAAGCGATATAGTAAGGCCTTATTAAATCAATCACAACAGTCTTCGGAAAGTTTGGCATCTCGTTTGATAGAAAAAATCTACTTACCCGATACTAAAATTATATTTTATCGTACTCATACAAAAGATGGGTTCACAAAAGTCTGAAGAGTGCGCTGTTACACATCGAAAATAAGTATGTTTGGATACCAACAGAACAATTTAACTTTAACTATATGGAAATATTTCTTTAATGATGAAGTATGAAGAGTATAGTTGGAAAATTTGTACATTATAAGGTGAAAAAATGGGTCAACCTCATTATGAAAGATAATAAGCTATAAATCGCTATAAACCCTTGCTTTGTCGCCCGAAATGTATAAAAAGTTACAAATGCTATCATGTCTGCGTCTTAAGATATAGAAGGTCCAAGGTCATAAAAGTAAGTTTTTCGCGAATATCTCGGTTCCTATTGCTATTGCTATTATGAAAAGTGTAGAGTATAAATTCTTTATACCTTTTTTTCATACGATAAACAGTTTTTGGGGTAGAGCGCGGAGAGTACGTAGCGTGCAGTCATATATGGCCTAATGCAAGGTCACGCGTGAGTTACGGCTATCAGTAAGTTGTATAAAGTTAATTTACTAAAAAATTATAATTATTGAACAATGCCTTTCACACACACCACAAAAATTGTCGCATCACCTGATATTCTGTTATTCACAATCGATTAAGCAGCTCGATCGTAGTTTCTTTGTCAACATATGTTTTTGGACATATGAGGGGAAAAAACTTATCTATATGAGTATTCATTCAATTTCTCTTCAGTTTTCAAGCTAAATTAATGCAAGTTTTTTGTGTTTCTTGTTGATTTTCGAATCTTTAAATTTATTGTAATGGCTGCTGAACGTCCTGGACGCTATTTGAGTGATCATGAAGTGGTAAGATTTGTAACACTTCTAAAGGAGGAGCGGAGCCAACGTTACGTGGCTAACTTCTTAAATGTTAACCAAAATACTATTTCTAGAGCAATCAATCGGTACCAAGAAACAGGGGAATATGGAAGAAGGGCCCGACAGGGTAGAAATCGGATAACAAACCAGTTGATGATCGTTGGCTTTGTTTACCTGCACTAAGAGTTCGGCACTGTACGACTAGAATGCAACAAAATGAACTTGTACTTTCCAGAAATGTGTATATTTCATTGCAAACTATTAGGAACAGGCTCAAAGAAGACGATATCAGACCAAAGGTGGCTTCTAATGACCCGCGTCTCACCAGAGAGCATCAAGTTGCAAGACTTCAGTTTGCAGGGAAACATGCAAATTGGGATATTCTAGAATTGTCAAATGTTCTCTTTTCCGACGAGTCCAGATTTTGTCTAGTAATAAACGCATGACTGTATACAGACGACCTAGGAACGGTATCAGCAATGCAATATTCGACAAACCGAAATCTTTGAAGGGGGCTCAGTAATGGTGTGGGGAGGCATTTCTTTCCATGGTCGAAGTGAGTTAGTCCTATTGAATAATGGAAGAATGACAGCGGCCAGATACATCGCAGATATCCTTGAACCCCATGTTGTACCCTTTGGCCCATTGATTGGCGAAAACACTTTTATGCATGATAATGCTCGGCCTCATGCAGCTAGAGTAAATATAGAATTTCTGCAAAATGCCGAAATTGATATTTTCAAGATGGCCAGCCAGAAGCCCCGACTTGAATCACATAGAACATGTTCGGGACAACATGGGGTGGCACATTCAGCAACGTAGGATGCCTTGTAGAACACTCCAACAACTAGACAATCTGCTTCCTGAAATTTGAAACTTAGTGACTCAAGAGTACATCTAAAATTGGTTTGAGGGGCTTCTGAGACGTATACAGGCAGTAATTAGGACCCGGGGAGGAAACACTCGATTTTGAAAATGATTAGTAACCATTCGATGCTAGTTGATTGGTCTCTTCGCTAATGTTTGAAGATGGTAGAATTTTTTAAGTTTTCATTAACTCGAAAATTGTTGATATTTTCCATCATAAACTCATCTCTCATGAATAATATCTACTTATTTTACACTTGAAATTGAATGATCAAGCTAAAAGTTTATATAGTATTGTCGTAAAAGTAGGGTGATGCGACAATTTTTGTGGGGAATGTATTTATGAACTAGTTATTAATTTTTGTATTTTACTAAAATAAATAACTTTATTATTTATATATGATAATTCATATTTAACTACTTCAATACAGTATATTTTAATTCTGGATCAAATATTTCAGTTATATTTCAAGTTGATACAACATAATATGTTTTCTCTAAAACGTGTAAATTTTTAATACTTTTTAACCTGAAAATAATATAACCATTTCCAATTTTCGTTAAGAAAGTTGACAAAGGCGGCAATGTTAAGACATAAATATACTCATCTAAAAGTTTTGACCAATATCTTCGTACTAAAAAACACATTTTATTTTACACTCACATAGTGGCTG
Organism: Cryptolaemus montrouzieri; assembly: GCA_013387265.2. Classification (NCBI taxonomy): domain Eukaryota; kingdom Metazoa; phylum Arthropoda; class Insecta; order Coleoptera; family Coccinellidae; genus Cryptolaemus; species Cryptolaemus montrouzieri. The sequence continues at coordinate 30,613,730 of JABFTP020000144.1, read as the reverse complement.
TGACACGATTTCTGCGCTATTTGAAATGGGAAAAGACTTTTACTAGAGCATTGGAGAAAATTCCCCATTTGTATAAACTGATGGAAGTATTTCAACAAGAAAACTACCCTTAGAAACATTACTTGAAAATGGAATGCGCATGTTGGCATTATATAATGCTCCAAAATCTGACAATATTGATCATTTCCGCCACAAGCAATTCAACACTTCCACCAATATTATCAACCTATAAATCGTATCTACTACCAGATTCAAACGTGGTTAGAGATAGACTTTGAATCTCAAGCACGGGCCTAGATGCTTGAAAATGAAATCCTGTAGCCCATAAAAACGTTATTACCTCCAGCATCAGCTGAACTGCTAAACATAATATTTTGAACTTACAAATATGATTGTGATTCCCGCTGGGGATGCAGAAAATTAGGGCTACTATGTTCTTCAGCTTGCGGCATGTGCAATAGACAAGATTGCTTCAACGCTCCACTTTATCCATGTAATCCCGATGAAGAAAGCACATACGATTCTGAAATGTTTGGTGATACCGATAATGAGGATGATGACAATGAATCGAACATTTTTGACCAACAACAAGAAGACGACAAAGTAGAAGAAGATGTCATTCACAATTTTATTACAATTGAAATCAACAAAATTTATTTAATATTTAAAATCACATTTTAATAAATGTATAATAAGCCATGCTTCATGACGAATAAAGATATGTGTAAAATATATTTCCAGAACAAATATTATACTATAGTTTAATAGTGAAATATGAATAATGAAGTTTCTCATTTCAATCAAATGAAAATAATTAATAATTGGTAAAAACGGTATATATATATATATATATATATATATATATATATATATATATATATATATATATATATATATATATATATATATATATATATATATATATATATATATATATATATACATCGATATTTTTCCTAATTCTCAACCGATTTAGATGATTTGTTCGGCAAGTTATGGATCAACTCTTCTGCTTTGTAGAAATTATAAGAGAAAATGAAACGTACAATATCATGGTCTGTCAAGACACACATTCCTACAGTAACGCCCTTCTTGTTTCATGCGTTTATCTCTATTTTTGCAAAATATATTTAATTTCAAGTGGAAAATCACCATTTTGGAGAAATTCCATTGAATCAAGAAATTGTCATTAAAATTCGTCTATCAATTTGGAATTTTCTCATTATCACTCAGGCGTGTCGAAATTGTCGTTTGCGATTTTTATGTTCGAATTGCATCAGTTATTGATGACAATTTGGTTAATTTGGTGAAAATTAGGAATTCATAGGAGATAACAGTCGATAGGTATTAAAATACACAACCGAATTCTGGGACCATTGATAAAACTTTTCATTTACACATGTGCACAACTTTTTTTATCAAATATGAAATACAACACACGTTTTTTTGTATATGACCACATTTGCACTTGTTTGAAGGATGAGAGTTTTCCATTCTTTGATTTGATACAAATTCGATCGGTTGCGGTGTTTTGTGATTCTTTTAATGTTTACGATTCGAAACGTTATTTTTCATTCAGAATGAGAGATTTACCACCAACCTCAGTAGCAAGGACAGTTACATTGATCGAGGAAGGGCGCACCTACCGCTCAGTCGGTACCATGTTGGGTGTCTCGAATTCGGTTATCCATCGAATCTACGGACGTTACAAGGAAATTGTATTGTACGTGAGGAGGCGAGGACAAGGAAGAAATCGGGCAACCCGCGCTATACATGACCGTTTCATCGTCAATCAAACCATAAGAAATCCTCGTCTTACTGCTGTTCAGGCACGTAACCTTTTACAAACAGTGGATAATGTTAACGTCAGTGTGAGAACATTCAGAAGACGATTAAATGAAGAAAGACTCGATAGAGCCCATCGGGTAGCAAGATTGGCGTTTGCTAGGGAGCATGTAGCATGGACAATCAATCAGTGGAGACGAGTTTTATTTAGTGATGAGAGCCGATATTGTGTGAATTTCGTGGATGGTAGAGATAGAATATGGAGGCATCGAGGGGAACGGTACAATCAAGCGAACTTCGCAGGAACTGAGCAATACGGTGGAGGATCAGTTATGATATGGCTTGGCATATGCTTGGGAGTACGAACACAACTGGAGATTATTGTCAATGGATCACTTAATGCCCATCGGTATATAACAGAAATCTTGGAGCCCCATGTTCTGCCTTTTGCTCCTTATATAGGGGAAAATTTCCTTTTATATGCATGATAACGGACGCCCTCATACTGCGCGCATAGTGATAGAATATCTCAATGAAGTTGGGATCACACGAATGGACTGGCCATCGTGGTCACGGGATTTAAACCCGATCGAACACGTTTGGGACATTCTTGGAAGAAGGGTTCGACAACGGAATCCATACAACGTTGAAGAGCTGACATTGGCTTTGGTAGAAGAGTGGGACAACATACCTCAACAGATGATAGACAACATCATTGGGAGTATGCGAAATCGTATGCGCGCTGTAATAAGAGCTCGGGGGTCATACTCGCTACTAAAATCAAATTTTTTTTTTGTGGGTCATCATGAACATTTTTCTCAACATGTTCATTTCATTTCACGAGTGTATCGCCAGGATACACACCTGCTCTCAATTTTGGACAGGAATGATAATTATTATAAAGTGTCACACAAAAAAATTCAAAAATAAATGTGCAAAATCAACGATTTTTCCAGTGTACATCGAGTTCTCCCTGAGCGTGAAATTGGCCAGTGAATTTCAAAATTTTCATTTCGTTAGATTTCCGCTTCTCTAATTTTGATTTTATTTTTTGGCTAGCCTCCGATGTTATGCACCTACGCAAGATTAAAAATAAATTCTTGAAATTTGTGACTTTTCGCTTCAAATTGGATATCTCCTGTAAAAATAGAGATAAATGCATAAAGCAAGAAGGGCGTTACTGTAGGAAGATGTGTCTTGACAGACCATGATATTGTACGTTTCAACTCGGACCACGAAATTCCACAGGGTGTTACGAATTTTTGACAAGAAAAACACTTTTAGTTTTGCCCCCGTATAGAATTTCATTCAATTTTTTTTGTTTTCTCTTATAATTTCTACCAAGCAGAAGGGTTGATCTATAACTTGCCGAATAAATCATCTAAATCGGTTGAGAATTAGGAAAAATATCGAACTTCGAATTTGGTTAAATTTTCAAGTGTTCCGCTAATTTTGCCTCCGAGTGTATATATATATGTATATATTTTTTTCTTCCTCATCACATCTGTGGGTGTTTCGCGAACACATCGGGCAATTTCTCGGCAAGGTGTGTTCGGTGCAATCAAGAGCCTAGTAGGAACCCCCTCACAATTCTCGTGGTGCCCAAGATGTTCTCCTTCTGACAGCTGGATATTATACTGCGGTTCAAATTCAATCTCAATATCAATCTCTCTAAGTAATCCCTCTCAGATGGGCCTCCACCAGCCCATTTGTTGAGATGATGAGCGGTAGGTTAGGTTAGACCTTTGTCTATAGCGTCACTTTTAGGGTGATTCGGGTATCTGCCCAGCAATTGTTTTTTCTGCCACTCTCCGATCAATTGGGCTGCTGTTGTTGTAGTTACCGTATACTGTTCCTCGTTGAGACGCAGCGCTGAGTTGTCCTCATCTGCTGCACGGAGGGCTCGGTGGAAGGTTGTGTTTTTACCGAGAAAGTACTTTCGTAGATTCTTGAATTGACCCGCGTTCACCGCTTGAAGGCTGACTAGTCCTCTCCCTCCTTCGTGCCTTGGGAGGTATAGCCTGATGACAGAGGCGTGCGGGTTATGGACTCCATATTTTGTCAACATCTTCTCAATTTCGTGTCCAAGCCTTGCAATTCAGTTAGTGACCATTTCAAGATGCCAAACGTGTAAGACAAACTTGGTATTGCCCAAATGTTTAGGAAGAGGAACAAAGCTTTCGAATTCAACTTGGCCCGCAGTAGCTTTTTTCCCCTCTGCAAGAACTTCTTTTTAACCATATCTCTCACCTCTACTACAATCATACCGAGTGCTTGCTTCATGCCCAGGTATTTATACCGTTGTTCGGGTTGGAGTGCAGGTATGATTGTTTGGTTCATCAGCTCTACCCCGGTCTGATCCTGGACTATTTTGCCCCTTCTCACTAGCGATTACCGAACACTTTTCGACTCCCATCTGCATGTGGATAGCGTCACTGAACGCCGAGACTATCTCCAGTTGTTTTCTCATTTGGTCTGAGTTTGAGGTATACAGTTTCAAGTCATCCATGTGCAACTGGTGGCTTATTCTCGTGTTAGTCTGTTTGTCTATAATATAGATGTTCGTATTATTTTTAAGTAAGGTACTAAGGGGACTTAGAGCGAGGCAGAACCAAACAGGACTGAGGGTGTTGCCCTGGAATATTCCTCTTTTAATCCGTATTGTATCTGTTCCTACCTCTCCTTCTTTGGTGTGGACTCTAAGTGTAGTGCGCCATGAGCTCATGAGATGACGCAACAGCTCGACAATATTCCCGGATACCCCGTAGACACACAGAACTTTTAGGAGCCATGAGTGAGGGACCGAATCGAAGGCCTTCCTATAATTTACCAATGCAACAGAGACATTTCGCAGTTTCTTTTTGGCTTGTCTCGTGACGATATCATCGATCACCAAAAGCTCCTTGCAGCCCCTCGTTCCTTTACGGCCTCGATTCTGCTCATGGGATAGAATGTGGTGAGCCTTAAGACGTCTATTGATATGGAGGCCTAGGGTGCCTGTGAGGATTTTATAGATGGTAGGCAGGCAGCCGATGGGCCTATAAATTTTTGGGTCCTGGGAGTCGTCCTCCTTTGAAAGCATTGAGGTCACCCCCAGTGTGAAACACTCTGGTGTATATGGTATATATATATATATATATATATATATATATATATATATATATATATATATATATATATATATATATATATATATATATGTAAGTAGACTGATAGTAAGACTTAGGGACTAGTAACCAGATTCAAACATCTTTCAGGGGTTGTTGACGTAGATTGCTTAAAAATTGGTTATTCGGCGCTTGTTGAGTCGCAAATGCGTTACGGAATAATTGCAGGGGGTGGTGCCTATAAAAATGTCTTAAATAAGTTGGATATTCAACAAAAATGGATATTGAAAATTATATATCAGAAAGACATCACTTTTTCTTCTAAGATGTTGTATGAAATATCTGGTGTATGGGACAGCAGACAGCTGTTTTGCTCGGCCATTTTAAATCACTTAAGGAAGAATATGGAGTGTCACGAACTGATCGCAGACGACTCCAATACTCGATATAGTAAATTTTCACTTGTTGTTCCAAAAATGGTTAAGACAATTAGTCAGAGGAGCTACTCCTTTATTGGTCCCAGAATGTTCAACAGACTGCCTTTGAATCTAAGAATTACAAAAAATATCAAACAATTCAAAACAAGTTTAAAGAGATGGATAAATAATACGAATAAAGATTATATCACTAGTTTAATTGATTTGAAAAATAATACATAGATCACAACTCAAATCATAACATTCATAAAAACATAAACATAAATAAATTAAATTTGAATGGAATATATGACCTCCTTCAGCTCTCCCATGTGCCCATATTATTATTATTGTTATTATTGTTGTTTTGTATGCCCTTCTGTTTCTGATAGTGTGTAAGTATTGTGTACAGTATTCATGTGCGTAAAGATATTTTGTGAGTATATTACTTTATTTTGAAATAGTAGAAAAAAAATATATAAACACTCACCACAGGTATATAAACCTTTGTGAGTAGCTATTGGATCTTTATTGTGTGGAAAATTCGATGTTATTTATAAACCAGAATTAAATTGAGACGGAGAGTGTTTAAACAATAGGTTGTAATCATATGCAATAAAGATATATTATTTATTATCGTGGACTTATGCACTATCTCAGCTAGTAGCTGGATATAATTTACCTTTCCCAGATTTAGCAATCAAAGGGAATAGGCTCGATTACAATATACTTGACATAAATTTCCTAACAATCCTACATGTATTAAGAATTACAGCTTTTTGCATTTCTATATAGGTATTCTTATGCAATTCTAATCTCTTAAGGCTATCATGCAAAGTTTTGGGTATTAAACCAGTCGAGGATACGATGACAGAAACGATATCTATTTTGTCGAGGTGCCACATCTGCTTGATCTCAATAGCAAGGTCTGTGTATTTGGATTTTTTCTCCTGGAACTTATTCAGCACGTTGTTATTATTTGGTATGGCGACATCCACCAGCATCGCTGTCTTGGCTCTCTTATCATACACCACTATGTCCGGCCTATTATTCGTCACCATTCTGTCAGTGATAATAGGCCTATCGTAGTATAATCTGATAGAGTCATTTTCCAATACGAGCGCCGGTTGATACTTGTAATATGGCTGTAATGTATTCAGAAGTCCGTACTTGTGTGCAAGTTTCTGATGGATAATGTTGCACACTTGATTATGCCTGTGAAGATAGTCTGTATTGGCCAGTTGTTCGCATCCGGACGTAATATGCTGTATCGTCTCCGATCTTATATGGCATTTTCTGCACCTATCTATTTGTAATGTTCCGTCCTTCATAATAAATTTTTTGTAGTTGTTTGTAGCGATCACTTGGTCTTGGATGGCCATAAGGAATCCCTCTGTTTCCGCGAATAATTCTCCTTTCATCAACCATTTGTTGGAGGCTTCTTTGTCGATGTGTGGTTGATTAATCTCATGGTGATGTCGTCCATGCAATTCCTTAATTGACCATTGCTCTTGTTTTTCAGTATCTGATAGGAATGGTAGATTCAGCAGGTCATCTCTGGTAGCAAGATTTAGAGGTGTATATCCCTTATCAGCCAACGATACCACTCTATGTAGGTCAGAAGTGAGAGCTTTTGCTGAGAAGAATTCTCTGAGATTTCTTATCTGTTCGGTGTGTAAATTGACAACATCTATTAATCCGCGTCCTCCTTCTTTCCGCTTCAAAGTTGTTCGTATCACAGACGATTTTGGATGATGATTGTTGTACTTTGTCAGCATCGTTCGGGTCTGCCTTTGAATATCATCTAGCTCCGTCTTAGTCCATCTGATTATTCCAAATGAGTAAAGCAACACTGGAATGGCGTAGGTGTTAATTGCCTTGACTAGATTCCCCGAGTTCAACATCGATTTCAGCACAGACTTCAGACGCTGACTGTATTCTGAACGAATCTTCTCCTTTGATTGTTTTTGGTCTAACAATCTGGCTTGTTGGTATCCCAGATATTTGTATGTTTCGCCATCTCTCATGCACTGTATAATGTCACCGTTTGGAAGTTGTGTTTCACCATCTATGACTTTCCCTCTTTGAATATTCAGGGTCTTACATTTTTCAATCCCGAATTTCATATGAACATCTGCCGAGAACTCACTGACAGTTTTCAGCAAATCATCCAATTGCTTCTTGTTCGAAGCATATAATTTGATGTCATCCATATACAGCAGGTGGGAGATTGTATGATAATTCCTTTCTGCTTTTATCCTAAATCCGTATCCAGTTCTATTGAGCATTGAGGACAATGGGTTCATTGCCAAACAGAACCATAGTGGACTCAAAGAGTCTCCTTGAAAAATTCCACGACGTATGGGTATCTCGTCGGTTTTAATTGATTTATTGTTCATGTTGACCTGCAGAGACGTGCGCCAGTGTGTCATTGTTGTCTTCAAGAACTCTACCAGGGCTGGGTGAATTTTGTATATCTGCAATACTTCAACAAGCCAAGAATGGGCGGTACTATCGAATGCTTTCAGATAATCGAGAAAAGCTGAATGAACATTGCGATGCCCTACGTGTGCCTGTTTCATTATCACAGAATCGATGATGAGTTGTTCCTTGCACCCGTGGTGTTTCTTTCTGCATCCTTTCTGCTCCTCTGCTAATATATTGTTGTCGTCAAGGTGTTGGTTTATTCGATTGGATATGCATGAAGTGAGTATTTTGTAGAGTGTTGGCAGGCAAGTGATTGGCCTATATTGAGACGGATCCTGTGTTCTATCGCTCTTAGGTAGCATATATGTTAAGCCTTGCGTTAGGAAAGTGGGTGTTTTCTTGGGATGTTGAAGAACATACGTGAGCTGTTTCACTAGGGCTCCATGGAGCTTATCAAACTTCTTGTACCAGTAGTTGTGGATATTATCTATACCTGTGGCCTTCCAATTGTTGGTCGCTCCAATTACTGTTATATTATTATTGTTATTATTATTATTATATGTATATATATCCTAATATATAATGATTCCAGGATATGTTTTGATTATAATCATTGCCTGGCAATGGTATTAATTACCGGGTGGTGGATTTATATTTTTTCATGAAATCAAGTTGATTGCATGAACAGATATATTGGAAACTCGTCGGGGTTAAACCGCTTTTTTTAAATATATTAAAAACTGTATTTCTTGCCTTTGGGGCATTTCCCTAACTTACAACTTCACTATCGTTCCGGCGCATGCCCGGACTATCGAAATACCCAAATTTCTGATGTGACTTGAATTTGTTTCATTTTATTTTCAAAATAGAAATAACACAAAATCTGTTAACGTCGAGTTAATTGTAAAAATATCGAAAAGTTGAACAAATAATAGTTTCTATCATAAAACAGAATCAAATTATAGAATTTCTTGTCATTTTAATCTTTTCTCATAGAAAATATAGAATTTAAATATAAGCTAGTGTACATAAACAACATGCTATTCCTTATGACGTTTAAAATATCCATCGATTTTACTCTGAACCTTTCTCGATTCTGCCATCTGAACTGATTTTTCCTTGAGCCTTTTCAGGAGCAATACGTATTCTATAAGAAGATTATTCTGTTCGGCCCAACTGATAATCAGGGAGAACGCATTGATAATATCTGCATGTTTCAATTTTACCATACTATTTAAACCATCCTCTGAGTCATGAGATTCCTCTTCTTTTTCTACGTTTCCATCCTGTATAAGCTCTTCTTCAGTCAAATCAGTAACAAACTCTTTGTCTCTCACATCCCAGTTGGTAATGTTCTCAATGGGTAAGACAGTTTCTGGATCAATGACACTTAATGATTCGGCAATATTTCTGAGAACATTTTCACTGATTGGACGAAGTTTCTTCCGAAGCTCTGAGAGTGGAATATTTTCATCATCTGATTCTTCTACTTCTGTAGTGTCATGCCACAATGCTGTCCATTTCTTTTAAATATTTGTTGAAGTAATGGCTTTTCAAGATTGGGCAAGATTGTTGACGGCATCAAAATGGTAGTTATCTCTTCACCTTCATGTGAAATGATATGATTAAGAAGGCATTTTCGATACGACACTTTAATGTTTTGAATTGAATTCTGATCCATAGATTGGAGAACGGTAGTACAGTTGGGTGGCAAAAACATTACTCTGAAGTTTGGATCAGTATTGACCTCTTCCTCAGGTGGGTGCGATGGTGCATTGTCTACCAACAACAGAGCTTTAGAGGGCTTGCTAATCTCAGTTAAACAATTCTTCAGCTCAGCGATTAGAGATGTTTTTAACCATTCATTAAATAATGGTCTGGTCATCCACCCTTTGGTAGATGCTTTTTAGACTATTGGTAGTGAACTTTCGTTTTTGAATGCTCGTGGATTTGCCGCTTTTCCCAAGACTAGTAAAGGTAATTGGTGAGCATGGCATGAATGTTAAGCGGTCTTTTGACACTTTTCGACCTGGTACTGATTTTTCCCCTTGATGAACCCAAGTTGTGTCTTGTAAACATCTCCAGAAATGTCCGATTCATCAGATTTATACACCTGTTATTTGCTCAATTCCATGTGTTCAACAACCGATAGAAATTTTTCCTTAAATGGTATCAGCGGAAACATCCCTGGAAAGTTTTTCATCACAAACCTTCAAGAAACGAATTCCATGTCTAAGCTTGAATTTATCTAACCATCTCGAACTTGCCAGAAAACCTTTTTCCTTGAGATTTGTTTGGCTTTTGCTCTCAATATTTCTGAAGAAATTGGTACGTGTGCGTTGCGTTGTTGAAGAAACCAGTTATACCATGCGATTTCAACATCAGAATTCTCAGCTTCTCTAATAATTTTTCTTCTTCCCACAAAAATAGATAGAATAAATTTGAGAAAAGTTTAAAATGATAATCCTACTAGGCATGCACCAAGGCCAGGTAGGGCCAGCCGAGCTCTCGGCCGTGATACTCGGCATGCAGTTATTTTGTTTGACCGAGAGCTCGGTACTCGGCTTTTTGTGAAAACCCTTGCTCGGTGCATCCCTAATTTCTACCTGTTTCTTGATACAATTTGGATATAAATCTCCTTATTTTGTCCTTGTTCTTTTTATGTCAAACACTGTTGATTTTCGAATAGTGAACTTTGCTGCTATTCGACGAGTACTCATTGCGCCATCAATAAAATCTATTATTTTTGATGTCTCTGCCAGTGTGAGGGTTTATGATTTCTCTAAGTTGGAGCCATTGTGTTTACCACCGGCGAGATTGAAATGCAAAATGCAACTGTAGAACGATACTTGCCACTCATAGATAGAACAAGTACACGCATACATGTGCAGACAGGAAAAATATTATTGTTTGTATATCAGCCGGCGTCGACGTGCCCGGATTATAGAGGTGAAATTCTCAGTGCCCGAATGGGACGCGTGCCCGAGTTACTGGAGTCCCCGATATAGCGAGTGTCCGGATTAGTGAAGTTTAACTGTATAGAGTTTCTTACTCCAAAATTGACTCGAACCTAATAGAGCAATCTGGTGAAATACTCCAATGCAAACAAATACAGTTTTTAATGGATTTTAATGGATATACTCATGGTTTTTCAACAGCTATCTGATACTGATCAGTAATGAACAATTGATGTTCATTTTAGCATATTTTCATAGTATTCTATTAATTTTTAGTAGGTAGTATAGATAGGTCAGCTGAGGGTATTTATGTTATAAATAACCTCATAAAGTCTACTATAATTACCGAATTTTGGCCAAACCCTGCTCATCTTACATCTTCTGTCTTACTTAAGATGAATGAATTTCGTTTTCGGATTTCATACTTGTTCTACGGCTGAATAAAACGCCGAAAGGAATTCTAACTAAAAAAGTTGATTTACTTAGATATCGAAAAACAACAACCTGTATACAATTTATTTGGTACATCAAAAGAAAAACGTCTGAAAATTTTTCTTTTTCAACAACAGTAATTTTCGTACTTCAGTTTAACGAAAAACTTAAATATTATTCATGAGAGAAAAGTGAAATCTCATGGGAATAAAATTTGACCGCAAACTAAATACGTTCGGAATTATTTCATATCAGCCTTCTAGAAATCAAAATCTCCTAAATTTATGTAAAAAATCGAAAATTTGGATTTTAGCTCAAAAGCCGTTGAGAATCTGAGAATCGATATTCGATACAAGTCTGAAGGTCGAAATTTTTTTTACGTAACTTCAATTATGACCGGGATAATCGATGAAATATTGAAAATTTGAGAATTCTGAAATAATTTGAAACCGGAAAGCGGTAATAAAAATGTTGTTTCGCCAATGAATATAAATATAATAATTAACTTCAATATTTCAACTAGTTGCCGAACAATAATATTGAACTCTACCCATCTTTACATCATTTTTACTTGAATTTTAGTCAGTAATGTCAGTCTCAATATTCAATCGTCCTAGATTATTTCCGTGTGGGAGTTGTGTTTGCATTTGTTGAGTATAATCTCCAAATATCTTATCTACAGCTAATTGTTACTTTTATTCGTTCTGTATAATTATCTGAATTCCCAGTAATATGGTTAGAATGAAATCTCTCTTCATTGAAAGTCATTCATTCTCGATTTATTTCGGGGTTTATAGCAGTTTCATGCAACCTCATTGAAAATCATTGCCCCAACCACTGTATTCTATGGTGTATAAAGCGTTCCTTGATTTCTTCAAATCGTAAAAATTATTCTATCTCTACTCAATGAGCTGACTATGAAGAACGAATTGCGTAAACACAGAAATTGGCACAGTAGGAGGAGATTATCTCAAGTATTAAGCGGTAAATGTACGTAGAATTGAGCGTAACATGATCAAGTGAGTAGGCATATGATTTATTAGGCATGATAACTAGCAGACAAGATATTGTAGAACTCAATTGTTTCTTCTTAAGAGCTGGCATCCAAGTATCCCTGAAATACTTCAGTTTCTACACGAAGAAAAGTCAGTTTATTTTTCGGTAAGTTCCATATCAAACATTTAATGATAATTCCAACGATATAGAACGAATAGATGTGAATGAACTTTATTGAAGGGTAATGTTCGAATTGTAGATTATTTTCAATGAAATAAAACTAAAGTATTTAGATTTTCACTATATTGACAAAACTATGACTGGTTTCACCACACTGTGGCTTCATCAGATAGATACAAACTAATGAACAGAGTTATTCTTTATTTATATTAGTCTTTTTCCTACTTAATATTACAATAGGTACAACATGTATGTTGGAAAACCCATCGGAGTTGCTTACTTTATGAATTGAAAAGATTGAGTAAAGGAGAAGGATTTATATCTAATTGACTATTAAGTAACCTACCTGAATTCTTTTCTTTGTTCATCTCTGAAATTTCCAATAGATTGAGTTTTTGTCTGTTATTTTCATTGTGTTAAATTTTAAATTATCATTAAAGTTATGGTTTTCTTCAAGTAAGTGATTAGAATAATGATAATCTGATTTATGATAATTAAAACTACGTTTGTGCTCGGATAATCTAACTTTGAAATTTCTGAAAGTTCTACCAATATAAATTTTATTACAATCCCCGCAAGACAGTTTATAAACACCGGATTTATTACTTTTATCAATTTTAGATTTGCAGTTTTTGATATGTCGGCCTAAAGAATTATCAGTTCGGAATGCTATATTGAAATTATAATGCGAGAAGAATGATTGTAATTTTATACTAGGATTACCAATATAAGTTAAGCTGTTGTATTTTGTGTTTGAACTTTTTACTGGGAAATACTTCCTGGATTGCTTTTTGAAATTTTCTGCGTGAATAAATATTTTTTAATTATTTTCTCTCTTTTATGAAATTATTTTGTGACATTGGGATATTAATGAATCTATGTATTATACTATTGTAAGCTGCTAATTTATGTGGATAAGGATGTGTAGATGAGCTGTGAATAGTAACATCTGTAAGCGATGGCTTATGAAAATAGAAAAATCATGTTTTACGTTAATTTTAGTAATAGTTAAATCCAGAAAGTTAATGTAGTTTTCTGTTTCTAGCTCTAACGTGAATTTAATATTATCGAGAATTTTGTTAATGAATGACTCTTATTGTCTGTTTGTGCCAGTGAAACAACAAATGATATCGTCGACATAACTAAACCAATAAATAAAGTGTTTGAATAACGGATATTCTTGGATAGTTTTTTCAATATTATCCATGAAAATTTCAGCGAGCAGAGGGCTCAGAGGATTACCCATGATTAAACCTTTTTTACTATTATATAATACTCCATTGAAGTTAAAATAATTTTGTTCTAAACAAATTTCTAAAAGGTGTAAGATTTCTGTTTGAATTATCGGATTGACTTTATTAATTTAAAGGGCGTTCTTGATGAGTTTCACTGTATCTCTAGGTGGAACACTAGGGAAGAGATTTACTACATCCCATGACATAAGTTTAGCGTTCGGTGGTAGTATCGTGTGCTGAATTTTATTTATTTGAACTGAAGAGTTTTTTATTGAGAATTTAGGTTCAAAATTAGCGTACTGTTGAATGATGTCTATGAGAAAGCGTAAAAGTTTTGCAGCTGGAGCTTGAAAATATGAAACTATTGACCTAACCTAACCTGTTTTATAGAGTTTGACGAGGGAGTAAAGTTTTGGTGATTGCGGGTTGTCAATGAAAAGTTTATATTTTTGGTTGGTAGGTATTATAGACTTGGCATACTCTAAAGCGTTTTTTACTATGGATTGAAATTTATTAGTTGGATCTTTATCAATTTCTTCTTAACAACCTGATTCAATGAAATTTTGAGTTTTCAATAAATAATCTGCTTTATTTAACGCTATGACTGTATGACCTTTGTCTGTTTTGGTGAATATGATATCTTCAGAAGCGGACTTAGATTTAATGGACTTTAAAGTTGTATTTTAGAATTTCTTAGGTTGAAAAATATTGAACTCTTTTGATTATTTTAACTTCAATGTATTATATAATAGTAAAAAAGGTTTATTCATGGGTAATCCTCTGAGCCCTCTGCTCGCTGAAATTTTCATGGATAATATTGAAAAAACTATCCAAGAACATCCGTTATTCAAACACTTTATTTATTGGTTTAGATATGTCGACGATATCATTTGTTGTTTCACTGGCACAAACAGACAATTAGAGTCATTCAAAACATTCATTAACGAAATTCACGATAATATTAAATTCATGGTTAGAGATAGAAACAGAAAACTCCATTAACTTTCTGGATTTAACTATTACTAAAATTAACGTCAAACATGATTTTTCTATTTTTCATAAGCCATCGCATACAGATATTACTATTCACAGCTCATCTACACATCCTTATCCACATAAATTAGCAGCTTACAATAGTATGGTACATAAACTCATCGATATCCCAATGTCACAAAATAATTTCATAAAAGAGATAAATATAATTAAACAAATAGCAGTCAATAACAGTTACAGTGCAACTATGATTGAGAACATGATTTCATGCAAAAACTTCAAAAGCAATCTAGGAAGTATTTCCAAGTATAAAAAGTTCTAACACAAAATACAACAGCTTAACTTATATTGGTAATCCTAATATAAAATTAATATCATTCCTCTCGCATTAAATTTCACTATAGCATTCCGAACTGATAATTCTTTAGGCCGACATATCAAAAACTGTTTATAAACTGTCTTGCGGGGATTGTAATAAAATTTATAGTGGTAGAACTTTCAGAAATTTCAAAGTTAGATTATCCGAGCACAAACGTAGTTTTAATTATCAATAATCAGATTACCATTATTGTAATCACTTACTCGAAGAAAACTATAACTTAAATGATAATTTCAAAATTTTACAAAATGAAAATAACAGACAAAAACTCAATCTATTGGAAATTTTAGAGATCAACAAAGAAAAAATTCAGGTAGGTTACTTAATAGTCAATTAGATCTAAATCCTTCTCCTTTACTCAATCTTTTCAATTCATAAAGTAAGCAACTCCGGTGGGTTTTCCAACATACCTCTTATACCTATAGTAATATTAAGTAGGAAATAAGACTAACATATATATATATAAGGAATAACTCTGTTCATTAGTTTGTATCTATCTGATGAAGCCACAATGTGGTGAAACCGGTCATAGTTTTGTTAATATAGTGAAAATGTCAATACTTTAGTTTTATTTCATTGAAAATATGTATATCGATTTTCATCAAGTAACGACCTCCTTAATCAAATTATTGTAGATTAACCCATATAACCCTAAAACTATGGTTTTTAAAGAATGGAACTATAATAAGTATAATGCACCATTTTTTTGGACTTTCGAGAATTGCTACTGATCGAAACTAGGCGTCATCTTAAAAGAACAGCAGTACTATAGCATACTCATATGATTTGATTGATTAAAACAAAGTCTTTATTTTCTTCAAAAGAACATCTTTACTTTAGAAAGTATGATAAGAAACAAAACAATCTTTTTGATGCAAGCCAACATCACATTTTTGGCAGAGAAAATTTGCATTTTTATGAAGTACTGCACATTGTCGCTGATTGTTATTATAAACAATGAGATGATCCAGTCTGTCATAACGTGAAAACTCGTGTACATTTCTAGGAGCTTTGGAATGTCCTCTCCTTTTCATTCTGTTGTTAGATTCTGATAGTAGCTATAGATCTTCTGAATTCTAGTTGGTCGAGTTTTCTGACATTGTCCTTATGTTAGCGCCAAGAGTTTTGCATAGCCATGTCAATGCAATGAGCAAATAAAGGAAAATACCATTTTTCCCCTGATGCTAACTCTAGTGTCACAGAGATTTTGATCATCACGGTCCACTCCTCCCATATTTTCATTAAGCCTGGTTGATCTATATGAATATATTTCTCCACAGATTAGGAAAATCTCTATTTACAGGAAAGACTGTTGAAGCATTTGATGATACATTCACAACATTGTTGTCATTACATTTGGTGATTATGATTTCGTTATCCGCCAAAGTATGCTCAAAATAACCTCGATCTTTTTTCTATAGTACACCTGAGCTAGATAGGGGCGATGATGGGATTCGTTTTTCCTCAGCGTTCCAGTAGCTATTAGGCCCCCCAATTTCAATTCTTTGAGCAACGAAAGTGAGGTGAAGTAACTGTCAGAGTATGAATGAAATACTTCAAAGGGCATATTTTTCAATATATCTGCATACTGTAAAAATACTGATGCGCCAAGACCCATATGTTTGCATTTATCTCGCAAGAACCTTGCTATGGGTCAAAATGAATTATATAACCTAGTCGGAGAGCACCAATTGAAATCTTATATCCCCATCTGATAGATTTTCCATTTATGAATTACTTTCCACCGTGACGTCCAAAATATGGTCATTGATTCGTCTATACAATGATTCTGTTTGATAAGTGCATGCTCGAAAAATTTTGAGTTCAGAATGTGAAAAAGTGGTCGCATTGTCGAATATTCGTAAAAAATCAAGGTTTGTATTATCATTGCAGTGAATGATACTCATTATATGCTGGAATATATCACGCGATATAGCTTCACATACCTTTTTATTGTTTGTGTAATCCCTATTCTGCCAGAACATCTTTTTCCGAGAAAGAGGTACATAGCCACTAAGCAACAGAACTCCAATAAAACAAAGTAGCTCATTTCCTGTGATATCCCTGGCACGATTCTTCTGCTCGGCGGAGGTGCTTGAGAATTGAAGAATAAGGTCGATCATTTCTTCATCGAAGAATAACTGGAACGTAGCAGCTGCTGGAAGATTGTTATCCGCCGATGATATTGGTGTCCATTGCGACAGAGGCGACTTTCCCAAATCACTTCCCTTGTAATCGAAAGTTTTCAGAAATTTTGATCTTCGTTCTACAAACTCTGTGAGAGGTTTACGATTTTCGCTGTCTGCGTCATCTTCAGTTTGCATCTGTACTTCAGCAGCAACTCTGATTTGAGTTCCCGGTAAATTGTCCCATAAGATCAGCTAACGTTGGATCATCTTTGTACCCGAAACAAAAATATTCCAATAGAGTCGACGGTAGTCAAAAGAACAGCTTTTTATTTTGTTTCGTATTTAGCGGAGTTGGAAAAAATATAAAGTTACGCAGATGGAAATATTTGGCGGACTCTATTTAGCTCAAATATCAGATGAAATGAAATCAAACTCTACAGAAATGAAAGAATTTACTCATCACCTCTTGGACTTCTCGATCGATATAATTAAACTTCACTTCAAAGCAGGCTAATCACAAGTTAATTCTACGTCTGCAACGGTTGCAAGTTTCAACTCGTTTGAATAGACCACTTGTTATACTATACAAGTGGCGCCATCTAGAATGAAGTACTTCATCCAAAACGAGTAGGGTTTACAACCTCAGTCCTTTTAAAATGACAGTAGGGCTAAATGGGTTAAGATGAAATGATAACGACAAGGCAATAGTAGCTTACACGTGCTAGTCCGATCAAAATGTACAGTAGAATTGTGATGTATCAAAGAAAAAAAGTCCATAATTGATGGTTACTAATTTATTGCACATTTTATACAACCTGCTTATTTCGATGACAGAATGCATAAGAAGGAGCGTTTTGCTCCGTGGTTACGAGCTACAAGAATCCAAGAGGGGATGACATGACAAGCAGGTCAATTACTAATTATTATAAACTTATGATTTATAACATCCTTCCCTACTTGTAAATGAAAATAAAACAGAATTCAAATCTCAATCACAAGTACCATTCTATGTAATTCCTTTTCCTATTACTCTATTTTATAAATTACTATTTACAATTCAAATACAGGGTGCTTCAACGAAAACCAAACAGAGGCTATATCTACCAAGATTTTCATTTCTGATCAAAATGCAAAAACATGTCAATTTTTGTTTCAAGGGGAACATCTTTTGGGGTACAAAACTTTCCTGAAATGTCAACCCCCTAAGTGGGGGTTCCAATCCTTAAATATTTTGAATAAGGAAGATGGATCGAATGATAACTCAAAAGAAATTCGATATCTTTGACTACATCGTCTTGAACGAATTTCTATTTTTAATTAAAAACGGTAAAAGATACAGGGTGAGCAACTGAAGATAGGGAAGACTATTTCCCTGAGACGATTCAAGTTTTAGTGAGGTAAAATGGAACAGTCATCATCAAATACCATCCTCATCTCGAATTTCAACCCCTAGAGCAAGGGTGACCACCGTTGAAAATTTGGAAGAGGGTAGATGGGTTGAGTGATACCTCGAAAGAAAGGTATTATCTGTGTATGCATCCCCGTGAACGAATTTTAATTTGTTATGAAAACTGTAGAAAATACATAGTGAGCTACTGAAAAATAGAGGAGACTATCTATCGCCCTGAGCTATTCAAGTATTAGTGCAAAAAAATGGAACAGATTCATTCCAGATCAAAGGCTGTCATCTTAGATCTGAATGAATCTATTCCAGTTTTTCGCACTAATACTCCAATAGTCTTGGGGCGATAGTCTTCTCTATTTTCAAGTAGCTCATTCTGCATCTTCTACAGTTTTCAATAAAAAATGGAAATTCTTTCACAGGAATGCAGACAAAGATAATAAATTTCTTTCGGGTTATCACTCGACCCATCTACCGTCTTTCAAATTTTCAAGGTTTGTCACCCCTGCTTGCTTCAGGGGTTGAAATTCGAGATGAGGATGGTATTTGATGATGATTGCCATTGATCAGCATGGATCTGTTCCATTTTACCTCACTGAAACTTGAATAGTCTCAGGGAAATAGTCTTCCCTATCTTTCAGTTGCTCACCTTGTATCTTTTACAGTTTTCAATTAAAAATGGAAATTCGTTCAAGGCGATGTAGATAAAGTTAATCTAACCACCTTTCTTTTGAGTCATCACTCGACCCGTCTTCTCTATTCAAAATTTTCAAGGATTGCAACCCCCGCTTAGGGAGTTGATATTTCAGGCTAGTTGTGTACTCTAAAAGATGTCCCCCTTGAAACAAAAAACTGACCTATTTTTGCGTTTTGATCAGAAATGAATATCTAGGTAGATATAGCCTCTGTTTAGTTTTCGTTGATGCACCCTGTATATCGTTGAAAACGATCAAGTGCTTTAACTATTCGCTCAGGTCTGGATTGCAAAATTTGGTTTTAATTTTTCTGTTGGGGAGAACCAACTAAAGATGTGGAACTCTCTTGAATATTCACAGATGTATTATCTATTGGATACACAATATCTTTTCTTAATTTCTTAATTGATTAAATGACGTTTCCAACGTTTTTCAATACCATCGATATTTACAAGAAATGTGACTCTATCTATCTTTGTACATATAATACCCTTCAACCATCTAACTTTCCCAAGAATTCTGTAGTCCTTTGCGGAAACTGTATCACCGATTGCGTATTTTACTCTATTATTCCCACGATAATTTTTTCTTAGTTTCTGTTGAGCTTTCAAGACTCTATCTTCCACTTTTTTTGATGGTGAATAAAGGATAGCATTGAATTTAGTTTTTTTTTTGAATTTGGGAGGCTTTTACTTGGTGAAATTCCATTGTCAATAATAAAAAACAGGTACTGTGTTTTAAGGAATTTTATTTAATAATTGCGATTCGTAATGCGTTTCACTACACCGTAGCTTCTTCGGACGAATGAATATACAGAAAAAATATAAATGAGAATATAACTATAAATGTTCTTGAGTATTTAAAAGTTTATTGGATTGCTTCTTCTCAAGTGGTTATTTATGACAGGTATATCTAATAAAATTAAGGAATAGATTGCTCCCCGAAGAGATTCAATAGAGGTGAAGGGCTTAAATCGACTTGTTCATTGATGAGTCTACCTGAGTGTTTGTATTTATTGATTTTTTAAGTTTCCCAAAGATCTAACTTCCAATATTTATTAACTGTATGCAAAATTTCAAACTGTGGGTCGAAAGAGTGATTATTTTCTACGAGATGATTCGCGTAATTTGAATCTGATTTTTATTTGAAAAACTGCGTTTTTGTTCCGATATTCTAATATTAAAATTTCTATGTGTTCTACCAATGTAGAAATTATCACAGTCATTACAATTCAATCTATAAACACCTGATTTATTGTTTTTACCTGATTTGGTTTTATTATTTTTATATATTTGCCTAAATTATTATTAGTTTGGAAATCTATGTTGAAATTATTGCTACTCAAGAATGATTTCAGTTTCTCACTTGTAATGCCAACGTAGGTTAAGGTGTTGAAATTTGAATTTATCGACAGGGTAAACTTCATTATGAAGATCCAGTACAACAGGAGGGACGTTGCCAACATATATTTGAAGGTAATCCATACGGAGTTATTGTTTAGATTGCACCCTGTTGAGTTTGATATTTAAGACTCTGAATCCATATACGATATCAAAATTTGAATTCATAAAAAGTTTCAGCAACAATAGAAAAAGTTGAATTCACTTAAATTCAAAATTTCTCCGCCCAAACCTTCAACTGATAAATTTTCAGACCATAAATTTTTTGACAGATTCACTAATTTAACTGATACCGATTTTACACAACCACAGAAAGATCTATTAGAAAAAGGATTCAAACATAATTTACATCCAAAACATAATAAAACTAATTTTGAACAGTTAGGCATAGACTCCGAAATCATTCTCAAAAAATCCAAAGATAATATTTTAGCCAAACATCAAACAGCAAAAATCATCAGAGAAGACTTTTCGAAATTATCACCACATTGCAATTCCGATTATAAGATAATAAAAACAATTCGTGAAAATAGTACCAAGAGCGATTTAGTATTCACTAAAGCAGATAAAGGTTACACCGTCATCGCGATTAGTAAAACCGAATATATTTCTAAAACTGAAGAATTCTGAACAGCCGGAAACTATATAACATCAACTAAGGATCCTACCGCCAAATTTCAGAAAGTGGCTAAAAACATAATTTCGACAGCAAAATCATTAATTACAGACCACGAAAAATATAAATTCATTAACTCCAATCCACAATCCCCCGAATTATATTCGTTGATAAAACTTCATAAACCTAATTACCCTATTAGACCTGTTGTTTCTTATGTAACGGCACCTTCTTTCAAATTTTCGAAATTCCTTAACGACTTGCTAATAAAGTACTGCAATTTTAAATCTGAATTTTCGGTCAAATATTCATACGAACTAATTGCCAATATCAAAGATACCATTATACCACCTAATTCAAAACTCATTTCTTTCGATGTTAAGAATCTATTTCCCAACATTCCTCCGGAAGATACGTATCACTTAGTTGAAGAATTATTAGAAAAGAATCATGTCAATCCTTTCATTAAATCAGATATTCTTGCATTATTGCAAATTTGTTTAAATCAAAATTATTTCCATTTCAATAACAAATATTATAATATTGAAGACGGCTTGATTATGGGCAATCCGTTAAGTCCTTTGTTAGCAGAAATATTCATGAATAACTTAGAGAAATTAATTCATAATCATCCACTCAGTAAATATTGTTTATACTGGTATCGCTATGTAGACGATATCATTATTTGCTTCACAGGAACAGATAGACAGTTGAACATTTTCGAAAATCATATAAATTCATTACATCCAAAAATTGCATTCACAACCGAAATAGAAAGCAATAATTCGATAAATTTCTTAGACGTAACAATTTTGAATGAAAATGGAAAACATGTTTTCGCAATTTACCATAAGCCGTCACATACAGATATTATAATGCATAACTCGTCGTGTCATCCATATCAACATAAAATGTCAGCATTCAATAGTTTTATTCATAGATTGATTAACATCCCGTTATCACCAGAAAATTTCAACAAAGAACTAAATTTGATTAAACAAATAGCCAAAAATAATGGTTTCAATACCAAACTAATAAATAATATTTTAAATAAAAACAAAGTAGAATCGCATTGAATAAAGTTTACCCTGTCGATAAATTGAAACAAAAATTCAACACCTTAACATACGTTGGCATTACAAGTGAGAAACTGAAATCATTCTTAAGTAGCAATAATTTCAACATAGCTTTCCAAACTAATAATAATTTAGGCAAATATATAAAAATTATAGAACCAAACCAGGTAAAAACAATAAATCAGGTGTTTGTAGATTGAATTGCAATGACTGTGATAATTTCTACATTGGTAGAACACATAGAAATTTTAATATTAGAATATCGGAACATAAACGTAGTTTTCAAATAAAAATCAGATTCAAATTACGCGAATCATCTCTTAGAAAATAATCATTCTTTCGACCCACAGTTTGAAATTTTGCATACAGATAATAAATATTGGAAGGTAGATCTTTGGGAAACTTTAGAAATCAATAAATACAAACACTCAGGTAGACTCATCAATGAACAAGTCGATTTAAGCCCTTCACCTCTATTGAATCTCTTCGGGGAGCAATCTATTCCTTAATTTTACTGGATATACCTGTCATAAATAACCACTTAAGAAGAAGCAACCCAATAAACTTTTAATTACTCAAGAACATTTATAGTTATATTCTCATTTATATTTTTTGTGTATATTCATTCGTCTGAAGAAGCTACGGTGTAGTGAAACGCGTTACGAATCGCAATTATTAAGTAGAATTCCTTAAAACACAGTACCTGTTTTTTATTATTGAATTTAGTTCTTAAAATTCTACCAAACATTAACTCGGCTGGGCTGACGCCAGTGGTGCAATGTGCAGTAGTGCGCTAATCTATCAAGAACCTACAGAGAATCGTATTACAGTCTGAAGGGGGGTTCTAAGATGCAGATTTTCTCAGGACATTTTTGGAAGTTTTGACTAAGTTTTCAGCTGCCCCATTGGATGCTGGGTGATATGAAGGTATCAATATATGCTCAACGTTATTTTTCGATAAAAATGTTTCATAATCAGCTGAACTAAAATAGGTAGCGTTATCTGAGACAAGAGTTTTTGGAATTCCGAACCTTGCAAAAGTATGTCTGAGAAGTTGAATGGTCACATTTCTGTTGATTGAGGATGTTTGAAATACATCAAGCCATTTAGAATGTGAATCTAGGATAATAAAATAGTATTTTCCTGATACTGGACCTAAGTAATCAACATGAATTCTCTCCCATACCTCTCTAGGCCAAGACCAATTTGTCAGAGGAACTTTTCCAGGATTTTTCGAAAGTTTGTTGCAGCTGTTACAGTTTTTTGCGAAATTTTCAATATCTTCGTCTAACTTTGGCCATCAAAAATGACTCCTACCAATAGTTTTCATTTTGACAGTTCCCAGATGGCTCAAATGCAATTGTTGGAGGAAATAGTTATGTAATTTTGAAGGAATTATAACCCTATGGTTCCAAAATATGCAACCATCTGCGAGTGCGAATTCAAAACGTCTAGAAAGTATGGTTTGATTTAACTCTCTTTAGTGTATTCTGGCCTAACATTTTCAATATATTCTTTAATACGACATAAAATTTTGTCCCTGCGAGTTTCTAGTTTAATATTTTCTAAATTCATATTAACTTCTTCGCTCTTTGACAAAAAATTACAATAAGGATAATCGACATCATCAGTGAATTTAGAAACTGAAAAATTTTCATGTGGTAGTCTCGATAATGCATCCGCCATATTTTTTTTTTGGTTTAACACATTCCATTTCATACTGATGATTAGAGAGTTTTACATCCCAACGTCTCAAACGTTGAGAACTGTGGAATAGGTCTTTTCTGATCAAAAATAGCTATGAGAGGCTTATTATCGCAAACTAGTTTGAATTTCTTTAAATAAAGGTACTGATGAAATTTCAAAACTCCAAAAATTATTGTTAACCCTTCCCTTTCTATTTGCGAGTATCTCTTTTCACTGACAATGATCTTGACGCGTATACAATTGGTCGATTTACTCCAGAAGAAAAAACATGACTAAGTACTGCACCAATGCCAAGAGAGCTTGCATCAACAGTAAGTCTGATGTCAAGTTGTAGATCGAAGTGTACTAATACTTCAGAAGACACAAGAGCAGACTTGATTTTTTGAAAAGTATTATTACATTCTTTGGACCATGTCCATGTAAAATCGTTGAGGTATTTCTTACAAATTTTCCGTAGCAATTTACCATTCCAAGAAATGACTTTAACTCACTGATAGTTTTTGGTACTTGGACTTGCTCAATAGAAGTTGTTTTAGATTTGCTAGTATGTAGACCTTCTTTGTCTATCGTATAACCTAAGTATTCAATGGAATTTTGAAAAAAAAATTATTTGGACGAATTCAATTTCTAACCTCCATACCACTCAGCAAACATTCCATGTGTTTCTGAAACTTTGCTGGTGCTGAAGCAATACCATAATGTAAACGATTGAACCTGAATAATCCCTTATGAGTAATGATCGTGGTGATCTTTTTAGATTTCTCATCTAGTCCGATTCGCTGCTAGGTTTCTGATAAATCTAGTTTCGAAAACTGAGAGCCTCCTTGCAAACTGCTCCGCATATCGTCGATTCTCGGTAGGGGATGTTGGTCAATTTCGATATGGGAGTTGATAGTGACCTTGTAATCGCCACAAAGTCGCACTGCTCCACTTTTCCTCATCACTGGCACCACTGGAGTGCATCAGTCTGAGTAATCAACAGGTTATAGGATACCTGTGGAAACGAGTCCAGTTATTTCAGATTCAACACTTTATTTTATAGCATAGGGAACTGGTCTTGCTCTGAAAACTTTTGGTGTGATATCAGGATTTCTCAAATTCAATTTGATTGTTCCTTTATTGGAAAATCCTAAGCCTGGAGAAAATACACTCGGAAATTCAGTAATCAGAGTATGAATACGTTTGTCAACTTCATTACAAACAAAATTCAAATAATATATATATATATATATATAAATAAAGAGTCTATTAACTGAATTCAAATTAAGTCACTTAATTTATTTAGATGATATTAAATTATATGCCGGAACCAGATCTCATTTAAAAAGTCTACTTGCGATTACTTTCAACTATTCCAATGATATTCATATGAAATTTGGGCTTCCAAAATGTAAAAATCTTTCTATTGAAAAAGGAAAGATCACCTCTGATTATATAAAGATTTCCAATATCGAAATCGAGCCAATGCATCAAGGAGATACATATAAATATCTTGGATTTTGTCAAGAGAAGACAATTAACCATAGCAGCACTAAAGAAAATATTAGAAGTTCATATTACAAAAGACTTAGAATTATCATCAAGAGTTATTTAACTAGTAAAAACCTTTTAGAGCTATCAACTCTTATGCTGTTCCTATTCTTACATCTTCTTTTAGAATTATTAAATGGTCTAAAACTGATCTAAATGAATTACAATGTCAAACAAGGAAAATGCTCTGTAAATATCATAAGCACCACCCAAAGTCAGCTGTTCAGAGAGTTACACTACCTAGACATCTTGGAGGTCGTGGATTAATTGATTTGAATAATCTTCATAGTAAACAGATTTTTCATCTACGTTCCCATTTTCATGATAAACAGAGAACGTCTAAATTACATGATATTGTTGTTGCTTCAGATTATAATCTTACACCTCTGAACTTGACAATGCAAAAGGTAGATTTTGATATATTTGATTATAATTCTAAAAGAGAAAGTTGGATGCAGAAGGAATTACACGGAAAGCACCCTAAAGAATTGAAAAATGATTATATTGATGAAATCGCATCGAATAAATGGTTAGTATCCGGAGAATTGTTTGCTGAAACAGAAGGCTTGGCAATTGCGATCCAGGATCAGGTTGTTTTCACGAGGAATTATAGAAAACACATCATCAAACAAAATATAGATTCTTGCCGTAGATGTTTCTGTTCTTCAGAAACAGTTTTTCATATATTATCATCTTGCTCAGTCCTTGCTTCAACAGATTATTTAGAAAGACATAATGCCGTCGCTAATATTATTCATTTTAATCTAGAAATTAAACGTGACCTTATTCCCAAAAGAAAAAAATTTCACAAATATGAACCTGAGATTATTTGTGAAAATGACAAATATAAACTTTATTTATTACAATTTTGTCATATTTATATTCAGAGCAGTATTCTATTCGATCGTTCACCACTTCACACAAAGGAAACTATTAATGAGTAACATTCAGTATTACTTGACTAAGGTCCGTACACTGGATTTTTCCGGGGAGAAAGCCTCTGACACTACTCGTTGGTACATTGATATCATTGTCTGATGATGCTATAGTATGTATATATTCTGGTAGATTGATATATTCTCATAACATTTAACGTTATCCTAATATATAATTATTCCAGGATATGTTTTGATTATAATCATTGCCTGGCAATGGTATTAATTACCGGGTGGTGGATTTATATTTTTCATTTTATATTTTTCATGAAATCAGTTTGATTGCATGAACAGATATATGGGCAACTCGTCGGGGTAAAACCCTATATATATATATATATATATATATATATATATATATATATATATATATATATATATATATATATATATATTATTTGAATTTTGTTCGTAATGAAGCTGACAAACGTATTCATACTATGATTACTGAATTTCCGAGTGTATTTTCTCCAGGTGTAGAATTTTCCAATAAAGGAACAATATATAAAGGAACAATATATATATATATATATATATATATATATATATATATATATATATATATATATATATATATATATATATATATATATATTTTGAAAAACCAATATTATAGATATTTAAAAATCACGACCAACTAAGTGTGGTCCACCATTTTTCAGAACATAAAATATTATTTTATTTTTATGATCTTTGTATTCAACTTCTAAATTGACTGTACCCAATGGTTTCACTTTTGTTCCATTGTAAGAATGAAATGGTTGTGATGTCAATATAACTAAAATTTTCATAATAGAATTTTTTTGACATACATGAAATGCTATCAGCAGAATCGATTTGACACTTCACGAGTTTCGCTTTAATTTTGACACTTATACTGAAAGAAATATTTGAACTATCACCCAAGGAATACGATCTAAAGATTCACTCAAAAATTAACATCCTCGAGATAGTTATGAGGAGAATTTCCCGGGAAATTGCTATTTCTATTCTTTTTTCTACAAACTGTAGATAAATGTCCCTGTATTTACAAAAATTACAGAAATAAGTTTTAAAACGGCACTTATCTTTTGTATGTCCATCCATTTTTCCGCAGACTTGACAAGCGCGTCATTTTGTATTGCTTTCCCCTTCTCTTGATGACTTGGCTGATGACGATTGCTTCTATTCATGCGCCCTTCACTAGAAGAACTGCACATGTTTTGGATCATCTCCGTCTTAATGTGTGATGTGGAGATCTGGTAGCTCTGTGTGGAGGCCATCTTGTTTTCAGCTCCATTTACAGCTTCCACAAATGTCGAGTCCTTTTTTTCTTAAACCACATACGAATTTATCACGAAGGCACATATCAAGTTCAGCTCCCAATTCGCGAGAAACAGCCAAGCTTCTCACTCTCGCCCATTCCTTGATATTTTCGTGTGATTCTTTCATTGCAGCGTAAAATTTATATCGTTCAGCCAAAACAGATATTTTTGGTGTGAAATGCGAATCTAATAATGTTATCAGTTCGTCAAATGTTTTATTTTCTGGGCATGTTGGACTACATATGTTGAATATCAATTTATAAGATTCTTCATCAAACATGTTTAAGAGAATCGCTCGTCTTTTCTCAACATCTGAGATATCATTGGCGTTAAAATAATTTAATAATCTTGCCTTATAGATATTTCAATCGGTAATGTTGAATTCCCTCAGCTGGTCGATCACGCTGTTTCCATGTTGCACGTGCACGGTGGTGGTGGCGTCGTCGGCTCTAGGATTTTGGGGCATTTTTCACACTCACTTTTTACTTTTTGCACTATTTAATATTCTCAAATATACGAGGTTTGTTCACTTTGTCTCGCCGCCAAATTATTTGTGATGTATCAAAGAATAAAGTCCATAATAGATGGTAACAAATTTATTGCATATTTGATACAACCTGCTTATTGTTTTGTTTTTCTCTGAGGACCTACAGTTTATAGTGGACTCCGAACCACTCACCTAGACCGTGCAGTGATAACTGCCACCTCTGAGGATTACAAGTTATCTGGCCTTCGGAGGTTATGGACTCAACCTATCGGTTATGTTTCCAGACTCAATGTGATTTTTATATACATACGTGGGACAAACACACTAACATTCATACTACATCCATATCTTACCTGGGATTCGAACCCGGGCCCTCGGCGTGGGAGTCAGTACCTCTACTGACTTACCCACGGAGGGAGATAACCTGCTTATTTCGATGACAGAATGCGTAAGAAGCAGCGTTTTGCTCCGTGGTCACGAGCTACGAGTAGTCCAGAGGGAATGACATGACACGCAGGTCAATTACTAATTATTATTTATTTATGATACATTACAAGAATGTATAATTTCCTGAATGTTTCAAGTGAAAACAAAATGTTCAGCGAAATAGAAGAAAATATTCTATATCTATTTTTGCAGTAGATTCTCAATGTCCTTCATAAGCCAAGAAGTGAAGAAAAACAAAGCTCGTTGAAAAAAATACTTTTCAACAGAGCCTATAGACCAGGGGTTCCCAAACTTTTTTGTACCACGTATATGGACTTTTATAAATTATTTAACTTCCGTGATATAGAAAGGAAGAAAAAAAAATTTTGAAAAAAGTAGTCTTTTATAATAATCTTCCTAAGGATTATATAAGATACGCATTGATGTATCTTGGTTATTACCATAACTATGGCGATTTGAACATTTTCAACCCCTCTGTTCCGATTCAGAAAATGATGGTTATGTTATATCAAAAAATGTTTCAAACAGAAACTTTTGACGATAACCTGCCCAATGATTTTATGAAATCCGCATAGTTTTACGGGGGCAGGTTGATAAGTCAGGGACTTTTTGAATAAAACAAATCGTTTTCGGCAAATATACATTTTATTTTTTCTACATAATCCCCTTTAGCTCGATACATTTACTCCAGCGTTTTTTTTTGTATCCCCGCCAAATAATAGGTATTCTGAAGGCTCTCAAAATACGCATTTCTTTCGGTAATGACTTCTTAATTCGACGCAAATCTTTTACCGCCCAGCCATTTCTTTAGATTTGAAAAAAAAATAGTCGCCGGGGGCTAAATCTAGGAAATATGCTAGATGGGGTAGCAGTCCGTATCCCAATTCGTGGATTTTGGCCATCGTGACTAGACAAGTGTGCACGCGTGCATTGTCTTGATGGTACAGCATTTCTTCTTCGCCAAATGCGGCGTTTTTGCTTCAAATCAACGTCGAATCTATTCGAAAGCTTCGAATAATATTCGCCGGGGATCGTTTCACCATTCTCAAGGTAATCAATATGGATGACACCGCGTGAATCCCAAAAATCTGTAGCCATGACTAACAGACTCTGTTTGGCCTTCTTCGGTCTTGTTTTGATTGTTGCTTGGTCTCTGGCATATTGTGATGGATGCATGTGTCGTGTGTTGTTCACAGTTTCGAAACGGCCCAAAAACTTGTTCGGATTACGGATGAACATCGCTAAACATTCTTTTGAAGTGGTCACATGATTGCGCTTATGGTCCAGTGTGAGCAATCGCTGCACTCATCTCGCGGAAATTTTTTTCATGTTCAAATATTCCTGTAAAATTCCCCATTCAGCTCAGATACCCATAGCATGAGCCAACGAACGCACTGGATTTTATCGATGATTTCCGGCATGATCACTTATTTGGGCGACCTGAACCAATTTTATTATCCTTATCTCCAGAAATTTCTATGATTCAGGCCATGAATAATATCTTGAAGAAAACACAATCTGATGCCATCCTAAATAAAATTAATCCTACTGAAGATCAAACGAGAAATTCAATACTATATTTTAACCTATAGCAGCAAGGCTAGTGAGAAATTTAAGTCTTCGTTAAACAACACTTACTTGTATAGCAATGAAATAACAAATTTTATAATTCACAAATCAATGGTAGAAGATACATTTTTTATGTTTTCAACTTGATCTGGAAAGGATCTCATGCTATTTAAAATTAGAAAAAACGGACGACCTTTTAAAGAAAAATTGTATATTTCCTGAATACTCCAATATTTTTCATTCTTTTTATTACCAAACTTTTTCTTTTCAGAAGGATAATAGGAAAGGAAGTGTTGAAGTCACAATGTCGTATTCTCTGAGTGAAGCAGGAAACAATGATTTGATAGAAGTCAGTGTATCCAAATTGCGCTGCAATGTTCAAACTATGGAAGAACACGAACGACTTGGAGGTAAGTAAGGTTAAAAAAAATACTTCTCAACCCGATCCAATTCTTTCTGAGAAAAAATTAACTAATACAACACACCGTATGAATTTAGCCGTTATTATTTTGTAGTTAAGCATGATTGAAACGCAAATAGAATTTTTGACTACCAAAAAATAAATTAAATTATTAAATTAATAATAGATCACTTTTACCGCGGTTTTGAACTCTCGTTCATCGTCGGACAGTATCAAAACCAAGTGGGTACAAAGTTATATGAAATAAATATGAATAAGGCATTTTTTTTAATTAAAAAAAACAGATAAGAGGTCTGTATTTAACAACAATTGGAAGAGAGTTATTTGAATGTTTAAAAATTTGGGATTTACATTTATAAGTCTGGTCGTTCGTTATCTGAAAGTTGTCATTGAGAAGTAGAAATTTCCACTAATTCTAGGTGATTGAGTTTTCTACCCTTTGGGATATGTGTATAACTTTTAATTTTTCAATACTAAGAAAAGAGCGGTCATTTTGAATGTACTGGTTAGCTAATGTTGAATCTCGTTTATTCTTAAGAAATGAAGTTTGATGTTCTTTATGTATAATTAAGGTCTAAATGCGATCTTAGTTTTCAATTTGGAAAGGTTATTTACGACATTCACTAATTTGTCCAAAATATATCGAAGGTATGGATTTTACGGTTTTGTTGGTACTTGTAATTGGATATATTTGGTTAATAGCTATAGGAAATTGTTTTCGTTTCACTTTTTTTTCAATTGAGCCACGATCAAGACCGTCTTTGTGATTTATAATTCTAAGTTTTCCAATTTCTTTCTGAAGAATACTCAATGAGAAAGGTAACGAAAATGTCCTGAGAATCACTGAATTGCACACTGAAATTTGATGAGAATATGGGTGTTTAGAATAATTAGGAATTTATATATATATATATATATATATATATATATATATATATATATATATATATATATATATATATATATATATATCTGTACTAGTGAACGTGCAAGTTTACTGAAGAAGTTGAATTGAGTTTAGCTATTTGACTGAGGAATTGACAGATCTAAAATTGATATTTGTTAGTTTTCTCCATTTTCGAACTTATATTTAATTTTCGGATGGATAGGGTAACCTGGGTACGATTGTGCCAGGGTACGGTAGTGACAGTGACAGCGAAACTATACGGATCGCGGGGTGGGGTGCAAGGGGAAAGACAAGCGGCATGCAAGTCTAAACGAGTGTCCCAGTGTTGCGTCAGCCGACGTGCGACGGTAACGTAAGCAGGAGCCCACATTGATTTTCGACAGACAAAAGAAAGTTTTTTGTTCGATTTCTTTTTTTAATTACGGTTATTTGTACACAGATAGATTGACTTTTATTTTTTTTTTGTTATAACTTAACTATAACTTTGTTATAACTAACTATAACTTGTTATAACGCTCTTGCGATACCTACGCAAACGGGACAAAGCCGTCGATAATGAAGATGAAGGCACCATCAGCATGGAAAATGTTGCTCATAATAAAGTATTCTCTGTCGAGCAAGAACAGCAGCTGTCAAAATATATTACACGTTGTGCAGACATTTATTTTGGCCTTTCTACGAAAGAAGTACGGAAGCTGGCATCTGAACTAACAACTAAATACAACATAAAGCGACCTGCTCCTTGGGTTGAGAATCAGATAGCTGGTGAAGAATGGTTCCGTTCATTCATGAATAGAAACCCGTCACTGTCTGTACGCGTAGCTCAGGCTACAAGCCTTGCAAGAGCTACAAGTTTTAACAAAACAAATGTAGAAGCTTTCTATAATAATTTACAAACAGTGTTGGACAGACACGCATATGAGCCACAGGATATATACAACATTGACGAGACAGGTGCCACTACTGTTCAAAGACCTGATAAAGTAGTAGCAAGACGTCGTATACGGCAAGTTGGAGCTGTTACTTCAGCGGAGCCTGGCATATTAGTCACAGTTGCTTGTGCAGTCAATGCTTTGGGAAACGAAATTCCTCCTTTTTTTATATTTCCGAGGGTTCGTTATCATGATCATTTTGTTGGGGGCGGGCCAGTGGGATCGATTGGAACTGCAAATCCCTCAGACTGGGTGCAGGATGTCTCATTCTTGGTATTTCTCGAACACTTCAAGAAATTCACTAATGCTTCTCCAACACATAAAGTCTTATTAGTGCTGGACAATCATTCCTCTCATGTCCGTATTAATACCTTGGATTTTTGCCAAGAGAATGGCATTACTCTGCTTTCATTTCCTCCGCATTGTTCGCACAAGCTGCAGCCATTAGAGCGATCTGTCTTTGGACCATTCAAAAAGGCCATAAATGCTGCTTGTGACGGATGGATGCGAAGTCACCCTGGCAAGACCATGACTATATAGATATAACAGGTGTTGTCAAGACTGCTATGCCTCAGGCATTTACACAATCAAACATTCAGGCAGGTTTCATCAAAACTGGTATTTATCCGTTTAATCGTAATTTATTCGGAGAAATTGACTTTGCGCCATCTTTTGTAACGGATTGACCAAACCCTGACACTGAGGATAACGTTTCTGCAGAACCATCTAGTGCAATCAACGCTCTGTGCGTTCCTAATTCTGTTAATAACAGTCCTGGACTAAACAATCAAATGTTGCTAACTACGGATTCTGTATCGGGAGAATCTTCAACTCCATTTACTGACCAAATTCAGATAAGTGAAACAACCTTAGTCAGGCCACCTGCTTCTTTGCCTGAAATTGTACGGGTTCAGCAGAATGCATCATCCTCAGGCACACCGCCTGCTTTTTCGCCCGAAATTGTTCGACCTCTTCCGAAAGCTGCTCAAAGAAAAACAAGAGGTGCTAGAACAAAAAAGTCAACCATTTACACAGATACACCCTGGAAAGAGGCAATTAGGAAAGAACATGAAGAAAAAGAAAAAGGAAAACTTTTGAAGGATAAGCATGTAAAGAAAAACCTAACTGAACCAAAACCAAATAATAAAGGGAAACGTAAAGGAAAAACCAATGGCAAGAAAAAAAAAGACTTCACAGCAGTCATCTGATGAAGAAGATTATTTCTGTCTGGTGTGTGTAACCGCATATTCTGAAAGTAGGGCTAGCAAAAAATGGATCAAGTGCCAAGGAACATGTTGCCTCTGGTCTCACTTGGAGTGCGCAGGTAATTGTCCCCATTATATTTGTCAGAACTGTGATGAATCTGACTAGATCTCAGTATGTTGATTGATACAATTATAAATGTTCAATTTTTCTTTGTTTTGTTATAGTTCTGTTAGTAATTTTAAGTTAAGTTAACAATTTGACTGATTTCAAAGAAGACTGTTATATGGTACAGTTGTATATTAGTTTTAGGCTCTGGTCTCGCGTAGAGTGCGCAGGTGATATTTCCCATCACATTTGTCACATGTTGAATTTGACTCAGTATTTTAATTGGTACATTTATAAATGTTTATTTTTTCTTTGTTGTGTTACAGTTTTGTTAAAATTTTGTAGTAGTTAAGCTAACATTTTGATTATAGAGAAGACTGTTATATGTTACAGTGCTCTATGAGTTTTAAAAAGAGAAGTGATCACAGATTTTCACTTTTTTGCCATAAAGTGAGTGTTAACTTTGTTTAGAAGAAGATTATGTTGTGTTTAGTTAATTATTTGTAACAATAAAAGTCATTAAAACTATTTGGATGTAATTTATATGCCTGTCACTACCGACCCCAACCACTGTCACTACCGTCCTTGGGGTGTGGCCGGTTGTGACACTTTCACTGTTTTTTTAAATTTGATCGTATGCCTAATACAGCGTAGCTAGGGACAATTTTTTATCAATGTTAGGTAGATAAATAATCAAATTAAGTATCAAAGTAATTTTTCTCCCAGATAACTGGTAAATTCACAGAATTTTAGGGACCAAACCAAAATTGTCACAACTGTACCCAGATTGCCCTACTCTTATTTTTTTTTCTTTTCCTTTTTCTTGGGAGGAGGCGATGCTTATCATCCACGGGTGTTGCCGCCCAAGAGAATTTAATGTGTGTATTCAATCGTTCATTTAAGGGGATCAAATTGTAGGTTATCGAAAAGATGTTTGATGGAAGGGAGTTCCACAGCACTCTGTAAACAAAATAGTTTTTACAGAGCGAGTTACGTAAATACGTGGTGTAGGTAGATGAACGTCAGCTTATGAGAGTTTTTCGTGAGCCTGGATTTTCTTTGGAACTGGACTCTTTATGGATTCAAGCCTTCCAGTTTTTCAGAGCAATAAGCATGGAAATTCCTATAGAAAAGTGAGATATCAGAAACTGGCTGTCTTTGAGGAAGAAACTGGAAATAATGCTTGACCTGTGGGTGGTAGATGAGGCCCATTGCTCTCTTCTGGATACTATCCAATAGATGAAATAGATGTATAGGTGCGGAGCCCCACACACGAGATCTGTATTTCAGATCCGGTCGCACATGTGCTTTGCATGAAGCTTTGAAGCTCTGATGACGTGAATAACTGCTAAGCCCTGAAAAGAAAACTGAGTTTAGCAGAAGCAGATTTAGCAATGACTGACACAAGCATGCCAGCAAACTTCAGTGTTGACTGTGACGCTGAGTAAATGCATGTTCTTTTCTGGGAAAATTTGATGTCCTTGTATGCTAAGAGAAGATCTTGATTGCGTCTTGTCCGCGTTGAAATTGACCAAAATCATCCGTCCCCACTCTGATATATTTTTTTATGCGCGCTTCCCAGGAATAGGCGAAGGTAAATAAAAAACTGATGGACCCAATCGCATTTTTAATTTGGAAAGACACGGAGCACGTCGATGAATATACCAAAAATCATGACGGAAGCTCCGGGGGAATGGAAGTCCAATGGGTGTTAGAGATGTTTTGTCGTTCGGAAAATTTACAAGGCTCAAAATACGCTCGATGCGTCGGAGATGGAGGTTGAAAAAAGTTACCCAACTTATTGGAAAGTAAGCCGTACAGGGACTTCAATATTGGAAAATGAGAATGCGTCCTTCACGTGGGAAAAAGAATGTTTTGAAGACTCAAGGATGTCAAAAAACTCTCACGGAAATAAAAAATTAAAAAAAAGAAAAAGCGAAAAACGAAAAGGAAGAACCTGCAGCTAAAAGGAAACGCCGAAGCAAAACAACTCCACCTGAGGAAAAGAGAACCGAACTTACTGGCAAAGTTATGAAAGAAACTTCTTTGCTTTACAGTCTTGCCATTCAAAACAACCCTGATGACAAGCAAGCCATAAAAAATGCCATTTGGGCGGGATTTTATCATAGAAATTCAACTTATGAAAAACCACAGGATCAGTATTGCGATAGAGCTGGTGTAAGTATCTACAAAGCGTCGAAGAGGGCAAAAACTTGAGGTGTCTGTTTACTCGCTTCTTGAAGAGGGCCAAATTGTAGGATGTTGGACAGCACAGAGTTCCACAGCTCACCGGCCCTGTAAAAAAAAGAATTCTTATAGAGACAGGTTCGAGGGATCGTTAAATGAACCACCATATGATGTGAACTCTTTGCATTTTCCGTGGAAGTATCTGTAAAACAGAAAAGGTCAGCAACTTGTCTTCTGAGAGTCAGCGGTTGGAGATCGCGTGTGATCTCCGGGTGTGTAAAAACGGCACAGCCCGTTTTTACACACTATCCAACATACGCAACGAATGTTTGGGCGCAGATTCCCATACATGGGAACAATAATCCAAAGCAAGTCGAATGTGTGCCTAATATAGAAGCAACAGCTGTCATGACGTGCAGTATCGCTTGGTAAAAAAACTAAGTTTAGCTGATGCCGACTTAGCTATTGCTGATACCTGTTCATGCCAGCAAAACCCGGAGTTGACCGTTATTCCGAGAAGGTGCATCGAATATTTGGATGCAATTTGTTGACCTTGCATCATTAGAGGAGGGGTCTCCAGCGGGACCTTTCTAGAAAACGTATGTAAGTAAACAGTATACATACAAAAATGAAATTGAATTGGAAAACCACGAAATTTAATTTTTAGTTGTGTCAATTTCCATTGGAATTGCAAAATCAATTCAATATCTTCTAAAAACCTACTAGCGCAGAAGTACATTCTCTTAAAAAAGTACTGGGAATTAATTATTTAAAAAACCCGTTTAAAATTAAAGTCGAAATTTATGTTGTTACCAACTCGACACAACTGACGCGGAGCTTCTTTAGTTTGTTTATAGCGATCGATTTTGTCAGTTTGTGTTTTTCGAATTTTATGATAGATGAAAATATCGAAAGAAGAATTTTTCTCAAATTCTGTACTGCAAATGGAATTTCGTATGACCAATCATTGAAAATAATACAGAAGGCTCACGGTGAATTGACTCTATCAAAAACACGTGTATATGAGAGGTACAAAGCATTTAACATGGGCTGAGATGTTGTGGAAGATTTGCCTCGTTCTGGTCGGTTATCAACATTTTCAAATGTAATTAACATCGATAAAGGGAAAGAAATGGTATTTGACAATCATCTTTTAAGTTTAAGAGAGATAAGCAATAAACTCTCTGTGTTTCACGAATCAATTCGTACCATTTTAAATGATTGTTTGAGCATGAAATGCATTGGCTCTCGACTAGTTCCAAAAACCTGAATTTTATTAAAAAACTGAATCACGTAAAGGTCGCTGAATGCATACTAGAAAGAGTGAATTCCGACCCCACATTCATAAAACACATTGTAACTGGTGATGATACAAGGGTTTATGAGTCTGACATGCAAACCAGTCAACAAGTCTGGAATGGCGCCTTACAAGAGAACCGAAACCGAATTAAACCGCGTCAAAATCGATCAAAAGTCAAGGTGATATTGGCTGTTTTCTTTTACTATAGCAGTGTTGTGCACTCTAAATTCTTGTCAGAAGGCAAACGGTAAATGAAGAATATTATCTGAGCGTTATGCGGCGTTTGAGAGAGCAAATTTACTGTAAAAGGCCAAAAAAAATCATGGATTTTGTGCCTCGATAATCTCACAAGGCTATAATTGTGAATGAATTTCTGACCGAAAACTCAACAAATACCATCGATCAACCACCATATTCACCTAATGTGGCTCTAGCCGAGTTTTCGATTATTCCAAGATTCAGATTACCCTTTCGAGATACCGTTTTGAATCGATGGGCGACATAAAAGAGTATTCGCGGCTAGAACGGAAGTCGATTCCAAAAAAAGCCTTTAAAAATGTTTTGATAATTAAGAAAAAGTAATGTGTTCTTTGGAATTTTACTTGATAATTGTGTTTCGTAACTCGTTTCACTAGACCGCATCTTCTTCAGACGAATGAATGTTCAGAAATTATGACAACTATATATGAATGAGAATGAGAATATAAATACAAATGTTTTTAAGTAATTAAAAGCCTATTCGTTGCTCCTTCTTAAGTGGTTATTGATGACAGGTGTATCCAATAAAATTAAGGAATGGATTGCTCCCTGGAGAGATTCATTGGAGGTGAAGGGCTTAAATCGACTTGTTCATTGATGAGTCTATCTGAATGTTTGTGTTTGTTGATTCCTAAAGTTTCCTAAAGATCTACCTTCCAATATTCATCATCTGTATGCGAAATTTCAAACAGTGGGTCGAAAGAGTGCCCTTTTTCTAGGAGATGATTCGTGTAATTTCAATCTGATTTTTTACTTGAAGAACTGCGTTCATGTTCCGATATTCTAATTTTAAAATTTCCATGTGTTCCACCAATGGAGAAATTATTACAGTCATTGCAATTCAATCTATAAACACCTGATTTATTATTTTTATCTGATTTGGTTTTATTATTCTTTATATATTTGCCTAAGCTATTCTCAGCTTCGTTGAAATTATTGCTACTCAAGAATGATTTCAGTTTCTCACTTATAATGCCAACGAAGGTTAAGGTGTTGAATTTTTGTTTGAATTTATCCACTGGGTGAACTTCATTCAATGCGATTCTACTTCGTTTTTTATTTAAAATATTATTCATTATTTTGGGATTGAAACCATTATTTTCAGCTATTTGACTAATCAAATTTAATTCTTTCTTGAAATTTCCTGGTGATAACGGGATGTTAATCTATCTATGAATGAAACTGTTGAATGCTGACATTTTATGTTGATATGCATAACACTACGATAACTACATTTGCGTTTATTTTTCTTATCTTCATTGAGTGTCTGATTTGCATTAAACGCTTGTACAATGGCATCATTCAATTTAATTAAAATAGGGCCTGATAGTTTGGTCAAAGATGAACTAGAGTATGAAATTTCAGTTAGAGGTTTAAAGCCTGAAGGAAATGTGTTAGATCTTTGTAAAATGCTGAGAGGTATCATAAAACTAGAGAGCGAAGGTCAATCTTTTGAAATTATTGCTATGACTGATATAGCATCTGAGCTTAATATTTGTCAAGAAAAGTTAGATGAAGTTACTCTTTATTTTAAAGAACCTTTCACAGGTCCTATGCAACGTAAAAATAGGACAAAATTAGCACATCTTCTAGGTCGTACTGAACATATTGAAGTTTCTTCTGCTAAAGTCCAAAATGAATTAAGATCTAATCTTCTCACCTCAGTTATGTCAATTGTTACTAAATTTATATTTTTCATAGAAAAATCTATTGATCCTAAAACATCTGATGTCCCTATAGAACTTGAGTTAGAACATTTATTGAATAAGGAATTATTGTCTTCAACACCTAAAACACCAACAAACAAATCTTCATCTGTTCAAAGTCCAACTCTCAATGCTTCTGTTCCTAATCGACACGTATTGAACTTGTTAGAAAGCTTGAATTTATTAGATCCTAAAACAAGACAAAAGTCTTGGTATAAAATTTTCAGGCAGTAAATATTCTATAAGTTTAAGTGCTATCTTTGAGAGAATCAATGATATCGTAGAAGCTAGAGGTATTTCTAAAGATTCACTTTTTAGAAGTGCTTATGATTTGTTTGAAGGTGAAGATTCAATCTATTTTAGAGCAATTAAAAATAAAGTTCAAGATTGGGAAGGATTGATGGCGTTGTTCAGGGAGGAATTGTGCAGAGATGGTGATACAGAAATTTTTGAGCAAATCAAAGCTGGAACTCAAGGTGAATCTGAAAGTATTGCAATTTATGTTGCTTATATGCAAAATTTATTTGGTCGTTTATCTTTTCGGAAAGCGAGGAAATGAAGTTAGGTTCGATTAAAACTAGAATCAGACCAGAATATTAAATGACTTTTGGGTTGAGGGATGACATTGGTTCTCTAGATAAATTGATCAGAAAATTGGAAGATACCAAACGTACCATTAATAGTTTTGTACCACCTTTGGCTAATAAAAAATCTTTTGAATCAGATCTGGGATATAAGCGTGAATCAGCCGTTAAGTTAGATAACTTGGAAATTGATGATCAAGTAACATTTTCTGAAAAATGCTTGGATAGTAATTAGTAGTAGTCATTGTAGTCATAATAGAGATAGAGCCAAGAGCAATTATAGAGATAAAGATAGTGGATACAGTGAGAGTGAACGGAGAGAACATAGGTCAAGATCAAGAAGTAATAGTAGGAGTAGACGTCTTTATAGATCTAGATCCAGAGATAATTCTTGACAACGTTATTATTGTTCGGAAACACAGTGTCATAATCCTAATTATTCAAGTAGTGGTAAATTCGATAATCTTAATTATGATAATAACTCTTAGGGAACTAAAAGATTTAATAGTTACAACAGAAATTTTGTAGATCGAAACACTTCTAATAGAAATCATTTTTATAACTCGAATAATAGATTCAGTAGCAACTACAATAGGAATAGATCTTTTAGTCGCTACAGAAACCAACGATCATTAAGTAGAGATAGGTTTTCAGCGAATACACCCTCTAATTTCCAACATTTTCCAAATTCAAGGAATAGTAGGATAGATTCGTTCAGAAATCCTAGTAATACTTTTGAGTCCAATGATAATACTAAAGTTGTTTATTTCCATTGTCAAGGTCCTGATCATTTTGCGAAGAATTGCACAGTCAAGTCTGAAAGGTGTTTTTCTTCTAGGAATTTGGGTTTCACTAAACTAACATGTCCAAAATGTAATAATTTAAACTAAATAAGAAGTCAAGTATTAACTGAGCTAAGATCATCGGTTAATAGTAGTACTAATTTAGTCGAAATCCTCAATCTGTAAATCAACATATTTCAATCTCAGATTTCAGTAAAATTAATGAACTTAGTTTTCAATGTTCAACTTAAGAAATAGAAAATTTTAATAAGAAACACAAACCAGTTCATGATTATAACCTTGAAAAATCTTCTGAAGGAGAATGACCTTACATTTCAGTTAATATCTATGGTAAAGAAATTAAAGCTTTGTTGGACAGTGGTGCAAACCAAGTATTCATTAATTAACATACTTTTCAGATATTAAATAACTTAGGTATTGAATTGTTGACCGACAATATTTCAACTTGTACAGTAGGTAACAACCAAAAGTTGAAGTGTTCTGGATATGTCACAATTCCAATCAATTTGCACGATAAAACGCATGTTTTCAATTTTTACAAATTACCTAACTTACGTCACAATATAGTTCTAGGTACAGTTTTTTGGGTTAGAATGGGTATAATTCCGGATTTGAGAAAAGGTTGCTGGTATTTTGAAAATGAAACACATTCTATTGATAATTAAACTTCGTCTATCCAAACATCAAATGATATAACATTAGATCAACGCGAAAAAAAATTAATAAAAAAGCGACATTATTTTCTTCACAACAATAAAGTGGAAACGAAACATAGAATGAGTTACTGTTTTTCGTTCTCCCACAGAAACGAGAAAACGATCTTCTTTCAAATACTGACTTCACAATTAACCGGCGAATAACCTAGATCAATAGCAGCGACACCTTACGGATATAACTATAATTTTCATTGAGTATCATTACCTGTAGATTCCTTATTCAAACTTCAAACTGTTTGAATATTTAACTTCATGAAATGAGATTGAATTATTAATAAAATTATGTAAACTGAGTTTAAAAGGTATAAATGATTATTTCGAGAAATCGGACTGTTACAGACAGCTTATGGTAAATTGCGAAAACATGTTTTCCATTTTCATTTGAAATTGTTACGTCTGAGAAATTTATTGAATTATTGCTTTGTATTTCGGTTGTGAAATCAATTTTTGAATATAATGAATTTTTATGATTTTCGGAAATTTTTAACTGTCTATTCCTGTGAAGCTAATAATGATATCGTTTATATAGCGATACCAGTATAAACAATACTTTCTTTTCTAATAATTCTTCAACTGAGTAGTACGTATCTTTCGGAGGAATGTTGGGAAATAGATTTTTAACGTCGAAAGAAATGAGTTTGGAATTAAACGGTGTAATGCTATCATTGATATTGGCAATTAGTTCGAATATTTGACCGAAAATTCAGATTTAAGATTGCAGTACTTTATTAGCAAGTCGTTAAGGAATTTCGAAAATTCGAAAGAAGGTGCCGTTACATGAGAAACAACAGGTCTAATAGGGTAATTAGGTTTATGAAGTTTTATCAACGAATATAATTCGGGGGATTGTGGATTAGAGTTAATGAGTTTATATTTTTCGTGGTCTGTAATTACTGATTTTGCTGTCGAAATTACGTTTTAATTGTATTTATATTCTTATCCCTATTTATAGAAAGTTGTCATAATTTCTGTCCATTCATTCGTCTGAAGAAGCTACGGTGTAGTGAAACGCGTTACGAATCACAATTATCAAGTAAAATTCCTAAAAACACGTTACTTGTTTTTATTATTGATAATGGAATTCTACCAAGTAAAAGCCTTCCAAATTCAAATGTTTTCATAATTAGGTTATTCATTGTTGTGAATGTATTATTTCGGAAGGGGCCTACTATGAAAGCGATGTAAGAAATTTGGATGAAGAATAAATATTTTGTGTTTCCTTAACCGATGACTCATATAACATTTGCGTTTCCTCTATCATAAGGAATTCTTGAAAAATATGAAACAGTAAAAGGAAAACAATAACATACAACTATCAGCCAAACACACAATATAATTTATATAGAATCACTTGGTATTCCACATTATTGATTGTTTTTAACCATCGATCTTTGACTACTTGTGAAGAATGAAGTTTTTTGTTGTAAAAAACTGGATAGTATGATAAGAAATGTTGAGTTATCAATTTAGAAAAGCCTTTGATCATAATTGACAATGCCTTACGTTGGATGTGCAGAGGGGTCGAATAATTCCTCTCGTTGAAGAAGGGGCGGCACAA
Organism: Cryptolaemus montrouzieri; assembly: GCA_013387265.2. NCBI lineage: Eukaryota > Metazoa > Arthropoda > Insecta > Coleoptera > Coccinellidae > Cryptolaemus > Cryptolaemus montrouzieri. Next base: position 30,570,843 of record JABFTP020000144.1, on the reverse strand, counting down.
AGGGATATAGCTGTCACAATGGGGGTATCACAGGGGGTGATTTCAAAAACCTTTGCCCGATAAGTAAATATACAATCTCTGCAAAATAGGCCTAGAAATCGTAGAAAGATTACTTCTGGAGATTAAGACCACTTATTGTGCCAAATTGCAAGAAGAGACCCTAGTCCGTCGCACCCCATACTCTGGCAATTTCTGGAAGCCACAGGCATCAGTGTATCAGTCGAAACGATACGCCCAAGACTTTGTTCAAAGGGTTTATACAGCAGAAGGCCCTTAAGACTTCCAGAGCTAATCGGCAACAAAAAATCAACAGACTTAATTGGTGTATCGAGCACCAAAATTGGAATATTGAAAATAGGCGAAATGTTCTCTTTTCGGATGAGACCAGAATTGGTGTTCCATCAGATGACCGCCAGGTTCGGGTTTTAAGGGATCGTGGAAGAGAAGCTAGAGCAGCAGAGCAAATTCCGAAATACAAAGGGGGCAGTAGGATGTTTTGGGGTGGCATTATGCTGGGAGGCAAAACAGATTTGATTTCGTCCCTGAGAGTGCAACGGCTAGAAATTATGTGGACCTAGGGCTAGAGTCCATAGTGAGAATTTCACTTTTATGCAATATAATGCTTCTTCGCATACCAGCAACCTCGCGCGACATTATCTTGAAACAGAGGGAATCACTATTTTGGACTGGCCAGCTTGCTCTCCAGGCCTAAATCCTATTGAACATTTATGGAATAATCCCAAAAAGAGAATTAGATCGTACCAGGAAAATCCAAGAATCCCACAAGAGCTCATCCAAAACACCACACCTGAATGGCAGAATATCACCCAAGAGAAGGTCGAAAACCTAATCCAAAACATGCCTAAACGAATTCAGGCTTGTATCAGGGCAAGAGGAGGTAATACAAGCTACTGAGATCGAGAAAACAACACCACCATTCTGTGGAAAAATATTTCCATTTCTTTTACTACATGCGGAAAGAGTCTCTTATTTTCTTTTATTTATTTCTTTCTTAAAATAAACCTTGATTTATTTCCTTTTTCAATTGAAATATGTCAAGACGGATCAATTCTAACAATCCTTCGAAATTTCCAAAATCCCTGAGGTAATATTCAAAATATCGGAGGATTCCATATAAATTTGGTTGTGTGTATATCCGATATATCCAATATATTCATTGCTTCAACGTATTCTAGACAGATAAGTGAACATGTCGCAAATAACCTTTCCAAATTGGAAACTATAACCGCATTCAGACCTCAAAATAAATCATCGCCTCTGTTTTTATTGAATACTAAAAACCCCTAAATTTGAATAAATTAGGAGTTATCTTGTTCAGACTGCAATTATTTCTACATAGGTCAGACTGGTCGTTTTTTCAGAATAAGATGTAACGTACATCAATCTTTATGCCTTGAAAATTAACAAGATTCAACATTAGCTAACCATTGTATCCAAAATGGCCACTGTTTTCCTAGTAGTTTTAAAATTAAAGTTCTACATTGACCCATAGTGTAGAAAATGCAATTACCTAAAATTTCCGAATCACTTTTCAATGAAAACTTCCAGATAATGAACGATCAGACTGATCTGGTTTTTCCTAATCCAAATAACGACCTATTCGTATATATTAATGTCACTTTGTATGTACTTGGTTTTCGTTGATGAGGGAGAGTTCGTAGCCGTAGTGAGAGTAATTTCAATTTAATTTTTTTTCTGGTAGTTAAAATTGTAAAAAATTCAATTAGTATTCTAATGTTAACTAATATTATCCAAATTTTCAGGTAAACTTTATTTGAAAATATCTGCCTTCGAAATGGACGATGTCATTCAGAAAATAAAGAGCGATAAGTTCGACCCAACAATAAGCTTAAAATTGGAAAAAAGTTCAGCGAAACTGAGAGTCAAAGTTGATGAACACAGTTGTTCGCAACTTAGAATATTGATAAAACTAATGTGTACGCCTCCACTGGGTCATAAACTAGAACTAGGAAAAATTGAGATTGACAAGAGGAGCGATATATGGAAAAAAATGATGGAGAGTCCTATGGTACCAATAACGAAAGTGATTAATTTGGACTGAAACTTGTGGAATTCGTTGACAAAAGGAATTGCACATTTCAATCAAAATCGAAGAAATATTTCTTTACATGAAAGCTTCCTGAGGTGTACATTCTTTGGATGGTTCAACTGCAAGTTGCTGTGAACATTGTATTATAGCTATAAATATAAAATAATTATTCAAACTTAAATGATAAGTGAGCACTGTTAGCAAGCTAAATTTTTTAATATTGATTCTTCATAAAAAATATAAATTGACGAATTCCTCGCGGGATGAGATATTGTAGAATATCCCACAATAGGATCCCCTTGTGACCAGTCCTTAAGAATGATGAAGTGACATTTGAATTCCTCACAAGATTGATATTGTCATCTGTAATTTTGAATTAGTCTTTCATGTTTGTACTGCAGCTTCATTAAGAGTATCTTTACTAAACTATATATATTTCTTTTCCGACCAAATATCATACATTTGTTTAGGGAACCTTTTGCTAACAATGAAATTAGATACATTAATTACAATATTACAGTGCTCTCGATATAACAATCACATATGTAACAGAATTCTACAAGATTCATCTCATCATTTTTCCCACTTAGCTATGGTCATTTAGCTTCGATGGATTTGGATTCAGGAGGAAAAATAATATGGAGTCTAAAGCTTAACAATATGAATTGTTTTAGATGAAGTCGGTGTTGTCTTGCTATTTTTAGGTATCAATTTCATATACTATGAAGACTTTTCGCAATGTGTTTGCAGGTCTATCCTGCCGTTGGTACATATTACTAGTCTTGTCTGAACAGGAACTGCCTTGTCTATTACTGGACGTCCTTTTTTTAAATTAATGCGACTGTTTGCTTTTTTGTGGAAAGATGTTATTCGTCATTCATTCCAACATATTGGCGACTGCATCCTCATAGCAAGATGTGGAGAAATAGTTGATACAGGAGTTTGAACCTGACTGTAGTGCAGTTGTCAACTTCTCTGGATTCACAGTTTGCACATTTCCAGAATTATTCTAAGCTAAGTTGGTTCGCATCCCTCAGCGGTCTGGACTTGTTTGTAATTGGGAATTAGGTAGTAGTCTGCATAGCAGAGAATTCGGATAATTTATGGATGTCCATCATTTCAGACGAAATAAAAAAGATTTAAGAGAAGGAATGAATATAATTTCTAGCCATCGAAAACTGTGAAGTGAAGAGTTCGGTGTGATGTCCAAATGCTTATTTATGTTATTCCTAATTATGCGTATGTTGTATGCGTAAAACTCATAAAGCCTTAGTTTCATATATTTTATATTGAAATACGTTATTTTACAATACAAATAAATTAAATAATTAAAAATTGATGTTATTGTCTCAACCTATTGAAACAATCTGCTATTTCTTTCCTCGACAGCTTTCTTCAATTCATCAGCTAAACTCATTCCTATTGCCTTAGTCTCTAGTGCAGTAGGCTCCACAAATGCCACCGTTTTTATATTTTTAGCATCTTCAGGAATCGTCTTTGAAAGTTCCTCAGGTACATTTATGAATCTGTTAGAAGCAGTGTTGTTGTTCGTATCTTCATCCATATATTTTAAATCTTTATCTAAATCTGGATTGTACCGAATGAAACCTGTTGGTCTTCTAGTTGCAATGTCTTTGTATTTGCTGGAACTAATAAAAGGCATCAAAATATACCTACTAGCAGTTTCAATTAGTGAAACTGCTGAACTGAAGAAATTTTATACATACTCGTTAGAAAGTTCTAATCTTTGGAAATGTGAAACTGGTTGTACATTTACAGTTTCGGTGCTTACATCATTCGTAATATTCCTGAAATCAAGAGAAGATTAATGTTTCAATAAAGTATTGAGGAAGGGAGATGAACATCGATAAAAGGTGTTGCGTTCAGTTTGGTACGGACTTGAAAGGCATTGAAAATATAATGAAAATTATTAGAACGCTATAGTTAGAAATTCATGGCAAAGCTTTTTGCTTTTCATGATTTCATTATTTTTTATTTGAAAGGCCCTCGCTCCCTTTTCTTAGTTTTGCAGTGCTCAATGATAGATTGGAATTGAATGCAGAGTTGAACACACAATGTCGTATGCTAATTGATTAATGAAGCATTATCAATGATTAAGCGATATATTTGAACGAAAAAGATGAACAAGACTAAGGAGAAAATAGAATGTGAAATTCAGAAGGAGATCAATTGAAAAATTATAAAATTATAACGGAGAAAAAACATTCTTCAACAACTTTACTTCTTTGAATTCTTCACGAGAGTGTACAAGATTCGTTCGTCTTGGCATTATACCAATTAAATGATCTGTGCAATTTTGGGAAAAATTCGCTTGTTTCAATAGAAAGGTTACTTCAAGTAATAGTAATAGTCAAAATATGTTCAACACAGTTGTATGAAAAATACAATTATCAATTTAATGACCCAGACTGCCCAAACATACATGTAACCACATTGAAAACTTTCATTCGGAAAACGATATTCAACCTTTCGGCCACATAGTAGTGGTACAATCTGGTAGGATATCAAAAATATGGGCAATAGACTGTAGTTTCGATCCCTTGGACCTCGTTAATGTTGCACACAGATTTATAACACCAAGCCAGGTTGCCGTCGTCCTAATTCATTGAAGCGCATCAAGTACATGTATATGTTTAAATATAAAATTGGCGCCCTCCAACTACTGACACAGAGACTACTACCAGACCCACCTCTACTATGTAGCCCTCGTAGACGATGATTATGAAGATGGATCGGATTGCCAGCTTCTTCAGGGAAGGATATTCAACATTCTGCGGAAGGTGGAATATAGCTCACGAAAGTTGTCAGTGTTATATATGTTCATACATATAGCGATAAACTTTTCATGTTATCATTATTGAGTACACTTGGTTTCACTTCAAGACAAACTCTGGAGATTTTGTTCATTTCGACAAACTGCATCCAACAGGCACAGTGTAGCGTTGCAGTAGATAGTCGAACCAGCCTAGCTCCTTAAATTTTTTGTTAGATCCATTTTCTAGTTTTTCCGTGCTCTGATGGTACCCCTGCGTCAGTTTGGGCGCAAATTAAATATGTATACATGAACAAGTATTTAACGTGCTCCTACGAATTGAGACAAGAAGGCGACATTGGTGTGAAAGGGTGTACAGCATTAACGAGGTCAAACGAGATCAAAACTGCAGTCTGTTGCTCCCTTTTATGGCATCCGACCCGATTGTACCTTCTGTATGTGGCCGGGTGGACGATGATTATGAAGAGTGGATCGGGAAATAAACTGCTTCTCCTTCTACGGAAAGTTGAATATTGTTACCTGAAGGAAAGTGTTCAATATGTTTACACATACAGTATTGAGTATTATTATTGGCATATTACTCGCATCGTTCGACTTTCGAATTCTTCAATTTTCAATATTGTTCGTATGAAAGTTAATAATGGAAATTTTCAAAATTTAATTTATTCGCCGTTGGTAATACTTTTATAAAAAAAGTTATGAATTATGTTTTGATGATCTGACAGACAAACAGAAGTGGTACTAGAAAAGGGGACGGTTAAACACCAAATTGAATGTAACTTCTTATAACACAAAATCTCAAGAACTGAATTTCTTACGAACTTAGATATTTTGGAGAGGGTTCTGGACTCCCCCTGGATCTGGGTGGTTGGCCTGGTAACACCAATATGTTGTTTATAACATCGTCAGTTGATCTGTAGCGAATTCACCAATGACTACAAAGCATTCGTGAAAACTCTTATCGATTTGCCTATTTCGAACATGCCAATTACACATCTCATGCAAGATGAGGTTTTTCATTAGGAAATTTATGGCTCAAACAACAACCTAGTAAAAAGAATGATAGAAGAAAAGTCTTTCATTTGAATCGGCACATGCTTCTAAAATTAGAACGTTTGCCTTAAGAATGATAATATGCAATCTCTTCCTTCACTGGGCTCAATTAACGCATTCGCGCATAATGAACTAAATATGTGACGGCTCTTGTTCTTGTTTTTGTATCTAGAAATTAATCAACAGTTTCGGTGTTAAGTGGCAGTTCTAGGTTGACCCTTGAAAAGTGACGTTCGATTTGTTGTTATTTCGTCGCATTTATATATTTTAGCCAGGAAATGATTTCGAAGATTTCTATTAACCAATGAAGATAAAGATGAAGGTCATGAAGAAGAGATTGGCATAAATATCTTGTCGTATAGCCTTATGCAAACTGAGGTGAAATTTCAAATTTGGGACAATGACGAACAGTAGAGTTCTGAGGACGAACTTCTGTTCAGTGTTTTTCTTAGAGAAAACAAGCTGAAAAAAAAATTATATCGTTATGAGAAACAGTGTGTGCCTATTCATGGTCATCTCTTCATGGCTTGTTTTAAGTTTTTTGATAATGACAAAATCATCTAACAAACAAATCAATGTTTGAAGCAAAAAACTCAGAATAACTGAATAATTAAATATCAATAAGTTTGCTAATCATTAGAAAAATGCAAAAATACGTAAGTGTAACAGAAAAAATTATTCTCCGACAGCTTTACTTATTTGCAATCTTCACGAGAGCGCACAAGACTCATAATTGTATTGGTATTCTAACAATATAATTATACATAAAATTTTGGAAAAATTGTGCTGTTCTAGTCGGAGATTTACTACGAGCAGTTGAAGAGGTTTAGAGAATAACACATGCTCAATTGAGTTCATATCTCGAGAACGTGTAGGCTAAATTGCATGCGGTCGAACAGAAATGAAATAGTTACGAACAGCATTTCCGAAAAGACGGTTATTGCTCAAATGATATTGTGATATCGCAGGATAACCAAGTTTGCGTGGTGTTTCTGACTAACCTGTTTATGAATAATAGAGTGATCACTTCTCTTGGCTCATTTAGCGCATTTATGCGTAGTGACCTAAATAAAGGATGGATCAAACTCGTTAATTCTTGCGCGTGTATGTCGAATATATATATATATATATATATATATATATATATATATATATATATATATATATATATATATATATATATATATATATATATATATATATATATATATATATATATATATATATATATATATATATGATGTGACAAAACTCTTCCGCGCGCGAGAGTCTACATATGTAAACTTGAGACAAGAAGAATTATTCGAAAATCCGCAGATCAATGAATAATCCCTCCTGACAAGAGCTAATTCCCAAATCTGCCCGCCATGCACGCAGCCCCCAAGAGCCACAATAGTGCAACTAAGCAGGATGCCGAGAAACGAAGCGGCAGACTGCAGTTTCGTCCTTACTAGGAGCTCATCAGTGTCGCATATCGCTTCTCAGCATCCTATCAATCGATTAGGTACCCCGATGTAGCTTGATAGGATGCTGAGCGATATGTGACACTGATGAGCTCTAATAAGGGTGAAACTGCAGTCTGTCGCTTCGTTATATATATATATATATATATATATATATATATATATATATATATATATATATATATATATATATATATATATATATATATATATATATATATATATATATATATATATATATATATATATATATATATATATATATATATATCGACTCGAAAAAAATTATTGAATATTGTAATTTTAAGAATATCACATCTTGATTTTTTCCAATATTTTGTCATTCATGTCAATGCATAAAATATTGTGCTATATTTTCCAGGAGTAACCTTATCTTTATCTTCGATCATTTTGAAATATTCGATTATTTATAAAAATTTTGATGAAAATTCTACATACCGTATCAGTCATCAACATGCATCATCATTCGCACAGAAGTTTTTTTTCATTAATGATTCAAGTAGTAAAAAGTGAAACCTAAACAAGTTAATTCTTTTAAAGAATGATAAAATCAAATCTAGGTATGTGTTCACATTTTTTTTATTTGTGCCTTCTATCGGGTGTCCGGACATATCATATTCTGCATTACACATGGTGAACTTATCAGTGTTTCGTTATGAAAGGGTTTGAACCCAATTTTCTCAATTGACTGCCATGAAGTTCTCCAAAGAAGAAATGGTTGATATGATTTTTATTCTGGGTGAGTCTGATAGAAATTCTTTGTTGGCAAGTAGAGTTTATGCACAAAAGTCTCCTGATAAGAGGCATCGTGATGCAAGATGCGTTGAAAAACTTCTAATTAGATTTATCGAAACGGGTAATATCGCCTACAAAAAACATGAAAAAGCAAAAACTGCTACAGGTGAAGACAACCAGTTATCAATTTCTTTGACAGTGACAGAGGACCCATATAAAAGCCAAAGAGCGATTTCTCTGTTAACATAATATAATAATGAGTCAAACTTCCGTCCAGAGAACCTTGAAAGGGAATAAATTTCATGCATATCATGTACAGCTGCACCAGGAACTGAACAATCAAGAATATGAAAATCGAATCAATTTTCGCAATTGGGCTAGTGACAAAGTAACGGAAAATCCAAATATGTTTGGCAGAGTTCTTTTCTCTAACGAGGCAACTTTTCACAAGAATGGGCTTGTTAACAGGCACAACTTTCATTATTATGCCACCGAAAATCCACACCTCATGAGACAAATAGATCACCAGCATTGTTGGTCCTTGAATGTATTGGCCGCTGTAGTAGATGGATATCTAATTAATAATAATAATAATAATATTATTTATTACAATTGATTTTATACATACAGAGTAATAAACAATGAAAAAGCAGAGGCTTAATCATTCCGAAGAATGTCTGGCCTGTTCGCCTTTGAGATAGGTAAATTTCGTTAAATTTAAATTTATAATAACTTCATTTGCGTGAATGTATTTGAAAGTAAAGTTAGTTTCACAGCGCGTAATTACGAAACAAAAAGTCACTATGTTTCTTCACTTGTTCGTCACGATAGGTTTATTTTTTTTTCACAATCGGGCGTTAGTCAAATTGGGCCGTACTTTTATCGACGCGCACCTCAATAGTGAAATGTATTTAGATTTTCTGGAAAATCATCTACCAATGTTACTTTCCGATGTACCAGAGCATATGAGCATATAACACAAGATTTGTGTTTTAAACAGGATGGAGCACCGGCACATTACTCACATTAGGTTAGGGAGCATTTGAATCATGTATTTCCAAATAAATGGATAGGACGTGGTGATCCTTTCAGATGGCCAGCTAGGTCTCCGGACCTTACAAGTCTAGATTTTTTCCTGTTATATTATATATATATATATATATATATATATATATATATATATATATATATATAATGTATATTATTTTCCTGGTTATATTAAGGGCATCCTTTACCAGATTCCTTCTACAACACAGTTGGATATGAGACAGAGAATAGTCGACGCCTTTCAGTCAGTTAATCCGCAAATGTTGTCGAGAGTTCAACGGTCTTTCTTTGGAAAGATTGAGTTGTGTCTACAAAGAAACGGGCAACATTTCGAACACTTATTAAAATAGTTCAACACCTTGTTGATCATCTCACCAAAAAACAATCTATTTCGTATTTCATACACGACTAACTTAAAATATCTCCATTTCCCTGATCAAGTATAAAGATATGTACTAATAAACTCTTCTTTCGCAACCTCTGATTTTATTATTTTAGTTTATTTGTTTCTTATTTCGAAAATGGTCGTTTATCTTCTTTTATAAATAATCGAATATTTCAAAATGATCGAAGATAAAGATAAGGTTACTTCTGCAAAAATATGGCACAATATTTTATGCGTTGACATGAATAATAAAATACAGGATGTTTCATTTGAAAACTCAAGATATGATATTTTCGAAATTACAATATTCAATAATATTTTCGAGTCACTCCTATATTAGATGAGGATAATCTTTTCAATTCATCAATAACGCTATCCTTGGACAATAAGAAAACGAAAGGAAAAAAGTATTCATCCCTTCTGGCCGAAGGAGCATGCGATGATGTGAGAGCCTATTTTCATCAATTTTTACGGAAAAATATATATTGTGACGAAACCACTCACCAAAAAACTCATTACTTGAAGACATTATAGCAGAGTTTAGGCCGTTCCTGAAACTTGAACAAAAAAGTAACCTAACTAATCTAACCACCCAAGATTTCCTCGTAGAAATTGGGACACCCTGTTTACTGCAAAATGAATTGCTGAAGTAGATACTTACTTTCTAAATACAATACCGTTCAAACAAAAATGAAATTTTCAAGAGTGTACGAGCTACAGAGCACCGCACGTCACTGGTGAATTACCCAGTATATCGAAAACTCACCTTTACTGATATTTGCAACCCTTAAGGCATCCAAAATCTCAAAAATACACTTTGTTTAATTCAATGATTCATAGGGCTTTCTCTCTGCCATTATCCAAAGAGAATATGCTTAGGGAAGTTTCAAAATTTCATTTCAAAACAGCACGAGAAGGTAGCTTTCAAACCCAATATGAAACTCTCCGACGAATTTTTCAATAATGAAGATAAAACTGATAGATTTGACAATACTGGGGTCCACAAGTTGTCCTGAATGAATTGTGAAGCCGTATGTATACGTTAGCCAGGTCGATCGTTCAAAACTAGATACAAAGAGCATCAATCACATTACAATAACCAGAAAACAGACGAATATACTTTCGCTTCACATGGCCATCATTTTCTGCCTATAAATATCATAGTATTCACAGAATACCTAAAGAACGAAAGTTAGATTTCTTAGAATCCATCGAAATTTTCAAACTCCAACAAACTCCCTACAGAGATAATGTTCTGAACGACCAGTATGGTCCGGTTCATTTGTCGATATTTGATATCGTTTAATAATATCTGCTTTTATCATAATTCGTTTATTACCTCTTGTTTACACACTTATTAATTTTGTATGTACCGGATATAGCGTCATTGAAGGGACCGTATAGTTTCCGACGTTATATCCGATAGTTGTTATAAGCCCGATAGTTGTTATAAGCAATAAGTATGTAGATAAATTATCAGTACATTATATCTAATATAGAATAAAAGATTGTTTTCAAATGGAATATCAAAAACGAAATAAAAATGTTGATTAAGAAATAATTGGAGATACAAGATGTACTTAGCTGCACTATAAGATTTACAATAGTTTTTAAAGTAATTAGTCATTTTAGTCTGTGTTTTCAAGCCCACTCTCAAATATGTTTTGCATTTAACGTTTCATACTCCTCAAGTTTTGAGTATCATCAGCATTAAACTGGTCGTTAGAGGTAACAAATTTTTGCGAAACTGTTATAGCCCTAAGAGCCTCGGAAATTGTTGTTGGCCTGAACTGGTCTTCAGGGTCTTGCTGGCCTTCGTTTTCTTCGTCAGTGTTATGATTGTTACTTTCAGCTTCTGCAAGAATTTCTTCCTCAGAAGCTAAGGCGCACACAGTGGTACTGTCATCTATTCCAATAAATTCCTCTATCTCAATTCTTTGTTCTGTACCAGCAGATCTTTGCAACTGAGTAACCAATTGAGCGAGTGCTACTTTGTCGTCTTCATCTGTGGGAGATCGTATCATTCCCGCTAGCGGAATATCATCGTCATCGTCCGCTTGTGATGGTGAGAGATCTTTGAAACCTGCATGGCGAAAGCAGTTGGCTATGGTGGTCTGTGTGACGTTTTCCCAAGCTTCCGATATAATTAGAATTGCATCCAAAGCACAAAGACTTTTTGTATCTTTTTCGTTTTCAATATTCTGTATCATTTGTACCATTTGAAGTTTTGTGTATTGTGTATTGTGTTTTTAAAGCTTTTATCACACCTTGGTTCATGGGCTGTAGAACAGAGGTGATATTGGGCGGTAAAATCACAAGCTTTATGTATTTCAGATTGGAGACTACAGGGTGAGCAGAACAGTTGTCTTCTAAGAGAAGATTTTTTTCCTCCAGACTTCAGTTCTGCATTCCAGCTTCATAATATACAGGCAAAGAGTGAATGTTTTTAAAGCAACGCGGTTTTTAGCTTTTACTATCACCAATAGTTTTCTTTTACTTGAACCAGTCTTGTTTGCCGCATCCAATACTATAATTCTTGTTTTGGACAACTTTCCGTCCTTGCCTTCCTCGACTTTGAATTTAAGTGTTTTGTCAGGAGTTAAATTGTAAAACAATTCGGTTTCATCAGCATTGAAGATTTCCTCTGGTGTGTATCCTTTGCACAGCGCAGACCACTTATGAGAGAGTCACTCTTCACTCACTCCTTCAGGAACGCCAGCCGCTTCACCGCAAACTTTTCCTGCCACAATATTATAACGAGCACGAAAACTTTGTACCCAAGACAACGAACACTCAAAATTTTCCTTACCCATAATACGAGCAAAGTCGTTGGCTTTTTGTTGCAGAATTGGACCACTTATTCGAATGTTGTTTGCCCTTTGATGTTTTAACCATTTTAATAACGCATCTTCCATAACTTTATGTTCACTTGCCCTCCATCGTTTAAGTTTTAAACAGCTGTTGTCGAAAAGAACTTTTATTTTATCTCTATTCTTTCAAATCGTACATATTGTAGAATGTGAAACTCCACACTCCTTTGCAATTTCACTATTTGACTCGCCCTTTTCTAATCTCCATATGATATGAGATTTTTCTTCAAAAGTAAACACTTTCCTCTTTTTTTTGCGACATGGTAACGCATAAATACACAGACTTATAAAAGGCAAAACTTATAAATCATGCTGTCACTCACGCAGTCAGTTAGGGCACTAAACAATAAGTATGCAAGGACAAATGGCCAGGAAGAGATTCGAATGAGGTGAGAGAAAGAGCGTAGGTAATAATACGCTTAAATATTACTTCAATGCCTGTAATAAGATTTAAGATCGTTCGTATTGTTTTGTTTTGGTGGGATGAATATCAATAAAGTTTCGTCGTAATAAGCGATATGTCGCTATATCCGATGTTGTTATAGGCTGTATGTTTACTGAATAGTTTACTAAAGATTCGACCGGGATCTTACAATATTGTCGTAATAACCGATCAGTCGTTGTAAACGATGTAGTTATAATCGGTTTTGACTGTATGTATTTCCAACTTCAGTTCTGTACTTTTTGTCATCTGAAGATGGTCGAGAGACCGAAATTGCAATCCTGATTATCAATAAATCTACTGTGATAGTAGAATACATAGTTTAACTTCTTATCAGTGATTCTGAACTTAAATATGCAAAAATCGGCTGCACCATCCAGAAGAGATAGTTTTGAAGAATTCTGTTTACTTTGGGGGCGATAATTGTTGTTCATCCCAATTGCTTCTATGCAATAATCCTAACTGAGAAAATGTGTCCAAATCATTAGTCACTGCTTTTAGTGTTGAATGTTATTAATACTAAGGGATTTTAAAGTAAATACTCAAAGTGTTGAAATCTATTTCGGATTATATTTCATCTTACAGCTGAGATAAATGCATATCTGATATCTTATTCCTGAACTATTACTATAAATCCTTGAATGTTACGAACCTCATTTTCCTGAAGTAATTAAATAAGGAGGCTGCCACATAGATGATCAATGCTAGGCATAATACAATGACCACTATTATCCAAACTGTAGAGTTACACACACAGTCACCTGGAAAAAAATCAGTTTAAGTATTCAATGCATGTCCAGCAAGAAAAAATATTTAATAATTGGAAAGTACTACTTGTAACATCGCAACATTTCTTCCTGCTACGATAGCATCCAGAGGCATTTAAACTAATTAGTTAAATTTTAATCAACTCCACGTCTTTCATTTACTGAAGAAAATGGTTGAGAACTCAAACAGAAACGCCAAATTGAGACATTTCAATATAGTGAAATTAATGCTAAATTCACGAAATTATCAAAAACTATGCTCAAAGACTGTCAATAGGTCCGAACATAAATATCATAATACCTGTACCTAAACCTTTTATTTATATGGAGTCAGCGCTCAAGGGCCATTGAAACAATCTGGCGAACGGGTTTATCGATCAATTTCAAATTTTAGTACTAGAGAAAATTGATATACAATTTGCAAACGTTTTCAGAGCGGTACCACTTCCGGTTATACCGGGCAACGACTAGACTTTGCTATTTCCAATAGCATGGTGTACTTTTTAATATTTTCTATTAAAAGTCATCTCTAACAGTATGGTATTCCATTAGTTCATATTTTTACAGAGAGCTTGGTGGGTGCCTGCCACGTCATCATGTCTCTTTTTGTAGTCTCTTGGGGTGAGATAAGGGCGTCCTGAAGAAAGATGTTGTATTGTCTCTGGTGTCAAGTTGCACAGTCTGCAGCGGTCATGAGGTAACTTCTGTTCCATGATATATTTATGGTAATTCCTTGTTGCTATCACCTGATCTTGAATAACTCCAACTAATCCCTCAGCTTCCTTCATCAATTGACCCTGCCTTAAGTATTTACAATTCAATCATACAGTGGCGCTGCGAAACGACCATGCAACTCTTTCTGTGTGCAGTTATTCTCCAGTTCCATCAGCGACTTATTTACTTCTACCGTAGCTCTTTCTGTGTTAATATTCAGAGGGATCATGTTCGTATCAATTCTAACAACACTCCATATAGAAGATTTGTATTCAATGTTTCTCAGACCCCTTAGAACCCTTGCTCCTGGATAAGAACGTTCTATAAACTGACGAGTTAGAACAAAGTGTTCTCTATTTGATAAAAGTTGTTCTCACGAGCCTGTTCAGGGCCTGAGTATTGGTTGTTAACCACCTATATGACATTATAGGAATCTACAAGGCGTTGATGGTGTCGCAGTTTGCCTTCCTGTATAGCTCAGTTTCATGGACTCTATGCAATCTATCTTCGATCTGCTTTTTCAGCATTGCATAGTCCACCACAGCCTCATGGAATATTGCCGAATTGTATTGGAGGTAACGGTAAGTATAGATTAGTCCATAAAAACAATATTTTTGGCGTCCTAAGTTTTTCTCATTTGATGGGAATATAAGCGCACTTTTCCAGTTCAAACTCCATACAGAACTGAAATTTCGAAAAGGTTTCAATTAACTGTGGAGCTGTTAGTTTGCAGCATACAGTCCCAAGGCATCCATATTAAATATGTGGCTAATTTTTATGGTTGGGTATCTTGAAAGAAGGTTGACATATATTCATAGTTCATAGCATACTACGCAGAAGAATGATGACCATGCAAATCCACGGGGGACTAAGTCTGCCCTGGAATATATCCCTATGTACCTTGATTGGGGCTGTTACATATTGTTGTCCAACAAGGTCACGACAAGACAGGTCTCCACTGTGACATGAGGGTTCGAAACCTTCTACAATTTTCTGATTGATTTTATATATGCTGATTATCCGCAGTAGACAAGAGTGTGACACATAATCGAAGGCTTTACGATAATCTATCCAGGCTGCAAAACAAAGATCTTCTTCTTCTTTTTGCACGATTGATCACTACAGAGTCAATAATAGGTCATTCCTTGATTTCCTATCCTATTTTTCTGCAACTGTTCTGTTGTCTACCCGGTATATTGTGCTTTGTCAGATGTTCATTCATTTTTCATGCCAATATTGTTGTTCGAATGTTATACACAACAAGTAAGCAGCTAATCAGTCAATAGTTTTCAGGTCCATGTATATCTCCTTTTCTTCGCTAACAGGTGAGTGACATCCCTAGTGCAAACTCCGAAATTAAGGTTGGATGGCATCATTGAGCTGTTTGGCTAGAGTTTTGTGAATACCCAAGAAACTCTTCCACCAATATTCCTGCAGTTTATCAGAGTCGGCGGCTGTCCAATTGCCTAGCGCTTTTACACATTTTTCTGGCCAATGCCACATATGGTAGTGCCAGGCATTTCATCAATGAATCAATGATTTTTGTCCTCATCGCTTTTCCAATAAACAGCTGGGTCATGCTTTTCCTGATCACCTAACAAATTTGAACAGTAATCATATATTGTTAATTTGATGGCCGGCTTCAGACTGAGAAATCGTTTCACGGTATCCTCCATATGACGATAGAATAGCATCTGGTTCATTTGAAACATCTCACTTTGATTATAGTTAGATCGATACATCAGGACCGAGGTGTTACCGCTGAGGCCTCTGAGTGAACATGAATACGCCTATTAAAAAGGTTAATCAACCGATCTGGCACTCAACAACTAAGTCGGGAGGATCACACAGTCTCTGGACCGCAAGGAGACTGCAGCTGCAGCCTTCACGGACATTGAAGGTGTGTTCAATGCGCCCCCCACTGGGTCGCTGTGTGGGGCTACGAGAGCCAAAGGAGTACAAAATATTATTGCCGAATGGATTAGTAACATGCTAAATGCCAGAGTGATCAACACTTCACTGAAAATGGAAGTAGCCACTCTTGTAGCTGGCAGGGGCTGCCACAGGGAAGAGTACTATCCCCACTATTGTGGTCCCTGCTAGTTGATGACCTTCTGGCAATAATTGGCGCACTGAATATTTATGTACAAATATACGCTGATGATAGTCATTCTGTCTATCAGAGATGATAGCGATGTTTCCGACAGACTACAGGGGGCTATGTCTGCAATTCAGGGGTGGTGTGAAGGAGAAAAACTTCGCATAAACCTCTACAAAACCCTTATAGTACTATTTACCAAGAAGAGGAGCATATTTATGTCCCCCCTGACCCTGGGTGGAGTGTTTATTCCGTTTGTGGAAGGAGCAAAATATCTGGGGATTAGCAAACATACGTGGAATTGGCACCTGGAAAACACAATACACAAGGCTAGACATTCCCTATGGGCATGTCAAAAGACCTGTGGAAAAAAAGTGGGGTCTGGCCCCAAAGAAGCTTCAATGGCTATATGTGATGGTGGTTAGACCATGTATTACGTACAGCTGCATTGCTTGGTGGGAGTGCAGTCTTAAGAAGCAATGCCAAATCGAGCTCTATAAATTACAAAGAACAGCCTGCATGATTATTAGAGCCTTTCGCTCTACACCCACTGCGGCCATGGAACTGATATTGGGCCTTGCCCCTCTTCATCTGGTGATGGGAGGAGTGGCTAGAATGGCTTTCTACAAATTCCAGCATCTTTCCCGTAACTTTAGCTTCGTGTCTGGCGCCCTATAAGTTGAAATCGAGGACAATGAAGTGCTGAGGATGAGGTCGGACATAGAAACACTTAAAACTAACATGGAGAGGCAATTCCAGATCATCCCTTCTAATAGACAGACATAGATCAGCTCCAAGGACCGTCAACTTGTACCGTGTACCTGTTGGTACACGGATGGCTCAAAAACCAAAAAATGTGTTGGAGCTGGTGTCTACGGTCGAGGTGCCGTCAAGGAACAGTCGATCTGTCTTGGTGGGCATGCGTATTTCAATCAGAAATATTCGCCATTGACCACTGTGCTAACCTCTTGCTTGAGGGCGGATTAACAAACAGGTCGATTAAAATCCTCACCGATAGCTAAGCTGCACTGAAAGCATTGGCATCCGATACATGTACGTCACTTATGATGCAGGAATATCGCTCCACCCTTGCCAAACTAGGAAAGTGGAGCAGGCTCCGACTAATATGGGTTCCTGGTCACTCGGGCATTGAGAGAAATGAGAAGGTGGACTTATTTGCCGCTCGAGAGTTCATAGGACCGGAGCCTAAGCTCGGAATTCCCTGAAAACTGCAAGGATGGAAAACAACCGATGGCTTGACTTGAGGGTACGTGAGCATTGGATGAGCCTCCCAGGTCTCAGTCACGCTTGACGTGCCATTAGTGGACCTTCCACTGCAAAAGCCAAGGCCTGGCTTAAACTCTCTAGGTTTGAACTGAGGGTTTCAACTGCCATATCAATGGGGCACTGTCGCCTCAGGAAACACCTAAATAAATTAGGATTGATTGGGAATCCCTCATGTGGACTATGTGAAGAAGACAAAGAATCAATGGAACATGTTATGTGCGAGTGCCCAGCTGGGGATAGGGTCAGGATGGAAGAACTTGGTTCTTGAAAACTGAAGCTGACTGTGCTTATTAAGCTTTCACCTATGTACTCGTATCCTTTACGAGAAGGATCGAGCTCGTGGATGAAATCTAGGACAGAGTGTGCCACAATAGACCACTATGTTACATTGGCCGGGCTGCTAGGCACCCCTCACTCAAATAATATCTATTACTTCCTGCTCTGCTTATATCTTTTCACTCATGAGTTGTATGTTCTGTTCTGAGATTTAATTTCCTGCAGATCTACTGCACACCGACTGGTTTTTTAGAGGGTATATACTACTCAGGTAGTCATTAATATATGCAATGTCGGTTCCTATATCATCAATTTCTAATCTATATCTTCCTCCATAGTGTTATTGTACATTATTGGAGTTATATTCATCTCTGTCCACCGAACCAAGAAGAGTACCTGTCGATGCTGCTGCGTAGAATATTATGTAGTACGTGTTAAGCAGGTTATTACAGCTTTCAATCCTTTGTTTTACGGAAGATGTTCATCGTGTTCATTGCCACTTTTGCTGCGGAGGAATATCTAATCTTGGTATGAATGATCGGACCTTTTGGGCCTTCGAATTTCATCGAAAGTTCTTAAAAAGTGGACTGTATTGTAACGTTAATCTCACGTTCGCGGAACTTAAACACCGTCGACCTTCGTTCGGAGGAGTTGTAATATCTGGCATTTCATAAGCATCAGTTCGTTTCATGTTCATTCGGTCACGTGCTTCCGTTAAGTGTTTGAAGATGGCCAAAGATAAAGGATTTCGTCGTACTATAGAGCAACCAGGATCAGAAAGCTTCTTGCGGAGATCTGGATCCACATTTCATACAGTAGTGTTCATAATTGGGTACGGTCTTGTCCGCCATTAGTCACTATGTAGTATGCACGCATGACATCAATATTATCTTTTTCGTGGACTTATGCACTATCTCAGCTGTTAGCTGGATATAATTTACCTTCCCCCGATTCAGCAATCAAAGGGAATAGGCTCGATTACAATATACTGGACATAAATTTCCTAACTATCCTACATGTATTAAGAATTACAGCTTTTTGCATTTCTATATAGGTAATCATATGCAATTCTAATTTCTTAAGGTTATTATGCAAAGTTTTGGGTATTAACCCAGTCGAGGATACGATGACAGGAACAATATCTATTTTCTCGAGGTGCCACATCTGCTTGATCTCAATAGCAAGGTCAGTGTATTTGGACTTTTTCTCCTGGAACTTATTCAGCACGTTGTTATTATTCGGTATGGCGACATCCACCAGCATTGCTGTTCTGGCTCTCTTATCATACACCACTATGTCCGGCCTATTATTCGTCACCATTCTGTCAGTGATAACAGACCTATCGTAGTATAATCTGATAGAGTCATTTTCCAATACGGGTGCCGGTTGATACTTGTAATATGGCTGGAAGGTGTTCAGAAGTCCGTACTTGTGTGCAAGTTTCTGGTGGATAATGTTGCACACTTGATTAGGCCTGTGAAGATACTCCGTATTGGCCAGTTGTTCGCATCCGGACGTAATATGCTGGATAGTCTCCGATCTTATATAGCATTTTCTGCACTCATCTGTTTGTAATGTTCCGTTCTTCATTATAAATTTTTTGTAATTGTTTGTAGCGATCACTTGGTCTTGGATGGCCATAAGGAATCCTTCTGTTTCTGCGAATAATTCTCCTTTCATCAACCATTTGTTGGAGGCTTCTTTGTCTATGTGTTGTTGATTAATCTCATGGTGATGTCGTCCATGCAACTCGTTTCTTGACCATTGCTCTTGTTTTTCAGTATCTGATAGGAATGGTAGATTCAGAAGGTCATCTCTAGTAGCAAGATTTAGAGGTGTATATCCCTTATCAGCCAACGATACCACTCTATGGAGGTCAGAAGTGAGAGCTTTAGCTGAGAAGAATTCTCTGAGATTTTTTATCTGTTCGGTGTGTAAATTGACAATATCTATTAATCCGCGTCCTCCTTCTTTCCGCTTCAAAATTGTTCGTATCACAGACGATTTTGGATGATGGTTGTTGTACTTCGTCAGCATCGTTCGGGTCTGCCTTTGAATATCATCCAGTTCTGTCTTAGTCCATCTGATTATTCCAAATGAGTAAAGCAACACGGGAATGGCGTAGGTGTTAATTGCCTTGACTAGATTCCCCGAGTTCAACATCGATTTCAGCACAGACTTCAGACGCTGACTGTATTCTGAACGAATCTTCCCTTTGATTGTTTTTGGTCTAGCAATCTGGCTTGTTGGTATCCCAGATATTTGTATGTTTCGCCATCTCTCATGCACTGTATTATATCACCGTTTGGAAGTTGTGTTTCACCATCTATGACTTTCCCTCTTTGAATGTTCAGGGTCTTACATTTTGACTATTATTGTCATTATTATCGATATTCAGTCTAAGGTGTTTCGCACTCCCTCTAAGAGGAATATTCATTGGTCTCAGATATCTTCGATATCAAGAGCATTTAGCTCTTATGTGACCCTTTCCAACTTATCAGGTAATAGTTGTGTAGTTTGGTGTTGACGCGTTGTTATGTTTCTCCTTGGAACATTTCATAGGGATAGTTGTTATTTCCAAATTGACAGAGGCCTCGTTAAGCTGGATCTTAGTTTGCCATAATGACATGGAGTATTCTAAAAATGCCAAGAGATTAGGCTCTGTTTTATACATTCTTAGGATTTTTATCAGCCACACATGCGGTACGGAATCATAAGCTTTCTGGTAGTCTACGTAAGCCGTGAAGAGATTTCGCTTGTTAGAATAAGCTTGGTTGCTGATAACTGAATCTATAAACCTTTTTTCTCTGAATCCCATGGTATTCTTCTTACAACCTCTTTGTTGTGGTGCAATCATGTTGTTGTTCTCGCAATGGTCGTATATTCGTTTGGAAACGCAAGCCGTTATAACTCAGTATAGTTTCGGTAAACAAGTTACTGGACGGTATTTAGATGGATCTTTTGGCAGTAAGTTAGTTGATCCTTGGGTAAAGAACAGATGGCATTTTTTCTGGCCTAAGTAGGGTTTCATTAATCAAGACATTAAGTCGTTGGTGTGTGCGCAAAATTTTCTTCAACCAGTTATTCTATACGTGATAAGGGGCCCGAAGCAGTCCAACTGTGAGGTTTCTTAATCATGTAGGTAACTTCTTTAGTTGGTAAGGGCGAATATACAATGTTCATGTAGTCCTGACCTATTTCGCCTTCTTCGTCAATCCAATTTTTTGTGATGTAGTAGGTAGGTGTAGCTATCTGCCCTGTCCAGAATTCTTCAATTTGTTGCTTGGCGGGACAATCATTGTTATTAGCAGTTTCTATGTTGCTTAATCTTCAGTAGAATGACTTTTCTGATATTTCAATCGTTGCGTTGTCCTATTTTAAGCTGTTGCTGGTTTTATATCTTCTTACTTGAAAGGACGGATAATTTCTGTTTAGGAGTGTCCAGGCACTTGTCTGGTGTGGTATTGCTAGGTCCATTTTTGCAGTTTTTGGACCTATCAGTCAGTTGTCCTATGTCACGTCGGAGAGCCTCGATCTTCTTAGTCAGCCGTATTTCCGATTGTGGTGAATCCAGTTGCCTTCTAGTAAGGCTCATGTCACGTCTCTTATTTATTTTCGCATCCGTTTCTCTAGCTGCTACCAACGCGCTGCAGTAAATCAACGTGTGCAAGGAGTCCAAAATGCGAGCATCCAATACATAACCGGGAAAATTTTCGGTGTTTAAGGTATATAGCCCGACTGCATATTTCTTAGAGAAGTTCATTTTTGGAAGCTGGGCTCTACAAAATGGGTCAGTGCCGTTGGAGAATACTCTTCTCAATTCTCTAATTGAATTGTCTCTTAGTTCTGCATATTCTCCTCGGTTTCGCTCGTTTAGTGCATCTTGAATTTGTGCTTCAGTAGATGGTCCTGGTAGCGAAGTGTCATCTATTTCATTTATGCCTTCAAAAACTGTCTTGGAATTTGTCTGCGAAATTTTTCGTTACATTTCCTGTTTGATGTTATTAGGCCTTGTTTCTGGAATCAAATTATTTCTTAGTATTACTCGATACTGGTCGGCTATTCTCTGTTGCTGTCGGTAACCAAAAATTTCCTGTCCAAGTCGGGTCACTCTGTACATAATGCGCATTACGCATTCGTTCATGGACCCTGTCCATTTCATGTGCTGTCTTGGTAATCCCACCTCGGTGAGCGCTGGCTGAGTTTCCTGCGTAGAACCATCGACGGAGGGAGTTCTGGTTCTTGATTGGCTCCGTTGTTGAGTTTGTTGGAAAGCTGTAGCTCTTTGTGCGACAGGAGCACGCCTCCTTGTATAACCGACGTCTTGCATGCCGTAATGTCTAGCACTGGCTCCAGATATGCCCTGACGATTCCCAGGCAGCGACTCTATAACACAATTACTAGTATTCTCCATATCATGAGTTTTTCCCATATCGTGGAAGTAACGGCTAACTTTTGGTCCGTCCCAGGGTTTTCCCCGGTACCTGTCAGAAATGACAAGCGTGTCCCTATCCGCCACGTGGGGATACGCCTGGTAAGGAAGTCAGTGAACCTTCCATTATTATCATTTATTATCGTGGACTTATGCACTATCTCAGCTGTTAGCTGGATATAATTTAACTTTCCCAGATTTAGCAATCAAAGGGAATAGGCTCGATTACAATATACTTGACATAAATTTCCTAACTATCCTACATGTATTAAGAACTACAGCTTTTTGCATTTCTATATAGGTAATCTTATACAGTTCTAATTTCTTAAAGCTATCATGCAAAGTTTTGGGTATTAACCCAGTCGAGGATATGATGACAGGAACAATATCTATTTTATCGAGGTGCCACATCTGCTTGATCTCAATAGCAAGGTCTGTGTATTTGGACTTTTTTTCCTGGAACTTGTTCAGCACGTTGTTATTATTCGGTATGGCGACATCCACCAGCATTGCTGTTCTGGCTCTCTTATCATACACCACTATGTCCGGCCTATTATTCGTCACCATTCTGTCAGTGATAACAGGCCTATCGTAGTATAATCTGATAGAGTCATTTTCCAATACCAGCGCCGGCTGATACTTGTAATATGGCTGGAAGGTGTTCAGAAGTCCGTACTTTTGTGCAAGTTTCTGGTGGATAATGTTGCACACTTTATTATGACTGTGAAGATACTCCGTATTGGCCAGTTGTTCGCATCCAGACGTAATATGCTGTATAGTCTCCGATCTTATATAGCATTTTCTGCACTCATCTGTTTGTAATGTTCGGTCCTTCATTATAAATTTTTTGTAATTGTTGTAATTGTCTTGGATGGCTATAAGGAATCCCTCTGTTTCTGCGAATAATTTTCCTTTCATCAACCATTTAATGGAGGCTTCTTTGTCGATGTGCGGTTGATTAATCTCAGGTGGGCGATTGTATAATTCCTTTCTGCTTTTATCCTAAATCCGTATCCTGTTCTATTGAGCATTGAGGACAATGGGTTCATAGCTAAACAGAACCATAGTGGACTCAAAGAGTCTCCTTGAAAAATTCTCTCTCTCGTCAGTTCTAATTGATGTATTGTTCATACTGACCTGCAGAGACGTGCGCCAGTGTATCATTGTTGTGTTCATGAACTCTACCAGGGTGAATTTTGTATATCTGCAATACTTCAACAAGCCAAGAATGGGCGGTACTATCGAATGCCTTCAGATAATCGAGAAAAGCTGAATGAACATTCCGATGCCCTACGTGTGCCTGTTTCATTATCACAGAATCGATGATGAGTTGTTTCCTGCACCCGTGGTGTTTCTTTCTGTATCCTTTCTGCTCCTCTGCCAATATATTGTTGTCGTCAAGGTGTTGGTATATTCGATTGGATATGTATAAGGTGAGTATTTTGAGAGTGTTGGCAGGTAAGTGATTGGCCTATATTAAGACGGATCCTGTGTTCTATCGCTCTTAGGTAGCATATATGTTAAGCCTTGTATTAGGAAAGTGGGTGTTTTCTTGGGATGTTGAAGAACGTACGTGAGTTGTTTCGCTAGGGCTCCATGGAGCTTATCAAACTTCTTGTACCAGTAGTTGTGGATATTATCTATACCTGTTGCCTTCCAATTGTTGGTCGCTCTAACCACTGTTGTAATTTCTTCCTCCGTTATTCCTTCGAAGTCCATATGTTTGATATCAAGGCGTTGTTTTCATGCGTGATCCATTCCACATCTCTATTGTGTTCTTTGGGGTTCGACCATAGTGATGACCAATAATCGGTCAAGCGCTGTGCGTAAGGTACATCTCTGTTGTTGTTGGTCGCAGTTTTGTTATTTCCCTTATGAAAATTGGCCGCGTTTTGGAGGAACCTTTGGTTTTGGTGTTTCCTTTCAGTACACTTCACATATCTTGAAAGCCTTTTTGCTTTTGCTTGGAGTTTCTGTTTTAAAGTGTCCATATACACGTCGATGTGTTGTTTGTGATCAGGGTGTTTTGTGTTCGTACCAATTTTCCTATAAATTATGCGTATATGCGATTTAAAGCGCCTTGAGGATTTTCTTTTTCTCAGGAATTCTGTGAGGCGACCGATTTCTGCTCTAATATTATTAATATCCTTCTCCAGTCGTTTTTGCCATGATGGTTTTCTGACGCTTTTTGGCTCACCTTGAATCAGAGTTGTGGGGATTTGTTGTTTGTGAAGTCGAATAACCGCTACTGCTCCATAGTAAATCAAAGTGTGAATCTTCTCCAAGGTGCTCTGGTCGGTATATTCTTCAAACACTAAGTTCACGCTTGCTGGGATGATATAGGTGTTCTTGTTCGTCTTGAGTTTGGGCAGTTTAGGTCTTTTAGTTGGGTTACTACTACTTAATTCAGTTATTGCTCTGTTAAGTTCTGATCTTGCTAAATACATATATTCGTTCTGCTGATTCGGCTCAGGAGGGCGTACCGTGTTAATATTCGTTTCCGTGGCTCCAATATTATCTGTAACAATTTCATTGACTCCGGCAGGTATACCGTTATGAGTAACCTTTTTCGCTTCTGAGTTCCATTATGACCTCTTCTCGTATGCTTTGCAGCGTTTCTGAAGAAAGTAGCCTGTTTTTAACGATTGTTCTTCGTTGATCCGAAATTCTCTGCTCGGATATGTGCTGTAATTCAAGATATTTTTCTACGAACGCAAGATGTAACGCGTATCTGTATGCTGTCATTTCCGATTCCAAGTTTGTAATCTTGTATTAGGAACGCATGATGAAGGAATTCATTTCTGGGGTCCACTTCATGCGTTTCCTAGGGAGTCCGGCTCTCGTGGTCGTAGGCATAATGGCTTGCGCCACCGTTTAAACATCAAGAGTCGGTTGGGAGATATTGATGTTATTTCCCACTTGGTTTTATGTTGCAGTATCCTTACTCGATATCACGCTGCTTCCGTCGCTAACCGAGGGAGATTGTGACACACTTTCCGAACAAGACCCTCTTCCTAAATCTTGAACGCGACAAGAGGTTATGGTGGTACAAAGTCAATTCACCCGTTGATTCCTTAGATTGTACATCATTGGATAAGTTGCATTTTATACCTACTGCCAGGGTCAGCTTTGGTACCTCGGCTTCGCTAAGCCCGTACTCAGAAACAATATTCCTGAGCCACTGAGTTATTATTATTATTTATTATTATAATTATTGAAAAATTCGGATTTTTAATCAATTTGCTTTGCGACTAAGAGATTTCTGTTTTTTTTTGTTTGTTGATATAATATTTTTTATCCTTTATAGTAATTTTTCATCATTCAATACCAGAGGATAGCCAACGCATCAGGAAACATTAAATATCCGCACATTTTTGCCATGTATTTATTTCAATGACTTGATTGATTTCACTCTATAGCCAAACAATTGATGTTTTATTACCTTGATGTACCTATTCCTTACATAACCCCAAAAAATATATCACTTGAAAATTTTCACAAATTACTTTTCCACAAGATAGTTGCCTAATCTATATGAACTAAACTCAAATTATTTTGTCTTCCATATCAATAACGTTCTTCGAAATCACAAAAGTGGACCTGAAATTAAATTTTTCTCTTTTTCTCATCTATGGTGATCTTGGATACTAATATTCAAACTATCGGGGAAATTTTCTTTTGTATATTGAATAACCCAATTTGAGAATGTTAACCTTTCTGAAATATTTCATGAAAATACTTGAATATTGGAATATTGGATCATCGTGGGATCCAGGTGTAGCTGTTGTGCATTTTGAAGAATCACCTGTAATAGTCGAAGAGGTTGTTGTAGATGTTGTACTCTGCTCCGATAAATATAATAGTATTGCTGTTTTTACTGTCTGCGAAATAGTACCCAGTTCCAGATCAATCTGTAGAGTCAATGGCAGTGTTTCCATTTTCAAGGCCTCTTTTGGAAGGTCAGTTATTTTCGATAAAATAAATGTGTTTGGTGATCGGAAACTGATATTGAAATTGTCTTTGTAATCTGAAAAAAAAACTTCGTTAGTTTATTCAAGATTCAATCGTATTCATTCTCATTTTAAAACCAAAGAGATTCTTTATACTTTGGGTTTTTGGGTCAGAACCGTGGGGACATGTGATCATAAACGGCATAGGGGCTGAGAGCGTTACCACCGTAATAATAAAGCCTGATCGCTCGGACCGGTCATAACGCGCTGGCTCGATACTCTACCCAGCCGGGCGTTCGTAGGCGCTTCAACTATCATAAACATTGAAAACAATAATTTATTTTTCGGGTTTTTAGATTTTTATATTTTTTTTGTTATTTTTACATTACACACATTTACATTAGCACAAAAGACCTAGATTGACTGGGAAAACATAGAAAAGAACATATTCAGGAGACTCAGTTATTCGATACTGTATCCAATTTCTTTTTTTTGTTCTTTGCCAATCTATCATTTGTTTTACCGCAATAATTCTTCAAAAAAGTATTTGTTGTACCTATTATAATTAGTTTCAAAATACATTCCAGGCTGTGGGTTTCACAAGCAGGTAACCTATAGTTTTCAATTTCATTTGTCATCCAATAATTGAAAACAAAACTCACAACAAAATCCTTATTGAAATTGAGTTCCAAGAATTCATTCTCGAAATTCAATGAATTTCTTGAATAAAACGTAGTTAACTGAAACCAAACGGACTACAATATCGTGTGGAAAAAATAGACAACCATTTCCTCGTCGAACACTAATTTTGATTTAGGAAAGTCACATTTGATTTTTCGTATTACCATATACCTGCCCAATAAGTAACAACTGGCATCTCAAATTGAATATCAAGATGAATATCTGGCTGAAAGGAATTATCACAAAATTTCTGTTCTTCATGAAAATCGTCCAAATTTTCCGTAAAGCTAGTTATGGAAATATTACCAAAATTTTGTGACGTTAATGATAACAGCGATTGAATTCTCGGTGTTTTCAGATTCGTATAACTCCTTTATCGAAATATGATAGTTACCACCTGATAATTGTCTAAATTTGCCGGACCTATGTTCCAAAGAGTCTGTCTGAAATTTCTCTGAAAGTTCATGTTGAGTTCTTCTTCTCTGTCCTTTCAGAGGAGTTTTCACGTTTACGATTTTCCACCATGTAATTATAACATTTATAAAATCCACTGTTTCGGATGAATGTTCTGAATTACTTCCAAATTTCAATAGAGCTTCTATAACAAATGGACTAAAAATTTTCAAAGCAAACATTACATTACTATAAAATAATGTCTTGAGTGATAAAGAATATCTAAATTATTAAAGTTTGTCGTGTTCTAATTTATTCAATTGTATGAGTGAATTGAAGTTGGCTTTTTTTTTCACTGGTCTTAAAATCTGGAAACCTTAAAGTCTTATTACTTTTAGGATTTAGCCAATTATTTCTAGTACATTTAAGTCGAATAAAAAAGAATGGTCGTTTATTATCCGATGGATGAGGATAAACTATGCTCATTAACACAAAATACTCTGTAACCTATATCTTCAAGTTTTCAAACGATTATTTTTATATAGTCAGAAAGTGTATCACTTTTAATTGTCGATGTGGGGAATATATGAATAACTTCTTTGAATTTTGATGTCAAACTCGCTATCATGAAAGTATAGGTTGATGCAGACGAATCAGTATATGAAGTCCCCACAATTTTTCCACTTTTGAAAAACAAAACATGTCTATCTTCGTTAGTTGGATCTGTTAAAAACTTATTACAAATGTAATTTAAAGTGAATGGATGTGGTAGAATCCAACAATTTCTTTATCAGATTTTGTAGTATCCCTGATTATATTAATTCACATACCTTAATGTACTTCGACGGTTCAAAATGAGCTCGGGTAATAGATTTCAACCATTTACCTCTCAAACTGATATCTTCCGGAAAAGAAAATACCACCACTTTCGGTACATCTGCATAACCGTAGTTTCCTGAACAACCAGGAACACAATACCTGAACGGCATAATATCTCAGACGCTAACACTCATAATAAAAATATCTAAAAAATTTAGGTTTATGAACTAAAAGTTTAACTGTACACTAATACGCCTTTTCTAACCTCACTCGCAATTCACCTCACTGAAATTCATTCAAATTTATAATTGTAGCGAATTATTCGGTGAACACAGCACTATACTGTATCCTGATGTCTTATAAATGCATTACTATATAAATTAAGCACAAGAAACACTTATTTTCGGATGAAATACAGAAAACAAAAGGACATGCACCGGGATTTTCGATTACACTGTGCCACATGTGGTGCTTTCGTTTCGCTGCTTGATATGACTACTAGAGATGTGTGACCTCATGATACGTCACAGCACTCAGGCCTTATTATTACGGCGATAACGCTGAGAGTCATTATCCATATAATACTAAAGCAGTAAGCCTTATTTCGAGGAAAGTGAAGGGGACGGTTGAAGTTTGAACAGGGCGGGAAGAAAGAAAAAAGTCTGAGGAAGATCCGAGCGAAATTCGGAGTCCCTAGCTCAAACGACAGAGGCGCGACGATTTTTCGAAAAATTTCGCCGAAACGTCGCCCCGGGCGAATGGAACGTCGAAACGGCGAGATTTCTTCGGAATCGATAACTCGGATCTTTCGGAGGGCGATCGGAGAGGTCGATTGGGCGAAAATTTCGGGAAAAAGTTCCGAAAAAGCGAAAATAAAATACGTCTCCGAAATCTCCGGGATGGAGGGGATAATTTCTATGGACTATTGCAGCTATACAAAATATTTCTATCGCCTTCGATCGCTACGAAACCTGGACGACCAAAAAGCCTCGAGTTGCGCATTTTGCGCCGCAATAGTAAGATTCTCATAAAACCACGGGAAAACGGAAAAATCTTCCATCGAACGGAGGGCTATTGGCCGACTTTCGCAAATTTTCGCTCTACTTTCCATATTCCGAAAATCTCCGACAGCCAGAAATTCGCGAAATAAACAAACCTCGAGCTGTCAAAATACGGGTTTTTGTTTTAACCATCCTACTTAAACGCGGTCACCGGGAGAAATGATTCGACCTTCGAACGATTCCTACATATCTCGAGATCGCGTCCCCGACGAGAAAACGTCATTTCACGACTGAATTTTCGAATTTGGGACGGTTTTTGAGACCTACATTTTCGAAGAATAGAACGGAAACACGGGGGCGGAGCCAATCACCCTCCCTTACTCTCCTTAAACAACCGAGACTCTATTTGACAAGGCGAAGAAGAAGAGGACTGTACCCGGAAACATGAAAAGAGTAGAAGGGGTATAAACGAACTTTTATATCCCGTCTATTCTCTCACTAAACGATTGAATATGCGTCCCGTACGACGGACATCGTCGTGTACGGCGGTCTTTGAATCGTTGAACATCGGTTTCATCGTACCAAGGCCGATAACAAGAAGAGAAGAAGAAGAATTGTTGATATTGTGAGATTGTTAAAATTAAACAAAACCTCAAATATTCATTCCAAGGTAAGTGAACTTAATTTAACAAATATTTAATGCATCGTAATGTATATTTTTTTCAGCATAATGAAGAATCCACATATTTCATATTTACATTCTGTGTTCTAACCTATGTATTCCAATGACAGAAAACAATAATAAATAAGGTATTTTAAACTGAATTTTGTATTCATCTCTGTATGTATGTATTCAGACTTGGGTTAATAAAGGGTACATGGTTCGGAAAACTAGGAATTAGAAAAACATAAAAGATTGTCGACAAGTCTGCCTCCAAGGATTGTCTACAGGATTTCAAGCTCCGTCAGGAAAAGGACAACGTATAATAATAACGCATATAGGTAGTGCTAACGGTTTTGTGGGTTATTATCATTTCAAAGTAAAAGTACTGGAGAGTATCATAAAGATACGAATACGGATTTTTTCGAAAAATGCTTTGAATAATTGTGGGATTTGATTCCACTATGATCTGTTGTTGTAACGGATAACGCAAGCTACCATTCGCGACAGATTGAATTGACGCCAACATCCTCATGGCGTAAGGCATACATCATCAGATGGATAACGGATGGAAATATTTCTCTTGAAGGGAACTTCAACTTCAACTACTTAATATTACAGTAGGTACGAGAGGTATGTTGGAAAGCCCATCGGAGTTGCTTAGTTTATGAAATGAAAAGATTTGTTTGTTTGTTTTTCCTTTAACGCGCTTTATTTCTACCTTTCGCCTAATGACACACCGGGGAATTCTGTCACCTCACTAAGCCGGGAATTTTGCCGAACCCCTCTCGTGTCGAGGGAAGGTATCCTTAATGTCCAACGCATCTCTGTTAGACAGGACCGATAGCTTTACATCTCCTCCGAAAGATGGACACTCAAGCGATTTCCAGAATCCGAAAAATCGCGCTGACTTTGTAGGGATTGAACAAAGGTAATTCTGCGTCGGAGACGAGCATCATATCCCAAACGCCACCGAGCCGGCAGAAAAGATTTAGTAAAGGAGAAGAAATTAGATCTAAATAACTATTAAGTAAACTACCTGAATTCTTTTCTTTGTTGATCTCTAAAATTTCCAATAGTTTGAGTTTTTGTCTGTTATTTTCATTGTGTAAAATTTTGAAATTATCATTAAAGTTATGGTTTTCTTCGAGTAAGTGATTAGAATAATGGGAATCTGATTTATGATAATATTAGATTCACGTTAGAGATAGAAACAGAAAACTCCATTAACTTTCTGGATTTAACTATTACCAAAATTAACGACAAACATGACTTTTCTATTTTTCATAAGCCATCGCATACAGATATTAGCTTTAATTATCATAAATCAGATTCCCATTATTCTAATATAAACAGCTTGTCCGAATGTTTGTATCTATTTATTTCTAATGCTTCTAGGAGATCTAATTTTGAACTTTTGATTTTATATGTAATATGTCAAAGTTTTTATTGAATTAATGGTTTTCTTTTATTAGGTGGTTTGAATAATTACAATAAAAACTTTGACATATTACATATAAAATCAAAAAGTTCAAAATTAGATCTCCTAGAAGCATTAGAAATAAATAGATACAAACATTGGGACAAGCTTTTGAATGAGCAGGTAGATGTGAATTTTTCACCCCTACTTAACTTGTTTAATTAGTTTTTATTACCTTTCATACTAACTGTACAATGGCTCGGTGTGGATTTTCCTGTTATTCATCCAACTTGTTCTACGATTTGTTTATAATACCATACTCTTCATTCTGTTTGTCATTCTTGATAAAGCTGCTGTGTCAGCGAAACGTCGTCGAATTTTTTCAAATAAAGTGTAGATTAAAGTTAAACCTAGTGTTTTTTATCTCATTTATATCATGGATCTACATCAAGTTACGGCCTCCACAATTCAAATGTTAAAGTGTTGTCGTCCACGTCTATTGAAATGTTTGTTTTTACTTGACTGACATCAAGCATACCAGTTTTTTCATATTCAGGAGAAGATTAATTCGTCTACACCAAAGTTTAAACTGGTTAATGACTGAGTAGATTTTCCTCCTCAACTGTAGTTTACAGCGGTCAGAAATCACAATACATGCATCGCCAGCATACATAAAAATTTCACCATCTTTTATGAACTCTGGAAGGTCATTTATAAAAAGAAGGAACAGTAACGGCCCCAAGATACTTCTCTGCGGAGTTCCAAGCAAATGGTCGCATACATCCGATAAAGAAGTGAATTCGCTGCTTAAACAATCGAATGCGTTAGGTCGAAAAATAAGCACAGGACATATTCTCCGCCATCCAATTCAACGTTTAGGAACTCTATGAAATCAACAAGACTATGCTCCATAGAAAGTTTAGGTCGAAAACCGTATTGTCTTGGGGAAAATAAATTATTTGCAGTACAGAAATCCATCATTTGGTCAGACATTACCTTCTCAAAAACCTTTGAAATAGCAGCCAATAGAGATATAGGTCTGTAATTTTCTAAATCATTGTGACCTCCCTTCTTGAAAATTGGAAGTATAATAGATGTTTTTAAAATATTTGGAAATTCGCTTGCATAAATCGATTCATTTATGACAGCAGATAAAATAGGAGACAACTTCTTCTTAAATTTTCTCAATAGTCGAATCTGTATGTTATCGAAACCTGTTGACGACTTCGTCCTTAAAGAATCAATAATTTTCGAAATATCACATTTCATCGAATTATGAGATTTTCGTGATGTTTTTGTGCACAGTCCCGATAATCTATTTCAGAACTTCTTATCGAGTTTGTCATGAATAATCGTGTGAAAAAATTTTCCGAAATCATTAGGCTTCATCATGGTTGATTCAGTTTTTATTTTATCTTTACCCAAATTTCGATTGACCAACTTCCATATGGTCCGTTTCTTGCTGTTTGATTGTCTGATCACCTGATTTGCTTTCTCCGTTTTTTCCTTCCTCATATTTATACTAAGAATCTGTTTATTACGATTATAATTTTCAACTAATTCAGGGGTTCCAAACATGTTTTTGATCGTATTTAAGACATCGAGATTAGCTATCTGCATCTGTATATCAGTAGAATATCTGACTTTCTGCGACAATCCTAATTTGATATTCTTTTTTCTCAAAGGAAATGACAGATTACATGCTCCCAGAAATCGTTGAAAAATTCATTCGAGTTTACATTAATGCTACTGGAAAGCTTATACTTATTCATTTAAAATAATTTCATCAAACGTTCTGATTGAGACAGTTGTATATTTCTTCGAATTAGAATTATTTTCGAACATTTGCGAACCAAAATAGGAGAATTGTACATGATGATCTGACAATCAAGGATCAAGGCGTTGTTGGTACTAACTCGAGGGTGCGCCACCTCATCGCACAAATGAAAATTATCGAATTTTAACTGACATGTTTGAATATAGATGTATTGGAATGAACTTTGTCTTTGTCCGCTCTAAGGTCACCTGACCTAACATCTATGGATTTTCTTTGGGGAATGCTGAAAGATAACACTCCTTCTGAACCTATTATATGATTTGCATAATAACTGCAAAATGCCTGCATGCAGTAGGATGCGGAGAAACTGAGGCGAGCCACATGACAGGGTGTTATGCGTCAATTAGAACTATGTCTAGAAGTGAATGGTCATCACTGTAGACAAATATCATAAAATTATGGAAAATAGAGATTAATTCGTTGTGAAATTTTTCAATTTGACTTTGCAACGTCGCCAAAAAGTGCAGTTTCGCTTTTTTGATTTTTCCTAATCTATCAATTTTTCAATGACAAGAGGACAGCTATTTGTTAACGCTTTGTAAACTGTCTATGAAGGTGAGGAATCTGAGCCGTCGTTGCCAACTTTAGGTAGGTACCTAAAATACGTTTTTTGCCATAACTCGAAAACTTGAAATCTCAGGTACAGGGTATGTATAGGGAACTTCATTGAGTTTTCTACGGCGAAACTAATAAATTGAAAGAAAATATGAGTTTTTTGCTCGCAAAACAGCTTTCATTATTTCATTATTTTGGTAGCTCACGCCGTTCTCGAGATATTAATTTTTTCAAAAAGCAAATTCACGGATAACAAGGATATTTCATGAACAAAACGAGCTGGAGTTATGTGTTATGTGTTTTTGTCTTTAGAGTAACAAGTGTTATCGAAACAGTTATCAACATACAGTGTATTCTTCATAAAATAACAAAATTTGTATGAACTTCCGGTATAACCGGAAGTGCCATTGAGGAGAATGTACTTTAGAATAGAATTTCGGACCAGCTGAATCAACCACCAAAAATAAATATAACAATAAATGAATAAGCCGTTTGGTTAGTAGGTCAAATGACGCCTAATTTGAGTCTAGCGAAGTTGCCATCAATTGAAAAAGTGTTGGAATTGTTTTTTTACTACAAAAACGAAAACAATAGAAGCACTAGGATCCTGCTCATTTGGCTGCTTGCCACGTCTCGGCAATGTGTGAAAAGGCTGAAGTACGGACCAGGTTAGAAACACATATGATTGCTCACAAGAAACCATACTTCAAACAGTGGCAAAATCTCAAAAAGTGTAGGGAAAAACGTTCCCAAGCAATAAGACAAAATGAGAAGCTATGGAAGCAAAAATTTGACGGGTTATTCGATATTTCACATGCTAATTCCTTAACTATCATGAAGATTGAAGAAGATAACATAAGGAGGGCAGTAGTGATCTATTCGGTGTACTGTACAAAGCGAGTTTATCTGAAACGACAAAAGTTCGAAAGAAACATTTCTCAGGAGAAAATTCGCGAGCGTAAAGCAGAACGGATAAACTAATTAAAAACACATCTTTTGCTTTCATCATCCACAGCTACTAGCACAGACTCAAAGACAAGCATTTCAGCTAAAATTTGGTTTGCCGTGAATTGTTATTTAGCTCCAAGTCTTGACGCAGCCAAATTAAGTGACATAAATGCTGCGATTGTAATAACATCTACACTGAAAGGTGTAGGCTCTGACCCCATGGATTTTATTGTCAACAGGTCGTTCATTCGTTGTCAACGTCAAAAGTATCGAGATGGCAGAGTCGTTAAAATGTGAATTCAAAACTTATTTGCCTTTGACTCTTCACTGGGATGGTTAGCTATTCGAAAATATCACTGGGCATGAAACCGTGAATCGTATTCCTGTTTAGGTGTCAGGTCAAGGAATTGATCAGCTACTGTCGGTTCTAAAACTGGACCGTGGAACAGGTGAGGTATGTGCGTCAGCAGTCTACGAGGCAATACTTCAATGGGGATGAAGCGATAAAGTAAAGTGCATATGCTTTGGTACGACGGCAGTAATCTCGGTACTAATCAATGGAGCATGCATACTACTGGGGCAAAAATTTGAGAAAGATATGTTTTTGCTCGCATGTCGCCATCATATACTAGAAATAATGTAAGAAATTAGAAATCTCAATCAAATGTTGTGGGCACAAACAATAGCAGATGAATTTCATCTCCAAAGATTGTTGATTTTAATTGTCTCATTAGATGTTTCCCATTTGCTTCATGATAGAGGTTGACGAAGAAGTACAACTCCTGATGAAGGCCGATTCTTGTGAAAGACAGCACTTTTCCAGCATTGTATCCTACCAAAACTGCTATTGGTACTATAATATCCTACCGAAAAGTAAGATAAAGCTTGAATCGTAAAAGGTAGAGTCCGATTGCACATCAACAGTTAAACAGATCGCATCAAGTGATTTGAATATACGACATAATTACTAGACAATTCAAAGGTACTTAACGTCTTTCTGTTGAGATGAGCCTAGTTTCATTTTAATAGGGTTGGCTCAGCATGTGCGGTACAACTCTTAGGGACTATTTCAGTTTTTTGGCTAAGATATCTTAGTTGTGCTATATTTGAAATTATATAATCAAATCCTGATTTTGTAATTATGTTGCCATATCTGCTTATTCTGGTATATTCATTTATTAATGAAATTAAGTTATTTGACTCAAGTTCGTTCGATAAATAATCCTAAATGACGTATCTTTGAATCTATCGATGTTCAAGTCACCTGTCACTACACTGTGTTTAAATTTACTGGTGGCTAGTTCTGGTAAAGACGAGAAATGCTCTATGAAGTTGTCAACATTGGCGTACGAAGGAGTTCTATATATCGTAATGATACATACAATTATTCTGAAAGTATACATAAGTACTCAAGGGTGAGCTCAGAAAATTTATTCAAATTGTATAATGTTTCACAATCACTCACTTGGTCATCCCTCACAAGGATGACAGATCCACCATCACTGCTGGACCGGGAGAAGTAGCTGGACACTTGTTATCCCGCAATATAAAGTAATTCATGATACTCAAAGTTTGTTCATCATTCGAAGCTACCAACGGTTGCATTTGTTCGAAAAAACTTGAACCTCTCCACCCGAACTCCTTAGAGCCAATAAGTAGGATCATAAATTACATCTTACAGATCTTTATACCCTGCAATTCTAAATGATGTAGTTTGGTCTCGAGTTTGCCTCATAGATTGAAGCTTTTGTACATCGTAAGTATATTCTGGTGAATTTTTCTCTAGATAGTCTTTTATCTGTGTGGCATGGGTTTGCGAATGGCATCGTCCTAGGTAAATCGATAATTTAGATTCTCTTGCGCGAAGATTTGGCTCGCTGGTATCATCGGTGGCGGTTTTCTTTCCTATAATTACGCTCAAACTTGTCTTGGCAGTGTTATTCATTCTCTTCGAGTACCTTTCAGAGTATTTTTTTGTTGATTTTAAGTGTTTACGAATATCATCTTTGATTTGTTGATGTGGCTGGACATTTTGAGAAGCACTGGGTACATCATCCCCGTCAATGATAGTAATCAACGAAGAATTTGACGAATCCAACGAAATGCGGATGTATTATCGCTGATATTTACACTTTTTTCTCTATAATGTAGATAACATATCAACAATATTCTTTCAGACAGGAAATTTCATGTTGTAGTGAAATTATTGTCTCCTTGAGTTCTCTGATACCATCTTGAATTGCTTTTTCAATAAACTCTTTAATATCATTCGATGACATAATATCTTTCTTCGTCTCTTGCAACTTACTATTTCTTGTTTTCATTTTGGAGAGATTTTTTGGATATTATTCAGGTTTAGAATTGAAGTTAAAGGAGCACAATATAGGTACGTCCACTCATTCTCACTTTATAATTAATAGTGATCTTCTTGCCAGAAGATCATACGGTAAATAAAGAATAGTACGTAAACGCTATGCCGCGTTTGAGAGAGCAAATTCGTCGAAAAGGCCAGATTTGTGGAAAGAAAACTCATGAATTTCCATTACAATAATACACCATCTGATAAGGCTAACATTGTGATCTAATTTCGGATCAAAAACTCAACGAATACCATCGAACAACCACCGTATTCACCTGACATGACTCCAGTCAACTTCTTTCTTTTTCCACAACTCAAATTACGACGTCGAAGTACATGTTTTGAATTAATAGAAGACACTGCGAGAATTCGCAGAGAGAACTGAATTGTATTCAAGAAAAAGCGTACGAGAAATCTTTTGATGATTGGATTATTCGTTGGCGTAAATCTATTATTTTTGAAGAAGCATAATTGAAGGCGATACAATAAATTTGGATAAAAAATAAATGTCTCATGTTTCATTGACAAATTGGCGGTACTTTTCCAATAGAATGTAGAGTGCGTTTTTTGGGATTACCATAATTGTTTAAAAAGACTCACATTTCAGATAGCGGTAGTAGAAAATTCCTCAAAGTCTTTGTCTCAAAATGAAACGGCCCACCGAATTTGGAATTTTGAAGAATCAGGATTTAGCATAGAGTACAATCACAAAATCGAAAGATCTTTGCAACAAAGAGCAGAAAACAAGTGAATATATTAACCCTTAACCGACGTGGAGCCAATATTTTTCGTTAATTACGTTGTAGGTCCCTAGGACCCCAACTCTTTCAAATGATAAAATTGTTGTCTTTGTTTAGTTTTGTGAGTTTCTTTTTATTGCGATTCAAAAAAACAAATCAACATCAAAAAATAAAAATAAAATATTAGAAATGAGAAAAATATCTCCCAAAATTTTGTGAATATTGAAAAATTACCGAAAAATGACATAAATTGAAATTCTAAACTAGAACGTATTCTATGGAATGAATTTTCAATGTGCAGGTACTTTCACAAATATTTCTGTAATACCTAAACATGAAATACATTCAGTAGGTCGTTTACGGAAGTTACACATACCTTTACACTACACTGTAAGCAAATGGCTCTTTTACATTTTTCGTACAGGTAACTTGTCTTTCTTTTCAGTTTTGGATCACATAGATAAACACTTTTCTTGCATTTCTAGGCAATAATACTCTATAAACTTTCTGTCTAGGGTCTCTTGGGAGGCGAATGTTATTTGCCCTTTCTTTCAGAAGAGGTGAATAGAGTTGCTTCGCTAAAAGTTTCAGAAATTGCCATTTTTTGTACTGCGTTTTTGAAACGCTTAGGTGGATTATATAAGCGTTCAGGTCACTACGATAATACGAAAAATAATGCCATCGGCCAACGTCTTGTTCTCCTGTTACATATTATAGTAGCACATATTTCGAGCATTTTTCGTCAACTGAGTCCACACCTCCCTTTGTTCCATTGTAATATGAATTGATTTCCGACAACCCATTTTATACATCATCTTCTTTGCTATTTTACAATGATGAAATCCAAAACCCTTATATTGAGTGAAACCCTCAATATGAGGGTTTTATCATTTGTAAATCCATACAATGTCGATCCAACAGCTCTAGATTTAGAAGGCTGAAACTCCCGAGGAATTTCCCTTTTATTTTTCTTTATAGTTCCTACATATGTTAGTTCATTCTTCAGCAAAATGTCTACATAAATACCAGTTATCACCAGTGATATTTCTGTTGCTTCCAAATATTGGCTTGCATAAGCGAAAAACTGCTTGGTTGGGTATTGCAAACTTTTTTTCATCGGGTGTTACATCTTCCAGAGCATCCGTTTCCTTTCCACAGTAAATATACGTATTGTAAACGTAGTGCGTTCTTGCATCTGCCAGACATTGAACTTTTATGCCGTATTTTTAAGGTCTTGGACTTACATCGCCCCCTGAAATCCACAAGCATTTCATCGAATGTGCAATTTGTTCCAACTGAAAACGAGTTTTGTGAATTCTGATTGAATTTTTTTTAAGAATATATGACACTGCTGCTGTTGGATTGTCTTGAACTAATTCCTGCCTTTCTTCCCGAGTATCAAATCGTATACACATCAAAAGTACGAAAAAACGGCGCGCGGAAGAAACCAATCTGAATACTCCCCTGCATGTACCATCTGTGGCAAAAATAGCTTGGATAGCTTCATTATTTGATTAGAACACAGACGTCAACAAAAGGAGATCCAAAAATCCATTGATTGTCGTTTCGTCCGTATCTTTGAATTCAGTACGATTATCGTTACCTTCGTCACGATACTCCCATAGTTCCATGTTTGTGTAATGCACAACTATTTCCATCTCCTGAGAAAAAAATTTTCTGCAATGATTCTAATGGTTAGGTTAGAACTTGTATTATATTATGTGCAGGTGTTCTGGTGTTACGTGATAGTTCAGCTGATGACCATTTATATCTATTCTTTCCATATGAATATCTCTGACTCGTTTCGTTTTCATCAGAATCTTGATCTATGTTCGAATTCTTGCCTTCACCTTCTTTATTGTTTTCGTCATCACCGGACAATTCTGAATAACTGCTATGATTACTTAATATTGCAGATTTTTCTTCATTTGGTACTGCTTGTCCTCCATCTTGGTCAGAAAAGTCACTTTCACATTCACCACTGCATTCAAGGAGAGTTTTCTAGAAATCTGGATCAGTGGGCTTCACTGATCGCTTTGACCTTTTTGTCGCCATCGAAGTTAAAAAATCACACAAACTACGTTGTACGTCCCAGGGACACTCAACCTCCATCTTCGAATACTTCCGACGCAGTGAACGCCGTGCTCCGCTAGTATGTCTAAGAGACTTGCACCATATGAAGGTACTGAGCGCCACCAGTTGATAAAGTCAATATTACTTCAGAATCCTTTGCTGTGTAAATGCTATTTGAAGCTTTATACTTCTGGTTTGATGGATCCTATACCATTTGGCGCTATAAGTTTTACTCAATAATATAATGGATGGAGAGAGATATATTTCTCAAGTAGTTATACCATTAAGTTTAATATACTAAGGTAACATTTGAATTTGGGAGGCTTTTACTTGGTAAAATTCCATTATCAATAATAAAAAGAAGTACTGTGTTTTAAGGAATTCTACTTACTAATTGCGATTCGTAACGCGTTTCACTACACCGTAGCTTCTTCAGACTAATGAATGTACAGATAATATAAATGAGAATATAAATATAAATGTTCTTGAGTGATTTAAAGCTTATTGGGTTGCTTTTTCTTAAGTGGTTATTTATGACAGGTATATTCAATAAAATTAAGAAATAGATTGCTCCCCGAAGAGATTCAATAAAGGTGAAGGGCTTAAATCGACTTGTTCATTGATGAGTTTACCTGAGTGTTTGTATTTATTGATTTCTAGAGTTTCCCAAAGATCTACCTTCCAATATTTATTATCTGTATGCAAAATTTCAAACTGTGGGTCGAAAGAGTGATTATTTTCTAAGAGAAGATTCGCGTAATTTGAATCTGATTTTTTATTTGAAAAACTGCGTTTATGTTCTGATATTCTATTATTAATATTTCTATATGTTCTACCAATGTAGAAATTATCACAGTCATTGCAATTCAATCTATAAACACCTGATTTATTGTTTTTACCTGATTTGGTTTTATTATTTTTATATATTTGCCTAAATTATTATTAGTTTGGAAAGCTATTTTGAAATTATTACTACTCAAGAATGATTTCAGTTTCTCACTTGTAATGCCAACATAGGTTAAGTTGGGGAATTTTGTTTCAATTTATCGACAGGTTAAACTTCATTCAATGCGATTCTACTTTGTTTTTATTTAAAATATTATTTATTAGTTTGGGATTGTTACCATTATTTTTGGCTATTTGTTTAATCAAATTTAATTCTTTGTTGAAATTTTCTGGTGATATCGGGATGTTAATCAATCTATGATTAAAACTATTGAATGCTGTCATTTTATGTTGATACGGATGACACGACGAGTTATGTATTACAATATCTGTATGTGACGGCTTTTGGTAAATTGCGAAAACATGTTTTCCATTTTCATTCGAAATTGTTACGTCTAGGAAATTTATCGAATTATTGCTTTCTATTTCGGTTGTGAATCCAATTTTTGGATGTAATGAATTTATATGATTTTCGAAACTTTTTAACTGTCTATCTGTTCCTGTGAAGCAAATAATGATATCGTCTACATAGCGATACCAGTATAAACAATATTTACTGAGTGGATGATTATAAATTAATTTCTCTAAATTATTCATGAATATTTCTGCTAACAAAGGACTTAACGGATTGCGCATAATCAAGCCGTTTTCAATAGTATAATATTTGTTATTGAAATGGAAATAATTTTGATCTAAACAAATTTGTAATAGTGAAAGAATATCTGATGTAATGATAGTATTGACATGATTCTTTTCTAATAATTCTTCAACTAAGTAATACGTATCTATCGGAGGAATGTTGGGAAATAGATTCTTAACATCGAAAGAAATGAGTTTGGAATTAGGTGGTATAATGGTATCCTTGATATTGGCAATTAGTTCGTATGAATTTTTGACCGAAAATTTAGATATAAAATTGCAATGTTTTATTAGCAAGTCGTTGAGGAATTTTGAAAGTTTGAAAGAAGGTGCCGTTACATGAGAAACAACAGGTCTAATAGGGTAATTAGGTTCATGATGTTTTATCAACAAGGAATTAAATTTGATTAAACAAATAGCAAAAAATAATGGTTACAATCCCAAACTGATAAATAATATTGTAAATAAAAAAGAAAGTAGAATCGCATTGAATGAAGTTTACCCTGTCGATAAATTGAAACAAAATTCAACACCTTAACCTACGTTGGCATTACAAGTGAGAAACTGAAATCATTCTTGAGTAGCAATAATTTCAACATAGCTTTCCAAACTAATAATAATCTAGGCAAATATATAAAAATAATAAAACCAAATCAGGTAAAAACAATAAATCAGGTGTTTATAGAATGAATTGCAATGACTGTGATAATTTCTACATTGGTAGAACATATAGAAATTTTAATATTAGAATATCGGAACATAAACGCAGTTTTTCAAATAAAAAATCAGATTCAAATTACGCGAATCTTCTCTTAGAAAATAATCACTCTTTCGGCCCATAGTTTGAAATTTTGCATTCAGATAATAAATATCGGAAGGTAGATCTTTGGGAAACTTTAGAAATCAATAAATACAAACACTCAAGTAAACTCATCAATGAACAAGTCGATTTAAGCCCTTCACCTTTATTGAATCTCTTCGGGGAGCAATCTATTCCTTAATTTTATTGGATATACCTGTCATAAATAACCACTTAAGAAGAAGCAACCCAATAATTTTAATTACTCAAGAACATTCACATTTATATTCTCATCTATATTTTCTGTACATTCATTAGTCTGAAGAAGCTACGGTGTAGTGAAACGCGTTACGAATCGCAATTATTAAGTAAAATTCCTCAAAACACAGTACTTGTTTTTCATTATTACTAAGGTAACGATAGAAACAAAGATTCCGTTGCTCTAAGAAACGCGTGTGGTAGCCGAAGCCTAACGCCAACTATTGCGACAAAGCAAAGATATGTTTAAAAAGTAATGTACCCAGTTTACTTTCAGAGTATAGAACTAGTGAAAGCAACTAAGCTTAAAAATCAGTAATATATAAATAAATGCTGGACCTGTTTCGATACACATTATTTTTGTCAAGAGCGAATGAATACTACTAGTATTCATTTGCTCTTGACAAAGATAGTGTGTATCGAAACGGTCGAGCATTTATTAATATATTGCTGATTTTTAAGTATAAATCATCGTTTACTTGTATTTGTGAAAATAGATTTCTATCATATAAAAGCCTCGTCAATTGAATTTTTAAAAATCAGTGTTTTTAACAGCCTACAGGTACACTAAAAAATGCGTACCTGCAGTGCGTTAATTAGTCAGAATTCGCGAAATAATGTTCATGTGATCGGCGTTTCACGACAAAGAACGCATTCTTAAAGACTTGATGTCTTTCAATTGTGAAAACTTCATTCACAAAAGCGTATTGGAGTAGGTGGGGATAACTTTGAACATTAATAATCCTATTTGTCTCATACGCCTTGTTTATTCCTTATATCTCTAATTAAACAGTGTAACTCTCATAATGTACGACTTACCTCCATCAAGTGAGTAGCATTCTACGTGTACATTCTGTGAATTGAGGTCCATAGTCGCACTCATTTCCAAGGATCCTTCGTCGTTTTCATCGAAAACATAGTTTCCAGTAAATAGGGGTGAAGTGAAACTAACCCCTGTTTCTCCATTAGGAAGAAGCATTAATATAGTCGCCT
Source organism: Cryptolaemus montrouzieri (assembly GCA_013387265.2). NCBI lineage: Eukaryota > Metazoa > Arthropoda > Insecta > Coleoptera > Coccinellidae > Cryptolaemus > Cryptolaemus montrouzieri. Next base: position 30,527,317 of record JABFTP020000144.1, on the reverse strand, counting down.
TATCCAAAAGCCTATCACTCAACATCATTGTAATAGCAATTATGAGATTTGTATTCTGCAATAAGCCTGGATCTAAATTTTGCTTCTTCGATAAGATCCATTGTTTACTGGACTCGTTAATCCTCTCCATTTCGAAATATGTGGAGTAACTGTCGTCTGAAATAAACGGAAAAATGAATATGGGTTAACGTTGGTTCATTCCTTAAGCTAAAGGTATAAACGTCTCCCACAATTTATGAAAGGCTCAATTGGAACAAAATAGAGCTCTTTCTTAATAATTTCGCTACACAGTCCATCAGTCGCAAACGATTGTGAGATTTTATATGAAACCATGTCAGTTAAGATAGCTCACTTTTATGGAACCATTTAATCAACAACTTTGAATTATTTACTCACCAACATCTATAGTGGCCGTAATAATCCATTAATTACATTACTAATAAACACAATGACAACATTATAATAGGAATATATGGATATTCAACGGATATTTCTAGGCCTAGTGAGAAATACTGCTGACATTTATGATTTATACATACTAATGTGTCCAAGAGGTAAAGTGACTCAGCTTTTATTTTGAAAAATTCATGGTAATCTGCTCCATATACAATGAACTCATGCCAATTGATGTTCCTATCGTCTAAACAGTTTTTAAAGTCGATTTACAGGATGACCTTCAGCTCTCTCTCTTTCTTTTGAATTCGCTGAGTAACCCGTGCCAAATCAGGTTAATACGGTGGTTGTGGAGCAATATTGGTCGAGTGTAATAGTTCGATTTCTCAAATTAATCATTTATATCTTATAAACTCAGTTTTCATAATTTTATTAATAATTCAATCTCATTTCATAAAGTTAAATTTATTCAAACAGTTCGAAATTCGAATCAAGAATCCACAAGTAATGATATTCAATGAAAATTAAAGTTATATCTGTAAGCTATTGCTGGTATGGATCTTGGTTGTTAACCGATTAATTGTAAGTCAGTACTTGAAAGAAGATCGTTTTCTCGTATCTGTGGGAGAACGGAAAGCAGTACTCATTCTATGTTTCATTACCACTTTATTGGTGTGAAAACAATAATTTCGCTTTTTCATTAGTTTTGTTGAAAATCGATAGTTTTTCATAGAACCGAGTCTATATAAGTTCGGACTTCATTAGATTCGCTCTCTTTCCATTTAGAAATCTTCGGAATCGTTTGTGATTTTATTGCAGCTGTGTTGTAGCGATTGGAGTGAATAATTTTCAGTAAAAGTAATTAAGTATTCTTTTGATTTTCTGGATAAATTCTAATCGTCTGAGGAGTTATAAGTAGTCGGTGATTTTGCCAGATTTTCTCGGCAACGAATTCAATTAGAGAGTGGAGAGATTTCGAGTTTTCATTCGTTATAGTAACCTAGATCGATATCTGCTATTCCAAGAATATCTTACTGTGACGAGTTTTCATATTTATGCCAAACCTTGATATCCCATGTCCTTAGGGAACTAGTCTTGCCACCTAGGACAGTTACCTTGTGAACCATATTCAGCCAATCAGGTAACCTGTAAGCTGTAAGATACAGGAATACCAGAAAACCAATTTAAAACACTATCCAACCATCATGGGAATTAATCTCAGTCATAAGAGCTAAGTGTTCTTCTTTTGATCCATTTCTTCTTGTCTGTCTTCATTAATCGTTGACTGAGCTCTATCATTGAGTTTCATTTTGTTGAAAAGCTCAGATTATTCTAAATTGAAAATCAGTACTTATGTAGACCGAATTTATCTTGTCTGAGATTCCTTTATTGTCATTGGTTAAACTTCGTAGTTAAGTTTTTTGCATTAGTTACCTTGATTTATTAGTCAGTTACTGTGATTTCTACAATTATTCTGTAGTAAAGCTAGTTGAATGAAATGATGAGTATTATTCCTAAGGCTATATTTAGGACGTAGGTTCTAGACGAAGATCTCACACACTGAGATAAAGGGACTCTAGCTAGGCATAGGTAATTTATAGGTAGTTTCAATTGTAATTTCATTTCAACTAGCCTTGCTATAATTAAATGTCATTCAACTTCATTATTGAGAATTCTTATTTCAAGTAGAATTGAAACTTCTCCAATTCTTGATGTTCTTGATGTTCTTGAAACAAAACCATTAAACGAGTTTTTGGCAAAATGGTCACGAAGAGTGAATGCAGTATCTGACGGTGCATTATCGTGTTGCTAAAACCAGGAATTTTCTCGGTTCCAATCGAGATTAGACGCGCCCCATAACATCCTTCAAGATGATATTGACTGATCTAAAACTAGACGACAAAGCCAACAGCGGCTGTCCCCTGGACCAAGGCCAAAGAAGGCGAGAATCAGCAAGTCCAAAGTGAAAACCATGTTTATTTGCTTCTTCGGCAGCAAAGGGGTGGTTCATAACGAGTTCGTACCACCTGGACAGACCGTAAGTTAAGTATTATACCGAAATGTGCTCGAGAGGTTACGGAACATGGCGCTTGGAGTGCGTCCAGAGAACGCAAAGACTTGGTTTCCGCATCACGACAATGCTCCCTATTACACTGCATTCAGTGTCTCTCAGTTTTAGGCGTCTAAAGGCATGGCAACAATACAACAACCGCCTTATTCACCAAACATGTCACCCTGCCACTTTTTCTTATTTCTCTATATGAAAGATTTCATCAGAGGTCGACATTTCGACTACATTGAAGATATCCTAGAAACTGTGACAAGGGTCATTGGAGAGATCCCACTAGAAGTGTTCCAAAATTATTACGAAAAGTCGACAACTCACTGGAATAAGTGTATAGGTGCGGGAAGAGGCTACTTCTAAGGGAATCGCAGTGATGTACTTTAATTTTTAAATATACTCCATTTTTTAAGTTTGTCGCATTACTCAATTTTTGGCCTCGTATATTCAAATTATGCGATGAGAAGGAAGTGTTCGACTTTAGACTGGGTAGACATTACATTTTTGATTGGTCTTTCGAATACTAGAATTAACTTCACAGATTACATGTTGAAATCGTTCACGAGCAAACAATCCGTCGATCATAGAATTATAACCAGTATAGAAAATTATTTATTTTATAATATAGAGACCTTCACGAAATTATTTTGCCGAACGGATCGGGTCGTATGGATTCGGATACAAGCAATGTCGTATTCGGCCAAACCGATTTCGTCGACTACAATAAGAGGATAATAAATAGAAAGAGACCTGACATCGCATGCTGATGTAAAATGGATTCAATTCTTATTTTTTAAGAATGTTGTCAAAACCATGATTAGAATTAGAATTCACATAGTGAACGGTCATCCATTGGGAACCATCCAAACTTAAGGAATGAATAAATCTAAGAATGCTTAAAATGTATTTGAAAACAATATCATTACCTACTTTGATGTTGATGCTTTGACCGTAATCTTCTACAGATATAGGATCCATTGTTACAACGTCAGCCCTTGCTTCAGTGCTATAGCTAGCATTATATGAAGATTTAGAGAATTTAATAGTATCTTCAGGCATCGAAATAATAACATCAGCGTAACCTGCATAGTCAAATTTGTTGGGTACAAAACATTTTACAGTTGTGCTGTTTACCCCACTTGCAATTATATCGTCCGATAGTTTCTCTTGAAGTGTAATTACAATAGTGGTGTCATGTACCACAGGTTTCTTGAAATATGCTTCGAGAGCTAAAACAAATTGAAAAAAATATATTCAATTCAAGTTTTATATTAGTAGTATATACGGACCAGCAAACTTGGTATTACAACTTTCGTCGTAAGTACAACATTTTCCATCGCGTCAATTTTAGTTCTGAGAAGTAATTTTTCACCTTATGTGGAAGGGGGTTCATTTGACTTTCTTTAAGGTAAAATATAAGAAAACTAGATGTAGTGAGTTGAATGTTTGATTCTTTAATTGAAATTGATTGCTTAATCTACCAAGCTCAGAGATTATTCCGTTCTGTACACCACCACAGAACATCCTACTTTCTAAAATAACATATGACAAATTGAAATCGAGAAATATTAATCAAATTTCCATCAATTTTTTCGATATATGTTGAAGGAAAGCATTTGATTAATCGATTCTGTTGGTTTGAAATTTTTTTGCGCATCATCTGCTTAGGGGAAGGGCGGGTAATTGGAGTCAGCGGGCAATCGGAATCACACGCATATCTACAAAACTACGCATCGGAACCCTCGGAACATAGTCTTTACACCCCCCCTGTACACCCGCCGGCCCCGTCGCGAACGCCTCGCGCCAGTTACCGCTGCACGTCGCTGAGTGATACTAGTGTTTTGTTTTCTCGCGTCGTCATTGTGAATTTACGCAAAAATATCATTAGAGGCGAGTGTCGGTTTTTTAAGTGTTCCATATTTTGTTTATTGTAGAAAGATAGTATGTATGTTTAAAATTGTGATTATCCTCTTATATTACAGTTCAAACTTAGATTATTTTTGTTTTATTATTATTTCTTTGGCAGTATAGTAGCGGCTAATGAGAGTCAAGTGACCCCCATTGTCCGCAGGTGATTACCATTACCCGCAAAAGACTAATATTAATATTTTTGCTTCTAGATGCCAAAAGTACGAGTAAGGACAACCGAAAAAGCCAATTAGTCATCCGAGTCTCTCCAAAAAGCTATACTTATTATTGAACAAGAGGGTTATTCTATAAGGTAAGCTAGTAAATCTACTGGTATCCCATTTTCGAGCTTACAAAAAAGATTCAAAAAGAAGACTATCCAAGAACCACATCTTGGAAGATGTATAGTATTTACGCCTGAAGTAGAAGAAAAATTAGCTGATGTGATAAAAAAGATGGCTAATATATTTTATGGTTGTACCGCAACTCAAATAAGGAAAGTGGCATTTGATTATGCGGAAAGTATGAATTTAAATCATAACTTAAATAAAGTTACAAAAATGGCTGGTCGAGATTGGTTGAAAGCTTTTATGGCTAGAAATAATATGTCTGTGAGGAAACCAGAAGCAACCAGCATAAATCGAATAACAGCGTTCAATAAAGAGGAGGTGCAGTTTTTTTTAAGCTGTTGGAGGAAATTATGAAGAAACACAAATTTCTTCCCAAAAATATATACAATTGCGACGACACCGGAATGACAACTGTACAGAATCCAGGGAAAATACTAGCAACAAAAGGACAGAAGAGAGTGGGATCTATCACCAGTTGGGAGAGAGGCAAAAATATAACTTCGATGTTTGCGATGAGCGCTGCAGGTGGCTTCATCTAACCTATGTTTATTTATTCCCGCAAGAGAATAACTCCTCTACTTGAGAAGGATGGTCTATCAGGAGCACTTTATAAATGCTCCGACAATGGTTGGATAAATGAAAGTCCCTTTCTTGAGTGGCTCGCATATTTTAAAAAACATGCTGAACCTTCTATGGACGAACCTGTTCTCTTGATTTTAGACAATCATGCTAGTCATTCTTCCCTACCTATCTACGAATTTTGCAAAAGTAACTATATTCATATGTTATTCTTGCCACCACATACATTCCACAGAATGCAGCCTTTGGACGTGTCATTCTTTGGACCTCTTAGAACCGCATACAAATAGGAATGTAATTTATATATAGAAAGTAATCGCCTGGAACACATAACTCCTTATGATGTAGCATCATTGGCGAGGAAAGCATATATTACCGTTGCGTCTATTAACAAAGCGGAATCGGTATTTAGGCAACAGGTATTTTTCCAAGAATTTTCTGAAGAAGATTTCATGGCTGCTGAGATTCTCCAATCTGACTCTATAGTCGCTTGCAGAGAATCTATTACAATTTCCACTTGTGACATAGAACATGATTCAATTGTCATTCCCAGCACATCAAAACAATTAAATTTATCAGCTGTAAGTGAATCAGAGCAAATAGTTATCTCATCCCCGACATCAAAGGCCAAAGAGTCGTCTGATCCTCCGTCAAATGTTCAACTATTCGATTTTATAAAATTACCAAAGAAAACACCTGTGGCTAAAAAGAAACATCGCCGAAAGAAGCAACATGCAACTGTATTAATCTCAACTCCACTGAAGAAAGATTTCATAGAAAAAGAAAAGGAAAATAAAAAGATTAAAAAAGTACAGAAAGAGCAAGAGAAAGAAAAAAAGAAATGGAAAGGTAAGGATCAGGGGAAGAAGACTAAGGTGCAGAACGGTGATGGTCCCAAAAGGGCAAAGAGACTGGTTCTTCAGGATTCAAACAATACAACAGCCTCAAGCACTAACACTAACGACTTATGCCAGGATGATGAGAATGATGAAGCAGAAGATGCAGGAAATAGATGTTTAATATGCAGTGAATTTGGACGAGACAACGAGATGTGGTACCGCTGTACCACATGTGGATTGTGGGCACACGCAGAATGTACTGGATGGGATTCTGCCGAAGGGTACGCCTGCGATATGTGTTAGTTTTGCTTGATCCTCATTTCCCACAGGTTGACCACCATTGCCCCGAAGTAAGTGCCATGGGAGTCAAACCTACTTTTTTTTAAACTTAATTTTTTCCCATGATGATTAAAACTGATCTCAATTATTAGACAAATAAGTGTTTTTTGTTACAAAACATTAGCAATAAATATTTAATTTTGAAATAAGCTTTTATTCGAAAACTTGCTTAAGTGACTCCTATTACCCTTTTCTACCCTACTCCTGTCAACTACCACCCCGAAATTTTCCATATGAGAATGATGAGAGGTTGCTCAATATACCACACCTTTTTAAATTCCTCGACTGTCGAGTTACCCTTTACATTTTTTGTTAACTCTCCGTTGCTCGTTACTCTACGATCATAGACCACGCCATTTTGAACGACGTTCATTGGTAGACTATTTTTATTGCGCGCTCCTACTCTTCAGTAGCTGTAGAAAACTTAAGTAGTTATTGAATCAGTATATTTATCATAATGATGGCGATTGCTTTTTGAAGATATTTGCTTCTGAATATGACTGGTTTACGATTATAGGCCACGTAAGCATTCATGTTTTACTTTGTGTTTCGAGTCAGTTCAGTTCAAATTCGATTTCTTGGTACCTTGAAAAGAAAGAAGTATCATTGAACCCAAAAGATGACTTGTACAGTCTAGCAAAGATCCTGAAGTCTGGATCAGTGGTTCAATGAACTTCCTAGTGATTTGAAAAATTCCTCTGATGAAATCGATGATGAGGAAGACGATAATGCAGAACAAGATGTTGTTGAGGAGAGCAGCCATGACACAGATTCAGAGCAGGATGAAATAGAGGATGAAGAACTTTACGATGAGGAAAATGATTCCAGTTCGAGCCGTTCGTCCGCTTATTACTTAGGAAAAGACAAAATAACCAAATCGAGAAAAACTTCAACGAGCTTCCAAATTCGAGTTCGTTCACATAATATTATGAGACTACTCCTTGGAAAGAAAAGTAATGCTCGTGATCTAACAACCGAAATCCAGTGCCTGAAATTGTTCGTAAACATTTTTTTTTTCAATGAAATAAAACTAAAGTATTTAGATTTTCACTATATTAACAAAACTATGACCGGTTTCACCACATTGTGGCTTCATCAGATAGATACAAACTAATGAACAGAGTTATTCCTTATATATTAGTCTTATTTTCTACTTAATATTACAATAGGTACAAGAGGTATGGTGGAAAACCCATCGGAGTTGCTTACTTTATGAATTGAAAAGATTGAGTAAAGGAGAAGGATTTAGATCTAATTGACTATTAAGTAACCTACCTGAATTCTTTTCTTTGTTGATCTCTAAAATTTCCAATAGATTGAGTTTTTATCTGTTATTTTCATTGTGTAAAATTTTGAAATTATCATTAAAATTATGGTTTTCTTCGAGTAAGTGATTAGAATAATGGGAATATTATTTATGATAATTTAAACTACGTTTGTGCTCGGATAATCTAACTTCGAAATTTCTGAAAGTTCTACCAATATAAATTTTATCACAATCCCCGCAAGACAGTTTATAAACACCAGATTTATTACTTTCATCAATTTTAGATTTGCAGTTTTTGATATGTCGGCCTAAAGAATTATTAGTTCGGAATGCTATATTGAAATTATAATGCGAAAGGAATGATTTTAATTTTAGACTAGGATTACCAATATAAGTTAAGCTGTGGTATTTTGTGTTTGAACTTTTTATATTTGGAAATAATTCCTGGATTGCTTTTGAAATTTTTACGTGAAATCATGTTCTCAATCATAGTTGGACTGTAACCGTTATTGACTGCTATTTGTTTAATAATATTTAGCTTTTTATGAAATTATATTGTGACATTGGGATATTAATGAGTCTATGTACCATACTATTGTAAGCTGCTAATTTATGTGGATAAGGATGTGTAGATGAGCTGTGAATAGTAATATCTGTATGCGATGGCTTATGAAAAATAAGAAAAATCATGTTTGCCGTTAATTTTAGTAATAGTTAAATCCAGAAAGTTAATGGAGTTTTCTGTTTCTATCTCTAACGTGAATTTAATATTATCGTGAATTTTGTTAATGAATGTTTTGAATGACTCTAATTGTATGTTTGTGCCAGTGAAACAACAAATGATATCGTCGACATATCTAAACCAATAAATAAAGTGTTTGAATAACGGATGTTCTTAGATAGTTTTTTCAATATTATCCATGAAAATTTCAGCGAGCAGAGGGCTCAGAGAATTACCCATGATTAAACCTTTTTCACTATTATATAATACTCCATTGAAGTTAAAATAATTTTGATCTAAACAAATTTCTAAAAGGTGTAAGATTTCTGATTGAATTATCGGATTGACTTTATTAATTAGTTTTGCAGCTGGAGCTTGAAAATATGAAACTACTGGTCTAATGGGATACCCTGTTTTATGGAGTTTGACGAGGGAGTAAAGTTTTGTATATAGTAGTTTCATATTTTCAAGCTCCAGCTGCAAAACTTTCACGCTTTCTCATAGACATCATTCGACAGTACGCTAATTTTGAACCTAAATTCTCAATGAAAAACTCTTCAGTCCTAATAAATAAAATTCAGCACACGATACTACCACCGAACGCTAAACTTATGTCATGGGATGTAGTAAATCTCTTCCCTAGTGTTCCACCTAGTGATACAGTGAAACTCATCAAGAACGCCCTTCAAATTAATAAAGTCAATCCGATAATTCAATCAGAACTCTTACACCTTTTAGAAATTTGTTTAGATCAAAATTATTTTAACTTCAATGGAGTATTATATAATAGTAAAAAAGGTTTAATCATGGGTAATTCTCTGAGCCCTCTGCTCGCTGAAATTTTCATGGATAATATTGAAAAAACTATCCAAGAACATCCGTTATTCAAACACTTTATTTATTGGTTTAGATATGTCGACGATATCATTTGTTGTTTCACTGGCACAAACATACAATTAGAGTCATTCAAAACATTCATTAACAAAATTCACGATAATATTAAATTCACGTTAGAGATAGAAACAGAAAACTCCATTAACTTTCTGGATTTAACTTTTTCTAAAATTAACGGCAAACATGATTTTTCTATTTTTCATAAGCCATCGCATACAGATATTACTCTTCACAGCTCATCTACACATCCTTATCCACATAAATTAGCAGATTTCAATAGTATGGTACATAGACTCATTAATATCCCAATGTCACAATATAATTTCATGAAAGGGCTAAACATTATTAAATAAATAGCAGTCAATAACGGTTACAGTCAAACTATGATTGAGAACATGATTTCACGCAAAAAATTTCAAAAAGCAATCCAGGAAGTATTTTCCAAATATAAAAAGTTCAAACACAAAATACCACAGCTCAACTTATATTGGTAATCCTAGTCTGAACCTAAAATCATTCCTTTCGCATTATAATTTCAATATAGCATTCCGAACTGATAATTCTTTAGGCCGACATATCAAAAACTGGAAATCTAAAATTGATAAAAGTAATAAATCCGTTGTTTATAAACTGTCTTGCGGGGATTGTGATAAAATTTATATTGGTAGAACTTTCAGAAATTTCAAAGTTAGATTATCCGAGCACAAACGTAGTTTTAATTATCATACATCAGATTCCTTTACTCTAATCACTTACGCGAAGAAAACCATATCTTTAATGATAATTTCAAAATTTTACACAATGAAAATAACAACAAAAACTCAATCTATTGGAAATTTTAGAGATCAACAAGGAAAAGAATTCAGGTAGGTTACTTAATAGTCAATTAGATCTAAATCCTTCTCCTTTACTCAATCTTTTCAATTCATAAAGTAAGTAACTCCGATGGGTTTTCCAACATACATCTTGTACCTATTGTAATATTAAGTAGGAAATAAGACCAATATATAAGGAATAACTCTGTTCATTAGTCTGTATCTATGTGATGAAGCCACAGTGTGGTGAAACAAGTCATAGTTTTGTTAATATATTGAAAATCTAAATACTTTAGTTTTATTTCATTGAAAATATGTATATCGATTTTCATCAATTAACGACCTCCTCAATCAAATTATTGTTCGTAAACGATATAATCGTTCGAACTATAACGGTGTCAACAAACATATATATAGAAAATGTTTGAAACAAATTTGGCAGGATTCAAGACGCGAGAAAAACTAATGAAAGGGAAAGGAATTCGTTTATAGGAATTTTGTTCCTCATTGGCACTTTCAGGAGTTCAAGAAAAAATTTGAAAAAGATTTGAGACAATTCTAGAGGAAGCGGTTTCAAATCATGCTACCTTGCTATGAGTGAAAATAGATTCAGGTTCTTTCTAAGATATATTAGATTCGACGATATAGAAACTAGGAAGAAAGACCTGAGTTTGATAAGTTTTAGAAAATTTTTTAGTGAATTTTTAATGCAATTTCACACCAAGTGAGTTCCTTACAGTAGACGAACAACTATTAGCCTTCAGAGGCAGATGTGGCTTCAAACAATATATACCAAGTAAGCCTGCCTAGTATGGTATCAAAATGTTTGCTTTTGTTGATGCAAAAACATCGTACACGATTAATTTGGAACCCTTTGTTGTGATGCAACCCAAAGGTCCATATATGTTAAATAACTCTTGAATTTGGGAGGCTTTTACTTGGTAAAATTCCATTATTAATAATAAAAAACAAGTACTGTGTTTTAAGGAATTTTACTTAATAATTGCGATTCGTAACGCGTTTCACTACACCGTAGCGAATGAATGTACAGAAAATATAAATATAAATGTTCTTGACTAATTGAAAGCTTATTGGGTTGTTGCTTCTAAGTGGTTATTTATGACAGGTATATCCAATAAAATTAAGGAATAGATTGCTCCCCGAAGAGATGCAATAGATACGTATTACCTAGTTGAAGAATTATTAGAAAAGAATCATGTCAATACTATCATTAAATCAGATATTCTTTCATAATTACAAATTTGTTTAGATCAAAATTATTTCCATTTCAATAACAAATATTATACTATTGAAGACGGCTTGATTATGGGCAATCCGTTAAGTCCATTGTTAGCAGAAATATTCATGAATAACTTAGAGAAATTAATTCATAATCATCCACTTAGTAATTATTGTTTATACTGGTATCGCTATGTAGACGATATCATTATTTGCTTCACAGGAACAGATAGACAGTTAAAATTTTCGAAAATCATATAAATTCATTACATCCAAAAATTGGATTCACAACCGAAAAAGAAAACAATAATTCGATGAATTTCTTAGACGTAACAATTTCGAATGAAAATGGAAAACATATTTTCCCAATTTACTATAAGCCATCACATACAGATGTTATAATACAAAACTCGTCGTGTCATCCGTATCAACATAAAATATCAGCATTCAACAGTTTTATCCATAGATTGATTAACATCCCGCTATCACCAGAAAATTTCAACAAAGAATTAAGTTTGATTAAACAAATATCCAAAAATAATAGTTACAATTCCAAACTAATAAATAATATTTTAAATAAAAAACGAAGTAGAATCGCATTGAATGAAGTTTACCCTGTCGATAAATTGAAACGAAAATTCAACACCTTAACCTACGTTGGCATTACAAGCGAGAAACTGAAATCATTCTTGAGTAGCAATAATTTCAACATAGATTTCCAAACTAATAATAATTTAGGCAAATATATAAAAAATAATAAAACCAAATCAGGTAAAAACTATAAATCAGGTGTTTATAGATTGAATTGCAATTACTGTGATAATTTCTACATTGGTAGAACACATAGAAATTTTAATATTAGAATATCGGAACATAAACGCAGTTTTTCAAATAAAAAAACAGATTCGAATTAAGCGAATCATCTCTTAGAAAATAATCACTCTTTCGACCCACAGTTTGAAATTTTGCATACAGATGATAAATATTGGAAGGTAGATCTTTGGGAAACTTTAGAAATAAATAAATACAAACACTCAGGTAAACTCATCAACGAACAAGTCGATTTAAGCCCTTCACCTCTATTTAATCTCTTCGGGGAGCAATCTATTCCTTAATTTTATTGGATATACCTGTCATAAATAACCACTTAAGAAGAAGCAGCCCAATAAGCTTTTAAGTACTCAAGAACATTTATACTTATATTTTCTGTACATTCATTCCTCTGAAGAAGCTACGGAGTAGTGAAACGCGTTACGAATCGCAATTATTAAGTAAAATTCCTTAAAACACAGTACTTGTTTTTTATTATTAAATAACTCTGGTGAAGACATTGTCCTTCGATTGATCCATCCAATTTCCAGTACCAATCGTAATGTTACCGGAGTCAATTGGTTGAGTAGTTTACCACTTGTTGAGAAATTACGAAGAAATTTCAGTAGAATTCTTACCAAGTAGAAGCACTCAAGTGAAATCTTCAATTTTTGGGTTCAAGGAAGAATGCACCCCTGTTTCTTATTGCCTTAAGAAAAACAAGTCAGTGCTATTGCTATCGTCAATGCATCAGTGCTATTCAATAGACGCTGAGACAGTAGATGACAAGAAACCAGTAATCATTACAGTATATAATAAAGCGGAAAATGATGTTGATTCAGTTTATCAACTCTGCAACAATTACAATATTGCTAGAATACCCGTCGGTGGCCTATGTTTGTGTTCTATGATTTACTGAACATTGCAGGCATAAACGCATTATGCGTATTCAAAGCTAATCTTCCAGTACAACAAGTGTCCCGTAGTGAATTCCTGGAAAAATGTGCTTGGGAACTAATAAAACCCCAGATCGACTTTAGGGCAACAATATAACAATTACCTGCAGAAATGAGGAGCCGCGCTCGACTTCTATTAGGCATTAGTGAGGTCGTACCCCCTACCCCTCAGAAGCCACAAATTATGTAGGACATTGATGCATATGTCCTAGAAGTGACAATATATCGACACGAAAATATTGTGCGAAATGCTACAGGTATGCTTGTAAAAATCATATGAAGGAAATATGTGTGGATTGTGTAGGTGAACAAAATTGACTCG